>JAULJL010000044.1:1217500-2417500 GCA_030761205.1 Fremontodendron californicum | reverse complement strand
CATCCATATAACTAACATTAGGAAAAATACTTAGAAGGAAGAATCATAATGAAAGTTGACTAAATTTTAACATTATTTCATTGCAAAGACTGATTGACTCAACTTATTAGCTGATACATCCATAAAAAAGTATCTCAAAATTATCTGTTAGCTTGATTTTCTGAGTGGTGTAAATCACAGGTTCTGTGATCAAAACTTAATTTCATTAGTAATTTAAAAAAATTGTAGTTAGCTCACTATTCTGGAGAATATTTTTCATAAGAACCTCAGAAGATGGTCAACATAGATTACAACATTTTCCTTTCTTGAGAGTATGCAACACATTGAAAATTTAACTTTAAGTACATTTGGAGAGTTCTGTTGTTGCTTATTTACTTGGTTTCCCAATTTGTCACAAGATCATAGTTCTAGCAAATTGATAAGACAACCACACAGGGAATTCTTTTATTTTTTTTAAATTGTTCTTTCTCTCTATTACTAATTTGGGTAAACAGAGGAACTCCATGAATCCCCTATTTCTATTTTTGTGTTTAATGTCTACATGAGCCATTAACAATGATGGAAATTCATAAATATAAAATTGGATATAAAGCCTGTAGTGTACTGCTTTCATCTTCTTCTGTCCTTGATAAGAGAAGATAATGTGGGATACTTATGGGAACTTAGTGGCAGGGTTTTGAAGGGACATGCAAGATGATGAGGCAACATTAAAGTGCTCTTTTATTGACACCAATAGACTCCACATTCCTACTAAAACAACTTCTTTTAAGTATATCAGGGAGTATAATTTTCATTTCATTGAAGCAATAAAAAGCAATATTTTGAAAGCATTAAAAGATTTTATCACACAAGATTAAACAAGTTCTTACAGTAATTGGAAAGGAAAACAACAGCAGTCAATGCAAAAGTACAAATGTGGGTTCTCATTCCTCTCATATCAGCAAAGGATTCAGAAGTCAGAATTCCAAAATTCAATACTAAAAAAAAACCTTTCAACTTAAACCGCAATATGTTATCTTCTCTGAACTAACATGAGTTAATGATGCAATCCTAATCTAGAAGCCTTTGAACAATGTCAGAACTCAATATTTGGAACTCCTAGTCAGTCACTTGTAGGGATGGCAATGGAAAGTGCGGATACGGATATTTGTAATTATCCGATCCGTTTTTTGCGGATTTGGATAAAATTCGGATTCGTATATTATAATTACTATCCGCAACGGATTCGGAATGGATCTAGATATCCGAATCCGAATCTATTATCCGTTTATTTGAATTTAAAATTAATTTTTGTTTGATTTTATATTTTTATTTATAAAAATAAAAATAAAATAAAAATTACTTACTGAATTCGGATATTTAGTGGATTCGGATATTCAACGGATAATGTCATTTAATTCGGATTCGGATAATAATACTCGGATTTAATAAACGGATTCAGATTTTAAAATAATTTTGCGGATTCGAATTCGGATATTATAAAAAAAAAAACAGATATCCGACCCGCAGTAACAATGAACTAAATTAACAATTTGTCCCCATCATATGTAAACAACATAGCTAACATATTTGAATTATCACGATCAAGAATCTGAGAATCCGAAAATGGCCTAATTCAAACATAATTGTTCCGTACAGAAATCAAATCATAAATTCATAATAGTAAATATTCAAATGCCTCATCTAATTATTAAAAAAATATACTATGTAAAATAGTAAAAAAAGAATAGGGCTAAGAGACTGACCTATCAGAGTGAAGAATCTCTTTAGTAAGCAAAACGATAGGCAGGCTCGATGTCTCGAAGAATCTCTTCCTCCTTATCCTTCCATCTCCTGTAATCAGGATCATCCCACCTATGATACTTCGGTGGGTCTCTCACGCTCAGCACCGCACTACTCTTTTCCGCAGAGGATACCTCCTCTTTGATATGGACCTTTGGAGTTCGTGCCCGGCCGACTCTGCGGCGGCGCACCAAGGACGCCGCGGAATATAAATAAAATTCTATCTTTACGAATATAAATAAGACGATTTATTATTCGTTCTACATGACAATAATAAAGAGGGACATGAACAGCTTTAATTTTATCAAATTTATTAATATAATATCTTTATTTTAAAAATATTTAATATAATATCTTTACTATTAAAATCGTATATCAATATGATACATTAATCTAATATCGTTAAATATAAATGATAATGTGATATTGATCAATCAGATGATGACACGTGGTAACACTTAATTTCTTAAAAATTAATATATTAATTTTTATAAAAAAAATTAAAAAGGAAACAAAATTTAAAATTATATTTTTAAAAATAAAATTTTTTTATAAATTTTTTTTTAAAAAATTAAAAAAATAAAATATTTAACTAAAATTATTTTTAAAATATTAAATATTTTAAAATTACTTGTTAAATTTTTTATAATATCTGAAATTTTTAAAAAATATTTTAAAAATTTACAAAAATCAAAATATAAAATTAAATTTTTTTATTGTTTTATTTTTTAAAAAAATATTTATTAAAAATTACAAATATTAAAATATTAAATTAAAATATTTTATTATTTTAATTTTTGTTAAAAATATTTATTAAAATTAAAAGGTGGAGAGAGAAAAAATATTTTTTTAAAAATTAAAATAATAAATTTTTTATTATTACACATGGCATCACTGTGTGGTGCCACGTGTAAAATATATATATATATAATTTTAATTTTTAAATTAAAATTAAAATTAAAATAATAATTTTTGTTGGTAATACACGTGGCATCATTTTATGGTGCCACATGTCATATTTTTATTGGATACAAAAGTCACGTCATCAATATTTAACAGTGTTACTGACAAGTACTACAATAGCAAACGGAGTGAAAACGTTAAGTACCAAAATATATATTTTTAAAATACATATATCACATTGACAAATTTGATAAATTTCAGGGGCTATTTATGACATTATCCCTAATAAAAATTATATTATGGAAAAGGAAATAATTTGTTGATGCAATAATTGTTGGATTGCGTTCATTATGAGTAGGGGTATTCATTCGGTTAATTCGATTAATAATCGAATCGAAATATGATTAACCGAATTTATTTTTTCATTAATAGTTAACCGAACCGAATAATTAAAACGGAAAATTAACCGAACCGAAATTATTTCGATTAATTCGGTCGATTTTCGATTAATCGAAATAAATACCTAATTTATTTTACAATCTATTTTTAATACATGATTTTATATCCAAATAATCTATCCAACCAATCAACCAACCAAAATCCAAAAACAAAACATAAAAAAATTATAATAAAATCCAAATGTCAAACATACTAAACAAGCATGATAAAGCATAATGAACATTAAAAATGTCAAACATATATTTTTGGTTAATTCGAGTAATTCGGGTATTTTCGCTTAACCGAATCGAATTAACCGATAACCAAAATTTTTTAAAATCATTAACCGATAACCGAACCGAATTTTGTTTGCTTAATCGATTAACCGAACCGAATTAAATTTCGGTCGGTTAATTGGGTTAAAACCGAATAGTGAACACCCCTAATTATGAGATATTATCCGTTTTGATGTTATGAGGTATTCCGTTTTGGAAATCTAAAAATTGACTTCATGGTTTTGACAAGGAAGGGTTACCTTGTTTTATAAAGTCACAGTTTAATCTTTGACTAGTCGATATGAGATTATTTTCTCCCTCAATTCTAGCAATTAGTCAAGTGTGTGAACTGTATTTTTGCTAAGGGCTGGTAAGGATCTAGAACGGATTCTCATAGACAACACCAAAATTGTTATGCTCGTCAGGCCTGTTGGGCTCGACAAGCCCCAGGTCTACTAAGACCCACAAAAAGAGTCCACAAACTGAAAGCTCAACTCGTCAGGCCTAGCAAACTAAGTCAGGATCCGAGACACGTGGACTTCTCTCAAACTTCAAGTGATCATGTCGCCTAACACTTTAGTGTCCACGTAGGACTCCAACCGCCATAACCTCTATGGCGAGACCGCTCATACCGTTGATCATTAAACCCCACCCAAAACTAGACAATGAAACTGGGCAGGTTGCCCAAACAGATATAAATAGCCCTCCTAGGGGGCTAACCAACTATACATTATCTACATTCTGAAGACACTATTTCTCACTCTCTGCACTATTTCCTTAAACTTAACTCTCCTCCTCCAAACACTAACTTAACTGTCAGAACGCGTCCAAAGATCAACTTCCGACCCCCTCTAGCCCTCTTCCTCTTCCGCATGATCTCAATCACCCGGTAAAATCACTTCTACAAGGAAAGACATCAACGTAATTAATTCTTCAATAAGATGATGTAATAATTAATAATTTAATTTATACTTTTAATACATTTAATACAAATATTATAATCTATACCTCTATATTAAAACTATCCTTAAGGGGTCTCATTTTGACAGCTATCTTTTTTTTTCCCCCGAGTTTCTTAGCAAAATTTAAAAATGGGTTAATCAATTATTTTTATTAAATTTTTTTAGTCATTTTAATAAATAATTATTAATAAGGAAATGTAAATTTTTTTAGTTTTTTTTGTGATTTGACCTTTTTTTTTCGAGTTCGGATATTACGGATTCGGATAATTTGCAGATTCGGATATTAAATTTATTACCCTCATCAGATTCGGAGCGAATTCGTATATAAATCTTTGGATATTTGTTATCCGAATCCGCTTTAATTTTGGTCCGGATAGTGTCGAATATTTGAATTCGTTATCCGCTCCAGTTATATATTTAAAGCAACAACTGTCTTTTTTCTTCTTCAATGTTTTAGGAAAATTACAAAATAATCAATTAAAAATATTTATAATTTATAGTCAACAATAAATAATTGGTAATAAGAAATTATTAAAAAAATGTAGCTTTTGTGATTCGCTCATTTTTTTTTTTTTTTCAGATTCAGATAATTTGCAAATTCGGATATTGAATTTACTATCCTCATCGGATTCGAAGCGGATTCGGATATGAACCCTTGAATATCCGTTATCCGAATCCGCTTTAATTTTGGTTCGGATAGTGTCGAATATCTATTATCCGCTTCAGTTATATATTTAAAGTGATAGCTGTCTTTTTTTTTCTTAGTATTTTACAAAAATTATAAAATAGATTGATCAATTAAAAATATTTATAATTATAGTCATTATAATAAATAATTGTTAATAAGGAACTAATTTTATTTTACTTTTGTGATTTGTTCCCTTTTTTCGGATTCAGATATTACGGATTCGGATAATTTACGAATTCGGATGTTAATTTTACTATCCTTCGGATATGAACTATTGGATATCAGTTATTCAAATCCGCTTTAATTTTGGTTCAGATAGTGTAGGATATCGGAATCTATTATCTGCTCCATTTACTTATTTAGTTCTTATTTAATTTTATATTTTTATATTTTTAAATGATTTAATAAATTCGAATTTTAATGGATTCGGATATCCGATGGATATTGCTCTTTAAATCGGATTCGATTTCGGATAATAAGCGGATAATAAACAGATTCGAATTTTGGATAAATTAAGCGAATTCTGATTGGGATATTTTAAAAAAAATACAGATATCCGATCCACTGCTATTCCTATTTGTGACAAAAAAATGGAAAAATTATAAAATTAACTAATAAACCAAAAATATTTTGATATTATATATATTTTAAAAAAGTGTAATCGAGAGAATTTTTTTTGAAAGAATTACAAAATGAACCAATTAATTAAAATATTTATTATCTACTATTATTATAATAAATAATTATTAATAAGAAAATAGAAAAAAAATATATGAAAATAAGATTTTGCAATTATTTTTTATAAATTTTATAGTTTTATATTTTTTAATTTAAAATTGATTTAGTAATAATAATTTTTTATTTGTGAAAAAGATGTAATTTGAAATATTTAATTTTTATATTAAAAAATATAATTATTTTAATATTAAAATATTATAAAATATTTAAATAAGTAATATTAATCAATATAATTAAAATTATATAAAAAAAATTTTAATCTCTAACGAAACTGGAAAATATTCTCGTAATATTATAAAACCTTCCCCAACGCTCGGAAGAAACCATCCCCTGTGCCCAACCTCACCTCACAATTTATATTTTTACCCACTTTGATTTTTCATTTTCTTTGACTTTAACTTTAACTCCATCAAGAACGAAAATCAGGGAGGTGGGCTCAAGAAAAGTATTATGAGGATGGGAACAGCGTATAATAAGAAAGACGAAGGCAAACAAAGTTGAGAAAAGCCAAATTGAAATCCGATTTTGAAGTCCGTCATCTGGACATTTCCAGCAGAAGCAGAAAGAACCTGAAAAACCTTTCCTTTAGTATTCCTCTACGGTTTCGCCCAGGATAATAACCCTGTGGCTGTTTTTTTTTTTTTTTTTCACTTTGGTTAGTTGTCGTGGATGGGCCAATCAGTTTCGACGGCGAAACTCACTAGCCGTCGAGATTGTAACCATAGCCAACGGTCGAAATCGAAATCAACGGCTCTGATCTGCCCGATGCAAGCTGAGGAAGCTGAGGAGCTTGACCGAAGAAGCATTGATGGATTATCGGATTTCATCTCGGATCTCCCCGACGAGTGTTTAGCTTGTGTATTTCAGTCTCTTAGTCCCGGTGACAGGAAACGATGCTCTCTTGTTTGCCGCCGGTGGTTGAGGATTGAAGGACAGAGCCGTCACCGACTCTCCCTCAACGCTCAATCAGATCTACACCCTTTGATTCCTTCTATATTCTCTCGTTTCGACGCTGTCACGAAACTGGCTCTGAAATGTGACCGTAGATCTGTTAGCATCGGCGACGAAGCGCTTGTTCTAATCTCCGAGCGTTGCCGGAACTTGACTCGCCTTAAGCTCCGAGCTTGCCGTGACTTGACCGATTCAGGCATGTTGGCATTTGCTAAGAACTGCAGGGGTCTAAAGAAGCTCTCGTGTGGATCTTGCACTTTTGGAGCTAAAGGCATGAACGCCGTGCTCGACAACTGTCCAGCTCTCGAGGAACTCTCCGTCAAACGACTTCGGGGCATCACCGACGTAGCTGCAGCTGAGCCGATAGGGCCAGGGGTGGCGGCGGCGGCGTTGAAAACAATTTGCTTAAAAGAGCTTTACAATGGACAGTGCTTTGGTCCGCTTATTATTGGTGCAAAGAATCTGAAATCTTTAAAACTTTTTAGATGCTCTGGTGATTGGGATAAGCTTTTCCCTCTGATTGTGGATCAGGTCACGGGTATGGTAGAGATCCATATGGAGCGGATCCATGTCAGTGATGTTGGTCTCGTGGCCATAGCCAACTGTTTAAACCTTGAAATTCTTCACCTCGTTAAGACCCCCGAGTGTACCAACGCCGGACTCGGAGCTGTTGCTGAGAAATGTAAATTGTTAAGAAAGCTTCACATTGATGGATGGAAAGCGAATCGAATAGGTGACCAAGGATTAATCTCTGTTGCGAAATCTTGCCCTAATTTACAAGAATTAGTTCTTATTGGTGTTAATCCGACGAAACTGAGTTTGGAAATGTTAGCTTCGAATTGTCAGAATTTGGAACGTTTAGCTTTATGCGGTAGTGATACAGTTGGTGATGCGGAGATTTCTTGTATTGCTGTGAAATGTTTAGCTTTAAAGAAGCTTTGTATTAAGAATTGCCCTGTTTCAAATCATGGAATGGAAGCGCTTGCTAGTGGGTGCCCGAATTTGGTTAAAGTGAAGGTGAAGAAATGTAAAGGAGTAACTTCGGAGTGGGCGGATTGGTTAAGAGCAAATAGAGGATCGCTCGCTGTTAACTTGGATATAGGGGAACATTTAGATGCGAGTGCCAGTGATGGTGGGGCACAAGATAATGGAGTTGAATTTCCTCCTGTGGTGGCTGGTCAAATTGGAGCTCCCAGTATTGCTTCGAGCAGCACGGGTCGATCAACATCGTTTAAGTTGTTAGGGCTTTTGAGTGTGAGGAGTTTAGTGGCTTGCACTTTGAGGATGTTCACAAGTAGTAATGGCAGTTCTCGGAGTTAATTTGGATTGAGGAGGCGAAGTTGCAATTGAAAAAACACTCTTGGTCTTGAACTGCTTAAATGATTTTGTGTTGTAGTATTCGATTCCATTGTCTGCGTATTTCATTCGACGCTGTGTGCTGTTGGTAGCCTTTTGAATTGAATCTTCCATCTTCAAAAGTGGTAGTTTCTCGTTTATTTTCCTATATTTCTGTTGAGTCTTAGTTTCTTGCTTCTTAGTTTCTTTATTTAGCAAGCTCTCTCCACGTCCTTTTATTTTTGTCACACATATATATATATATATATATATATATATATATATATATCCTAAATGGAACATGAAAGAGCAGCACCCCTGATGCATTAGTTAGATCTGTGTCCGATTCCTTTGATGCATATTGAGTATGATAGATATGCTCTTTAGTTAAATTTATGCATTCACTTACTGTCTAATACCTAATTGTGGTTAATTAATTTCATCTCACATTTAAGTATATGCATATGGAAAAGTAGTTAAAAGTGAGGAACTGTTAGCATGTTACATTTGCATCATCTTAATGTTTGTCCAGAAGTTAGTAGCATTTTTTTTTCTCAATGTTCTCTTAATTATTATATTTCAAACAAATAAACTTGATGACGGAATTTAGACCCAAAAACACTTCAATGTTTAGTTGGATTGTGGAACTAATGTTCAGCCTTAAGCACTTGTTCAGGCAGGAATATGCCACATTAGCATTGCTCATTGAGCAGCTTGTGAATCTTTAAATGGTTTTTTTTTAGTTCCTAATCTACCCTTAACCACCGCCCCCCCAACTCCTATCTACTTAACTCACTTGAGGAGGACATTACGTGCATAAGTCCTCTCGAACCGGCAACCTCTAGGAGTTTGTCTAGCATGCATGTCGTCTGAGCTAATACTCAGTTGGCTTTTAAATAGTAAATTCATCCATCTTTCTCATATACTTGCACTTTCCTTATCAATTCTAGCATGCATTCAGGGAATTTATATTTTGTTTCTATTGAGTGGGACACATACACACAGGTTTCTGAAATTTTAGACAATTTCTGGTTTTAGCTGTGCTCGTATAAATCTAGCCTGGATATATTGCAATGACTGTCAACTTGTTTGGGTGACATTATATCTTGTCACCTCATTGCAAAAAATGCAATTAGGTATATTATTCAGATGCTATCAGCAAAGTTCCAATTGAATCAGGTGGGAGGGCAATGATTTTTGGGCGAACTGCTTGGTTGATCGCCTCTCAGCTGAGTCAGATTTTATGAGGTCTGCGACTCTTTACATGGTGCTCCTTTAGTTTTCTTCTTGGTGTTCTCCACAACCAAAAGTAAGGTACATTTAACTAAGTCATCCATTTGTTTTACTTAGTATTAGTATAATTTTGCCCTGTAACTAGCTTGCTTTGTAAATGTTATACTAGTATTGCCAAGAAAGTCGGTTTTCACGAAGGTATAGTATACATTACCCTTCAGACTGAAGCAGGGACATGATGTATTCAGTTGCAAACTAATTACGTATCTTTACGGGTATATGAATCTCTGAGTGCATGTGTGCAAACATATTTACATGTTACATACATCCTTTAGTTAAGCACGTAATATATTGCTTGTGAGTGTTGAATTTTTATATCTCAGTTAAAACAAACAAGATTTAAGACTTCCCTGTCAGGATTGAGGACCCAATTTTCTTCAATTGGAGCCCCCTTGGTGCTGAAAGTCTCATGTTAACTCTCACATTCCTTGATATGCTGGAGATTAGTGACTTTGCTTTTTAAACCAATTGGTCCATTACAATAGTAAAACTTTCACACTTGCAATGCCTGTTGGGTGCTAGTTTTTCCAAACTTGACAATGGGATCTTTTTAATGTTTCGGTCGAATAGGATAGTGAAATTTGATGGAAATTTCGAGGCCATTCTTTCCTAACATTTTCAAAAGCGTTATCTAATCACAGAAATCACGCTTTCTTCTACCATTGCCTTTAACTTTTTTCTATTTTCCATCTTTACACGTTTGCAATTGTTAGCTTTTCTAACCAGTTTCTTTCTTATGAAAATGTACACCCGTTTCTCTTTACTTTTTCAACTTTTTCCTGTCTCTCGGTTAGATTGGATTTGATCTGAGCTAGCCAGCCAGCTATTCTCCTTTTTAGCACATGGCAATGCTTTCTTTCCCTCGGAACCGACCCTTGGTTTTGTTCTGTTCAAATGACAAGACTTTTGTTCGTATGCCAACTCTTGCAAGCTGAAAAAGCATTAGATTGTGAAACTCTCTCTCTCGCTCTCTATAATAATACGCAAGCCTACAAAGTCTTTGATTTTTGCTTGCCAAATGCCTACCCTTTCTCTCTGCAAGTTTCTACTATAAAATTACTGAATCCAACTACCCAAAGTGCATATATATATATATATATATATATATATATATATATATATATATATATATATATATATATATATATATATATATAGGAGTGAGCATTCGGTTCGGTTTTAAATTTTTAAAAATTGATTAAATTGGCTAAATTTATAAAACTGATCAGACCAATCGACAAAGAATTTTAAAATCAAAAAAATCAAAATCGATTTAAATCAATCAATTCGATCGATTTAATCGATTTTAATTATTTAAAAAATAATTTATTGTATATCATATATTATTATATAATGTAAATGATATATTATATTATATATAATTTTAAATTAGTATATAAATATATTTTATTTATATTATATAAAATAAAATTAAAATTAAAAATGTTGGTTAGTTCGATTTATTCGGTTATTAATTTTAAAAATCGATAACTAATTGAACTAACCAAATAAATCGATTTTCATAATCGATTATTTTTAAACCGAATAAATCGAATCGAATTAGTCAAATTTGATCGATTTAATAAGTTAAATTAATTCAAACCGATTAATGTTCATCCCTACATGCATATGACTATCTTTTCCAACTCTCTTCTCCAATTACTTGTGAGGCTTTGCCATAAAATTTTTGAAGATTTTTCATGGTCACTCGTTACTGTGATTCTAGCTGGGTTGGGCACGTTGGGGGTTGAGGGGACCCAATTGCAGTTGGCAGTTAGAAGACTAATAAATAGGTGACGGTTGATCAATGGGCTTGGCTAATGGCTAAGAAGAAGAAATGGTAAAATATTGGCAACTTCTTAACTACTTAACACCAACTTCTTCTACATTGGGTGGGTGATGCGTATGGGCTTGGGGTTTGGTCCCCTTTACCATGGAAGGATGAAAGAACAAAACAAGTCATATTTATCAGACAACCGAATAGGTAGAGATGGCAAAATGAATCCGAATCCGAAAATTTGTCTAGAAAAATTCGAACTCGTCTAAATTCGATTTGATCAAAAAGTCAAAAACCCGAACCCGAATGGACCCGAACCTGAGACCGGCCCGAACCCGAACCCAAATTTAATACTAAAAATAAAAATAATCAAATTGTAATTAAATATATTTTTTTTACAAAGCAATAACTTTAATTATTAATTTTATTCTATTTTTTTGATAATTTAATTAAAATTTAATATATTATATATATATATATATGATGATGAAATAATAATTTTATCAAAAAGTAAATTATATTTTGTACTTATAAGTTATAACTTTAACGTCTCATATCATGACGAATTTACAATATAAATATTTTAAATTCTTGAAAATTTTAGAGATGTGAAAAAAAAATGACAATAATTCAATTATTCTTTAAGGGTAAAAAAATTTGACAATAATTCAATTATTTTGTCCTTTTGGGTTATACTTATACGGTTAGGCTAAGGTGGGTTTAATTTGATTATGGCTTTCATGGGATTTTATTTTAGCGGGTGGGTTTAATAGGGTTTTGAGTTTTATGGCCTTTTGGTTTTGGGTATATTTATTATATATTAATAAATAATCATATTAAATATATATTTATTACGTATAATTTAAATATAAATTATATTTTTTTAGTACTACTTTATAGTTTATATTTTATACTGATGAAAAAAATATAAGTACTCGATATATATATATATATATCTTGACTATAAGCATAAATTTTTTTGCATTTTATAAGTATATAAACGAATAGATGAAGGCTAGGATTTATTTTTAAAAGTTTTTTATTTTATAGTGAATATAAATTATAATGTATTTATATTTTGAAATTCGAGTTCATCAAATCAATTATTTTAAATATCAATATGATTAATTTATAATATATCATATTTTTTATAATAAATTATTTCAAAATTTGATTTTATATAACAAATTAATTTCTTATTCTTTTGGTGCTAACAAATATTAATTTTAAAAAATAAATATAATTAAAAATATCATATAATAGCAAAAGTATAAAAATAAAAATAAAAATAACTTAATAATTTATTTTTAGATATAAATATTTAAATTACGTAAAAATGATTATATCTAATATAAAATAAAATGATATAAAACATACCCGAACCCAGACCGAACCCGAACCTGAACCCGAATGGACCCGAACCCGAACCTGAACCCGAATGAGCCCAAACCCGAATGGACCCGAACCCGAATGAGCCTGAACCCGGATGGACCCGAACCTGAATGAGCCCGAACCCGAATGAACCCGAACCCGAACCCAAATAAACCCGAACCCGCCCAATTGCCACCTCTACGAATAGGGATGGTAGCGGATCGGATATCTATTTTTTTTCTATATTATCTGAATCCGCAAATCTGCTTTAAAATCCGAATCTGTTTATTATCCGCATTAATCTGCATATTACTATCCGAATCCGAATTAAATAAAATTATTCGCCAGATATCTAAATCCAGTAAGTCGATTTTTTTAACTTTGCAAGCCAAGGTTCAAGTCTCTCCAAGAGCAAAAATTTATTTGTTTCACAAATAAACAGATTCAGATATCCGAGATTTCATATCCGCATCCGCTTCAATCCGCTACGGATAGTAATTATAATATCCGAATCCGACTTTTATCGAAATCCACTATATCCAAATCCGCAAAACGGATCGGATATTTGCAAATATCTGAATCAGCACTCTGAATTGCCATCCGGTTTCAAGGATTTCAAAAAAAATCAGTATAAACTGATACACGAAAACTAGTTCAGCAAAACAGCTAGAATCAAACCGTTTTTACATGGAAAAATTTAAACCCTAAGCTATTCAAAGTTGCCTATTTATAGAATCTGCTTCTATATGCTTTAACCCCCTCAATCTCAAACGAATCACTTCCTTAATATGATCCAAAACTTGCATAACAATCTCCTGAGAATGTCTATAGATGCTGTTGTTTTTTTCTCTCCAAACTAGGTACAGATTAAGTGTTGACGAGTTGAGTAAGTTGTTGGAATATTAGATAAAAGCCGAAAATCCTAAGAAAACATGAAGATGTAAGAGGGCATCGGAGTTTTGTTTACGAATCGTGCTTTGATGCTTAAATTAGTAGATTTAAGAGGAAAGCTAGTGAGAAAAAAATTTGAAAGAATTTCAGTAGATTTCTTATTTATTTATTTCAAATCAACCTTAATCATGACTATTTATATCTAGTTGAGAGCTCGTCAAGTATCTACTACGTGTCCATCATGCAAGAGATTAGATTTGGTTGTGGACTGTTGTCCTGAGCTTCAGTCTCTTTGAGCCCAATGTTAAGGATTTTCCTTTGAGTTTACTTACGGAACATTGAAGCTCATCCTCCCACCTATTTTCTGCTGAATTTTGTTGGATAATATATTTTCTTTTAAATTAATCAGAACTCGCAGTTAATGATGAAGTTTTTTCCCATGCAATTTGGCAAATCAATTGGGTATCCTAATTCCTAACTCACCAAATTTTATAATGTTAGACACGATATGATGATATAACATGAAAAATTAATTAAAATATGATATAATATGAAAAAATTACATAAATACGATACGAATATACGAATATATCAAAAATTTTATAACACGAATTATTAACATGTCAGAATTTATATAAATATATAATATTTTAAACATGATTATGACGAATAAAAATAACACGATTACGACATAAATATACTGATTACCAAATCCGATCAAGGGTTTTGACTTTTCAAAGAAAAAATTTCTATTTTCAGTATTTATGGTATTAAAGTTGGATATTAACTTTTTTTTTTTTTTTATTTATGAACAATTTAAGGCCCTCCACCCAGCACAAATCAATATCGCGAATCATAAGATATATATGATATTTAATTACACCATTATTAAAACAAGTTATAGAGCTTTCTAATGTCAAGACAACTAATAATTTCAACGTATTAAAAAAAAATATTTTGGAAATCTGACAATATGTGTACTTGTGTTATATTTTTATTATTTTTTTTTGTTATATTATATTTAAAAATTATATAACTTTCGACATGATAATTATTCATATTATATATATATATATTTTGACATATTTAAATATTCATGTCGTGTTTGTGTTATTTTTTCATATCGCATCATATTTCAGTTATTTTTTGTATGTTCTGTTTAAAATAATTAGGTCATCTCTTAATTATTTTTTATGACACTATTATGTGTGTAAATACAAATTATAATTATATATAATCAATGAGATTTTGGCTGTTTTTCTTGTAACTTTTTGAGTATTTCTTACGATTCTTATATTTCTGATTTCATGAAGATTTTTATTTTTTACAGTCATGATTTTGATTCTTTCCAAATTCCAATTTTAATTCCTTTTCTTGTTGTTGAGACACAGTTTTTTTAGGCACAGTGTTGTTCAGACATGTTAGAAAAGTATATATTTTATATAAATATATAAAACCCAAAGCTTTTGATAAAAAAAAAAATATTGAATGTGAATGGCCTATTATTTTGACTAAAAATATTGAATGTGAATGGCCTATTATTTTGACATGTGTACAGTCTTAAATAAACGCTTTATTTTTTTTTTAAATTTTAATTGACTTACCTTTTCATAAATATATTAAAAAAAAAAATTCTTAAATTAAAAGATATGTAATTACTTTCATAATTAGTTGATTTATTTTAAGAAACATTTCTTAATTATTCACTCACTAATTACATTAAAAAATTAATTATAACTTTTATGTATATAAATTATATTTTAATTTTATAATATAATTCAAGCTAAATAGGGATCCAGTGCTAATGAATACACAAATCTTATATCCTATAAGATATATATAAAGGCCAAAGTCTAAAAAAAAAATATTCAACGTGGATGGTCTATTATTTTGACATGTGTAGTCTTAAATAAATGTTGTGTGATGCATTTAATTATTTTAATTTAATCTTATTTAAATTCTAAAGTATTTCATATAATAAATTATATTTATTTCCTTTTAAAATTTTAATTGACTTACCTTTTCATAGATATGAATCAGAGATTAATTTTCTTAAATTAAAAGATGTGTAATTACTTTCATAATTAGTTGATTTATTTTAAAAAATTATTTTAAAAAACATTTCTTAATTATTTACCCACTAATTACGTTAAAAAATTAATTATAACTTTTATGTATATAAATTATATTTTAATTTTATAATATAATTCAAGCTAAATAGAGATCCAGTACTAATGAGTACACAAATCACCATTATTTTTTCCGTTAATATATGTCTCCATTAAGAGGTTTGAAAATATAGAATGACAAAAAACTTATCTTATCTTATATCTTATATAAATATATAAAAGCCAAAGCATTTGGCAAAAAAAAAATGTCTTATGTGGATGGTTTAACTTTTTGACACGTGCACAGCCTTAAATAATTGTGATGAATTATGCATTTAATTATTTTAGATTTGATTTGATTTAAATTTTAAAATATTTCATAAAATAAATGATAATTTTATTTTCTTATACATTTTTATTTAACTTACCTTTTACCTCTGTATTTGACTACTATAAATAAAAAAATTTACAAACCCTAAAAGCATAAAGGTAATTCTTTTAATTATTTCTGCATTTTGTTTATTTGTTTTTGTTCATATTGAGTTAATTTTATTTTTCTGTTCAAGCATGAAACAATTTGTTTATTTGTTTAATCATTTTTGTTTATTTTATTTTATTTTATTTGTTTTGTTTTAGATTGATTGGGCACTAGATCGACGAATTGCATGGGTTATGTGGCAAGAGTTAGTGGAAGAAACTTACTTACAGCCAAGTGAAAGTTGAAGGTCTCAACATGAGAAGAAATATATATATTTAGTTGAAACTAAAATAGAAGATGATGTGCTCCGCATGAAGGTTGATAAACAATTTATAATGAAGGAAACTATGAATTCTGCAGCTTACGGTTAGATTCGTTAACATTACCCATATATATGGGTAAAGTTATAAGTGATTATGCTATACTCTATTATATTATATGGGTAATGTTAGTTAACTTAAATGTATTGCTATAAGCCATAGTCGTAGGTCGACTTGAAAATCTTTTGGATTTATTTTAATGTAAGATAGACAATTAAATTAGACAATTGTGGATGGAAAATTCGCATTACCTTTGAATAATAAAGTTGTTAGTTTGAATTTTGACCTTCTCGAATTGAGCAATGGTGCTTTTATTTTGTAAGTTTTTGGTTTCGGGTTTTGTTTATTTTATTTAAATTTTAATATATAATTTCTATGTTGACATTGAATTACTCTCACTATATATGGCAATTAAGTAATGTACCAAAAAAAAACTATGGAAACTAAGTAGAGTGATGCAAGAAATCTACTTGATGATATAAAGCATTGTAAAAACTTTAAAATCAAGAAAATGTATCAAGATAATTGACAAGGCTAATTCATAAAAAACAAATCTTCCTGTTATGTTAAGGATTACTCATTTTTGTTCTAATTAAGGTTTCAAGAAAAAAAGATAAAGAAAAAATTGTATTATGTAATTTTTGGTCCAACGAAAATCTGTATCTTATATCTTATATAAATATATAAAAGTTAAAGTCTTTGACAAAAAAGGAAAAAATCCTACATGTATGGTCTATATTTTTTACATGCGGACAGTTTTGAAAAATCGTCATTTGTCCCCTAATAAATACAATTTATTTTATTTGATGTATTTTTAACTTAACAAATAATCAAAAAAGTAAATTGATGACATTTACTGTTTATTATCATTTACATTAATTATCTCTGAATTAAAATTATATTAAAGGTGATAAAACTTTAATTGACATCATTAATACATAGAATAATTTTGTGTCATCTTTTTTCAATTATAAATATTCAACTCTTGAATTATATTTATGTAAAAAAAATTCACTTTCCAATTTTTTTAAACTATAACTTATTTATTTGCTCCACCTTTTAAGCTATGTAAATTAATTTAGTATGTATATATTTTGATTTTAATAGATGTATTTTTATTAATTAAAAAAAATTATTTTGACTTTATTAATTAGAGATATTACCTTTTAAATATCCAATATTCTTACCTTATATGAATATTTTACAATTAATTTGTCAATAATACAAATACAATAAGAAACTAAATAAAAATCTAATCAATCATGAATATATTTTCATATCTTCTAATTAAAACACTCGAATATTTTTTTCTTTTTCTTTTAAGCACTCTAATATAAGTTGACCGATTTATACTTTTTAATGTTCTATTTTATCTTTTCCTTTTTAAAATTTTATTACGTGTTATAATTTATTTTTTTTACTAATCTTATAATATACTATTAAATGATAATTGTTATTGCATTCCATAAACTACTCCCATTACTTCCATTTTTAGTTTTCAATCAACTTAAATTTTCAATTTCAAATTTATCTTACATAAATATATAAAAGCCAAAGTCTTTGGCAAAAAGGAAAAAAAAAATCGTATATGTATGGTCTATATTTTTTACATGTGAACAGTCTTGAAAAATAGCTATTTATCCTCTAATAAATATAATTTATTTTATTTTATGTATTTTTAACTTAACAAATAATCTAAAAGGTAAATTGATGACATTTACTGTTTATTATCATTTACCTTAAATACCTCTCAATTAAAATTATATTAAACAATGTAAAACTTTAATTGACATCATTAATACATAGAATAATTTTGTGTCATCTTTTTTCAATTATAAATATTCAAGTCTTGAATTATATTTATGTAAAAAAAAAAAATTTACTTTCCAACTTTTTTAAACTATACCTTATTTTTTGGCTCCACCTTTTAAGCTATGTAAATAAATTTAGAATGTATATATTTTGATTTTAATTGATGTATTTTATTAATTAAAAAAATTATTTTGACTTTATTAATTAGAGATATTACCTTTTAAATATCCAATATTCTTACCTTATATGAATATTTTACAATTAATTTATCAATAATACAAATACAATAAGAAACTAAACAAAAATCTAATCAATCATGAATATATTTTCATATCTTCTAATTAAAGCACTCGAATATATATATATATATATATATATATATATATATATATATATACATATTTTCTTTTAAGCACTCTAATATAAGTTGGAGATTTATACTTTTTAATGTTCTATTTTATCTTTTCCTTTTAAAAAAAAATTACGTGTTATAATTTTTTTTTTTTACTAATGTTATAATATACTATTAAATTATAGTTTTAACTTTTAATTATAAGTTAATTCTAATTTATCGGTTTTATGATTAACATGGTAAGAAGGGTTATCTAATAAAATTTTCGTTTCCTAAGTAATTAACTAAAAGAGAGGATAATAAGGTAAATATAAAAGAATTAATATTATGAATTGAAAGAACAAGGGCCGGATTTTTTTTTTATCTTATATATACAGATTGATTATTTAGTGTATTGTATGCATTAAAAAGTTCATACGTGTTAGTATAAAAAAAGCTCATGTCTTTTATAAATTATAGCAATTAATTTTTTTAATTTAAAATTTATATGAAAAATATTTTATATTGTATTTATTTTATTTTACTGATTAGTTTGATTTTTTCAAGGATTTCATATAAGTTAATTAACTTTTGCTTCAAAATTTTTTGAAAGTTAATATATATAGACATTTTAAAGAAGTACCGTTTTTAAAAAACATATTACAAATGGATTTGCATTTCAACATTTTGTATTTAAAAATAAAACATTTTCAAAAAATATAACATTATAGGTGTCATCCAATGACAAAAATTGTTAAATTTATTCATGTCGGATGCTTTCATTGAATTGATATCCCGTGCATAGCACGGGTTTAAAACTAGTTGTTCTTAAATTGTGAAGAAGAAAAAACATGTTTCTTAAATAATTTGATTGTAATTTGGATTTTTTTGCTACTCTTCCTTTTCTTTTTAACTCAATTTTGATCACTTTCATCATAAGTAAAATAAAAGAAAAACTTGACCAATTTTGTTTTGAAATTGATCTCTTTTTTTTTTTTTTTACTTGTTTTTATCATAAAATTTTAAGAGATCATTTTCCATTGTTCAAATTACATGCATTTCATGTAGCTAAAAATTAAAATGTTAAATCCTAACTAACAATATATTTGATAACAAAAAAAAAAGTCCACTAAAAATATAAAACTTCTTAATTATTGCAAATTAAAATTTACCTAAAACATTATCTCAAATGCAAAAATAGAATATTGTTAATTAACCCACGAATTTAAGATAATTGATACAAAGTTGACTATAATTTGGTGGTAATATTAATTTTCACACGTTAATACCTTAATTAACACAATTCATCATTTTTTATATAAATCAAATCAAATTTTCATACTTTACTCCCTTTATATATCCCTATTAAGCTACCAAAGTAAATTTATTTTTTCTTTATAAATCTCTCTGATACAAAGGTTTTTCGATCCTATTTTGTTAGAAAATCTGATACAAAAGCTTTTCGATTCTTTTTTTAAGGGAAAAAAACACAATCTAAGGTTATGATGCATGCCTTTTCTTTTTCAGAACAAAACAGGTAAATTCGTTACTCTTATTTTTTTAAATGATAATTTAATTTTTCTTAATCAATATTCACTGTTAATGGAATTTTATTAAAAAAAAACATTCACTAATGTTAATTAATGTGCTTTCTCATTTTTAACTTCAATGTTTTTTTTTTGTAACTTCTGTAAAATTTATTTTTTGTTTTCTTGTTACTAATTTATTGTATTATTATATTTCATGATTTGCATGTATGTTATTATATTGACTACTTAAATTCTATAACAATTAGTAGCATCATTTTCTATAGCTTTTCTATTGATTGCGCAGAATTTATGCTTTTAACTTTGTAGTTTATTATTATTGTTAAAAAAAATTTGAATTGAAAAAAATGTGATTTTAAGAAATTTTAAAAAATTTAAGTATTTACTATTATTGTGAAAAAATACGTGAATTAAAATATCAAAAATATATATATAAAATAATAAAAATTTAGAGGTACGAAAATAATAAAATTATTTTACATCAAAAATTAATTTTCAAATTATAAAAGCATCAAAATCTTAATGTTTTCTATTGAGTTTCAAAATCATGATTTCAATCATAAAAATGATTTTTTACCTGTTTAATATTGAAGTTGCTTGAAACATAATTTTTGACTTAAAAATTATGTCAAACTTTAATAATAAATGAGCCTATATATAGATTAGTAAAAAATAATATATTAAAAAAAACTTTTTTCTTAATTTTTCCACAATTCAAATATTTTTTCATTTACTAACTTGGTCTTCCCTATGTTTTCACATTCACACTCACACATGGAAAAGGGGAAAAAAGGAAATCAGTAAAAGGTAACATAAATTAATGCTTAAATAGTTACTCTCTCTTTTTAATATATTTATAGTAACAATAAATCTGTTTAATAATTAGAAAAATATTAGCATATCAATTATTAATTTTTTTTTTGAAACCCTGAATATTGTTTTTTATTTTATTTTAATTAAAAAACACGTTTTTACTAATTGGTGTGTTTGTCAACGTTGACTTGATTTGATTGTTAAACGTGATATTTAATCAAATTTGATTTGGCAAAATAACAAAATTTCTTCATCAATCAAATAATTTCAACCTAAAAAAGTAAAATTTTTTAATAATAATTTCATTTTCCAGATTCATGGTATGTTTGTTTTTATTTTTCTTAAAAAAAGAAAATGTTTTTTTTTCAACGTCCAGTTCTAAAAATCAAAACTAAAGTCATAGAGACCCTAATTCGAAAACTTCAACGAAATGATATAATATCTAATGATGATGAAAAAGAGACCAATCAAACGGTATAAAACAAATCTTATTTGTTTTAAAATTATAATTTCAATCATAAAAATTAAAAAAATTATTTATTTAATATTAAAATTATAATAAAACATAACTTTTTATTAAAAAATTATGTAAATTTTAATACTAAACGAGCCTATATCTACATTGGTTTTTCCTATTTATATTGAATGTATTGTCAATATATAGATATAAAAATACATCTTACGATGCCACCTGTTAAAAGTTAAGTTGTAGGATTAAAAGTAGAATTATGATTATGGTCAACATATAAGTTTAATAATGCATCCTATTATGTCACTGGTTAAAAGTTAAGTTATAGGGTTAAAAATGTATCTTACGATGCCACCTGTTAAAAGTTAAGTAGTAGAATTAAAAATAGAATTATGGTTAGGGTCAACATATAGGTGCATCTTACGATCCACCTGTTAAAAGTTAATTATAGAGTTAAAGTTAGACTTACTAGTTAGGATTAGATGTTATTTTTTTTTATGAACTATCATTGTAAAATTCTTTTAACATTCACACTCAGACATAAAAAATGGAAAATCAATAAAAGGTTATGAAAAATTAATGCGTAAATCGTTATTTTTTTTAAATATATTTATAGTAAGAATAAATCTCTTTAATAATCAGAAAATCTTAGCATATCAATTATTCAAAGTATATATTTTAAATCATGGAATATTATTTTTTATTTTAATTAAAAAACACGTTTTCCTAATTGTTGTGTTTGTCAACGTTGATTTGATTTGATTGCTAAATTTGATATTTAATCAAATTTAATTTGGCAAAATAACAAAATTTGTTCATCAATCAAATAATTTTAGCCTAAAAAAGTGGAATTTTTGAATAATATAATTATTACTATTTTAATTTCATTTTCAAGAAAATGAATTTTTTCAACGTCCAGCAGTAAAACATCAAATTTAAAGCCATAGGATCTAAAGCCTTTAAGACCCTGATGAGAAAAATTCAACGGGATGATAGCATATCAAATAATGATGAAAAAGAGACCAATCAAATGGTACAAAACAAGTCTTATAATATTATTTAATTTAAATCCAACGGCTGTGGTGTCCACTGGCCCACTCTTATATCGAAGAAAGAATCTCATGTGACTTGTGGGACGAAACTTTGACCCTTCTTCCGGTTTCCGGTAAAGGATAATGGGCCCCTTCTGTTTGGGTCCCACGAATGACTTTTTATTTATTTATTTTTGCATTAAAAGCTGTTAAAGGTCAACTCTGCCTCACTGTCTCCAACCAAAAAAAAAAGAAGAAAATCGCTGATTTTACGGAATCATCTAATCTAACGGCTAATAATCACCTTTTGACCGTATACCCTTTTTCTTTCATCATTTCGACACGGTCTCCAAACCGGTTTATCCCGTTGTCAAAGGACCCCACTTTAAAAGCAAATTGGTCAATGTTCTGACAAATTTTTGAACACGTGGAATGATATGATTGGGAGGTGAGTTTGACGGTAATATGAAACGGAAAGGACAGGTCAGTGACCCAATGCCTTTGCATCGGTTTGACTCTTGCTTTTTTGAGTTTTTCTTGTTCTTGTTCTTGTTCTTTTTTTCTTTTTCTTTCTTTTTCATAATTATTTCAATTCATTTTCCCTCTTCTTGAATATCAAGTCTTTCTTTTTCTCTAAATCTATAAAACTGCTTCCGTTTCGAGTTATCAAAATTGTGGGTTTTTTGGGGACTTGGTTTTCTTGGATGAACAGAGATGGCTGTGGAATTGATGATTGGATACGGTGGTGATTATAGTTTTGCAGGGAAAATGGAGGAAACTGCTTTGAAAAAAGCTGCAACTGCTGGTATTCAAGGTGTTGAAGAACTGATAAGATTGATGTCTAAAAGTCAACAGCTTTACAATCAAGATGCTTCTTTTAAAACTTCTTCTCCTTCTGGTTCAGAGCCAGCCATGGAAATCCAAGCTGTTACAGATAAGACTGTTAACTCGTTCAAAGAGGTTATTTCTTTACTGAGTCGACCCAGAACTGGCCATGCTCGATTTAGACGTGCCCCTCTTACTCCTCTCCAACAACAAGACAAACAACAGCAACAAGATTTACAACAACCTCGGAAGAAGATTCAAGAGTTAGGGACTGGTTCTGTTCAAGTAACCAAAGATCAAGTGTCTGCTTTTAAGCCTTTTTGTTCAACCCAAGGTTATAGGTTGCCTCCTTTGCCTCATAATCACAACCAGAGTAAAAGCAACCCTCTTTTGGTGGCAAAGACTGGTTTTTTGGGGAGAAATGAAGCACCTAGTACTATCAATTTCTCATCTTCGCGTACTTTGTCTGCTGGGAATTCTTTTATGTCTTCATTGACAGGAGATTCTGATAGCATTCAGCCATCTTTCTCTTCTGGCTTCCAATTTACTAGTCCTTCCCATGTCCCTTCTTCTGGTAAACCTCCTTTGTCTTCCTCTTTGAAAAGGAAGTGCAATTCCATGGATGATGCTGCTTTCAAGTGTGGCTCATCTTCTGGCCGTTGCCATTGCTCCAAGAGAAGGTTGGTTTCTCATATTTTTTGGGTCATACATACAAATTTGAATGGTTTAATTGATTTGGTTCTCAAGTCTAAACCTTTTGATTGAAATTTTTATTATGTAGGAAATCAAGAATGAAGAGAGTCATTAGAGTTCCAGCTATTAGCAACAAGATGGCTGATATTCCTCCTGATGATTATTCCTGGAGAAAATATGGCCAGAAACCAATCAAGGGATCTCCTCATCCAAGGTTCGTAAAATTCTTTGTTTGATTGTTTGTTTTTGCACTCTTTAATCAACCAAATATCTTTTCTCTGCTTTCAATTTTTTTACCATTCACGTTTCCTTGTTTTAATCGTGGGTCTCTTTACTAGTTATATTTCACCCGTTACCTGTTTGACCAAAAGCCTCCAAAATAATAATTCAAGTTTGCATTGAATATCCTTTTGTTTTCAACTGCAATTGTCATGTTGTGGGTGGCGATTAATTGTCATTGACTTTTATGTATTGTACATTGAATTGTCTACTGAGTTAGTTCATTTGTTCACTTAACTCAGACCCGAGTTTCCCTTAACCCGTTTCTTTGGCCAATTTCAGGGGCTATTACAAGTGCAGCAGCGTCAGAGGCTGCCCTGCAAGGAAACATGTAGAGCGAGCTCAAGATGATCCAAGAATGCTGATTGTAACATATGAAGGGGATCATAATCATAGCCACGACATCACGGATGAGCCAGCAGCTTTGGTCCTTGAATCATCTTAGTCCCAACCACCCATCGAAACCGGCCCTGAAAATGGTTTGAAAATTGAACCAGGGCTTTATCTCCAGGAAGGACAAGAAGATTGATTAGTGGGTACGTTAGCTTTTTAAAAAAAAAGACAATCTAGGATTCCTTGTTTTTGGTTTTGGCACAAGACTTTGTTTAGAAAGAAAGAAAAAAAAAAGTAGGTATAGAGTAGGAGATTGTGGATTTGGTGGGAGTTGAATCATGCAAGTAGTGGGGGGTTTTCTTTATATTTTTTTATTTAATGTTCTTATACTCGATTATCAGAAAATTTTTTTTCCCTTTAATATATGGTGGTGGATCTTGCTGAGGATGCTCTAACTTTAATTTGTTCCAATGTCCACTAAAGCTCTGAAATTCTAATCCATAATTTTTATATTTGAAAGCAAATGGGTGGTTGCAGACTTGCAGTCAATGAACAAAAGATAAAATATTTTTCATTTCTTTTTAACAATGGATGGTGTCTTGTATGTGAAGGTTGACCCTTGATTCCGAATTTAATAGTGTTTTTTTTTTGTCAGCTTCTGATTGTTTCCAAGTTCCAATTGTGTGAATTTTGTGGACTGAAGTTTCGATCTTGGATTTATGGTCGGATTTTGGTTGTGGTATAGAATCTAGAGTGTTGGTTTTTTGATAGCCTCATTCCCATTTCAAATTTTCTGTAACTATATATTGAGTATTTAACAAAAAACCCAAGTGCTTTTGCTGGTTGACATGTGATGGCTATTTGCTCCTCATGTGTTATTATTTTTTTTTTTTACTTTTATTTTTTAAAAATATAAAATTAATAAAAAATGAATCAACAAAAAAATACACTGTAATTACAAAAAAATTGTAAAAAAATTACTTGCAAAGAGTTTTTGGTTTTTTTTTTTGGAATTTCGGGGAAGTGGTCTTACAATTATCTTTTAAGTGTGTTTGGATTTGGACGAGAAATTTCAAGGAAGAAATTCATTTGTAAAAAGGTTTTCAAAATTTTAAAATAAAATTACTTTGTTTGACAAAATAAAAATTAGAATTCTTAAAATTCTTGAAATTTTGAAAGAGAATTTTTGGAGATCTCAAATTCTCTTTTCAAATTCCACCTCTAGAGACGGAACTTATAAAATTCTTTAATTTTTTACTAAAATATTAATATTTATTATGTTTTCTTTTCTTACGCAACTTTTATTTTATTTTTTTAATTCTAACTACGAAAACTCATTTTAAATTTTTTTTTATTTTTTTATTTTTCATGTTATTAATAATATCTATATACTTTTACAAATCTAATAATATCCATATTGCATATTTTTTTCAATATTTTTTTTATTTTATCTTTAATTTTTTTTTTACCTCGTCAAATTCCAATATTCAAAATTTTTTTCTAAATCCAAACATTACAATTACAAAAGCTAATATTTTGAATTGATGCATTTTAAAATATTAATATTTCAAAATTCTTCAAAATTTTAAAATCTCTCATCCAAATACACTATGAGCTCTTTTAACTTTCTAGGTTAGTTAAAAGAAGAGAAAAATTATGAAAAAATTATTTTGGTAATTTTAGGTTTTCGAATGATGGTGAAATGAGATTTTTGGTAGCATAAGATTTTAATATTTGAGTTTAGATCTACTAAGCTATTGAAGAGTTTTTGAAAGAAAAAAAAAATCAGAAAATGAGAAATTACATTTAAAAGAATAAAAACAAGTTTTAATATTTGGAAGAACGATTTTTTGGAAATTTAAAATTATCAACGATCGATTTTTTGAATTTTTCGATTTCAGATACCAAGTTTAAACTTTGAAAGTTTTCTGAGTTTTAGCTTGAAATATTCGGTGATAGAATTTGTGTTTGAATTTTTTGATGAGAAAAATTGGATTTGAAGGTTTTGTGGATTTGGTTTGAAAATTTCGATAGAATCTCAGAAAACACAGTGGTTTTATGTTTGAGTTAAATTTTCTGGTTACGTCTGGGTTCAAAAAAAGGAATAAAGAAAACAAAGAAGAAACTGAGAAAAAATTATAAAATTTTGACTTTTATTTTCAACTGAAAACTGTGCGTTTTGGATTAGTATCCACGTGTTGATTCGACTCGAGATTCTCGCTAACAACCCACAACTTGACTCGCAGACTGACCCAGTCCCAACTACAAAGCCTGTTCCATTTTGAGTTCTTCTAAGCCCACTTTTATTTTATTTGTTGAATTAATTAATATTTATTTTTCATACATATTTTTTAATTTTCATTTTGACTAAAGATTTTATATTTTTGTATTATTATTTTTTTAATTTTTTGTTTTAAATAATTTTATAAAAAGTTTGTAATTTTTATAATCATACAATTAATTATAAAACTTATAGTATTTAAAAATAAAAAAAAATAACATTTGCAATTAGGGATGACAATAGAGCTTTTCCCTAGACGGATTTTGCAATGCCCGTCCCCCGTCCCGTCATTCGAATACTTTGCCTTGCCCCCGTCCCGTTCCGTCATGGATGTTGAAATTTCAATACCACTAGCACTACTACCTCCATGGATGTCGGTTACATCCATAACCGTCTTGCCCCGTCCCGCTCCATCTGATTTTTATTAGTTATTTCTAAAATTTTCAAATAATAAAGTATTGTAAAAAATTTTAAATATAAATCAATATAAACGAGTTGAAGAAAAAAAATAAAGTATTCAGTTTAGCTTTTTAAAAAGAACAAAAAAATTTAGTTGTATTGATTTATTATCTTTTTAAAAACTAAATATTTAAAGGTAAAATCGTAATTTCAATATTCGGGACAGGGCGGAGCGGAGCAGGCAATTACCAAAATTGCTTCATCCCCGCCTTTCAAACAAAAAAAAACCGTCCCACCCTGCTCCGCCTCCACTGTTCAAAAAAAAAAAAAAAAAAAAAAACCTCTCCGTTCGGAGCAGATCAATTTGAAATCCATCAGACAATTCAGGTTTTGCCATCCCTATTCGCAACATTATAAGAAAATCTAACAATAAAAATATAATTATAACATATTTAAATATTAGATTTCAATTTTTTTAATCTATAATAATTTATTTGTGATTTAAATTTTTTTACTAATTTTTATTCATGATATATTAAAAAATAGTAAAAAAAAAAAAAACAATTTACTTGGCATTGCGGAGGATAAATTCTAGTTGGAGAATAATAGAAAGTCAAACTGGCCTGTATGGTGCTTTCTATTATTTTCTTTGCTTTTCCAAGTTCTTCAGATTAGGGAATTTAGAATAGCATTTCCTCTTTTCTTGGTTTTCTTGACTAATGGCGCTTGTTTGCCATCGCTATCGTCTAACTAAACTATACAATGAACAATTTCCTCAAAGTTGGTCATGCATGTTCTACTTTCTTCTTTTGGGGAGGATTGAATCATTGATTTAACTTAACTCGTTTCAAGTCAACCTTCCTTTTCCTACTGAAAATCTCCATTCTTCAACAACAAAAGCTTGTGTAGAATTTGATGTAATCTGTCACAAGCTAAAACCCAAAACATATATAAGTTCAAAAATCATCTTCTTCAGTCAATTGTACGTTTACTAAACCTTGGGTTTGATTGCCATTATAATTTGAGCTGTTAAACTGTGTCAGTTTTATGATTATGGTGAAGACTGAAGAAGAGTTCATGTTGAAACTCAAAGCAGAGTTCTTTGAGTTTTCAGAAATTCAATTATGACGGCAAGACTTCATAAAATTTGGGTCATCCTTGTTGCAGGTTATGATGATATATGTTATGATTTTGCAGACAACTCCAAATAAAATGCTAGTCTTTCATGCTTTGAGCTCCGTTCATTTCTTCTTGTTCAAGTATAGCGGATTGAATTAGGTTAAACTTGGTAATTTTATATATGACATGAACACGACATAAAATAATAATTAAAACACGATATAAAACACAAACACGACACGAATATACATACCTTTCATTACTTTTGACCCAAATCCGGAAGGTAGGCCTGCTTGATGAAAATAGAAAGTTCATCGTTGTTGAACCTATGCACTTTGCATAATCATGGTCTTTCTTCTTCTAACCCCATTTTTTAATCCAATGCTGAGCTCCTTTTAAGTACTTTAATAATTTAATTAGTAGAATGTAAGTCTTGGATATACGTTATCTTACTAATCTGATAACCTGTTTGTAAAGTTAAAAAAATTCACCATTTTTTTTATAATATATTTATATTTTTGTATCAAGTATACATCTTGTAGAGTTTAAAAACTTCACCGAAAATTTCTCTTTGTTTGCACTTTGTATACAATCTTTCAAAATCTGAAACTACAAGACATGGCACTTGACTCAACAGTTGGTACATGCTTCTATGAGGCGAGAGAAAATGTTTGTCTTTAGTATTTTATTTGTAAATCAATTACATAATTGAAAAATTAGAGATGAGAGAGTCAGTGGTTTGACATAAGAATAGCATTAGTAATTTGTAGATCTAGTAATTTTGAACACGACACGAAAAAATAACACAAATATGATACGAATATACAAATGTGTCAATCTTTATAACACGAATTATTAACGTGTCAAAATTTATATAATACCTTAAACACGATGCTACACAGTTCAATCTTTCAACAAAATTAAGAACAAGCTTACACACATGCTGAAACATGTGAACCAAGAAATTACAAACTGGGTAAAAAAAAAAATGAAAAACTAGAAAAGAAAATACAATTAGACTAGCACCTTTCATACAAAATTTCTATGACTTGGGAACAATTTCTTCCCTCAAACTGTATTATTGATGGAAAATACACACCAAAACCTAAGAGACAGCTCAAGTGAGAGATCCATTATACTTTTGCTAAAGCATATCACCATTGAAACCATCTCATGCTAATGTCTTCAATCGTATTTGGCACGCCATCGGCAGCATCAACACTTCTTTACAAGATGCTCAGAATGCAGTAATCACAGCAAAAAAATTTTGAAAATTACAAACCTATAGTATCGATATTTTCAAAATCAACTAAACGAACACCGTATATGCAGGTTCCAACGGCCAGTGCCAGCACACTGCACCAAGAAAAAGATAATATAAGGTTCATTGATGTATGGATAATAGGGTTTTGTATAAGTCAATTCCATTAAATCAGATTAAAATATGGTTTCAGTCAAGCAGATCATGATTCTCATAAGCTATTTACTCCCTCTGGGACATTTTGTGTTAGAGTTGGCTACCCTGTGGACAAGCAGTCAATTTTGAGTTCATGTACTTGGCTAGTTCATTAATCTTCTTTGGTAATTGTTCTTTGAAGTACAGTCAAAATTCATTTTTCCAAGTCAAGAGATTAGTAAATCAGAAATGCTGCCATATTTTTAGCCAATAATAACAAATAATGTTCTCAATACTGAAACCATGCTAATTAAAAGAAATTGTAGTAAGGGCATCCAATAGCACATGATAAGAGGTAATTTTAACATGAAAATACTATGGCATAAAAAATTTACCTGTACTCCAGCCTGCACCTTGGGCTAGGAACATATACTCAAAGATTAATATGGCCAACATAATCTGGTGACCATCGAATATCAGACTCTACGTGGCAGAGCTTGTGAACGAGGCCTTGCCCTTATTATTGTTTCATCACTGTGTCTAATCCATTCTGAAAGTCTCCATGGCTTCTGCCATTTCCATTTGAATTGTACAAGCCATTGGTGATGGCTTCTTTTCCATCTCCACAGTTTTCCATTGCCAGCTTGTCCTATAGCTATTAAGCTTTTCATTGGTAACTGCCCAAGCGGTACCATCTGCACAAGCAGCAAATCCAACTTTTCTTAGCCAAGCATGAAAGCAGATTTCAACACTATATGATTAAAGTTGGAGAGTATATTTACCTTTCGTGTTTGATCTACGAATGCTGCTGACTCTCTGGCTGGACCATTAACAATACCTGGGCTATATTTCAGCTGTTTCTGCGCTGGCACAGACATTGGAGATAATGAACCGTTCATGTCATCAGCGACGTGTTTCAATGAATTTGGTGAGTTCCCCTGCCCATGAACACTTTGTCAAAAAACAGGCTAGGAGTAGCAACGATATTGGTACAGACAATACGCTTGAAGGCCAAAAAACTTATGACAACAGTGGCAACAACTAGATGATCCTGTAGAAATGACCTTAAAATTCTCTTTGTTTTGCTACAAAAGAAAATCGTACTTTAGTTGCAACTCTTTTCTAGAGATTCCTTGACGCATTACAGGTTGCAGCACTTGCTATTCAGCAGATCAAGGTTTCAGATTTTACGAGGGATAAGCAATGTGAATTCAATTGTAACCAAGGTAAGTAGGATTCCCATTATGAGGAGGACATGTGAAGAGGGAAGTTTGTCATTCAAGCAAACAGTAAGAGATTCTCTATGCTGCTGTTCTAAGGGGCTTTTAAAAAAGGGGTTTCACGTTCTGTAGTCTATATACGAAATGTGTTTTGGTCAGGTCGCCTTTTTGAGAAAAAGAAAAAAGATATTTGAGCTATTAAAGATCTCCAAAAAAGCAAATCAAGATAAATAGTTGTAAGCATATAATTCTACCACATGCTTAGAAGTTAGTAAGTCATTTGACCAAATCAATCTTTCTGAACCTCTTTTGGACGTTATATATGTACCAAAGTTCAACTTTGCTTGTGTGTTGATGTGAAAACAGCTTTAGAATCATTAGTTGATTAGTTGAATGCACTTCAATAAGTTTAGCCTGTTATAGTATGCCTTAGATGAAACCCTAAACAAAGCCTTGGATGTTTAAAACCCGAATAAAGTTATATAAAACTAACCGTAGCTGATGTAGCCAATGCAATGGCAACAGCTTGCTCTCTTAATTTTAGCTCATTCTCTACTTCTTTTCTTTGTAGCTCGCTCTGCCGCAACAGACTTACAAGTTCTTTAAGTTGTTCTTTCATTTCCTTGATATCCATGTCCTTTTCCCATAATTGGCACCTGTTGATAACATATAAGCATCACTTAGAGACTCTTTTGAACCATATTTATTTATTTATTTGTTTGTTTTTTTCTTGTCAAACTCCAGGACTAGGCTATTATATTTGACATACTTTCATGTATATGTACTTATATCACTAGGTGAGAGAAAGCACCTTGTATCTCCAAGAGAATTGAACATATATTGAAGCAAGTTCTTTGCATCTCCCATGGAGCGCAACTGATTCCAACGTCCACGGTTAGCAAAGGCACGCTCCCGCTCTTCTGCCTCTGAAAGTTGTGAAGCCATTGCTACAAGTGAATTAGATGATATGCTGACCATATTCTCAAGTGAATATATTCTAGCCACTCTTGCATTTGGTGACATGGAGGATGCCCTGTATAGCAGTAAAATACATCAAGTAATGTTAGGAGAGGTTGGAGCACTTCTATAGAGGAAAACTATCATATCTACAGCTGCATTTAACTAATCTCCTCTAACTCATGTTGGATCAAACCTATATTGCTCCGACTCTTCATTTTTCTTGAAGTACCCGTGTCCAACATCCATGTCCGACGCATATCCAGACATGGGTATAAGATATGATCCCTCAAGGACCTTCCAAATACATGGAAAAACTGAGAATAAATCAAACATACCCGTGTCCGACACTCACACCCGAGTCCGAGTATCATAGGATCAAACCATGGAAAACCCACGAGTGTAGGAGAAGAGAAGGCTATAAACACGTTGTATACGAATATTGGCTATATGCTAAACTTGCTTCTTTATGCAATCTTTTTTACTGATACCAGATCATAGAACCCATACGATGGAAGGGTAAGATAAGGTGCAAGTTGTCAGTAATAAAGAAAAATGCTTTTGGACAATTGATACCTGGCAAATCCATTTTTTCCTCTTGGAGGGCTCAGCCCCTTTGAAGCAAACTCATCTACTTGCTTCAAGACAGCCAACTCTTCTGCCAATGCAGCTCTCCTGGAAATTGTGCATAATAAGTGAAAGTAATATAAGAAAAAGTTCATATATCCCACATCAGTTTTACCATACAAATAAGATTTTGTTACATACACTTGGCTTTGCTTCTCGTATTCAAAGCGAACTTCATGCACGTTCACCATGACTTCTAACTCATGATCTAGCCAACGTTGTAATGCTTTCTCATTGGTCTACAGAAGGAACTTAAGTTAATTGGTTTAAAAATGCGGATATTGAAATTAACCCAAAAAAACCAGAAGACAAACAGAGATCATTACCTGCCCATTTGTTCCATTCCCGTTGGCAATAGCTGGAAGATACCAAAACATTATAAATTTGGACAAAGAAAAGGACTCAGGGCATGAATATTAATACCTTATGTTTCCCTCAATAAGAAACTAGACCCTCTAGCATAAGGCATTCCAAATATAATCTAGATGCTACTTTATACAGTTGAATTGTCTATGCCTCTTTGAAGAGCATTATTTTATTCAAGACATGGATTGTCCAGGACAGAAACCTTAAAAAGAAAAAGCGTACCAGAGTTATCACGGGCCGAAGATTTACGAGCTTCGAGCAACTCTTTTAGCCTCTTGGTGGCCATGGCTGCCTCCTCTGTTTTTCTTTGGAGAACCTGAAAGCAAGAATAGAGGCAAATTATTTATCCTACAAACAAATAGTGGTAGGTACTCATCTCCTACACAATAAACAAAAAAATGCTTACCATTTTCTGGCGTTGATTTAAAGCTTGCAGCTTATGCCTTTCATACTCATTTCTCCTGCCCTCTTTCCGTAACTGATTGTGCACGCATATTATAAACCCAGTTAAGTATATAACACAAACAATAGATGCAAATACAAGTGATGAATCCAAAATATAATTCCTCCAGTAAGTGACTATCTTTGTACTCATGTAATATCACAATACAAGAGTGCAAAAGTTAATAATCTCACACATTATTATAAATTGCTTAAGTTGATAGAAAGAAAAGAAGCAAGGCACCTGCAACAGTTCCTTTTCTCGAGAGGCTTTCCACTGACGGAATTGTTCGGCCTCTTGTTTTATCCTATGTTGCAACTGAACCTACAACCACAGAATAGGCGAAGGAAGAAAAGAAAAAAGGGCAGGGGGAGTTGAGGTGGGATGGTTTAGCAGAGCATACAATATAATAAATGATATACCAAAAACAATGAAAGATATAAGGACCAAAATAAGATTTAACCTTTTGTGCCTTTATGAATTGAATTTCATCTTGCAGTCGTTTTGCTGCTTCATCACTCTTCTGTTTCTGCTTTAAAAGTTGAACCTGGTTCTCTTGTTTTCTCTTAAGATCCAGAATCTGGTGCAAATAAGTTTTTACAATTTAAATGAAATCATCATCAGCCCTTTTCTTCAATCCAATAATCAATGCAATTTCAGCTAAAACTTTTTGTCACCTGTGCTTCAAGGGATTTTAGTTTCTGAGCATGGATGTCTTGGACTTTTTGTGTTTGTCCATCAGAACCAGCAGAAAGATTTTCAATTTCAGCCAATAAGCGATCCCTCTCTTGCTGCAGTGAGGAAAAAGGTTAACAAATTTTAGCAGGCACAGTTTTTCTTCGAGTAAAGCTGTGAGAATTTAAAAAAAAAAAAATGTTTTTAAACCTGCACAGCTCTTTTCTCGTCCTCTAATTCCTGAATTTTCTTCCCAAAATGCTGCTTCAGTGCAACAGTGTTGCCTCCAAAAAGTTTCATCTTGGACTGTTCGGACGTAAAAGATGAGCATAAGAATAGAATAGAAGAATTAGCTGGTGTTGGCAAAGTTGCCAACTGAGCTAATAATAGATGCAGGCAGACATATTATCTAATTATCAAAGATAAAGACCCCTAAGAACTATGTTACTCGGACTCGGGTGTGAGTGTCGGACACAGGTATGTGTCCGACACGGGTATGTTTGATTTATTCTAAGTTTTCCAAGTATTTGGAGGGTCCTTGAGGGATCATATCTTATACCCATGTCTGGATATGCGTCGGACACGGATGTCGGACATGGGTACTTCAAGAAAAATGAAGAGTCCAAGCAACATAGCCTAAGAATATGACATCTGAAAACATCTATTGAAGGACATTGCAAAGTGTTGGAGACACAAAAAATATACCTCTTTCTCCTCTAAACGTCTATTCAACTCATGCAACTCTTTGTCCATAGTATTTTGTAGAAGTGTGTGCTCCCACTCTTTAGCTGCTTCTTCATCAATTTCTCCGGAATCACCTGCTAAAATGGCCATCATATTCGAGTCGAGAAAGCACCTTGAGGAAAATATAAATTGGAGAGAGCATGGATATATCGAATAATATAACAAGCCAGCTGAGCAGGTATTACTAATAAAGAAGAAATCTATACATCTTGCATAGATCAGTTAAGTCTGTACCTATCATGGTTTCACCCATTTGATAGTCAGATGACTCTATACTGTGCAAGTTCCTTTTCAGCCCATCACTTTTGACAGAACAAGGACTGCCATCCTGAAATAGGAAGTTTTGCATTCATATACATTTGAAACCACTAATATACATGATAAAAACTCGCATGTAAATTAACCAAGAATTCTAAAAGTCCACATGAACTCAATAAGGGTTTCGTTAACATACTTGAGCATCTATTTCACGTTGCTCTACAATGGTGCATCTGCTGTGGTAGTCGTGAAGTTCTCGGCAAAGATCCTCATTAGCAGCTTCAAGCCAAGCAATCCTTTCCTTGAGAACCTACAAAATAAGTCCAATTAAAAAAACTTGTGGGACTAATCCTATATAAGTTATCTTCAAGAAAGAGTCCAGGACTAAATGAGTTATTTAAGTAAAGCAACACAGTCTTTGGGACATACATAACAAGTGTTACTATCTTAAGATTCAATATAATTTGTCCTCGGAAAAGATTAAAAATCGATTATTAAGTTTATTTTAGTTAAGAGTACCATGATACCTGTACTTCATCAGAACCCCCGCGGGCACAAAGTTCTGCCTGCAGATGCTCTAATTGTTGACGCATCTTTAGCATCTCATTGGACATAGGATCTCGGTTAACCTATTTAAAGTCAAAACAAGAATGAAAATTCTGTATATAAACTACCTTGAATTTGACCTATATCTGACTAGGCAAAAGGGGGAAAAGGAGGAAACTTTTGAAGTAAGGAAAATTATTCTCTTGAACTTACAACAGGCTTGTTTCGGATATTGCGAGCACGATTTGCATACTTTAAAGTATTAAGGGTTTCCTCGGCATTGATGTCAGCAGGACTAATGCATGCTGCTCAGAAAAAAATTAGTTAAGGAAAATGATTAAATTCAAAAAAATTAATGCGCAAAAGTGAGAAGGAACTAGAACATGAATGTATCAAATTATAAAAAATGGAACAACTGAGCAGGTTAATAATTAGAAGAAATGGCAGTACCTATCATGACAGTTCTGCTGTTGCCACCAAGTGAATCCTGCCCAAAGAAATGATAACGTTTTTATCACTTAGTAAACAACAAACTGAGAGAAAACAAAGATATTGAAAATTAAAAGAGGATGAAGTATAATTTCTTAAACTATTTATAAATTATACTCTTTTAGGAAGATTTCATCATCCTTGTCATTCATCATGGCCAATTTATATGCCAAACAGGTAATATGTTAAACCCTGACACAACTAAGATCAAACAACTAAATGCAGGAACAGTCCTTGGCCAATTGATGAGATAATTTTGTCTCAGTAACTAGTCTTAGTTGAGCTTTGAGATGAAAAAGGGGCACGAAAATATGCAATGCATTAAGACTAAGTAACAGTATCTTTCTTCTCTTGGGTATCTGCTTCTAATTTTCAAATATTTTGTAAAATGCTGAATGTATCTCAATTTTCAATGCAATCAAGCTTTAGGCAGATGTAAGAGTTGATTATTAAGCCTAAAAAGACAATTTCGAACAACATAAGCTGTTCAATTTCGCATTCTTACTGCTTTTCTGTACAATAATACAAGATAAATAAGGCCTAGCAACATGAGAGTTACAGACCTCTAAAACTAGTTATACCTGCAAAAGCCGAGTAAGTTTACTATCTCGATATGGAACGTGAACACCTTCTTTGTGCTTTTTTTCATCACCAAGTGCACTGATGACATTACCAAGCGCAAGTAGGCCCTTGTTGATATGAACTCCTGTTTAGATGATGAAGATGACAATTATTATGTTTGGATGGAGAAGAACACTTTCATGACACAAAGAAAAGGATAAGCAGTACCACTAACCTTCTTTAAAACGCATACCGTCAGAACCTGTTCTTTTCGCTCGCTCCGATCCAGCAAGATCTACCAAATGTAACTTGGCACAAAGATATTCTTCATTCATAATGTCATTAGGATTTCCATCTCCAGAACTAGGATCGAGTTTACGCATTTGCTCTAAGGTGATGGTGAAGATTGCATGTGAGCGACTGTACAGCCACATAACAGAAAGCAAAAAAAATGTTATTATAGCAAATTATTATATTGGCATATATCACCTGAAAGATTGGTACACAAATATATTATCAAAATTTTGTTTTGCGCAAAGCATTTAAAACCAAGAAAAAGGTAAAAATTAAAACAAGTCAAGAAAGCTTTGCTTGGTATTCATGATTGGGATCAAAGCAACAGATGCTCCAGAAACCCAATACCTTGTATCATTTTCAGGTTTTTTATTTCTTTTAAAAGAATATTAACTAGAAACATCAAATAAAGAACTTCAGAAAAATAAATTTAGAATGAGCCCTGTTTAAAAGTGCATATAAATTTGGAGATTTTCGTGGAAAAAATCCCAGCAACACCAGCAATATTACCATCATTGAAATATTACCAAAGATTGCCCAATTTTCCTCATAAACTAAGTTAAAGACATTACCTTAGCACTGCATTGCATCAATAATTTTCAGGTTTAACAAATAATGATCATAGAAAGATACTGTTTTTCCCTTTTTAAAAAACAAAGAACCACCAGATAACATCTGCTCCACAGTTTTGAAGAAATGAAAACACATAAATACTAAAGAATATTAATTTAACAAGAATAGAACATGAACTAACCTTGACTGGTTGTTCATGTTTGTACTCCCTGTTGCCCTACTCAATGATCCCTGTTCTAGGCAAGCAGCCATTTCTTTTAATGTACTGACACTAACTTCGGTAGATCCCGCCAGTGTAATAACACCATTTGATGATTCACGAATCTGTATTGGTGGTTTTCCAGGGACATTTACTTTTCCCGTATTCACGCTTGCAGTATCTGATTTGTTCAAAGAAGTAGGATCCAGCAAATCTTGCACTTCTTCTTTCAGAATCTTTCACATATCAAAATTGGATCAGAACTATAAATTATGAAGAGACATTCAAACCAGGTGTGATATGTATATTAATGCAAATGAGAATTCAGGACAACATAAACCAGAAGATATATTTATAAATTGGATATTCAATCAGGGAATTAGAATTATTAGGCAAGCATTTTACAGTTTTCTGAAGTGGTATTTGAGATTCCGGCCTTTAATGCTTAAGAGTATTTAACCAAAACCAAAAAGATGAAACCTAAAGACCAGACTAATGGAAAAGCTTGTAGGACAACAGGTAGCGTGACCAACCTAGTACATTGCTAATAGCATAACTGGAAATTAGAACAACAAAAATAAATGCTTGGTTCTTTAACAAACCTCAATGAAGGAAACGTGCAATTGAAATTCGATTTGATGTTTTAGGCTTTCAATCTTGCTGAACAAAGCATTCATTACTTGAGGAACGATTCCTGTTTGGCAACCATCTTTGAAGCCTGTGCCCATGGTATATGTTTTACCTGATCCAGTCTGCAAATTTTTTGGAACTTCAATCACAAGAAAATGAAACTCCAATATTTAGCAGTGTCTTGTGGGAGAATCAGCTGTACCTGACCATAAGCAAGAACGGTAGCATTATATCCTTGGAATAAGCCAGCAACAAGGGGAACAACGCATTCCTCAAACATGGAAGAAGAGGGAGAACCAGTGCTCCCATAAACATGATCAAATGTAAAGGAATGTGTCCCAATTTGCACCTGCAGCATAGACAAAATCAACATGAAACGTCATAACCAAAAAAAAAAAAAATCTACGTATCTATTTAAAAGAAGGAAAAAGCAAATATTCCATCGTGCAAAGACATTAGAATTTACAAAAACTCGGACCTGATCTTAATCCAAGAAATTAGCAGAAGAATTCTACTTTTCTTATAGGAGAGTGCTACATACACTTCTTAAAAACACATAGGCTTTGCAATAACTTAGAAAAACCCATCATATGATCTTAAATTTTCAAAATACCCTTTAATCCTTATTATGTGTTTTTAAGGAGTATTTTTAAGAAGTATATGAATCATTTTCCTTTCTTATATGATTGAAACAGGCTATCAACGATATGAGAGCATGCAATTTAGGAAACATCCCAATTATAAAAATAGCATCCCAGGTCTTACCAACCAAAAAATGGAAGTTCTTTTTTCTTTCTAATTCGGTTTCTCCTTCCTTTAAAATGGATTACTTCACCTCAACAAAAGTTTAAGAACAATTAAAATCTATCATCAACTTGTTCAACCTAAGAATTCATGTAAAGAACCATACTTTAAAGTATCCATAACTTACGACTATAACAAGAGCATAAAGTCATAACTTGAAAATGGAAATAACAATCAACAGAACCATCATAGAAACTAACTGAATTCAACTTAATTCTACATGCTTTCAACTTCCACGGTAAAAGAATCCAATTCACAAGCATCCTAATTATAGAAATAGTAAGTGATGACAAAAATTCTGATCCAAAATCAAGAGAGTAAATTCTCACTGATAAACCATTCAAGCATCCAAAGATCCAGATCTTCATATACGTAAAATTAACCCGCAACTCCATACTCAGAAAACCAACTCACTCCCAATAAATCATACATTGAACAAGCACTAAACAGTGGAAACCAGCATTTTCTAAAGGGAGAGTACCTGAGGCTTTCCTGGGATGACAGTAACACAATTTTTACAACCTTGAAGTTTCTCATCACTGATAAGCGGTCTTACATGAACCGCAACCTTAACACAACAATCCTCAGAAGCTACAGCAGCTTCCATAGGAAGCAGCTAAAGAAGAAAAAAAAAGTTCCACAATTTCCAAACACAAAGAGAGAGAGAGAAGAAAGGAGAAAAACTCAAAAAAGAGAAAGTGGATTTTTTTTTTTTTTTTTAAGTTTGTTTATGTTAAAGAGTTAAAACATCAAATGTTAATTTTCTTTTTTCCTTATAAAAAAACCATTCTAAAAAATACAGAAATTTTAGGACAAAGTAAGTAATGCAACAACTAACAAAGGGGGAAAAAAAAAAAAACTGAGTTCCAGACAATGGGTTGCTGCTGTTTGCTGCTGTTATTGTTGGGAAGTGTAAGAAAAAGAAGGAAAGAAAGAAAGAGAGAAAGAGAGAAAAAAAAAATGTAAAAGAGGGAAGAGTGGTTGAGGAATTAGAAGCTGTGGGGTGGCATAGAAGAATACAAAGTAGTAAATTAACTGCAGTGACAACAGCCAGCCACTATCATTTTCCTTAGCCTTCACTACAAAATCGTCATCTAAAAGAAAGAAATAAACTTTCATAACACTCTTTCCCTTTTACCCATTTTCCTTACAGCAATATCTCTGTTCCTCTGTTTCTCACCTTCCTTCTTCATGGAGTTTTGTATTTGACCCCTTATTTTTACAGTTCTACCCTTCTCAGCTCCACCCTTTTTCTGGGTTTTTCTTTTTTTGATCTTTAATCCCAAAAAAACAAATTAAAGAAAGAAAAAAAACGATAGATAAGTGCTCCTAAAACCACGTTATGATTGTGCCCAGAATATGGTAGAAAAAAGGGATGGCACAACACATAAGCCACGTGATTTGGAATCATATACGATTTCTTAAGAAAAAAAAAGAACTTTGGATCATACATATTTATACCCTAACAATTCATGTCCTTTTTTCTTACCAAAGTTTTGCGTGTGAGTATATAAATACTGTATAAATGTAGTACTTTTTTTTTTTTTTTTGAAAGGGTATAAATGTAGTACTTATTTTCTCTAGTTTTGGTTTTAAAAGATCATGTTCTAAAATTACTAAAGAAATAATGTATAGGCCCCAATAGTTTTATAACTGTATAAATGCAAAGATAGATGAAATCAAACTAGTAATATATATTAATTTATCGAATTTAATATTTAATTCAATTAATTCATATAATTATTTAAAAAAAATAATATTTAATAAATTTAAATTCGAATCTTAATATCTTATGATTCATTTCCTCATTTCTAAACTATGTTAATAATTAAATTAAGTCAAGAAACAAACTTGACCAGAAAAAAAAAAAAAAAAAAAAAACAAAAACTAGTCTCTTTCAAAGAAGGAAAATAAAAGTTTTTTTATTATTATTTTGGAAGCTAAGCTAACCCGTGAAGAAGAAAAATGAGAGGAAAAATACAGGGAAGGAAGGAAAGAGTTATGGAAAATGGAAAGTAAGGGAAAAAAAAAAAACCCAGAAAATAGACATAGCCAGCTGGTGGTCTCCCATACTCACATGGCCCTTTTAATCTCTAAATAATGGACAGACTTCATTGGTCCCATGTTTCATTGATTAGTTAATTAATTCTTCTCTTTTGGTGTTTTTATTTTGCAACACTACTTGGGGTTGGGTTTGGGGAGGATTTTGCTTTTGTTGTGTTCACTTTGGGAGAGATTAGACTTCTACTTACCAATACTTTTTAAAGGGAAACTATATAAAAAATAAGGTTTCATTTTTCATGGATGATAGTAGTATTAATTAAATTCATTTGGAGATCTCATAAATGGCTGGGATCAAAGTTCTTTTTTTGAGGGGTCCTTCAATTTTCTATTCTTTTAACTCCAAAGACAAGTGAAGGGATTAGTAAATGAAATAAGCCAGCTCATTTTTGGATATAAAATCAAGACCCAGCATGTTCAAATTTGTATTAATTAATTTGACTTTTAGAATGATCTATTTGCTTTACATCCAAAGCATATATATACTTACAGAAGTGGATATTTAGCTAAATTGGGTTTGTATCAATCTATGGCATTTTGTGTATCACAAAGGAACTTCAATTTTAAAAGTCAAACTTGAGTTGTTAAAACCCCTTTTTTTTTCCTTGAATGAGTTGTAAAAACCTTTTATTAAACTCTTTGGGTAACAGCCCTCCAAGCTATCAAATTTTATTTTTCTTTTTTGGTATAAGTTGTTTAATTAAAAATCAGTAACTCTTACCATCATGCTAAGAAAGAGTTGCTGCAATAGTTTGCCATGTTTTACTGTTTTTATTCTTAGTAAAAATTTGCTTTCATCAAATGCATAAAAAAAAAAAAAAAATTAAAGCCTTGATAAGGGACTGATAAGATTTCCCCACCATCCCAAAGGCTGTAGCTGAAAAATCATGTCAATATCGATTTCCCTTAGAATAACTAGCACAAACTAACCATTGCCCTATCTTGAAAGAGATAAAATGAGGAATATTTCCCATCAGTTTACTGGTAATAAAATGGTTGACAATGATTTTTTATCGAAAAGTGTTTCAGAAGAATCCTATTTATATAGGATCAGGTTATAACAAATGACCCCATTTAACTGACAATCGAGACATTTATCATTATTCAAAAAGGAAAATTGCAGACCGTTTGCTTGCCTTTTATTGATGCGGTAAACTGTAAGTTAAGCAAACTTGTCATCAAAACCAGTTCTTTCAGGCACATGTCGAACACCTTCATTCACAAGGAATGAGCGATGGGAAAAAGAAAAGAAAAGAAAAAGCTGATGCAAAAACCCTAACCCCAAGTTTCCTTTTCCTCAACCTAACTCACTATTCACTGGATTTTTCCCAATTCGACCGTTAGATTGGAAGCAGACCAAGCAACTAAAGGAAGCCCCCACTTTTTTTGTCCTTTTTTTCTTTGAGATTTCCTCTATTTAAACTGATCAATCTATCTTACCAACCTTTGAAAAGGGTTCTAAAATACACATTCCTTTGTCAGATCAATAATTTAACAATCTTGACTATAAAATTAAGCAGTATTTTGAAATACAGTTGTCTTGTATATAGACTTTCATGTCACTCTACCAGCCAATATGGTTGAAATAGTTTCCATATGTTGCTGTTTTATGTCCGACCAATTATCTTGGTTTTCTCTCCACGTATTGTTAACATAGTATATGAAAAATTGGACATTGGTACTGTACGTTATCCGTTTTAGAAGTATAAACTACGTTACTCCAAATGTTATACATGTATTTGTGTCGAACACATATCTATAATATATACAAAAGCAACGTGGAGAATTTTTTGAACTGACGAAAATACCTATTATTTTTTATTATATTATTAATTTTTCATTTTAAATATTTTATTATTATTAATAAGATTTATATAATTTATAAATAAGAATTTTAATTTTATTGAAAGTCTTTAGTTAAATGGATTTATTTGATAATAAATAAAAAATAGTTAAAATTTACAATAAATTACTTTATCTTCAAAACTATAATTTTTCATTAAACTTAAAAAAAAATATTAATCTAATTTTAAAGGTTTGTGCAAATTTTGATTATTTATATGTAATATGTAACTTTATACTCAATATATAATTTTTTTATAAATACATAAGTTTTTTATAATATAAATATTTTATATTATATTATAAATAGTAAAAGATTACTTTACGAATATTGTTTATTATTAATAAGATTTATCCAATTTATAAATCAGAATTCTAATTCTAGGCTTTAATTAAATGGATTTTCTTGATAATAAATAAAAAAAATAGTTAAAATTTACATTGAATTATTTTATTTTCAAAATTATAATTTTTCATTAACCTTAAAAAAAATTATATTAATCTAATTTTAAATATTAATGCAAATTTTGATTATTTATGTAATATGTAACTTTATGCTCAATATATAATTTTTTATAAATAAGTTTTTTATATTATAAATAGTAATAGATTTTTTACATTCTTATTTACGATTTTGTATTATAAATATTTTTTTTAAAAAAATTATCATTGGAATTTTTAATATCATGATAGAATTTTCTTAGAAATAAATAATTATTAGATTATTTAAAATAATGCTTTTAACAATTAAATTATGTGTAGAATTTTTAGTTAAATTTTATCAAATAATAATTGCAAAGTTATGATCCTAAGTAACTAAATCTCATGTTATTAGATATATTACGACAACTTTTGATTTTAATTTATTCATCACATAAAGTCTGAAAAAAGGTTTGAGAATTTTGATTTTTTAAGAATAGATAAATATTTTTTTTATTTGGTTTGTTAAACATAAAATATTTAATAAATATAAGATAATTAACATGTAATATCACATGTAACGTATGTGACACAATAACTAATCCCATAAAGTGAGAATATTTTTTTGATTCTCCGAGTCAGAATTTTGTGTATTCTTGTATTGAATGTGCAAGCGTATGTGTTTGATGCGTTCACTCGAGTATGGAAACTTCGAGCAATACAGGAATGGACTTACCTTGTATTTTAATCAGCCTATTCATGTTGTCTTAGAAACATTTTACCTATAGTTTTATACAAAAGAAAAGATCCAGGGGAATGCAATTTGCTATGATCATAGTTAGTTCCTCCGGTAAAAAGTGAGCTCCCAAGAGCTATGTTACTCGGACTTCGGTATAAATGTCGGATACGAATATGTGTCCGACACGGGTATGTTCAATTTTTTCATCTATTTGGAGGGTCATATCTCCAAATATCTGAATATATGTAAGATACAGATGTCAGACACGAATAATTAAAAATAAAAAATAAAAAATCATAGCAACATAGTAACGTAGCGCAAGAGGGAAACATCAAAATCAAAAGTTTTGATTCCCATCTTGCAAGTAGAAGGAAATCTCATACAACCAATGAACATCAACAACAGCCAAAGGACATAAATCTTGCACTTGTTTTCTTCTTTGCCTCTATCTACTTATAAATAATATGATGAATGATTACACCAACTATATATAAAATGATAGAATCTGTACCAGTTGGTCCTCATACTCTTAATTAATCTATCCAATTTCAACCTTTATTTTCGAGCCAATCTGCTTCAAGTATGCAAGTTCTGCCATGTTTTCTCCTTTAAAAAAACCAACTTCCTGGAATCAGTCAACAAACAAATCAGCTTTCTGCAATTAAATTAACTGCTTAAAATTACTGGAAGCCAACAAAGCATTCTCGTTAGACCATGAGGACAACCACGTGATTGTAGGAAATTAAACTCATTTTTAAACCAAAGCGGGTAGCTTCTTTTTTTTTTTTTTTTTACTAAATTTCTAGTTGCAACTATGCTGATTAGGTGTGTAATTGAGTCAAGCTCAAGCTATAAGAAACTCGAGTTCAACTCGAAATTCGAGACTCGGCTCGAGCTAGTTTCACTTTTAAAGCTTGAGCTTAATTCGAAATAAAAATCGAACTGTTTGAACTCGCTCGATGAGGCTCGTTTACCTAGTAAAAAAAGATATTGATTCTCATGCTCGACTTCGAACTCGATTATCTGTGTTTGAACTTCAGTTTGAATTCAAATTGAGATTTTTCAATACTAGTTAAAAATAAAATGTATATATTAAAAATAAAAATAAAAAATCTCGATTAAGCTCACGAGCTATTCGAGTCAAACATTACGATATTCAAATTCGGCTTGCTCAATAGCTCGAGCTTGAGCTCTACTCGATAATGATCGAACCGAATTCGAATTTTTTTTAGATAAACTCGAGTAATTTACGAACACAGATATCTTGTTTACACCCCCTAACACTAATAATGCATTATTCTTTAATATTCCCACCCTTCCAAGTTCCAACCTTCTCCAGTCTCCAGCCCACCTTTATTTTTTCCTTGTGCTTTAATTCTACCCCATGTGGGAGCTTTGAATCACATGCTCCCACCTCCCTTTACATCACTAAAAATTATTCTCAATTCTTTACTTTTTATCCAAGCACCAACCTTTTCTGTTCTATTTCATTCTATCATTCTCACAAGCAAACTCTTTGAGTCTTCCCCTTTATTCACCAGAATCATCAACACAGTCATTAATCTTATTTAGACTATTTTCCTGCTGTCTAATCACTCACTTCTGTTAATCAATGCACTAGGTTTTTGCATTTTCAAGTACATTTTTAACATGATCTAAGGTTTCATAGAAAAGTTTTGATTCCTAAGGGCATAATTATTACAGTCAGCCTCTAGGGTCAACCAGAAAACCAATAAACAAATCTAAATTGTGTTTTCTTTTTTTTTACTTTTTTTCTTTCTTGTTCATCATCATAATTTTGTCCTCAGTACAACACCACAAATGCTGCTAAAAGATCTTTGTGTACTCTTATTGTAAAACCCTTTGATGAATAGTTGAGCTTTTTCTTATCAATTTAAAATTTTGAAATAATTGATCATTTAATTTAATATGATATCATAGTTCTCAAGTTCGAAGAAAACCACTTTTTCTTTTAATATTTCTTCGACCAATATCTTATTGTCATCAAGTTGTGCGTTGTTGCTCTAATCATTTTTCAGTTTGTATCTTTCTTTTACACTTAGATTCATGTGTAAATCTATTAATCATTCGTTCGGCTTGCACATGAGTAACGTGTTAAAACTTAAATACAATAGTTAGATCCTTTCCTATCAACTTAAACTTTTAGGATAATTGATCATCCAATTTAGCAAAGATAAGATTAAAAGCTTTTTCAATGTGTTGGAGACAGAACATGTGCAGTGTTGTAGGGCTTCATCATGTGCATGCCTTCATTTTTGCAATTAGATTGTAGGGTTTTATTTTTCAGTGCTTTGGGGTAATATGAATATCAATATGTTTTGTAAATAGTGGGGTATGCAATTCTTCAGAAAAGATGCTCCCTTTGTTAATATCTAGTCATAAATCTCAATCAAATGCATTGATGATTGGCTCTGAAAAGAGCTTTACAAAGTATACAGTTTTTTTTTTCCAGCCAAATTCAGGGCCATGCAATTTTCTCTCTATCTTTTTCCATTGATTTGTGAGTTTTTTTGTCCTTCTTTTCTTGGCTAAAAAATGAGTTGGGTTCAACTAAAACAATTTTCCAATGAAAAATTAATAATAATGTTAGTACAATGATTTAATTGGGAGATAAACTTTGATTTGTTAGTAGAAAAGGCTCATGCTTATCCATTAACACCAAACTTTTAACTTTTCTTTTCTCTGCTAATTATGAAAAACAAACACACACTCGCCTCAAAGGATACAGGTGCATCAATTATTGTTTAGATATAATAAAACTTCATATATATATATATATATATATATATATATATATATATATATATATGAAAAATTATCCGATATATTATCAGTAAAATTTAAAAATTTCATCAGCAAATTTAACTGATAACATGTTTTTATATGGTATAATAAAAAATAGTAAAAAATTAATATAAAAAAATATTTATCAATTTTTTAATTCGTTTGTAAAGTTTAAAAATTATAATAAAAAAAAAACCAAATATATATATATATATATTATTATATATATCTTTGGAAAGAAACCAATAAGGGAAAAGAAATAAAAGATGGAGAAGTAGGTTGGTCAGTTAGGCCCGGATTAAAATGGCCCAAAAAACAATTACACTCTGGTTAACAGGTGATCAGGCCTTCTATGGGTTGGGAAATTTGGGCCCCCGATTAAGGAAAAACTACACTGTGAAGTTTTTTTTACGAGTCTCAAGCCCGTTCAGAATCATGACCCGCTAGACGGTCCATAGGGAAAGGGTCAAAGCCAGGAGTGTAAACGAGCCGAGCTGAAATAGTAAAAAGCTCGAGCTCGAGTTTGATTCGAAATTCGAGTTTCAAAATTCGGTTCGAATTCAATTGAGTATCATTTTTAAAATTTGAGCTCGATTTAAAATAAAAATCGAACTACTTGAGCTCGCTCGATTAAACTCGTTTACTTAGTAAAAAAATGAGCTCAATTTTCATGCTCGACTTCAAACTCAACTATTTATGCTCGAGCTTGAACTCGAGTTCGAATTGAAATTTTTTTAATACTAATTAAAAAAAAACTCTATTAGGCTTGTAAACTACTCGAGTCAAGTATTAGGATACTCAAACTCGGTTCGCTCGATAGCTCGAGCTAGGCTCGACAATAACCGAGTCGAATTCGAATTTTTCGAATCGAATCCGAATAACTTGCAAGCACATATATCTCGTTTACACCTTAATCAAAGCTCAAAGAGAAACGTTACATAGAAGGTTCCAAGTCGGCTTTAGGAAAAGCAGAAACGCAATCCAATCTCTGCATCAAACTAAAAAAAAACAGAAAAATTGTGAGAAAGACAAGACAAAAATCTTCTTAAAATTCATAAAATCTTATAACTAACAAATAACAAAGCAGCAACAAAACCCTCTAACTCTTTTAGAAACGTCATGTCGGTGGCATCGCACGTAGCCCTCTTACAGAGGAACGAAAAGCCTGGGCGCACTTTTTTGTGATTTTGAAGGGTTTTGTGGCTAAGCACATGGAGATTATAATTGAAGTTTGCGGCGTGGGCTTGATATGGCTAGGACTTCTTAGCGCCGGCCCACTCCGACAATTACCTACGAATTTTTTTTTTTTTAAAAAAAGAAAAAGACTTTTTTCGGATTTCGGAGAGTTCAGACATTTGATCCCCACATGATCCGAAACAGGTGTTTCTTTTGTCTTTCCTCGTACGATCGTGGTACAACTAAATACTCGCTTTATCTTTCAGCCACGTGTTAAGTTGCCGAATGTATCATCAGCTCTTGCGGCGAGTACAGCTGAGTTGAGCCCCCTTCTACATGTGGGAAAATATTCTTCAACTGACTATCTGACAAACCAAATCTTCTTCAACTGTCAGAGAAGCAAACAACTCGGATCTAACGGCTGACAGGACATGTTCCAAATCATTGTGTCTTCAACCAACAAAAGTCAATGTAAGTTGTCCACTCTCTCCGCCGTCACCAAGTTCACGCATGACAGCCAATAAAATCCCCCCACGTCACCAAAAACTCCCCCATTTTCCCACAACCTTACCAACAAACAAATTAAACCGCAAAAACGAAATAAAAAAAAAAAAAAAAACATTGATAGAGGAAAACGTACACGTGAATAAGATACTGACAAACTCACTTGCAGAGAAGCTTCAGGGGCACGCTTTCAGATTCCCCCAAAAAAAGAAAAACCCTAGAAAAAAATCATTTTTTTTTCTGATTCGGCCAAAAAGAATTCCCAAAATGTTCAACAATCAAGATTCGATTCTTCCATTGATAGATATAGGACGAGGAGATTCATCCAGGATGGGGTCGTTATATCATCTTCCACCAGGTTACAGATTTTACCCTTCCCAGGAAGAGCTTCTTAACCACTATCTGACCAAGAAAAACAGCTCCGACGCCGGCTACGATTTAATCAGGGAGCTTAATTTGTACGATTACGAGCCGTCTGATTTGCCGGAGAACGCGTGCTTTATGCACGGATACCGAGGGAGGAAAAGGCACTGGTTTTGCTATACGGAGAGCAAAGGAGGAGGGAGGAGGAAGAGGAAAAGGGCAAAGGGAGGGTTTTGGAGGAAAATAGGAAAAGTTAGGGATGTGTTTGATGGAGGAAATATAGTGTTGGGGACTAGAACTAAATTTGTATTTTATGAGGTTAATTCAGTTAAGGCAGCAGTTAGGACTCCTTGGATTATGTACGAATATGCCCTCCTTCACCATCTCAAGGTAAAAACATATTTTCTTTTAGTTTTCCCTTTTTTTTTGAAGGTTTTTATGGGGTAATATTTTGAGGAAATTACTTGTTGTTATTGGTGTTTGGTAGTTAGTGATAAATTTGAACTGACAAAATTTGTATCTATGGCAGATTTAATTGTTTCCTCTCCAGTCTCCAACAAAACCATCTTTTTTAGTTTATTTTTAATGCTTCTCTCTTTAATGTTCTAAAACCCCATACCCTTTTTTTTATGCTTATAAATTGACCGCCCGAGACTCTTTTCACTAGATATTTGCTGGGGGCCGAAAGGATTTTCAAAACTAATTTGAAGTTTTCCAAAATTTCAGTGGGTTAATTGTGTCCCCCACTTGTTTGTATGTGGTTCTGCTTTGTTTTTCAAAGTTTGTATTGTTATTTTTCTCAAATGCTTTAGATGATGCATCATTATAATTAACATAATCTTGGTTTTGTGTTTAGTTGCTGAGGCAAATAGATGCAAAATGATTTGTTTTTCTGAATAACCACATCAAAATTATATTGTTGTTTTTACTCTGTCAATTGGTGAAAGTTTTACCCGTGTAGATTGGAGTATTCTGAGTCCTCAATAAAGAAAATTTCTGCCCAAATATTGTAGTGAAATGTTTTAGTAAGTTACGACTTTTATGTGCCTACTCTTTCAAAAATATGAATTTTGTTGTAATTAATTATGCTTGTTTGTGAGATATACTATGCCAAACATGTGAACTTATGCTTAGATTGCTTTCAAGGGTGAGGGAGGGTCTGAGACTGTTTACTTCCATGAAAGTGATGTCTCTACCATCTGCAGGCTTCTTTTGTCCTATGCCGAATATTTGTCGAATCTCGTGCTGGAAATAGTGTATCAGAGAATGTTTTAAGTTCTTGTGCAGAAGAAAGTGTTTTAGCTGTACATCGCATTGGTATTCAGCATGAGGGATTTCTTACACCGGACATAATCGAAGCTAAAATCAATTGTGATGACTTCACTAAAGAGCTAGATGATCCAATAGTGACTAGACCAATTTCTGTTGCCAGTTTTGAGTTTCCTTCCGGCATCCCTTCAGACCTGCCCAATGATCTGGTAACATAGTTTGAGCATATTTTATTGTCATGGAAGTTATATTACTGCCATTTTCTTTTTCATTTTGTAGGTCCTTTTATTTGTGCTACCAAACTATGTTGGTCCGACTTTTTATTTGTCTTGAAATACCCGTGTTCGACGCATTTCCGGACATGGGTATGGGGATATGATCCTCCAAGGACCCTCCAAATATATGGAAATCTTAGAAAAAATTAAACATACCCGTGTCGGACACATACCCGTGTCCGACGCTCACACCCGAGTCCGAGCCAAACATGGCTTTTGCAAATGCTTTTTCCTTTTCTAACAAAGCATGCATTTATTTCAAATCTCAATTGCATATCCTATAACTTCAATCTTTTGTCATGCATGTATAGATAAGTCCTCAGTTCTTTTCATTACGAAAAATTTGCAAAAACGTTTATATGCTGTCAGCATTTTCAAGCTGTCTTGCTAACAGTAATAGGTATTCAGGATTATGATGTAATTGTTCTTGCCAACATACTTGTTGCTTTTATTTTGGTCATGGTTTAAACATTAAAAAGAAGGATGTTAATTCAATCTTTTTCAGTTTCTCAAATTTAAACCCGATAACCCCGGTTTTGCCCATATTTGCTTGTTGTACATCTCTAGTGAAATTTTTACTATTTGCAGTATGTCGAAACGTTTATTAGATAATGCGGCTTTTCCTCAAATTGAACCAGCTTTTTTGTGCCATGGCTGTTATGCAGATGGGGTCTAGGCTAACTACCAATGAATTACTGTCAATTGTAGAAGAAGATTTCATAGAGTTGGAAGATCTTGGGCGATGATTTCCATGATACACCATTAAGAAAATAGGAGCAGTTACCTCATCTGAGGTTTAAGTACTCAGAAATAGCAAGGGAATGATTTATATATGCAAGAACCTAATAGGAAACAAGAAATTTACAAATCTAATTTGAGAGAAATGTAATGGCAAGATCACTCACCTTTGTAAGGTCATTTCTCGTTCCTCTTTTGCGGGTACGTCTTTGGACCTAAAACATTTATGAAAGTTTTAGTAAATTTATCTTTTGGTTCACCATGCAGGCTGCATTCATGTGCCTAATAGGGAATTTTGCTTCAGAAGAATTTAAGTTATGAAGAAGCTATGCTTCAGAAGAATCAAATTATTAGGAATTTTTCCTTCAGAATAATTAAGTGATGAGGAATATTGCTTTCAGAAGAATTATGTGGTACATTGGACGAGTCAGATAAATTTCAAATTCAGGTACTCCACCTGGCATCCAAGTTCTCCTGTTTCTCATTGCAGAGTTGCAAAAACTGTATAAATAAATGCAGATTTCCTTTGAAATCTTTATGGCTTCCCCTTCGGAAAGCCTTTCTTTCTTTAGCCTGTTTGTAATATACTTTGAACTCACTACTGTGGTAGATACAATTACTAGACTGTTGGATCTAAATAAAGTAGGATGACACTGTTTTGAATTGTATGTTTACTGTTCTTTCTTTGCTGCTCGAAAGCTTTGAGAAAGTGCTGCTTCTATTATCTGAATCGATGACTTGAGAAAGGGCTGTCATGTGGTCTTTGGTGTTGGGCTTAGACTTGGCAAGTCGTGTATCCGTGTTCGTATTTATGTATTTTTTTTGTGTTATAATCGTGTTTAAGGTGGATTTTGACACATTCGTGTATTCGTGTCGTGTCCATGTTTTCTTTTTTGTGTTGTGTTTTGTATCGTGTTCGTAGTGTGTCCAATATTACCAAGTCTACGTTGGGCTGTTTGGTTGAATCTGTCTGAAGCTGCAGCCTGGCATTGATCTTAGGTTGGGAAAAGTTGCAGCTGCTTGATTTAAAAGCGAAGTTTCAGTAGTGCTGCTGATTGAGCATCCGTGATGGTTGGTGGCTAAGTTGAAAGGAAAAACTCGAAAGTTGAAACCATAGTTTTTCATATTGCTTACTTCTAATTGTTGGAATGATCATCAATTCATCTTTCTGACTTTCCAAGCTGAAATCTGATAAGATTTATGGGTGTTTTTAGTTTTCTTAAAGAAAATAGCTTAGATTAGACGAAAGTAATTACTTAACAAAGAATTTGAGTGCTTGCTTACGTTGTTTCCTCTTGTTACAACTTTTTCTTCCCTTCTTGAAAATAATTTGGGCATTTCATATAAAGCTAATTTCATCCATCAAAATTATGCTCTGTACCCAACATTTCATTCAACAAGGAACCAAAATTTCTTCTACCAAGTTTCTCTGTTGTTCCCATTTGCAAGTTCCTTTATATTTTTCAAACCACCATGTTCTAATTTTGTGGGCACAGCCCTGTTGTAACTTCATTTTCTTGCCCACAAGTGTCTTCCCCTTTTTTTTTTTGGTCCTCAAAACCAATAGAAAATAGGACATTGTTCCCCTTCCCAGTTCCTACAACCCATTATTATGTGGTAATCACAGCCATTACATAGCCCCATTTGGATTTAAATTGTAATGGCAAACATTTGCCATTTGCCATTGCCATAATGCCATGTGCATAATCATTATCACTGCATTCAACATCCCCCAATGTTAAAAAAATCGGATCGGAGGTCGAACTGGTTGGAACTCCAGTTTTCGGTTTAGCCGGTTCAATCGGCTGGTTCAATTTTAGTAAAACATTAAAAAAAAATAAGAAGGAAACAAAAAAAACACAAATTAATAGTACAAGTTATTACTTTTGATTTTAGCCTAATTTTTTATCTTTTAATTTGTAATTAATTAGGTTAAAAAATCCAAAAACAATTAAAAAATGATTATTTCCTATTTTATTGGTTTTTCTGGTTCCCGGTTTTTTACCAATTCTTGCCGGTTTGACTTTTTCCCGATTCTATGAATGCAATTGAACCATCGGACCTACCGATTCTCGATTCAACTGATTGAACCTGCCGATCCGATTCAGTTTTTTAATCATTGATTCCCTCTCCCTCTCAAATGCTAACACATGCTGATAGGAGGTGGGTCACTTATAATCCCTTGTGTTCTTTCCAGACCCAAAAGAAAAAAGAAAAATTTGGGTCATAATTCATAAGATTTGCTTGCTCCCTTTTAATTAAATTGATTCAACAACTCCCACACCATCCAACATTCAAAAACAGGTTTTAAACAGAGAGATTGACGGGGTTAAATCACATAATTGCTAACAACTATACCGTGCATTCATCGATTCGATTAATAATTGAACAGAGTAATTATTAATCCAAAATTTTAAAAGTTTTACATTGATAATCGACGAATTTTTTTTCTTATTAATTAATTATTTCGATTTCGATCGATTAATTAAATTAAAACCAAATTATGCATACTCTTAACCAGCCCATCTTACCAACTTGCAAGCATGTCCAATTTTAACAACAGTCAAAGCACCTTCCTATCATTTAATTTTCTACTTTTTATTTTTTATTATTATTTTATGTTTCCTTTTTGGAATTAGTGCCTAATGTCCAGATTTTTGGTACATGATTAATTCCAAGTATGCGGATACACGGATACACAAATTACCAATTTTAAAATTTACTCATTGGGGGAGGGACAAAGAGGGGATTTTTGGGGTCATTGTATTCACACCGCTAATAAGCAAAAGCAATGATATTTCTATGCATGCACCAATGCATCTCTTCATTTGACATTTTCCACCTAAAATTATATAGACAGAGAATTCAAGTTACCCCTCCCATCTCAAGATGGTGCATAATTTTTATTTTTTGTGTAAAAGTGGCTGTCACTTGCCAAATCACTCCTACTACATGATTTGTTTTTCTTCTTTGACAAACATGTGATGGAGAAAAAAGAAACAAATTCCATTTATGTGGGGGGTGATAGTCAAAAATTATATACTCACATTTCACAAAAGCAATTAGATTTTTTAGATGTTTAAGGGGGAAAAAGGGTAAGAAAATCTAAAGTCATTCAAGTAAGGTTACTATTAAAACTATACCAAACCCATGGTTGCATTTAACATTTTTATGTGTCATTTTCATGTATTTTGGAAAACTGATTAATTATAAAATTTTTTCTTGGGGTAAGGAAAGAGGAGAGAAAGAGAGATGGTCAAAGGCCTAAAGGGAGGGGAATGGCAGGTGCTTGGCGTGAACGAGATGGAAACAAAACAAACAGAGGGTGTTTGGTGTTTTGTTTTGTGGGGCTTTGCTTACGGACCACAGCATTGGGATTTGGGAGACGGGTTTCAATTATATTAATAATATTATCTTATAAATTTTATTAAAAAATGTTTTAAAAATATTATTTAAGATTATCATACGTAATAATATCTTCATCTAATATATTAAAAATAATAAATAAAATTATTAATTTTTATAATCAATGCAATGCTATTACTATTATTTATACGTTTAGTTGCAGAGATAGAGAGGGGAAATAGAGAGAATAGGAAAGAGGGGAAAAATGTTTACGAGGAAAAGAAAGATGGAGACATGAAAGCCATTTGATAAGCGGCCTAACAAGATTACCTTTGCCTAGTTGTCGTTGTTGTTTGTTAAGTATTTGTTTTTGTAATTTCATTTCTTTGTTAGGAAACTGCTGTCTTAATGACCATTACTCTCTTTCTTTTCGTTTCTTTTATATCTTTCTGCAGGGTTATTTGGTAAATTACAGGTTACTGTCCTCTTCTAATCTCTCCCTTATAGTATTTTCACTTCTCATTTCATTTTATCTTCCAAAGGCCCTCTCTTTTCCTCCCATTGCTTAAGTGGGTTTTTTGTTTTGTTTTCTTCTGTCTCTCTTTCTTTTCTTGAGAAATGAGAGGAGAATAGCTTCAAGACAGTTTTTTCATCCGATTTTTGTGGTCTAATCCTTTATTTTCTTGTTAAGATTCTTTTAGATCGATCAAGTTCTTTCATTTCCACCCGTTAGGTGAGTTCTTTGGGTGTGTGTTTCATGCTTATTTTTGCTTGATCGGTTGATGGTCAGATGAGATATGGAGGATATTCTCTCTGGGTTTTTTTTTTCCCTTGATTTTGGGTTGTTTGGTTTAGAAAGGGTACCTTTTTTTCTTCTTCAAAGTTTTGATTTTTATGTATTTTGATTTTCAAAATCTGCATATTCTTTTAAGGTCTTTCCTGTTTGCGTTTAAAGTCTGTTATTTTTTTTCTTCTGTATTTTCACTGGATGTTTGATTATTGAAGCTGTCTCTTGTAATAGCTGATTTATAGAGAGATATTGCTCATAGTTGCCTTGTTTGACCTTAGATTCTCTATTTGCATTTTGCGGTTGTGTTTGATTTAGTTGTTTTCTATCTTTCTTCGTTTCTGTTTTCTTTTATATGGTGGCTTTGGGGTTGGGGTTGCTGAGGGAAAATATAGAAGAGAAATAGCTACAAGCTGGAATGCCTCTTTCTTGTTTATGCGTTCAGTTTATTTTTCTTTGTATGTCTTTGCCTTTTGTTCTATAATCTATATGATGAAGCGTGGAAGCTTTAACCTTATTTATTGTCTGATTTCGTTTTGGTCTAGAGTTGGATATCTGCTGCTACTTGATGCTCATTGTTGTTTGATTTTGATTCCCCTCTAATGTTTTAAATTTTCCTGATTTATTTGCTCAGTGCCCTTTTCTGCTGCTATATTTTGCTGACCGAGTTTAGGATGGTGGATTCGAACTTTTGTGATGTATAGAAATGTCTGAATATTCTGTGTGGATTAAATTTGGGAATACTTCGCATTAGGTTTGGTTACTTGACCTTGCTGCTAGCTGCACATTTGGTTGTTTTTGTCGATGCTTTGCTGTACTGAGCGAATCCGTGTCTTTGTTGATTTAGTTTCATTGTCTAAACTATATATTACTGGTTGCAGGTTGGGAGATCACTTGGCTTAATTAGTTACTGCCTATTGCTCACTAATTACTGCATTTGCTTTTAATTTCTGGTCGCTGTCTTATTTCTGCTGCCTCATTGTTATCTTGTTAGTACTATTAGACACTAGATTTTAGATGCAGTTGTTTTTCCTTTGGAGTTCTCTGTTTGTGTTATTTGTTTCTTCTGTGTTGTTGGAAAGCTTGCATATCATTTTGAATCATGCATTATTGAAGATTCCAAGTAACATTTGCATGGCATTGCTCACCCTAGTAGAAAGTTGTTTGCAACAATTGGTTTCTTGATATCTGAGAGGCAAAAAATTGTCACTATAAAGCAAAATTAATCCTACTTGAACTACTCTCTTACTATTAGAAATCTGAAAATTGATTGAAGCATATTTATAATGTTTTTGTTTTTTTTGTGTGTGTGTCTATTTTATGCACCAGTACTTTATCTAGAATCAAATTTAATGCCACTGCTTCTCTTTCACTTTGTTGTGCCAATTGGCTACTTACAATTTGTATTGGAATATTCTTCAGGACTTTACGATAATTTTGTACGGAAGTTCATACAAGCCCTAATGCAGGGGCAAAGGGGTACTGTTGGTTCCTTGCCTGAAACCTTCTTTGACCATGGCTCTACATCAAATAATGCTGCTATAGACCAGCAGGTGTGCTGGAATAATATTCGAAATCCTATAGAAAACAGATTGCCTGATTGTTTGCTGTCACCTAATGACATGAACATTGGATATGTGAATTCTATTGGTCGAGAGGAGCAGGAGCTGGGCAGATGGAGCTTGGAAGAGCCTAGTGGCACACAGAATGAGGCCAGCCATACTGAGCGGAAAACAGACCACGGATGGTCATCTTCCATGAGTGCTTCTGCAAATGCTGGTCCCAGGTTAGAAGAGCAGCAGTATGAACAGAACTCTCTATTTGTCCAAAGTTCCAATTCTGATACAGTTCCCCAGAATCTCAACTTAAATGCAGGTTTAGTGGGTCATGGTGATAACAACTGTCAAGTTACAGAACCGTCTAACTTATATAAGCCTAGTGGATCTGAAAGTGAACGGATTTCATCTGGTGCTGGTCCTGAAGCTTTTCTACTTTCTTCTGGAAGTGGTGGGTATGTTGTGGATGATAATGAAGGCAGACCTGGTTGCTCATATGAGGGTCGTCGTGCATCCTACAAAAGAAAGGCTCTTGAAGGAAATGTTGGGCAGTCCTCTTCGAGTGGAAGTTCTAGCTACTTCCATCATGCAGAAAGTAGTGCATGGCATGGAGTTTCTGCTAGCCATAGTGCAGGAAGCAGTGTGAATATATCTGCCCCGTCAGGACCGGCACACCATAGACTTGGTTTAGATGTAAGAGGGTCAGCTTCTGACAGCATTCCTGAACCAATTGTTTTACCAACCGCAGAGAGCTCACACAGGAATTTCCGGCTAAGAATAAATCCTTCAAGTATACAAGGACCTATCGCTCCTCCGATATTTTCTACTGGTGATACAACCAGGCAGTCTTTTGTTGCGTCTTCGCAGCAGTCATCAAGACTTCTTCCAGCTGGTCATTCTCTGGACTTAAGGTCAGCACCAGTGGTAGATATTGCAAGTCATCAAAACCCGAATGTCGTAATTCATGTTCCAACTTTACCACGAAATGTGCAGCCATTTAGGTGGAATGGAGGTTCTGGCTCAAGAACTGGCAGTTCATATAGTTCTAATGTATCTGGGGATAGAGATGCTGTACCATGTGAGGGACATCAATCAAGAAGCATGGCTAGGAACCTATTAGATCATCCTATGTTTGTTCCTGCTCCTGAGTTGAGAACTTCGGTTAGAAATCCTACAAATCGAGGTTCAAGCAGTGGAAGTATAAGTGTTCCAGGAAATGTTGCTTCTACATCTCGTGCTGGCTCAAGTTCTGGTGCCAATGCATCGTCTGCTTCCACATGGGTTCCTCATCCCAGCCCCTCTTCACAATACCCACGGAGATTGTCAGAACTTGTTCGTCGATCATTGATATCTTCCCTTGGTACTGAGTCTGGAGGCCAGGCCCATCATTCTTCACTTTCTTCAAGACCTCCTACTTCTCCAGAAGAGATGCTGCTTTCCTCTGGAGTAGCTAATCAGGGGCACCATCGTCCATACTTTAGGTCAGTGTCATGGTTGGAGAGACAAGATGCTGGTTTGCTTGGAAATCCCCATTCGCTGCAAACTTTAGCTGCTGCCTCTGAAGGAAGAAGCAGGCTTGTTGTGTCTGAGGTTCACCCTAAAACTGCATCTTTTCTGATTGTGATAGTTTTCACCTTTTCCTTTAAAGTCAAACATAACAAGAAATAATCGTGATTCTCTTGACATTATGACTACTTGATTTACTGCCAATCTAGTTGTTACTATATATCACATATTTGGTATAGATATAGGAGAAACTTCTTTCGGTGATAAATAATGATATGAAACTATTAGAAGTTGAAGAGGATGGTGGTGGATAGGAATAATTGGAGGAGGATTCGTGTACTGGACGTAAATGTTTCTATGTCTTGGTTCTTGTAGCCAACCCCCAATATATGGGATTAAAGCTTGTTGGTTTGGTTTGGATAGCGCAATGCTAGTTGTGGAGAATAACATGTGTATGTTGTCGTTTTTCCTTATTAGCTTTTGTCTAGAAGACATGCCATTGGGCATTGTCATCCAAAATGCTTACACTAGTCTATGCATAAGTCATTCATGTGTTGCACTTTAGTCTTTATGTTGATCACACAAAAGTAAATGACATTTATGTTGTAAGTCTTATTTTTACATGCATACTACGTATTTTGTGACATTAAATGGTCTTAGCTAAGAACCAGTCAACTGGATCTGACGGTGTGTTTATGGGGCAGATTCGCAATGTCTTGGATCTCATGCGTAGGGGTGAGAACTTGCGTTTTGAGGTAAGGTTTTTAATGTTTATGGTGTAATTCGATGCAGTTCTATATCTTAACCAATTGAAACGTGGAAGCATGAATAAATTGCCTTTTCTTTTATTGTTCATTTGTCCCTATGTTCATATAGGTAGCCATTCTTCAAATTTGAGCTGCAATGGGCAAAGGGTGGCCATTTAGTGTTGAACTCGAGTGTTATTTATGGATAAGAAATTCTGACCAAACAATTGACATTTTCTCTTTCTAATTCTGCTTGTATGACAGGATGTTATGATCCTTGATCAATCAGTATTTTTTGGTGTAGCTGATATTCCTGATCGGCATAGGGATATGCGGCTTGATGTTGATAACATGTCTTATGAGGTAGTGTCTATATTCTTGGCATCTCCTATGTTGTTCCGACTCTTCAGTTTTCTTGAAGTACCCGTGTCCGACATCCGTGTCCGACACATATCCAGACATGGGTTTGGGGATATGATTTCCCAAGTACCCTTCAAATACATGAAAAAACTTAGAACAAATCAAACATACCCGTGTCGGAAACATGCCCGTATCCGACACTCACACCCGACTCCGAGTAACATAGATTTACTATCCTTTGAGATTGAAAATTGTTCTCACAGTAGAATTATTTTTGTGGGTAATAGGAGTTGTTGGCTCTGGAAGAGCACATTGGTAACGTAAACATAGGGTTGAGTGAAGAAACTATATTAAACCGACTGAAACGACGAAAGTACTCTACTGCACCAGGAGCTCATTTAGAGGCAGAACCATGTTGTATTTGTCAGGTAAAGATTTCTCTCAGTCTATGGCTTCTTTATTGATTCTATGAACCCCTTAAATAATTGTTTACGAACATGCAGGAAGAATATAATGATGGAGAAGATCTTGGAACACTGGAATGTGGCCATGACTTCCATGGTGATTGCATTAAACAATGGTTGATGCACAAAAACTTGTGCCCCATTTGTAAAACAATGGGTCTGAGTAAATGAAACAACCATTTGTTTTCGGGCAATTAGTTCTTCGTCGCCTCAGGTCATAGAAAGAAAGACCGGCACTGAAATTCATCGGACCTGATGCCTTCAACCGAGCCATATGCAGCTTTTCAGTTCACAGTTTTCATTCCGAGATAGTCCATGGTACTTCTAATTCAAAAGCTAGAGGCATTTTTACTTGCAATTCTGTCAAACAAAGCAGTTTCTGGGTGGATGACACAATGTCTGAAGCACTGGGAATAGAAAAGCTAGTTTCTACATTTTTCGTTTTAATCTTTGCATTAGTAGTTTTATGTATGAATCTTCATCCCATTGGCGAAATAGATACTGAATCTCTTTACAGTTTGTTTTTCTAATTTCTGCTGTTTCATTGAGCATAATTTTTCGAAGAAATTCCCCCCATAACCATTGATAGGTTGATTCACTGCTCAAAACATAGGAGGCAATGACTGTTTCTGTCAATTGTATTTGGTGGATCCTTGGTCAAAGTATTTGAAAGATTTTGGTATTATATCATTTAATATAAATTAATCTTTCTATTATAAAATTGAGTAATTTAATTTTTAGTTTTTTTAAATTGAAATAAAAAAGTAAAATCACTAAATAAACCGTTAAAAAAACTGATTTAATATTTAATCTGTGTTTAATTGATGACGTGGGTATTAAATATTAACTTTGAATCAATAAAATATATTATTTTAAGATAACTTGAATAAAACAAATAATCAAATTGTTGAAAATATCATATCAAATGTTGAAAATATATTATTTATTTTATTCATGTCATCATAAATTATATATTTTATTAATATTACGTCAACATTTGATATTCACTTTATTAATTAAACATAAGTTAAATATCACGTCAGTTTTTTAAACAGTTTATGTTATTTCAGTTAATGATTTTATTTTTTGCTTTAATTTTTAAAAAATAAAGATTAAATTATCTAATTTTATAATAAAAAGATTAATTTATACTAAATGATATAGTGCAGTAATCTTTCAAGTAGTATGATCGTGAATCCTTTGTTTGTTACAGCTGCTGGTACCTCAAATGAATGCTTAATGGATTCTTTCAAGTTCTAAATTTTTTAAACAAACTTTTAATTATGGAGTTTTGAAATGTCTAAAATCATTAATCTCTTTGTATTTTGTTCTGTCTGGTTCAATATTTTCTTGCACAAATTGGGATCATTGAAGTTGTCAGAGAGATGATGGTTTGAAAGTAACCTTCAACTTGAAAGAGTAATGCTTTGACATTGAAGAAGGCTTTGAAAGCAACCTTCATAATTAACATAGGTTTGCAAACAAGTTTAACCCACAGTTTGGTTGAAATTTAACAATTTGTTTAAATTCAACCTGACAAATGTATAAAAACATGAAACAAGTTGCAAAGATCCATTTGGATAAGCGATAAGATTGGTTTCAGTGAGATTAAAAATAACGATGGCTGTGAGATTAATTACTATAACGGTGAGATTGGGTACTTTAGTGCTGAGATTAAAGTTAGTGGTGAGATATGTGTTTGGATTCAAAAATAACGATGGCGGTGAGGTAAATTATAGTGAAAGATAAAATGATATATATATAATAAATAATTAAAATTATATTTATATTAAATAATAAAATACATATTAAAATTATATTTATGTTAAGAGTTCGTTTTTGGTACGCTGACAGTGTAAAACTTTTAACTCCACAAGCGGGTTAAGAGTTTGCCACGTGTTTCACTTTTTTTTATTTAATTTTTTTTTACTATACCCTACCACTACGTGTCACCCTATTAATCCTGCTTGTGGAGTCTAAATATTCCACAGGCAGTATACAAAATAATTTTCCTTATATTAAATAATAATAATTAAAAATTATTATATTTATATTTATATTAAAAAATAAATTAATAAAATAAAAATATAATAATTTAAATATGTATATATATAATAAATAATTAAAAATTATTAAAATTATATTTATATTAAATAATAATAATTAAAAATTATTAAAATTATATTTATATCAAAAAATATTTAATATTTAAATTAAAAAAATGGAGGGGGTTAAAAAAATCTTTTTGTCAAATGCAAAATAAAACTAAAACATGATAAGACAAATTCATGGCAAAGTAAAGAATCTATTTGTCAAATGCAAAATGTTCTCCATTCTATCAAGAGTGTAGAAATTAAGGCTCATGTAACTAGAATGAGACCTTCAATGGCTAACAAGTAACAATTTTTTGAACCATATGTTGGTTTTTTTTTGGGCAAAAGAGTTAGGGTATCTCAAATTTTGTTCGGGTTTAATTTTTTTTTAGGACGAACTCGCAAGGAACCATGTGTTAATTGTCATGTATTCTTCTATTACTTGGAGTAAAGAAAAAACAAGGCATTTCCTTTGAACCCAGAAGGAGAAGATGGGGGGTGTTTCGTAAAGGAATTATAAATTTATAATACGAAGTTTCTTCGTAGGAAAAGGGGGGTTAGTTTTGCCGATTAATGATGATTGGCATTCATAAAAAAAACAAAACTTTCAACTTTACTTTGTTTCTTTATTAGCCTTTTTCTTCAGAGAATCTTCAAAAAGATATGATAAGTTACACTTGACTGGCAATCATCTTTTAACCAGAAAAAGTAAAAATAGTTTCTGAAACTGAAACTTTTTTGTTTTATATATGATTGGAGAGAAGGATACACAACAAAGAAAAAGCTTAGCTGGGTTTTATCAGTTTTATCTTCAGTTTTCTGCACTTTAAAACGAAAATATAACTTTTAATTCATGCAATTATAAATTTAAATTTTAATATATATAATTTCTTTTTATATTCTACTATTTCCATGCATTCTCCTTTGTAATAGAAAAGAAAAAACTGAAAATGATATCATTATTTTGCTTGAAAAACTTAAATAGCTGAATTAAAGGTTTAAATATCCACATAGTTTTTGTATTATAATAAAAAAAATAATTTATTATATGTACTGTAAAAGTGAGTAATTTAATTTTTGTACAATTGAAATAGGTCAAATAAGTAAAATTGATAACAATGTTAATGAAAAATCGTTAAAATGATGATGTGGACTTATAAAATCTAACAGAATTAATAATCTAGAATAAAATATGACTTAAAATATATCTAAATCTGTTAGATTTTATGAGTTTACGTCAGCATTTTAACGATTTTTCATTAAAATCGTTATCAATTTTATTTATTTACACATATTTTAATTATATAAAGATTAAATTATTCACTTTTATAATACAGAAATTAATTTATTTTTTATTATAATATAAAAATTATGTGAGTACTTAAACCTAACTAAAAAATAGAGATGGAAAGCTTTCCAGGAATTGGAACTTTTTAATCATGGCTTTTATAGTGTCGCATTCAAACTTATGCCATTTGGCTTATTCTTAATTTTTAGTGGTGGCAAAACTTGTAAATCATCCAATTATTCCATTCAAATCCTATATACTACATGTTCTAACGTGAAACAATCCAAACTTCGTTATATTGCAAATCTGATTACTATATTTTTATATAACAAAATGTGATATAATAAATCTAAAACTAGTACTAGCCCTATTTTAAATCACTCAAAATTTCGATAAATTAATTTCTGACATATTTTTTTTCAAATAAACATATTTATGAATCAGATTATCTGTTTGGCTGAATACAATCGATTCGAAGTTAATCGAACTTGAGATAACATTTTTATAATTTGATCTAATCTATTTCGATCCAGATTATTATTTAAATTTAATCATAAAAATAATATTTTTAAAATATTTTAAATAATAAAACAAGTTTTCAAATCTGACTGAACTTAAATAAATAATTTTGACCTTAAATAAATAATTTTTTATAATTATTTGAACTTGACTCAATTTAACCCATGAATGCCTATAGATCTTGACCATATACAATTTATTCTACAATAGGCAGACATAAAGTTTTCTTCTTGTGAAAAAAAAAATGTAAAAGGTCAGTGTCGTAAATAAAGGGATAAAGAGGGTGAAAATGTATGTATATAATACCCAGGGCCACACTTGGGAAATATTTTTATTTTTTTAGTGAAAACTACTCGACAAATAGCTTAGCTTCCGTTTTTGTTGGGAAGCCAACTAACGGCATTGTCTCATGATTGTATTTTGGTCTTTTTCTTACAAAAAGCCCATTCATTAATCTCCTTCACTTCTTTACACTTTTGCCACCTTTTTCCCTTCAGCAAAAAACTTCCCTTGTTCAACTTTCTCTCCATATTATAAATGTACAAATCAGACCTATATATCTCCTCAAGGAAAAATTATATGATAAATTGATAATTAAACACCCTTTTTTGGGTTCTTTTCAATTCTTTTCCTAGTTGATTGATATCAGGAAATTGTGGTTGGGGCAGCACTGAAGAAAAAAATTTGTTCATCAAACCATATAATTCAAGCTCTAATAGCCCAAACATATATATAGATATGGTGGAGATGAATCATACAGTAGCCGTAGCAGAGGTGGGTCAGAAGAGAAGTAGAAAAGGAGGGTTGAAAAAGGGAAAGGCTAATGGTAATTTTGGTGATGAATCGGAGCATGAGATGCATATATGGACAGAAAGAGAAAGGAGGAAGAAGATGAGGAAAATGTTCTCTAGTCTTCATGCTTTGCTTCCTCAACTTCCTGCTAAGGTAATTAATATATATATATATATATATATATCCAATTTTCTTCACTTGCATGAACGTTTACTCCAAGGGAAAAAAAGGGAATAAATTTAATCTCTGGGGAGAGAAGTAATGGTGTGTATATATATATATATATATATATATATATATATATATATATATATATATATATATATATACTGCATGCCTTGTCATTATTTCTGATAGAAACCCTTCAATGGAGAATTTTGATCCTCCTGAAAGTTTTTTGTGTTTCAATTTTTATTTACTGATGAAATTTCTTTTCAATTCTATAAACTTAAATATATATTAGTAGCATATATTTCAGAACATTTGGATTGTTTTTGTAATAATAATGACAAAGTCGAGATATAAAGAGCAATTTCTGATATGAAAGTAGTGTAAGAGCAAGGGGCGGCGCAAGCTTGGTAGAAACAAAGATTTCTCTTTCAGAGTTGCATTAGTTAATTTCCTTCCGTATGTTTAAATTTGAAAATATCTGCTATCTGGTACATACATTAAATATATTGCAGATGGAATCCGGAGCTTAACTCAAACAGTTCATGCAATCGCAGCATCTAGCAAGATCAGACTCGAACCCCAACATCTGCAATTTCTTTCCTTATCTCAATGCTGCGAATATATATATATATATATATATATATATATATATATATTGCAGATGGAATAATAAGTCAAATGAACTCACATTTTAATTTGAGAAAGCCATTCCTAGAAAAATATATGCTGATTTTTAGTTGCATCAGGAGTTAGGACAGGACTCATGTTCTTGCATGTACACCTAATTTCACCATTTTATGACATCTGAGTTGTTTATTTGAAAGAAAATTAATTGAAATATGTTATAGTCCAAGAGCTAATTCTTACTGTATCTCCTAAGAATTAAGCTTGCTTTGATCTCTTCATTTTAATATTTAAAAAAGGCACTAACATGTTGCAGCCAAGTTGACAATTCCATAAACAAAACTTAAAACTGTTGTTTAATTCTTAATCTTTTAACAGGCAGACAAGTCTACCATTGTTGATGAAGCAGTAACATACATCAAAAACCTTCAACAGACTCTCCAAACACTTGAAAAACAAAAGCTTGAGAAACTAATAAGGAGTTCAACATTTGTTGATTATGACGACCAATTATCCTTAATCACAACGAAGTTGCAAGCTGGTCCTGAATCAAGGGAAGAATTCTTGACAGATAAGGGACCAACAAATTATAACTATCCAATTACCATAGACGTGTCTCAAACATTTCCAGCAGCTTGCTTTCAGACATGGTTTTCTCCAAATGTCGTAATTAATATGTGCGGGGATGATGCACAAATCAGTGTTTGTTCACCGAGGAAACCAGGGATATTAGCCACCATTTTGTACATACTAGAAAAACATCAGTTGGAAGTGGTTTCTGCTCACATTTCCTCGGATCAATATCGTAGCATGTACATGATCCATGTCCATGTAAGTATATACTCCTAAGAAACTTGGCCTCTTAAATCTTCTTTCTAAAATAAAATCGATCCTTGCTTTGTTCATTTTTGCTTCTAGCTATAGATAGCATTTTTTTCTCTCAATTCAATAGGTGTGAAGGAGAAAATTTTGGTTAGAATTACTTAGAGTCGCAGCTTGAGAATAGATAAAAGGTTGTTGATGAGATTTGAATCCAGATTTGTTAAATGCCACCTCTTAAGAGTGGCTGTATGAACAAACTGAGTTAAGTTCAAAATCCATAATTAATTGCAGATTTTACCATATAATTACTATAATTGATTTATCTATGCTGACATTGCTCAATTTTTTGGATACATGGAATCAAAACTTGTAATTCTAATGCCTGTAATTTTCCATCATGAGTAGTGTTGTAATCGAGTCGGCGGCCGAGCTCAAGCAGTAAGAAATTCAAGCTTGACTGGAAATTAGAGACTTGAATCTCGGTTCGAGCCCGATCGAGTTTTATTTTTAAAACTCGAGTTCGATTCGAGATAAAAATCAAAATGCTCGAACTCGCTCAATTAGGCTTGTTTACCTAGTAAAAATGAACTCGATTTTCATGTTTGAACTTCAAACTCGATTATTTGTACTCGAGCTCGAGTTTGAATTGAGATTTTTTTAATACTAATTAAACATAATAAAAATATATATTAAAAATAAAAAAGTTTGATTAGGCTCGCGAATTATTCGAGTCAAGCATTAGGATACTCGAATTCGGCTCGCTCGATAGCTCGAGTTACTCGAGCCGAATTCGAGTTTTTTTTTCGAACCGGGCCATAGTGACTTATGAGCACAGGTGTGTCGTTTACACCTCTACTCATTAGTCACCTATATGCTCTTTCATAGGCTTTAATTGGTGGTAAAATCTGGAGGTAAATTAATTGAATGTGATGACCAGTGAAGACAATTGAGAGAAAACCATGGTCCATGCCTCCATGGCGAAGTGAATAAAGATACAAAAAAGGGTCAGCCAAAATGGTTCTTTATTCTTTTCTTTAAATTTTAGAAGACAGCTTACCATTGAAGTTCGAAACGCCATATATAAACAGTCGGTGCAAGATTCACTGGTATATACTTTCAATAGCTACTCTTCAAAGAAGATGTAATTAATGCCTTTATATACTTTATAAGAATCATGTCTACCATATATTAAACTATTTTCCCTGACAATGTGGGGTTTATTTTTTTTTCCTGGATTAATTAGGCTCGTGGAGCGTCTGATCAATTTTCGGAGCCACTGTCGGTGGAGGAGACATTTAAGCTGGCTGCTGGAGAGATGAACTTATGGCTCTTGTCATGTTAATATATACTAGAAAAATCAACACAAATTATGGTCAGTTCTTTCCATTATAGTACAAAGGGTAGTTCGGTTGAATTACTCAGGGATCCCCCACAGGCTTGAGCCGAGATTTAAATTGGGGTTGTCAATGCGTTTTTGGTCGATGACGACGAGAATCAAAATCGTAAAATAATACCGTAATAGGGGATGATAACGGATCGGATATCTGACTTTTTTGTAATATCTGAATCCGAATCGGAAAAACTGCTTTATAATCCGAATCCGTTTATTATCCGCATTAAATCCGCATATTACTATCCAAATCCGAATATGAATTAACTAACATTATCCGTCAGATATCCGAATCTGCAATATCCGAATTCAATAAGTCAAAAAGAATTTTAAATAAAAATATAAAATCAAACAAAAATTAATTTTAAATTCAAATAAATTAAGCAAATTCGGATATCCGAATCCGTTATCCGTATAAGTAATGCGGATTCGGATAATGAATATCCGAGGTTTCATATCTGCATCCGCTACGGATAGTAATTATAATATCTGAATCTGCAAAAAGTGAATCGAATAATTACAAATATTCAAATCTACATTCCTAATAATATCGCGTTATAATCGTTATTTAAATCCCTCAATCCTAATTAACCTTCCCTACAGGATATTGAGGAAAGTTTCTGTATGCATGTGAGGCAAATCCACTGCTATTGGGGAACAAATCGTTTTCAAGCAATAATTAAATGTCCAAACTGAAAATTTTGATAATGTAAATATGTAGAAGATGAAAAGAGTATACAGAGTTCAGTTTACCAATAATGTTTCATCGCCTTATATATATTTTTTACCCCCTTTATTCTGCTGATCGATTTGTTAGTTAGGCTGCAGATACATTTGGGAATCCTGCCAATAATTTGTCCATTGAAATGGAAATCTAATTGGATTCCAAGGTTGAGGAATGTGATCCCCAAAATGAACTACTGTACTAAATAGAGAAAAAGGGCAATGGAAGCTTGGCATCAAAGTCTAGGGACATTATTGAATATTGAAGCCGCATGATGAGGAAGTAAACTTGTTCATGGGTCGGATAGTTCACTCGACTTTATAGGTTCAGTTTAAATTGGATTGGTTTGGGTAAATATTTTTGTAATTCGGCCCGATTTGATCCGGCTCGAATTACTATTTATTAAATAAAAAATTTTATTTAAATTTAATTATAAGAAATATATAAATATTAATATATAAATATATTTTTTAATATTTTAATAATTTATGCATAGTAAAATGAGCTTACGGGCAGGTCCGAGCTCGACTCGAAATGGGCTTGGATAAAAGAATTTTTTTTTTGGGTTGCAATCTGGCCAGCCTGGCTCATGGACAAGTCTATGAGGAAATCTCTTGCATGACTACCATGTTATCTGGATTCCATTTTGTGTCCGACACAAATATATTTAATTTTTTTTCATATATTTGGCTGATTATACTCTCATATCCATGTTCGAAAATATGTCGAATATAAATGTCGAACAATAATAATTTAAAAAAATGAAAAATCCGGATAACATAAATTGCTACTTATCGATCTCCTTTTGCAATCTCATTAACATGGCAGAAGCATATTCGTCAAATTAATTAATTAATTTCTTCTCTTTCTCTTTTCCTTTTCCTTTTCCTTTTCATCTTGCTGCACAATAATGCAAAAATGATGCCAAAAATCCACATAGGGGTTTCCTGTGTATGTTCGAAGAAAACATCTCTAATCTTTAGAAGTAAAAGGAACAAAGCAACTCAAAAAATAGCCCAGAAACTCTAAATTATTGGCTTTGCTTCGCATTGATTGCCATATACCTAACAGTCAAGGCATTGAAATCATGAGACAAATTTCACCAGTGACATTTGAGTATAACTCCCAAAATCATATTTTTTTAACCATTCTGGAGTTGATATGATAATCGTCGAAGAAATTTCACTGTCAGGTGGGGAACCCCCTGGCGGACCCTTTGAATCAGCCTTTTGCTTGCACCTTAATTATATATGGCCTTGTTAGTTGTTGCTTTGCATATATATAAAATATGAGCTACGAAATTGTGACTTTTATCTCCCATGTGTGACAAATCGATCGAACATTCAACGTTTCAAAGGGAAAAGCCAAGGATCGCCTTGCGCTTGCAGACATGAGATGAGACAAGCAGCTAACATTCGCACGTGCCTGGTGGACAAAGTTTTATTTTGTCCTATATTCTTGTAATAAGATCTATCTTATTAGAATAAAAAAATAAATATCGGATACGAATATATATCCGACATGAATATATTTAATTTTTTATTTTTTTATATATTTAAAAAATCATATTTATTTTAATGTTCAAATATATGTCGAATATAAATATTGAACATAAATATTTATAAAAAATAAAAAATTCGGATATCATAAAATATGAGATAGTAATATAAGTTATATATAGATATATATTTCAGATAATTTAGAGTTTTTCTTTTAAAAAAATTTAACATGATAAGGAGGAAAACAGTTGGTATAATTTTATTTATTTATTTAATTTCTTGAAAAATTGGTAGATTAGTGACAATAGACAGATGGAGCCACCTCTCCACGTGTCGAACATTCTAGTGATGGACGATGGGCTGGCATGAACGATCCATTTCAGGCCGTGGACCCAAAAGTTAGCCCAACTTGATGTTAACTTATTCGATCCGATAGATCAAGTTCGTATTGGATTAAATTTGGATATAAATTTTTTTAATTCGAATCGGCTTGATCCGGCTTGAATTATTATTTATGAATAAAATATATATTTTTAATTATAAAAATATATAAATATTAATATAAAAATAATTTTTTAATATTTTTATAAACAGTAAAATAGATTTTTAGGATATCCAGGCCCGATCTAATCCGGGTTTGAGTAAAATTTTTTTAAAAAAAATCGGGTCGTGACTTAGTCAAACCCGACGTATGGATATATCTAATTATGAGGGGTATGGCAATGGACAAATAAGACATAGATAAAAATTATTCAATTATTTAATAAATAAATAAAAACTATGATAATCTCGTTTTATTAAATTTTTGCATGTATATAGTATAATAAAAAAATGCAATAAAGAATGAAAATAATTCATGTGAGAAAGTTTAATACTACAATCAAATATACCTAACCTGAAGACAAGTAGAGAACCATGAAAGAATCTTAAGTTGAAAAGCATACCTAACCTGAAGACAAGTAGAGAACCATGAAAGAATCTTAAGTTGAAAAGCATAATTAAAAGGCGAATCAGAAAGTCCACAAAACCAAAGTCAAAGACGCTCACCTAGTCACCTTTCTTCCTTCCTTTAAATAAACAAATTATATTATTCGGAACGAATATTAGATATAAATATATGTTAAATATAAATATTTTTATTTATATTTTTTTAAAATTATATTTTATATTTATATTTAAATATATATCAAATACATATATTTTTTTTAAAAAAATCCAAATAATATAACAAACAACCAAATATGAAAACCTATAAATATTAAATATATTAAAATTAAACTAAATAAATAATTCTCCTTTCCCATGCCCTCTTTATTTTTTGTCCCTTTATCTTTTCCTTTTTCATTAATCTACTCACATGAATAACCCCAAAGAAGCAAGCCCCCACCAAACCCAAAAAAATTCCAAAATCATCATCCCAAATCTCCCTTCATCATATTTATGAACATCTAAAATGAATTATTCTATTTAGTATCACAATAAATAAGTTAATGATTAAAAATTAAAAAAATACTGATATTAAAATAAACATTCATTCATATACTAGTATTGTACATCATTATTTTAAAGTTTTTTCAAGTATTAAAAGTAAATGTCTATATCATGAATTCATGATCCACTCACAATAATTAGAATATAATAACATAACATGAATATAAGCTTGACTATGCCAAGATTAAGATTAGATCATTAAATTAGACACTAAAACCATTGAAAAAAAAAAACTTGAGGGGTTTCCCTTTTCCCAATTTTTCCCTCTCATGATTCTAGAAGTCCCCATCATGCCAGCTGCTGCTCTCTTTTTCTTTCACTCTATTCTAAAATCTCACTTTTTTTTATTTAGAAACTAAAATTTTAAACACAATATAATAACACGATAGAAATATGATATAAAAAATAATTAAAATATAACATAAAATATAATAAATAATATAAACATGAATATAAAAATATTTTAAAATTTATATAATATAAATTATTAAAATTTATATAAATATATAATATTTTAAATATAATTATAATATATAAAAATACATAAATACGATATTAATACACATATTAACACGCCTACTTCTACTCCCACTGTTTACACTTTACACTCCTTTCTCTCTCTTTGATGACCACATATATCATCTCCCTCGACACTTCCGCTTCTCACTTCATTTCTTGACAACAAAAAAGAAAGAAAGAAAATTTGAATTTGACTGTTTTTTAGGCACAAAAGAAACAAAAACCAAGTAACTAGTAAGAAGAAGAAGAAAAGACGACAGAGATAATGTCTGATTATTCATTATTAAACGATCAGCTCTCAAAACGCACCTCTATTTTTGGTTTGCGTTTATGGGTTGTTCTTGGATTCTGCGTTGGAGCTGCTATAGTCATTGTTCTCTTCCTTATCTCCCTTTGGTTCACTTCTAAACGCCAAAACAAAGCAACCGGCAGCAGCAACAACAACGTTAAGGCTATTCATAACTCTACTATCCCCAACGTTTCTAAGGAGATTCAGGAAATCCGGGTCGACCCATCTTGTCATTCTAACCCGGACCTTAAGCTTAACCAAGCTTCAAACCCGGACCCACTTCCAGAATCCGAGCCTGTATTGGTTCTTCATTCAGAAGAAGACAGCAGCCCTGTTTCTGGGCGCAACATAATTCACATTGAGATAGGGAAGGATCATAGAGTTACCTATCCAGAACGTGGAGCCGGTTCAGGTCATGGGTCAGGTGAGGCTCGGTCTGGTGATCAAGGGATGGCGGTTATGGCGGTTCCGGAAGTTTCCCACTTGGGGTGGGGACATTGGTATACTTTGAGAGAGCTTGAGGAGTCTACAAATGATTTTGCGGCTGAGAATGTGATTGGTGAAGGCGGTTATGGAATTGTTTACCGTGGCGATTTTGAAGATAATACTAAAGTTGCTGTCAAGAATCTGCTAAATAATAGGTAAAAAGGCTACATTTTTGTGTGTGTCAAATTTGAGGTTATTTGGTAGTTTGTTTTTATGCATTTGTTGAATTAGTGCAACTTTTTCAGAAATGAGAGGAGGCTTTGAAGAATGGAGTTTTGTGATGGGGAAAATTAACTTTTGTTTTGGGTTTTTCTGATATTTTTCTTTAGGGGTCAAGCTGAAAAGGAGTTTAAGGTTGAAGTGGAAGCAATTGGGCGCGTACGGCATAAGAATTTGGTGAGGTTACTTGGTTATTGTGCGGAAGGAGCTCATAGGTACATAATCTCTGTTTTTGTTGCATTTAGATCTTAATTTGCAGCATTAAAAGTATGGATTTTGTTAATGCTTGCAACTTTAAGAATTGTGAAATTTCAGCACCATGCAAGGAATTTCTAACATACTGAATTGGATGTTATAGGATGCTTGTTTATGAGTACGTTGACAATGGGAATTTAGAACAATGGCTTCATGGAGATGTTGGGGCTTGCAGCCCTTTTACATGGGAGATCCGTATGAATATAGTGCTCGGAACTGCAAAAGGGTAAATTTTTTGTTGAACTGAAAATGGTAATAGAGCTTGAATTGTCCTTGGTTTTCTTCCCTATGTTTGCTGACAATGTTGTTGTCTGCAAAAACTGAAAATTGATTTAGGTTGACATATCTGCACGAGGGACTTGAGCCTAAGGTTGTTCATCGTGATATCAAGTCAAGCAATATTTTGCTTGATAAGCAGTGGAATCCAAAAGTATCCGACTTTGGCCTAGCAAAGCTCTTGGGCTCCGAGAAGAGTTATGTGACTACTCGTGTGATGGGAACATTTGGGTTAGTTAAACTTCTCTTTGTGAAAATCTTCTTGCCTTGGTTATATAATGTTTTCATATGCTCATGTCTGATCATCTAGTACTGCATCTGTTTTGTAGATATGTGGCTCCTGAATATGCTAGCACTGGCATGCTAAATGAGAGAAGTGATGTATACAGCTTTGGCATTCTTCTTATGGAAATAATTTCAGGAAGAACTCCAGTGGATTACAGCCGGCCTCAAGGAGAGGTTTGTAGGGCATTAATTAAGTCAATTGATAATATTATCCTATGATCAAATCTTGATGGCTTTTCTTGGTCTTTTCTGGGTCTTTTTTTTTTTTTTTTTTTCTTTCTTTCTTTTAATATGTATGTAATTTGTTTCAACTTTTAGGTAAATCTGGTCGAGTGGCTTAAAGCAATGGTTACTAACAGGAATGCAGAGGGTGTTTTGGATCCAAGGTTACCAGAAAAGCCCTCTCCCAGAGCACTGAAGCGAGCCCTTTTAGTCGCTTTACGCTGTGTGGACCCAAATGCTCAGAAAAGGCCTAAAATGGGGCATGTGATTCATATGCTTGAAGCTGATGAGTTCCCGTTTAGAGATGTAAGTTGACATTATTATTGATGCTTGTACCTAATGATAGTAACCTATGTTGCTCCGACTCTTCATTTTTCTTGAAGTACCCGTGTCCAACGCATATTCGGACATGGGTATGGGGATATGACCTTCTAAGGACCCTCTAAATACATGGAAAAACTTGAAAAAATTGAACATACCCGTGTATGATACACCCGAGACCGAGTAACATAGATAGTAACATCATTATATTCTTTAATGATCTCTTACCATTAGTACTGAGTTTTAACCATGTATATCCCCATGCCTTTGACTGTTAAAAGTTCATGGAGGAGCACAAGCATTTCCTAAACAAACTAGTTTATGGTAGATTTTGTCATACAATTTTTGCTTCCATATGTTTTACTAGATGTTTCTTTTCTTAAGCAATGTGTTTTAGTCAATTTAATGCAACAAATCTTATTTTAAAATTGCCTGGGATAGCAAAAATGTATATTTATCATGTACACTCCGTCTCATTTATTATTTTCGTTATTGATGAGAAAATCAAGCGAAGATCAGCAACTTTCAGTAATGAAACATATTTTTACTAGGAAATAAAGTACCCATGTTCCTCTAGAATCTATTCGATGATATTTTGGTCCAACTGTGTTAAGAAAATGCTTTTGCAAAATCACATTTCTTGAGCATATTAATCATGCCTAAATTTGTTGATGTTATTCTGCCACATGCTACTTTTCTTTATGGATTTGTTATGTTGTCATCTAGGTTTTTCTTTCTGGATTTAAATTTCAGGAACGCAGAGACGGACGCGAGAACATGCGCTCACTACGAGATGGTCTAAAGAATAGATTGACAGACAAACGTGCAAATGAATCAGGTGATAGTAGTGGGTACGAAAGTGGTGCCCAAACTAATAGATCATTATGGAGAAAACAAGAATCTGAAGCTCAATAAATAGCCTTTCGAACTCGGGTTAAGGTGAATTTTCACATCTTCTTTAGCTAATTATTTTCATGAAGAACCAGCTTAGGCAAACACCACTTCCACCTCTGTATATACATATTCATGTCGTCTTTAAATGCAATTTGTTTTTTTGTTGATTATATAGCATTTTTTTTTGGCTAAGCTCAGTATATGCCATTGGCTATTTAATAGATGCATGTGATATGATTGATTATGTTCTTGGCTTATCTCAAAATCAGGAATAAGTAACAATGTTTAGCTGGCTCTGATGCTGTAGGCCATGGCTGCAATGTTGCTAAGTTCAATGCTATAGTTTACTATGTTACTCGGACTTGGGTGTGAATGTCGGGCACGGGTATGTCTGATTTATTCTAAGTTTTTTCATATATTTGGAGGGACCTTGGAGGATCATATTCTCATACCCATGTCCAAATATGCGTCGGACACGAGTACTTCAAGAAAAATGAAGAGTCAGAGCAACATAGATAGTTTAATTCATTAGTTGTTAGTCAGGTAAACAAAATCCAGGTCTCATGTTTCCTAAGCTTTGGCGATGATAATTATAGTGTCGGTATAATCTGGTATTGAAGCTGGGATCATTGAATTATTAGAATCAAAATAGGAACAAATACAAAATCCAATTTGTAAACATGAATCTACTGTGCATTTCTTTGTAATCTCAATTGCCGACAGGTAGTGACAACTAGGGCTGTAATCGAGCCGAGCCGAGCTCGAATACTGAGAAGCTCGAGCTCGATTCGAAACTCGAGGCTCGAAGCTCGGTTCGAGCTCGATCGAGTATCATTTTTTAAGCTCGAGCTCGGCTCGAGATAAAATCGAACTATTCGAGCTCGACTCGATTAGGCTCGTTTATATACTCGAGCTCGAGCTCGAATTAAGAGTTTTTAAGTATGTATATATATTAAGGGTAAAATAGTAAATTAATAATAAAAATATTATAAATAAAAAAAGCTCGATTAGGCTCGCGAGCTGCTCGAATCGGGTATTAAGATACTCGAACTCGGCTCGCTCGATAGCTCGAGCTGCTCGAGCTCGAGCTCGGCTCGATAATGACCGAATCGAATTCGAGTTTTTTTCGAGTCGAACTCGAGTAGCTTGCGAGCACAAGTGTCTCGTTTACACCCCTAGTGACAACGATAGATTGTTAAAAAAGAAAGCTTTTTGCTGGCCTGCAACATAAAGGAGCAGGTAGATTTCAATAGTAATATAGGTACATAATCCATAAAAGAAACATTATTTTGACTATTCAAATGCTTGAACGTGAATTCGGGATTTAATAGTTATTCTTAAGAGATGATATCTAATAAATTTGGGATTCATATCTCAATATCTGTAATTTTTTCTCTTTATCTCATATCACGGTTTTTCTTGTAAAAAAAATGCTTGTACAAAGTTATGTGATGATGAATATTAACATTTGGGTCCTACAAGTCACATGCATCTCTGTTGTTGCATGGCCCTCCGGGCTTTAAAGGGAGTGGGGGCTTTGTTTGCGACAGGAGAAAGTAGATTAGTAATATTGAATACGAACACGATATAAAAAAAAAATAAAAAACACAATACGAATATACAAATGTCTCAAAAATCTATATAATACGAATTATTAGTGTATTAAAGTTTATATAAATATAAAATATTTTAAATACGATTATGACATGATAAAATATACGAATATGGTATGAATACACGAATTATAAATTTAGAGAAAACCTTGACAGCTAAAAGGTGTAGAAAAGGGCTTGGAATCATTGGATCTCTCCTCTTTTTTTTTTTTTGGGGGGGGGGGGGGTTGAAGGGGCTTTCCTTCTTCTTGTCTTAGGCCTTTGGTTCCCCACTAGTAAGACTCCTGTTTCGGCTGGCTTTAATTTTCTAGTAACTCTTTTTTTTTTTTTTTTACTATAACAAGTTGACTTGTTTGCCGGCCCATACACTTTATGAGATTTGCCTTGTAATTTGCTCATGAAGAATCCCTTTGAGAACATAAAGCTCACTCGCATATCAAATTTTCTACCTAATATGATTCGTGTATGTGTTTTGTTTTTCCTTTCCTTTTTGATAGGGTTGATAATTCGTGTGTCATATATTATGTTTTTGTTTTGTGTGTCTGTAAATATAAATACAAATTATTAAATATGTTAAAAATATGATACGTATATTAAACATATTGTATTAATCATATCAATCATATTTGAATGTGTTGTGTCATCTTTTTAAACGTATTAGGTTTATTTCGTGTTTGAAATTATTAAATCGACTTTTTGGTACGTTCTTTCTTTCAAGTTTCTTTGTGACTGAGTTCTTGTAATAATTGACGTTTAAATCCTAACATTCCAGCAATAGCTATACAAAATAGCTTGAACTTTGAATTACATGGTTGATTTGATCAACTGTTTTAATAGAGAGAGAGAGAGAAAGAGTTATGACGTTTAAAATCTACCAACATTGGGATGCATGCAATGATGCAAAAACATTATGATGATAAATTTAGAGGTAATTAAGCTTTAATAATTGAAATTTAAGGCAGCATTTAGACAATATGACACGACATCCATGCAATAGCAAATAAATAAATTAATTAATTAATTAATTAAAAAAAAAATCCTTCGAAGGCAATCATTAAATGAGAGATTTTTACATTAAAAATATTTTGGATGGATTATTATATGCTTGATAGTTCTCTTTCTAACTTTACTGGTAGAGTTTAACGTGTGAGATAATTTTTCATTTTCGATAGCTTTTTTTTTTTTTTTTGTTGTAAAATTCAATGCTTTTATAATTATCTATGACTTGTAATATGCTTAAAGGAAAAGAAAAAACCCTTTGAAATTTGATAATATGTAAATATGATATTAAACATAACCTGAAATTTCCATAATGGAAATAACTTATACACTTATGAAGATTATATATATATATATATATATATATATTGTAATGAATGAAAAACCATAATAAAGTAGATTTTTATATTTGACAAATGGAGTGGGTTTGGGCCTTTTGGGGTTTGGGCCTTTTGGGCTTAGGGGTGAATCATCTGGTTGAGAGTGGGTTTGCAGTCGTTAGCATAAACTGAAAGATAACGGTAATCATTCGGTTGGTTCATTTAATTTTGAACCGAATTAATAAAAAAACATATTTATTATCTTATATTTTAGATTTTATAGAAAATGAAAAGGATGAAATAATTTTTTTGATTTTACCTTTTAATATTTTGAAACTTAAATATTTAAAAATAAACTTATTAAATAAAACACTATCATTTTAATTTAGTTTCGATTAATTCAGTTAACCGAATTAATTTAAAACTAAAATTCTGTTAAAATCACTTTAGATCAAAATTAATTCAGTAACCGACCGATTAATCAAATTAAATTAATTCAATCAGTTAATTCGGTTAAAACTTTCACTCTCCAGCCAAATTCCGATATCAAGAACACCTATGATCACACCTTCTCCATATGAAGCAGCCGGCCATAAGCCAGAGTTATGTTTTAGTCCAAGGAACTTTGGGGCTATGTTTTCATTTTTTTTTAAGTATTTGTATTCGACACTCGTGTCCGACACATATTTGGATATGAGTACGGGGATATGACGATCCTCCAAATACATAAAAAAACTTAAAAAAATTGAACATACTCGTGTCGGACACATACTCGTATCCAACACTCACATCCGAATCCAAGTAACAGCTTTGGGGAGTGTGTAGTGAATAGCTTGCCAAATGACTCCTGATATGTAACAATATGAGCCGGAGATTTCTCTATTTCAGACAGTTGATGAGAGGATGTGAGCCTTGCACTGAAGCCATGAATGATGTGGTAAGAGTAAGGCAACATTTCTTCATCATCAACAGGACTTAGACAATGTTCTAAGAGTAGACCGGTTCCATAACTCGTGGGTTGTGAAAGAAGCAGGTTTATGAGAGTGGTCCATGTGGACTATACTATGTTTGTCTTTTACTCTTCAGGTTCTGACATTGGCATTCTTTGATTTCAAGCAACAACAATAAAAGTAGCCACGAGAGGACAAAATTATGTTATTCGGATTCGGATATGAGTGTTAAATATGGATATGTGTCTGACATAGAGTATGTTCGATTTATTTTAAGTTTTTTCATGTATTTAGAAGGTCTTTAGGGATCAGATCTCTATACCCATATCCGGATATGCATCGAACAAGAATGTCGGACACGGCAAAAAAAAAATGAAGATAGAAACAAAGAGTGAGTAAGTGTAGAAATTCATCTTTATAGTCATTTCTTCACAGAACAGTGTCCAACTTTTTCCAAAGACTTCGCTCTCAATTAATGCTCCATTGCTGCATATTGTTTCTTAAAATCACCTTTGCCTTAGTTCAAAGGTGTATCTCTAACTATAACACGGTCTGGGAACTCTGATTTCCCTTCGAATGTTAGGTTATTTTCTAAAGTCACTCTGGCAGTGAAACTTCGATCAAGTGTCCCAGTCCCAACCATTGTAATCCATGGTGCTGTATTGCGTGTAGTATTACGTTTAGGGTTTAGGAACAAAGCCTAAATTCCATGTCCTGGTGTTGTGATTAGCACTGAGGATGCACCTGCTCTTATCAAATATGCCACAAGTTAGTAAGGATAATTAGGGGTGTAATCGAGTCAAGCCGAGCTTAAGTTGTAAGAAGCTCGAGTTCGACTTGAAATTCGAGACTCGAAGCTCAGTTCGAGCTCTATTTGAAATAAAAAATTGAACTACTCGAGCTCGCTCGATTAGGCTCGATTAAGCTCGTTTATCTAGTAAAAAAATGAGATCGATTCCTATGCTCGATTTCAAACTCGATTATTTGTGTTCGAGCTTGAGTTGAGATTTTAGGGACAAAGCCTGCACCATCCGTGGCCTCTTGCACTTCAAGAGGTCCTTCACCTGTTTCACCAAGCTATCCTGGCATCTTAAAGCCAGATATAATAGCACCTGCTTCTGTTGTTTTTGCTGCTTATAGTCCAAACATTTTTGCAGCTAATATTGGGAATTAATTCTTACCCAGTAACTTTGCTATGCCCTCTGGAACATCCATGGCTTTGTCCGCATGCTTCTAGTATAGCCGCACTCTTAAAAGGTGCTCATCGAGTGCAGCTGCTATAAGGTTGGTCACTACTGCAAATCCATTAGATAACACTATGAAATGGTGATGGCAATTTAACTTCTGCTTCTCCTTTAGCCATGGGAGCCAGGCCAAATTGATCCAAATCAAGGACTTGATCCAGGTCTGATCTACGATGCAACCCCACAGGACTATGTGAATCTTTTGTGCACCATGAATTTCACTGAGAAACAAATCTTGACCATCACAAGATCAAAGAAAGAGCTACATCTGTTCGAATCCATCTTCTGATCTTAATTACCCATTTTGTTGCTTTCTAACTGTTTCGCCAGAGACATTGGTCTTTGCAAATACATATGAGAAGCAAAGCTTCAGTGTGACTATAAGTTACAGCAGTAAGAAGAAGGGGAAAGTTTCATTCTGTGAACTTGTTTGGGTTGAAGAAAATGGAAAACACAAAGTTAGAAGCCCTGAGAGGGTTTATTAGGGGCTTTAAGGTTAAGATTTATGTCTTAAGTACAAGTACTGAACTAGTTTCCGCAAATATAAGTCCTGAATAATATGCTTTTAAACCGTCTACATTCATATAGTTAGTATTTCTCTTTTCTTTCTGTGATAGAATCAAAAGGCCTAACTTCCATAGATTACTTAACTGTTAAAATTCAACATGACTAATTGTTTTCTTCATCTCCCATCCCAAACTTCATTTCTTATGATAGAATTAGATTAAGGCCAATCATTCCATGGATTCAGTTTTGTCTATACAAACCATTTCTTTGACGATATTATCAATCTTCTATGCCTTTCAAGTTTCAACAATGTGAAAAATGGGCCAAGATCAGTTAGTGATGTTGGTTTCTTGCAAGTTTTGCTCTGAAAGGACCCCATATGGACAATTATTTAAGGAATTCGATTGGCTACTGCCAACAAAGGTGAAAGCACTTTGCTTCTAAATTGTGGATTAATTGACCTTTTGTCAAAGCTTTACAACCTGTTTTTTTCCCTTTATTTTTGATTGATTTGGCCCCTGTATGAATTAAAAAATCTGATAGAATTTCTGTCTTGCTTAGCCCACCAGAAAAGATTCCTTGTGAGGAAGTTTCAACTTTCAACAAGGGAGAGATACTCAAAAAAATGATTAATCTTTTGAGAATGTGATGGTGTAATGGATAGGCGCTTATGAACAAACGAACAATTTCACATCAACATCTTCCTCTTTGTATCCATTAATAGAGCTAGGTGGTCCTTGCAGAGGCTAAATATGCTGCCCCCTATTCACTATCCAATATCCTCTGACCTTTAATCAAGGTATATTTGATTAACAATGAAAATTAAGGTCCCAATTGAATGGTCCTAATTGCAGAGCCTAGGTAGAGACTGTAACTACTCAATCCCATATCGGGAAACTCTGAGGATCCGGTATAATATATATGTAGAGACTTAAACCCATACTTGTGAGGTTCTTTTTGTGGGACAAAACCGTGAGACTTTCGGGGTCAAAGCGGACAATACCTTGCAAGTTGAGTGCAGGTCTCCACAAATGGTATTAGAACAATTATCAGCCGAAATATGGAATCCGCTATGATATGATATATATGTAGAGATTTAAACCCATACTTGTGAGATCCCTTTTATGGGACAAAACCGTAAGACCTTTGGGTTAAAGCGGACGCTATAATATGATATATATGTAGAGACTTAAACCCATACTTGGGACAAAACCGTGAGACCTTCGAGTTAAAGCGGACCCTATAATATGATATATATGTAGAGACTTGTCCTTTTGTGGGATAAAACCGTAAGACATTCGAGTTAAATCGGACAATACTTCATAGGTTGAGTGCGGGTCTCCACAGAGACTATAAGTAAAGGAGAAGGAGCATCAACCTCAATGTAAGCTAGTTCACACACTAAAATAATATGTAGTGAAGACTTTAGAGGTCTCTTATTTGGATACCATTCGGACAAGTTAGAAGACTTTTATAGTGAAAGAATAACTTCAAGTTCCCACACCTCCCAATTCCCTATATAAGCTTACCAAAATTCATGATAATCCTCAACAAAAAAAAAAAAAATATCGCTTGCCAAATTCCAATTCTCTACCATGGCAGCTAATCATACAAAATTCCTGTATGTTTGGCTTTCCTTTAGTATCTCACTCATCTTTACCAAGCTAGTACAAGCTGACAATTATATTGTCCACATGGACCTATCAGCCATGCCCAAAGCTTTCTCCGGCCAGCAAAGCTGGTATTTGGCCACCCTTTCATCTTTATCAGCCAACTTGAGAGCTAACAGTAACACCAATGCAAAAATCCACTCTTCTAAACTTATCTATAGTTATAACCATGTTATTCAAGGTTTTAGTGCAAGTCTCACACCGGCAGAGCTTGAGGCCTTGAAAAACGCTCCAGGGTATGTTTCTTCCGTCAGAGATAGAACTGTGAAGGTTGATACCACTTATTCTTTCAAATTTCTTGGCCTGAATTCCGACACAGGTGCTTGGCCGGTGTCGAATTTCGGGAAAGATGTCATTATTGGGATGATTGATACAGGAGTTTGGCCAGAAAGCGAAAGCTTTAATGATGAAGGAATGACTGATGTTCCATCAAAATGGAAAGGTGAATGTGAAAATGGCACCCAATTCAACTCCTCAATGTGCAACAAAAAGCTCATTGGTGCTCGGTCTTTCAATAAAGGTCTGATTGCCAACAATCCAAATATTACCATCTCAATGAATTCTCCGCGCGACACTGAAGGACACGGGACCCACACTTCAACAACTGCTGCTGGAAATTTTGTGCAAGATGCATCATATTTTGGCTATGCCAATGGAACTGCCAGAGGAATGGCCCCAGGGGCTCGGGTGGCCATGTATAAAGCCCTATGGGATGAAGGAGCATATATGACAGATACAATTGCTGCAATTGATCAAGCAATTACTGATGGTGTTGATGTTCTTTCGATGTCATTCGGCTTGGATGAGCGTGAGTTGTATGAAGACCCTATTGCAATAGCCACATTTGCAGCCATAGAGAAGAACATTTTCGTGTCTACATCTGCAGGAAATGAAGGGCCAGGTTTAGAGACACTACACAATGGAACGCCTTGGGTTTTAACTGTCGCTGCTGGTACAATGGATCGAGACTTTGGCGCAACTTTAAGTCTTGGAGGAAGCAAAGGTTCGGTCAATGGTTTGGCTCTCTATCCAGGGAATTTCTCGTCAAGCCAATTCTCAATTGTTTTCATGGGCGCATGTGAGAAAACGAGTGAATTGAGTAAACTTGTGGAAAAGATTATTGTGTGCCAAGATCCAGGCAAGGAAGATTCCCTCAATGACCAATTTAACAACATTCAAGTTGCGGGAAATGCTGCTGGTGTCTTCATAACGAATAACAGTAACTTGGATATATTCACCCAGAGCCCTTTTCCAGCCATTTTCTTGGAACAAAAAGATGGTGATAAGGTCGTGGATTACATTAAGAGCAACACGGACCCAAAAGCCAGCATTGAATTTAAAAAAACATTCTTGGGTACTAAACCTTCACCAACTGTAACTAGCTATACCTCTAGAGGGCCATCCTACAGTTGTCCATCGGTTCTTAAGCCTGACATTATGGCCCCTGGTGACTTTGTCCTAGCTGCATGGCCTCCAAACATCGGAGTTGCACGTTTAAATGAAGACATTGTGTTTAGCAACTTCAATTTACTTTCAGGAACATCAATGGCATGCCCCCATGCGTCAGGAGTTGCAGCACTTTTGAAAGGGGCATATCCTGATTGGAGCCCCGCAGCAATCAGATCAGCCTTGATGACTACATCTGATCCCATTGATAACACTGGCAGTTCTATAAAGGATATAGGTTCTAAACTCCGACCTGCAACTCCTTTAGCCATGGGAGCTGGCCATATAAATCCCAACAAAGCGCTAGACCCTGGACTCGTATACGATGCTGGAATTCAAGATTATGTCAATCTTCTTTGCGGTCTAAACTTTACAGCACAACAAATTAAAACCATCACAAAATCATCATCATCTTCAAACAACTGTTCTAACCCGTCTCTAGATCTTAATTACCCTTCTTTTATTGCGTATTTCAATGACAGGAATGCAAAACCAAAACCAAATTCGAATACTACTGTGAAGGAATTTCAAAGAACGGTGACTAATGTTGGAGAAGGAAGCTCCGTCTACAAAGCAACAGTAACACAAATCAAGGGAGTTATAGTAACTGTCGAGCCAGACACGTTGGTTTTCAAGGCCAAAAACGAGAAGAAAAACTTCAAGCTGAGTATAGAAGGTCCAATACAGCTTGATGAGGCAGTGTCTTTTGGTTATCTCACTTGGGAAGAAGATAGCGGACGAAAACATGTTGTCAGAAGTCCCATAGTCGCGACAAGCTACAACGTAGAAAAATGACAAACTCGTTTTCTAAACATGTGATCTTCAAAGTGTCTATGTTGAAATAAAGAATTTTCAATATTAAGCAAAGCAAATGGTATCCTGTGAATTGTGATTAAAAATTGTCAGTCGCAGGCTTGCAGGCTGCAGCTGTGGGATTATCAAGGTTTTTGTACGGTTCCAATTCAGTAACTTTCACTGTAAAACAATTTTAGATTCTTAAAGCTTCAATTATTGGTATGTTCTTAGTAAATGAGGAAAAAAGCCCTTACAGTACTTGAAAGTTGAAACTTTTGACAAAAAAATAAAGTTGAACATAAAATCAATACTTTATGGACAATAATTAATAGCATTGATCAACTTGTTGTTGCTTGTCTGAAGGTGGCTCATCAGGTCAATAATTGAACATATCCTGTTGGATGCTTGATTATTGCTAAATTTCAGTATCTTCTGAGTAAGTCATATAAAACTAGTAAAGATCTATTTCACATACCGTCTAAGTCGTCCGCGGTCCACCAAAGGAAAGAGCAGTTTTTGGTATTTAAGATTATCAAAATTAAATCTTAATTTTGGAATAGTTAAAGAGAGGGTAATTTACATTTTGGGTAAGTGAATTTAACAACAATTTTCATGTAGGTCACAAACTTTTAATTTTATCAAATTACATAACTGAATCTCTATTATTAATAAATTAGGTCACTTATGCTAGCTTCGTTGAGTAATTCTATCAGAAAAACTGACTTAAATGTATATATTTTTTACATCTAATCAAGATAATGTTTGATCGACATTTTAAGTAAAAAAAAAAATCACGTTGAGTCTGTTTTTTTTTTCTTCATTAGAATTGCTTAACAGAATTAGTATAAGTGATTTAATTTATTAATAATAAAAGTTTAGTGATGTAATTTGATGAAATTAAACGTTTGTAATTTATATGAAATTTGATGCTAAATTTAGTAATCCAAAATATAAATTACCTGTTAAAAAGATGTCAAGAATTTGAACTTCAACGTTATGCTACTTAAATCAGTAAATATTTTAAGAAAAAAAAGTGAAGAAAGGTTCAAAAAACTATATAATAGCGAATAATGAATACTTGCATACAACCGCAAGCGATTAAGATATCACAACCACTTCTATTATAACGCATTAATCATTAATGAATAATGATCAAGTTTTAGCATACAATTTTAATCGGCTTTTATGATTAGTCACATCTAGGGCGCATCGAGGCAACAATTTCCTGACTGCCTTCCTTTCTATTAGTATGATATTTCATTTATCCGGACTTAAATTTTTGTTCCGAAATTAGAAATCCTAAGTTTTTTTGTGCATTTTGGAGTCGATGATTTGTGTTCTATCTCAATCAGAGTTGCATATATAGAAAATGTACTAATCTAACGCATTTCAACAAATAAAATTGTTGAGCTTGAAGAGATTAAGGCTTTGTTTAGTATTGTTTTTAGAACAGTTTTTGAGGTCAAAAGTTATTTTTTACTGCAAACAATGTTAAATAGGTAAAAAAATTAGTTTTTGCTGTTGAAATTATGGTTTGAAAAGCCAACCCAAAAAGCTAAAAAATATAGTTTTTGGGTTTTAAAAGCTGACTTTCGGATAAAATGACTTTATTATCCTCATATCTCTATATTTTTATTATTTTAAACATATCTTTTTTGACATTTCAATTCCCTACAATATTTTTTCAAAGCAATGCCAAACAGTTAAAAAAATTTAAACACATTTTTTCACCACACTTTTTTAACCCAAGCTTTTTTCAACTAACCTTAAGGTTTAGGAGTGTAGCCCATAACCAAACCAAGACACCGTACCTATGGAGGACACATAGCAACCACCTAGTGAGCTTTTAGGCCCTACGTTGTCCCAACAAGTATATTTGATTTATATTCGTCAAGACTTGACGCTTTTAGTAAATATAACAAACAAGTATAAATAATCATAATTAAAGTTGATCCGAAGTAATTAAGTTAACATTATAACTTATTGAAATTCTATCAAATTCTTTTTCCGCTTGCTATCCTCAAAATTCTTTTGAATTAAGTATTGGAACACGTCCCGAAAACACAACTTCGATATCCTCTGACATTCTCTTGTTTTCTCATATCCCTTAACCTTTACCTGATTCCTTCATCCGCTTAATCATTTCGTCACCAAAAAACATCAACAAAAATCTTATCAAACGTCATTGGAATGATTGGATCTTAGTTTTTTTCTTTTCTTTTCATTTGCAATAGCTTGGAAGTCACCCCTTAAGCATATAGGAGTGAAGATAGACATTCATCAACTAGATTCGTAGAAGACATTTAGTTCAATCAATGCCCCTAGCTTGTTAGGCATCACCTTATTTTAAATAATTGTTCTTATCAACTTATGGAGGAAATTGTTGTTTCTTATTTTGGATGAAATCGAATTATTGTTTAGCAATTATCATGGAGTACATTATTGTTTTTCTTAGCATGCAAACAAAAACAACATGCTATCTAGCCCGATTCCTGATATCTATCTTGACCATAAAAAAGGAATTAGAAAATGGAAAAGGAAAAGGAAGGATATATTGCTCGTGTTGAATGCTGCAATCGATCGAAACGGCAAATTTCAGCTATGGCATCAATTTTTTTTCCCACGTTTTTGGGTCCAAAGACCATTTTCTGTTGATAATTTGGAGCCCATGCTTTCACGTTCAGGAGTTGATAAAGGGAAAGCGTAAAAGATTGCAGTTTAACATGATAGATGCTGCAAAACCTGCGACTTTATTTCATCAATATGTCAGTTGAGTTTAGATTATGAGATGAAACGTAGAGATCTCATTCTTCCAAGCTTTTTGGTTTTTTATTTTTTATTTTTATCTGATCTAGTCAATCGGATAATCCTACATATATGAGCTAATCGATCGTCAGGACTCGTGTGCCTGACTGGGGAAAGGCGAATTTTAGATTTGTAAGTATATGATTGATGGGCTTATATAGCTGGCAAATGTCATAGAATATGAATATAATGGATGAAAAAAGAAAGGATTATTATCATTCAATTTGATGCCGTAAAGCATTGGATTGCCCTGGAATTGTTACAGAAAAAGCAGGGTATTTGACCCAATCAAATATTTAGAGAATCAAATGTAGAAAGCTATTCATGAAAAATGGTCAATGAGTCGATGATCTTTTCTGCCGAAATAGATTTGGGCCAAAAAGGAAAGGATGAGCTTCCACAAGGTCCCCATAGTAGTTAGTAGGCTAGTATTAAACTTACTTGAAGCGCATTTGCTATTGGAAATTTCAGGATTTCAAGCCTTCCGAAGGCTCTCTTAAGTCATAGCCCATAGGCCATAGTTATCATCTGCTCTCAATCTCCAAGCATTTTCTCAAGAGGAATCCTGACAAGTTTTCTTAGACAATTTAAGCTAATAGCGAAGTTATTGTAGCAAAGTATTGTAACAAAGTTACTATAACACAATGACATAGTATTATAAAAGTCAGGCCTTGACTAAACCAGTTATCAAAAAGGCATTTGAGGGTCAAAAATCGATCAGAATACCTTGATTTATGTTTAAGTGTTCTGATCTTCTATGCTATAGTCCTCTTTGTTATGATTTATTTTGTTATAGTTCTCTTTATTATGAATTACTTTGTTTGCAGTCTCTCTTGATTCAATGGTGATCCTCTCTCTTTTGGTATCAAGCTAATAATTCTTATTGAACTCAATGGATATGAAAAAATAGTATTTGATTATTCAAATTCCTTTGGACATATGTGATGTTGAATGAATTTCAGCTAAAAACAATCTCTTGTTATATTGTGTTTGCGTTATGTTCTCGTTTCGTGTCCAAAATTATTAAATCTACGATCTTAATTGCCATCAGTACAGTAAATTAAATCTGAAAATGGATTCAAACCAAAGAATTTGACATTAAGAAAATGAATAAAATCCCAAGTTCACCAAAAAAATACCACTCTTTATAAGATGAGTGGCCCAATTGATAATTTTATTCCCATCCCAGAATGAATGTTAAACATACATTACTAGTGTGTTAGGTAAATATTATCTATTCTTTTATAAGTTATAGTAAACATAATTTAGATATTTCTGAAGATAATTATGAAATTAGCTAGTATAATTTTATTTTATATAATAAAATAAGATTTTTAGGAATATGATATTATTGTGCTTAATTTGACAATATAGCTTTTTAATAATCATGAATTTTTTGTCATTATAATTAAGTATTATTTTTTATATAAAAAATCAATAAATTAAATCATACCACAAATCAATCTTTAAATCCATATATAATATAAAATTAGATCAAACACACATATAATAAGATTTAAACGCGAAACTTCAAGATTTCAAAACTTTTTTTGTCATTAAACCAAAATTTCATTAGTAAAAACCAAAACAGCCTATATTCCTATCAATGTAAATTGTCATAATTTGTTTTGAAGTATAAATAATTTTTTATATATCTTAAAAATCATAAAAATGAAATAAAATTTCAAATTTATTAGACCTAAAAAAATGAATAAAGAGACTTTATTTTTCCCTCTCCAAATTAGCCTACTTTGTAAGAAACAAATCAACAAGGGGTCTTTTTGGAAAATTAAAGGAATTACGATGGCGAATCATAAAATTAAACAAAAATAACGAGGCCAAATTAGAAATAAAAAGAATATTCACCTTCGGCCACCTAGCCAACCTCTCCTCTCTCTCTTTTTCTTCTCTAAGAACTCATATCCCATTTCTCTCTCTAAAAAACTCAATTTCTCCCAAAAATGGCTTTCCCTCAGCACCAGTTTCAGCAACACTGCCAACCTCAACAACAATCTAAAAGTTTCAGGTAAAACCCCCCAAAAAAATGAAACCTTTAATTACTATAAGAATCAAATTCATTTTCTGCTAAAGAAAAAATAAAACCCTAATTTTTTTTTAATAATCTGTTTCTTTCTATGTTTGATCTCAGGAACTTATACGCAATCGACGGTCAGATTTCGCCGCCACTTGCTTGTTATAATACGCCTAATTTACATGATTCGTCTCAGCATCCTCCTTATATCCCTCCATGTAATTTCTCTTTCTTTCTTTCTTTCTTCCTTTTTTTTTTTTTAAGTTAATTTCTTTTTCTATTTAATCGATGAAGAATTTATATGAAGATAAGTAAAAAATTGAACTTCTTTGTTGCTCGTTAGCTTAAAATTACCACATTATTACTTTTTAAGCATCAGAATTGGAACTTTGTTGTTTAATATTTCTGGGATTTTAGTTTCATTCATGATTCGTGAAAGAAATCCTTATAACAACTGGGTATGTTGTATGTTGTATTTTTATTTATTTGTTTATTTATTGTTTTTATTGGTTTAGTTCATGTTGTTGGGTTTGCACCGGGTCCAGTTCCGGTGACAGATGGGAGTGATGGAGGAGCTGAGTTGCAATGGAATAATGGGGTTGAGCCTAAAAGGAAGAAATTAAAGGAACAAGATTTTTTGGAGAACAATTCACAGATATCTTCTGTTGATTTTTTTCAAGCACGGTCAGTCTCAACAGGGTTAGGTTTGTCACTGGATAATAATAATTGGATGGCTTCTTCGGGTGATTCAGCTTTGTTGTCACTCATTGGCGATGACATTGATCATGAGTTGCAGCGACATGATGTGGAGATTGATAGATTCCTCAAAGTTCAGGTCTGGCTTTGTGGCCTTTAGCTTATTGTTTGAATATAGTTAAATGGAAATAAAACATGTTTCATTAGCATCCATGATTGTTGTAAGGATCGATTTGTTATTTTAGGATGCTATTTGCGCCATATGTGGATAATAATGGATTATATGGTCATTGAATGCATATACATTAATCATGCTCTTATGCTAATTTTTTTGCTGTTAATGTTTTTTTCAGAGTTATTTTTCGTAGTTTCTAGGTTCAGTTAATGATTCTGTTAACTCCGGATAAGGCAGTTTCCAAACTTAACACATTTAATGTTTTGTCTTATTCGGTCGTGATTTGGTTATTGTCATTATCTAGCTGCAATGTGCTAATGACAGTGGGTCAAGCATTTGCATGTCTGGCATTTCTTCATTGTGTTTTCCTTCAACTTTAACTTAAACTATTGAACTTATTTCTGACAGAACTGTTTTTTCCCTTTCAATTTTCATTATTTTGTAGAAGTAATAGCAATTAAATATCTTTAACCATCTCCATTTTCACCTTATCACTAATTATGAATTTTTTCATCATGTGCTTAGTTTTGCAGTTCTTTTCTGAAAATAAGTAAATAACAGTGTACTTTATAGAAATGAGGGTGAATATATCTATGCTAGAAATTTAAAAAAATAATAATGTGGAACTGAATAAAGTAAACTATTCTTTTTCCTCCACATAAACAATGCTAACTTCAGTTCATCAATTTTGAAGAATCTATGGTGCTGGGTCATGCTATAATAGGAGGATGTTTTTGTTCTCCACACTTTGAATTAAGATTATGTGGTTTATCCTCTCTTTTTTTCTTTTTCAAGGTTCTGATGGTAGTTGTGTGTGCATTTACTAATTACTCAAACGGTTTTAAGTGAAGGGAGATAGTGTGATTGTCTGAGTATGGTGATGTTCATGGTGTTGAAACCTATTTTTCGTTGTTTGTTTTAGCATTAACTTTCTATCCTTACTGCACTATATATTGGTCAACAAGCAGTTTTGAATTTGACTTGTAGTGAAAGTACTTCTAATCCCCTCTTCTTTTAATAGGGTGACCGATTACGGCAATCTGTGTTGGAGAAGGTTCAGGCTAACCAACATCAGACAATTTCATTTGTGGAAGAGAAAGTTTTTCAGAAACTTCGTGAGAAAGAAGCAGAAGTGGAGAATATTAACAAGAAGAATATGGAACTTGAAGAACGAATGGAGCAATTGACCATGGAAGCGGGTGCCTGGCAGCAACGTGCCAGGTACAATGAGAACATGATTACTGCCCTCAAGTTTAATCTTCAGCAAGTTTATGCTCAAAGTAGAGATAGTAAGGAAGGATGTGGCGATAGTGAGGTTGATGATACAGCTTCATGCTGCAATGGCCGAGCCATTGATTTCCACCTGCTCTGCAAGGAGAATAGTGACATGAAAGAGTTGATGACTTGTAAAGTTTGCAGAGCGAATGAAGCGTGCATGCTCTTGCTACCTTGTAAGCATCTCTGCCTGTGTAAAGGTTGTGAAGGTAAGCTTAGTTTTTGCCCCTTGTGTCAGTCATCTAAGTTTATTGGCGTGGAGGTCTTTATGTAACATATACGTATCAAAGCTTTAATATTATACTAAAGTTATATCTAGTATATGAAATGCTTCAAGAATTAGTTAGGCAAGGCTTGTCATCGACTTTACGGAATAGAAATTATTTGAGGTTTTCAATTACACAGAAAGGATATCTATCTCATAGTATATTATCAGTCACTTATGATGCTTTTTGAGATAAACTGATTACACTTGCTTTTAGTTGGGTGAAATTTTACATAACTACATATATTCTCGGGTGTCGACGGGTGTATAAATCTATGTTGCTCTGACTCTTCATTTTTCTTGAAGTATTCGTTCCAACATATATCCGACATAGGTATTGAGATATGACCTTCCAAGGACCCTCGAAATATATGAAAAATTTAGAAAAAAATTGAACATACTCGTGTCGGACACATACCCGTTTTTGATACTCACACCTGAGTCCAAGTAACGTAGGTATAAATGATGAAGAAATCCCGTCTTTTCCCTTTATGAAGATGGAGATGTGAGAACTAACATCCAGTGTAATGGTGTTGAATAGTCTTGAGGTATCCAGGATGGATGGTATGCAGAATTGAACCTTCCAAATAGATGGGATTTGAGCATCTTTATTTGCGTACTACCCGCTTTGTTCATTCTAGTAAGTGTATTTTCCTTGTATTAATCTGAGCAGAAGCTATTCTCACGGTTTTATTTGCCATCTTCAATTCTTCATATGCTAGTAAGTGTATTAATCTGGAAGTGGCTTGAAATTTCTGTTTATCTTGGATTCGATCTGAAAGTTTCAAACAATATGAGATCGTTGGAGTTAGCACTTAACACTTTAGACTTCCACTTTGACACGAGATAAGGTAGAAACTCATCCTACTTGGAGCAGAAAAACAGTGATATTATCTAAAGCAACTGTCAATCAGGTTGCAGCCTTGAAGGCATGTAAGTTTATATTGTAGTACGACTGGGAGAAAGGTAATTGAGCAACGGATCCATGGTTTTTGAAGAAGTTCATAACCCAAAAGAAGAAAGCTTTTAATCAGTACTGTAGTTCGATAATGAGTGATGGAGAGGACAATTTTAAGTTGAAGACGCCAAAGCATGCGATTCTAGCAAAAACCATTAGCTCAAAGCCTCAAAACTAAGAAATGTTGAGTCACTTCATATTCGTATGAGTTGCGAATTGTAACCCTGATCTATTTTAGCTTGCAAAGCCAAGATTTTGTGGGCATCGATTCCTTTAACCATAGTTCTAAAACGCGTCGCAGATTTCTCGCGGATGTGGTTACAAGTGTCACGATTGCAGGTGATACGAATGTTACATAACGTGTCGCAGACATGAATATGATAGTGTTTCAAGGAATTTGATAGTGTCATAAACATTATTTAACGAGTAAAATACAATGCGAAAGTTTCGATTTTCGTTACGTTTGTAATCTTTACGTTACGTAACGGTCGTTAGGTTTCAATTCCTGAAAGCCTTTAGCTATACTTGAATATGGTAACAGTCTGACCCCATACATCACTCAGACAAGATGGCTTCATATGCCTAGTTTGCAGAAAATTCGAAACGTTTGAACCACAACTGAGAAAAAGTGAGCGCAAGGGGCATGCAATGCAAGACATTATGGAGAAAAAGGGGGAGAGTGAGATATAAAGCTAAAGGGAATATTGCTGTTTTTTTGACTGAAACATGTTAGTACACAAACCAACTATTTAGCTTTATGATTGGTGTTCAAATGAGCAGTTGTGAACAAGTTTATTATCAAGCACTCTAGTAGTTGAACAGCCATTGTCACCTTTACCAAGCATTTGAAGCTGAGCCCATTTCAAAATTCAAGAGCTGAGCTGAGAAATCAATTGCAAGATTGTGTACAGAGTAACCTAAACATCTTAAAATAATAGCCTCCCAAAACCCCAAAATTTTCTCCTTAATTGGGAAACAAGTTTCTATTTTTTTGGTGTAGAATTGGAGAAAAGTGGAGGGGGAAGGAAGAGAAATGTTAATTAATGAACTTTTTTTCTAATCATGCCTTGGAAAGTGATGACAAATAGGAAAGTTAATATGCTTCCCCCATGATTATAATTATCTGCAATCCATTATTATTATTATTATTCCATTTCCACGTCCACTTCCACTTCCACCGCAAACTCCAGCCGATCTCAGTCCTGTCATTGCCCCCCCTTTGCCTTTTTATTCCCATTCCATTATATTTATCCCATTATTACAAAAATTAAAAATTCGAATTTAATTTAGTTAGTTCACGTAATTATTTTTAAAAAATGATATTCAATAAATCTAAAATTTAAATTTTAATATCTGTAATTTTTTTTCTATTTACTATGGACTCATATAAAAATTAGAAAAAAAAATTTATCAAAAGAGTGACTTTACTCCAGTTCAATCATCCAACCTCCTCTCTTATTCCCTATAAAGCTGGGGTTTTTTAAAAATAAAAATAATTTTTTGCTTCTTTCTCTTTTTGTGGGGTCTATGGGTTATTTCTAACGGGGGCTTACCTCCACTTTGTTTTCTCTTTTCTGCCTTCCTTTTTTTTTTTCATCAGATGTTGTACAATATCCGTGAATTATTATACACATATATATATATATATATATATATATATATTTGGGGACTCCAATGTGATCTTAGACTGTCAAAGTTTATTCCATTTTTAAACTGAAAATGTATCTTGTGATACCCACAGCCTCTGCCTAGGGTACCAGGCTATACCTATACCTTAGAATTGCTCTCTGCTAAGGGGTCCCCAAGTGTAAATGGAATATTTGTATTTGCATAGTTTCAAGTGTTGTCTTTCCTCGTTTCTCTAAAATTTGCATTGTTTTTGTACCTTCCACTTCCCCAAATTATAATCTAATTATTGCATCAGTTTAATTAGTTTATTAATAGATCGTTTCCTCATCTATTATATATATAACAATCAATGAAAACTGCATTGGTAAATAACTGTATGATATTCAACTTTTCATAACTTTAAACATTTAAAAAATAAAATAATAAAATAATATCTTCTATGATTAAAAAAGATAAGTTTTCTCTTGGTTTTACAAATTAAATGTCACTTAATTTGGTTTGAGGCAGCTTCAAGCCTTCAATGCATTATATATATATATATAATATAGTCAAATTTTGAGATTTAGTTTCAAATCTATGTTATTTGAATTTAATAATGAGTTTCGGATACGAGTATGTGTTTGATATGATATATTTAATTTTTTTTAAATATTTTTATGTTCGAATATGTATTGAACATAAATATTATATATAAATATTTTAAAATAAAAATAAAAATGGGGGTAATATACTAATATAGATCCAAATAGCAACTTTATTTCTTTGCTTTGCTCTACCATTCAAAATCCTACTTCCCTTAAGATTGTAAATATTGTCGTATTAATTATCCTACTTTATAAAGTGTACGTATAGAAGGGAAATGGGCTTCTTCCAAGAAAAAGAAGTCTTATCCGCCCTCTGTTTCTTCTTTGTTGGCTTCACTTTTGGCAACTGTGGTCCTAAGGATAGAAAACCCACCTTCAATTCACGTCATTGGAGAACTGCTGGCAACTGTTATTATCCTCTTAGTTTCCTTAATCTCTCGTGCCCAGGAGGAGCCACTAGCCCACTAGCCTTGGAAATGTCTTCTCTCTAATAATTAGATATGACAATTCGTGTATTCATATCGTGTTCATATATTTTGTCGTGTCATAATCGTGTTTAAAGTATTTTATATTTATATAAACTTTGATATGTTAATAATTCGTATTATATAGATTTTGAGACATTCGTGTATTCGTGTTGTGTTTGTGATATTCTTTCGTGTTGTGTTGTGTCGTATTCGTATCGTGTCCAATATTATCAAGTCTACTAATAATGACCGGCCGCAAGTTCTTTTGATAAGTTGATGATATCTTTTAATTGGTTGCTTTGGGAAGCCAATTTAATCATTTTTGAAGTCCAACTGCAGTATGAACAACATCAAGTAATTAAATTTTAGCAATATGTCTAGATTAATCTAGTTAATTTAGATGCTTAAGACCATTAGAGATCTCGAGAATTTAATAATCTAAATAAGTTAAAAAATTTACTATTACAACGTTCTAATTTTACATTCAGAATTTGTGAACATTCGTTATGATATAAGTAACGATTTCAATCCATATTTTATGAATAAAACTATGAGATTTTCGGATAAAAATATCAAATCTTGCAAATTGAATGAGGGTTTTCACAATTACAAATAAAAAAAAATATATATATATATATATTAATTAGTATTGGTTTATGAAGCAAATATTGCAAGTAATAAATGTCAGTGGGCAATGGGGGTATGATGAAGACCGGAGTGAGTTGCAAGCTTTTTGGTCGACATGATTGACTGGGATAGTGGATTATTAGGTGGCAATAATATTTGTATGATTATGATGAAAAAAAAATATATGTAAAAGAATAATAGTAATAATATATAGTAAATATGAAAGAAGCTGAGGAAACTGGATTGGACTGCCTTGATCAACCCAACACGGCAAATGATTCGAGGCTCTGCATTTTCCCAGAACCGATCGATCATCATCCGATCAAATTACAATAATTCAAGTCGAAAATTTCGATGAAGCAAGAGAAAAAAAAAGGCACTTTTAAGCAAATATTGCTTTGCAAGATCAGTAAATAGAACGTGAGAGAGATCAGGTGGTGGGACTTCATATATATGCATGAAATGATGATGAAGATGATGGGGGGACCCAGAATTTGGGCTGATATCAACACACAAAATCCCTTGGACTGAGGAGGAAGAAGAGGAGGAGCAGCCGCTTTGAATTTAGACTTCCTCATGGACCGGGTTAAACCGTAAATCTTTTTTTTTTTTATCTTATTCAAGTTCGGCCTGTCGATCTATATTTATATATATATATATATATTAAAATTTTATTTTTTATTTTTATAATTAAAATTTTAAAAATAATAATTTTTTATTATGTAAAAACAGTTATCTCAACCGGACCAATCAAGATTACTAAAATACAGGTATATTTGAAATGTGGGTCCTTTTTTTTAAAAAAATTTTATAATCACCTTTTCTTTAACGTTCATCAGCCATAGTATATAAAAAGAAGAGAAGAAGAAGAAAAAGGATGTGATGTGATGTGCATGTGATCCAACAGTCTTTATGTTCCCCTCTTCTATCCCAAAAAAAAAAATACAAAAAAGCACCATTCTTTTCCTTCTTTTCTAACTCTCTTTTTTGACATTAGGGTATACTAATGCTGCTTTTCTGGTTAATCATGTTTAGGTCATGACATTAACACACATATATTTATGTTCTGCATTATTTGAATCTTTAAATGTCGAACATCTGTCAGCTTCAATATATTATACATTATTTGAATTTTTACATGTCGGACATCTGTCAACTTCAATACATTATACATCTATTTTATATTTTTTCAATACACAGTTGCACAATAATTAGGTATAAAAAGGCAAGTAAAACACTATTTATTCTACTGATATAAGAAATCTTTTGAATTCTTATTGACTTAAACATTTGAACGTGTTTCGAAATTCAAATTTCAATGCTCCTTTGATCTTCTTTGTATCTTCAGATTGAATGTAATATTTCTTTATCAATTCCATGAGCTCACCAATTACTCCATCACCAAAAATACATCAACAATATGGTACTGTTTTTTTGTAATAAAAACTTGAAGTGAATGGGCCCAGATTTAGACATGCAAGGTCGGCCATGTTTTCATCATATGGCATAGATTAAAAGCAATTTTTTTTTTTTTTCACTAGTGGAATTCAAAGACCACACCTTATTTCACATCAAGCTATAGCTGATTAGAGGTGCTCATGGCCGGGCAGGGCCTAGGCTCGAAAAAAATATTTTTATTTGTTCAACCCCGTTTCGGATCGGACTCGGGTCTGTCCATAAGCTCATTTTATTATTCATAAATTATTAAAAAATTATTTTTATATTAATATTTATATATATTTTATAATTAAATTTAAATAAAAAATATTTTTTAATTGTTGAATAGTAATTCGGGCCGGGTTGGGCCGAATTACAAAAACTCTTACCTAAGTCCGGCCCGAGCCGAGCCGAACGTGTTGGACCGGACGAACTATCCGACCCTTGAGCAGGTCTATAACTGATATACATCAACTAGATTGATATCTTTTAAATTCTTTTGTTGTGTGGGGGAAGTACTTTCTGAATTAATTCTGATATTCTTTCAATATCATTTGTAGAATATACTTACTTACATGTCAATATTCTATATTTTCCTTTCTACATGATAAAGTTTCACACGTTTTATAGCAGGAATAGCTTTTTTTTTCACGTAGAAGAAGTTGAATTTTCATGTCTTTAACAAAGGAATGAAGAAAAGAAGGGGAAAAAAGGGGAAAAAGAAAAGAAAAAGAAAGAAAAAGAAGGGAAAAGGAAAGGAAATGAAAGATAATGGAAGGAAAGACATCTCTTGTTGTTCTCTCCTTTTAATGTAACTCTCACTCTAAAGTGTTCTGCTAAAATGAGCTTTTCTTTTATTGATGATAAGATAAAGAAACAACAGGCCATGCAAGTCTAAAATTTCGATATCGAAACCCCCTTTTGGACCAATTGCTAAAGAGATATTAGTCGTGAAGGAAGCTGCTTTTTAATGTCTTTTTTTTTGGGAGGGAAAATAGAACTTTTGCATGGGAACCTAATCCTTCATTATTCCTAATATACGTTCCTTACACAGATCCCTTTATATCTAGTCATCAATCAGATAAAAACAACTTTCTTTTTTCTTCGTCTTGGTCACTGTCTAAGTCCATTTTGAATACTACTAAATGTATCTAGTGATATATATATATATATATATATTTTTTTTGGATAAGTAGTGAATTTTCATTTATCCAAGAAGCAGGAAGACTGCTACAGAGAACAAGATGCTAGCATGAACTAGCAAAACAATTACCAGCTTACAATAGCAAGTTAGGCAAACATGGCAAGATTAAGTCTCCAGGCATTACATAAAAACATATTAACAGAGTCATTTTTGACTTTCCTGAGTTCAAGCATCTTCATTGAGACCATTCCTCTGACCTTCTCCTATAAGGTGCTCCTCCCCAAGCTCTGCATGATCATGCAGTCTGATGTTCCTCTCTCTCTAGACTAGATAGATGACGGCATTCCAGGCTAAACGCAAGATGATTGTAATCAGTGCTTTGCCTCTGAAGTTAGCAATGGCCCATTGGAGCTCTGCTGCCCAGCAACCAACCCTCCTTTGGATCTTGCAGAGTTCCAATACTTTCATCCATACCTGTTTAGAGTAGCTACAGGTAAAAAATAAATGGTCTCTCGTTTCCCTCTCTTGTTTGCATAGCAAGCATTCTTCCTCAACAGTTATCCCCCAGGAGGCTAATCTGTCCTTGGTAGGCAATCTATTAAGGACTGCCATCCATGAAACTATAGAGTGTCTAGGGATGTTGAATTTGCACCATACCAGCTTGTGCCATGCCACTTCTCCAGCTGTTGGTCGAAGTTTGTTCCAAACTGCTGCTACTGAATATTTGTCATCAGGGAAAAGCCATTTGCAGCCCCCATCAGCTTGAATGACAAATCCTGAAGCCACTGCCCTCAATTGCATAATCTTCCTCCAATTCCAGCTGCCTCCATTGTGGATAGAAATTTGCCATGCATCTCTACTCTACCCATAGTATCTAGTGATATTGGTTAAAATGATATTTATAGGAAAAAAATATAATTAATGCAATTTTTTTTTTGAATTCAATAAAAGCAATGTATTAAAAGAAAACTGTTTTAAAATGATAATAAAATTATTTTTAACCGGTACCTATAATCATACGTTAATGGACCCTTGTTTTTATAATAAGATGAGGAATATTCCAAGTTTTGAAGTGCATTTAATAGCATAATAAAATTAATATAAAGCTTCCAAATATAAATATATCTTGAAACTTTATCCTTTTGTTAGGCAAATAAAATTAATAGTATAATATATGAAAAAAAATGGCTAGGTTTGTTAGGCAAGTTCTCCTTTTATGGGAAAATGGACACCGTGATGGACCACAAGCATTCAAAATGTAAAAGCAATATTTAAAGAATTGGAAGAAGAGAATTCAAACATAATCATGCATTATATATGATACTTTATACATATAGTTATTTAAATATTTTTTTCTCATCCATATTAATGATTAAATTCTTGCCTATTGGTATGTTGGGCATTGACTCCCTTCTTCATTTAATACAATAAAAAAAGTTTCATGGGAAAGGAAAATGTTAATCGATGTTTAAACATTCTTAAAATGATAATTAAAAAATATATATAATTAATATATTTTTAATTTAATAAAAAATGTATTAAATAAAAAATATTTTAATCATCTTTAATCGATACTATAGACACCCCTTAATTATATAATATATATGAGATTTTGAAGTTGAAATAAGCTTTACTTTTTAGAAAATTGTGAACTTAATGATGATCCCTGATCAGTTTAAATGAGATCAGTTTAAATGACTAAAAGGATTATTAAGGGAATAAAAGCAGTTGCCCTAAAGTTAAGACATGCCCTAAAGTTGTTGATTCTTGAAGTGCATGCACTTGCTTATATATCATTCCCCTTTAATAATGAGAGATTGTTATTATTTTATTATTATTCCCTGTCTTTTTTATTTTTATGCATATTCAGAAGGGAAATTTTATTTTTTATGTATTCAATATTATAAATTCAATTTTTTATGATACTGATGTACCATATTTTTTTTTCAAAAAATTGAAAAATAATTTTTAAATATAAAAGTAAGAATAGTTCAAAAATAAAAAAAATTCATTTTGAGATATTAAAAAAAAGATAAAAAAAAAAAATTCTGACATAATTTTTAAAAAATCTCCAATCTTGATTTTCGAATCAAGATTTCAATAAGTTAGTATAAGCAAACAAGATTACAAATTGGAACTATCAATCTTTTTAAAAAAAAAATAAAAAAATTGAGAACCTTTGCTACATTGCAAAGCATATAACTAAACTTGTTTATGGGTCGGGCCGCGATCTGGATTTTTCTCAACATCTTTGTCCAGGCTCGGCCTTGGGCAAGCTCGGGCCGACCCACAGGCTCGAAACACTGTTCATCATATATATAAAATATTTTTTTTAAAAATATTTTTTATTAATATTTACATATTTTTATAATTAAAAAATAAAAAATAATATTATTATAATACATAAAACACTGTTCCGGGCCGACCCCGATCAAGAAATACCTGTCCAGGCCTGACCCAATACGAGCCAAGTCTGCCGGACTGTGCAGGCTGCCCGACCCGTGAGCTCAATCCTATTTTATTTAAATTCACTATCAAATATCAATCATGCTTAAGTAGACCTGCTCAAAGGTTGGACGAGATCACTGTTCATAAAATTAAAAAAAAAAATTTTTTATTTAAATTTAATTATAAAAAAATTTAAAAATTATTAAAGATGAACAGGAAATTCGAGCTCATGGACCGGTCCGGACCCGCCCAAATATGGGCCTGAACAAAAAAAAAAATCAAGCCGCAACCCGGCTCATAAATAGGTCTATGCTTAAGTGAGAAAGAGTAATTCAGGTAAAAAAAAAAATAGCACGTTCATCATATTTGCATGCATTAGTAGAGCAGCAGGCAGCAGGGTATCTCTCTTCTTCTGGTGCAAATTTGGGAGAGGGGGTGTCATCTAGAAGGACAGAGATGTCAATCACACAAATAAACACTAAGGACAAACCCTGCACTACCAAGACAATTACCTCAATTTAGTAATCCGTATATTTTTATCGTATTTGTATTATTTTCATGTGTTATAATTATTTTTAAAAATTATATATTTATATAAATTTTGACATAATCGTGTAATCGTATTACATTTATATTATTTTTTCGTATCATATCGTGTTCAAAATTATCAGTTCTTCAATCACCTATATCTAGACCTGTTCATGGGCCGGGCCGCGGTCCGAAAAATATTTTTTCTTCTTGTCCCCATTCGGGCCTGGCCCGAGCCGACCCGTATAGGCCCGTTTTACTATTAAAAAATATTAAAAAAATATTTTTATATTAATATTTTTATATATTTTATAATTAAATTTAAATAAAATAATATTTTTTATTTAATAAATAATAATTCGGGTCAGGTCGGGCCGATCCGAATTAATAAATATCTTATCCAAATCCGACCCAATATAAATCGAATCTATCGGACCGGACGGACTACCCAACCCGTGGACAGGTCTACCTATATCTTGTCCTCTTCATTTATATCACTCTGCCATTTCCTCGTGGAATCCCATATCCCCTCGTGACTCCCCTTTCTTAACCTGCATTTCATTCCCATTATTTTCCCTTTCCTTCCTAATTTCCCTTCCCCCAATTTTATAAGTACTATTTTTTTTTTTCACGCCTTCGCACATGTTTGACCACCTATTATCTGCAACTCACAGATTTGATGCTTTTGTGCATGTATAAATAAATGAACATGTCAATAATTTTGCTACTATATATTTGTTTTGATATTTGAGTATATATATATATATATATATATTAATATATGCAAATGCAAAAATGGCAAATGGGGTTGTCTCCCTCGCTTCTGCAGAGGAAAAGAGACAGTGAAACAGACAAAAGAGAGTGCAAGAAGCGACAGAAGAAAGATCCTTAGTAGCTTGTCGTTGTCTTGTCGTATAGAATACAGATTTTGATTCTTTTCTTTATTTTTTCATTTTAGAAATAGAAAAAAAGAGAGTTGTAAGAAGATCATTGTTAATTACTATAACTCTATAAGACTATATATATAATATATTACATCAAATCAACTAAAATAATTAGTAACCAACCTTTTTCTTTTTCCATAAAATAATTAGTAGTAGGGTTTTATCCCGTATTCGCTCTGTTTTTTAATTTCTCTCCTTGAAATTCCCATATTCAAAGCTATTTAAATATTGGGCAAGATTGTTCTTCTTGTATTTGTATTGTTTATTAAAATCATTTATCTGCTAGAAGAAGAAAAGAAAAATATGTAGTATTTTAGAAAGGGAATCGGCGGTGGTCATGTGAGAGAGGGGTGTGGGTTCACCTTCACTGCGTTTTAGATATTAGAATAGAATCTTTTTGGCTCCCAAAATTATGTTATTCAAATTTGAGTGAGTGTTGAATACGATTATATTCGATATTAATAAATATACTTAAATTTTTTTTATATATTTAAAAAATTATATTGAATACTTATATTTGAATATATGTTTGAATACTAATATTTTAGGATAACATAGCTCAAACTGTAGTAGGATCTGTGTCTAAGTTGCTGATAACTAGGGGTGTGCATAATTCGGTTAAAACCGAATTAACCGACCGAATTTTAATTCGGTTCGGTTAATCGGTTAACCGAATAAAATTCGGTTCGGTTAACGGTTAATGGTTTTGGGGAATTTCGGTTTTCGGTTAATTCGGTTCGGTTAAGCGAAAATAACCGAATTACACGAATTAACCGAAATTCCCTAAAATGACAAGAGTTTATGCGTTTTGATATATATATATATTTTTTAATTAATTTATATATTAAAAACTAAAAACCCTAAAAAGTAATAACCTTTCCTAACCCTAACTAATCCCCTCCCATTCAGCCATCGTTCTCACCCATTCCCCTCTCCTCATCGATCGGACTCTTTTTCCCCTGACCCATTCGGCCATTCCCCTCTCTCAGGCTCGATATCTCTCTCAGAAGTCAGATCTCACCTCTCTCAGGCTCGGACTCCTTTTCCCCTGACCCATTCGGCCATTCCCCTCTCTCAGGCTCGATATCTCTCTCAGAACTCAGAAGTCAGATCTCACCTCTAGTTATTGGCTTATTGCTATGTCTGTATTGTAGTGTTTAGTTGTGGCAGAGGTGTTATTCTCTGTTTAAACATGTCATTTTAGCAAAATTTGATTCATTTATATGTTGTTGATATTCAGGAGGTGTGATCTCATATTTTTCTTCCACTGATTCTCTTGTCATGAATTATTGGCACTGCATGTAAGAATCTCAGAAATAATTTCGGTCATAAATTTTTTTACTTATTTCGGTTAATTCAGAAACCGACCGAATTAACCGAAATAATTTCGGTTCGGTTAATTAACCGAAATAATTATTCGGTTCGGTTAACTGGAAAAAATGTTCGGTTAATTCGGTTTTGATTAATTCGGTTCGGTTATTAACCGAATTAACCGAATGAACACCCCTACTGATAACTTGTTGGGAGAAAAAAGATCAGCCTTTGTTTTCCAAATTTCCATACTATTCGTCATGGTACCTTATCACTAGATCTGTCCATGGGTCAGGTTGCGATCTAAAAAAAAATTGCCTGTCCAAGCCCGTTTCGGCCAGGGCCGGCCCGTAAATCCATTTTACTATTCATAAATTATTAAAAAATTATTTTTATTTTTATATTAATATTTATATATATTATAATTAAATAGTAATTCGGGTCGACCCGTAAATCTATTTTTATATTAATAATTATTAAAAAATTATTTTTATTTTTATATTTTATTTAATAAATAGTAATTCGGGTCGACTCGAATTACAAAATACTTTATCCAAGTCCGACCAGTACAAACTAGACCTATCGGACCGGGTGGGCTACCAGCCGGTAGACAGGTCTACCTATCACACTCTTATATATGATGAATGTCTTAATGCAAACAAAAATAGATTTCCCAATAGAAAAAAAAAAAAAAAAAAAAAGAATAACTTTTTTTTCCTTTCAGTTTTCACCTTCTTTTTATCATCATTCAAAAACTGTTTCTTTGCTTCTATTCCTTGTTCATAAACTGCTAATTTCCATCAACGAGCTAGATAGGACCAAATTTTTCATTCCTTAATGGACCCACCATATGTCAATATCTCATGTTTCAGTTTCAACCCCAAGGATTAATTACATGATTAGGTTAATCAAAAGGAAGGTAATTAATCTGCAATAATTTCTAGTTAATTTTGAACTAATTATGGTCTGTAAATCTGATCCTTTGATTATAGTAAAAGAAGGATAAGGAGTACCAGAGACTAAAGTACTACTATTCATCTATTATTCTTGTGAGGGGAAACAATATTTAGTGATTTTTGGTGAGTTGGGAACAAGGATTTAAATAGAGGCCACAATACTGACGTTCTAATTGTTATTTTATGATTTTGATTTTTTTCGTTGTCATATTCATCATAATTGATTACGTATACATTTATTATATCCCGCAATTACGATAAACGCGATGTAATCAAAGCAGATTTGCAATCGCAATTTAAATTTTTTGTTGGGAATAGTTTAAAAGGAAATTATTCCCAAAAATGTGCATGTAATATGAAGATGGAAGAAGAGCCATGGTGGTAATAAATAGTATTGGTATTATGTTATCAAGGAAAAGAACAAATTAAAACCGGAATCACGAGAATGGCAACATACAAAGAACCATCAACAAAAATAAACAAAAAAAAAGAAGACTGTCTTCATGTCAGCCGCTGCAGAAAAAATAAATTTGTACAGGTCTGCAGTTGCAGAAGGCCCCCTGGAGAGGGTGTGAACAATTGAGGGAAGAATTAAGAAAGTCTAAGAAGAGGAAAAAAAGAGAGAGAGAGAGAGAGAGAGAGATTGAGCAAGCAATATTACTGCAATAGCACGTTTTAGAAGGTGTTTTCTCAGATTTGAGGAAGCAATATTTCCCATTATAATTGAATATCGGGACTTGAAGCTGACATTGCTTCTTGCCATTGTTTTGGCAAAATGTATATATATTTTCATGGTCACATGCAAATATTTTTATTTTCTTGTGGGCACACTTGTTATATTTTGGTTTATTGACTATTTATTTCAAATTGCATTGGGAAGTTGGAACTCGTATATTATATGTGATAATATTGGGTTAAAGTATCTTGGTAGTTCTTGTACTATAGTTAAAATTGTATTTTAGTTCATGTATTACATAAGTGAGTAATTTAATCCATATAATTTGAAATTGGTGTAAAAAAGTAAAATTGATAAGAGTGTTAATGAAAAATCGTCTAAATGCTGACGTGGACATGTGAAACTGACAGAATAGATGATTTGGGAAAAAAAAATGATGACGTATCAAATTTTTTTGCTAAGGTGGAATTTAAAAACTGACAGAATAAATGATTTCGAAAAAAATGATGACATGTTTTTACGAGTAAGGGAGAAATTTGGATAAAAAAATTTATGTTTTTCTAAATTTCGCTTGAGTAAAAAAATTTGACACGTTATCATTTTTTTTCAAGTAATCTTTTTTGTCAGTTTCACATGTCCATGTCAACATTTTGACGGTTTTCCATTAACATTGTTACTAATTTTACTTCTTTGCATCAATTTCAAACTTATAAGGATTAAATTACTCAGTTTAAGTACCTACATAGTCCATGTACTGTAGTGAAAAGAGTAAATTAGTCATTGTACTATAAAAATGAGTAATTTAGCCCCTGTGCAATTAAAATAGGTACAAATAAGTAAATTTGATAACGGTTTTAATTAAAAACCGTTAAAATATTGACGTGGACTTGTAAAATCTAACAAATTTAAATATATTTCAAGTCATATTTTATTCCAAGTCATTAATTCTGTTATATTTTACGAGTCCACATCAGCATTTTAATGGTTTTTCATTAACACCGGTATCAATTTTACTTATTTGCACCTATTTCAATTGTGCAGTGACTAAATTACTCACTTTTACAGTATAGGGACTAAGTTACTCTTTTCACTACATTATAGGGACTATGTGGATACTTAAACCAAATTACTCACTTCTATAGTATAAGAACTAAAATGCACTTTTGATTATAGTACAAAGACTATTTAAGTACTTTAACCGATAATATTGTAATACCCATTTGAATCTCTGCATGCAAAACACTTGACCGGCTCATAGTTACTCAACAATTTCAAACAAAACAACATTTAATTTACATCTATCAATTTCACAGGCGTCCTACAATCATGTATAAATAAATAATTAAGTAAATGCTAGCCTAATGTAAACATTGAATCTTCTGATTGTTCTTTGTTTTTATTTTAAAAATCTCGTGTCCCCCTTATTTTTCTTGTCCTTGTAAGATAAATTTCAGCTTTTGTCTCACTCAGCTTCATCATCCAAAGGGAATCAACAAATATAAGGATTAATGAGCTAACAAACAGTCAAAAGAAGATGCGAAGGCTATATTTTTGATCCTTTGCCATCCCCAAAAAAAAAAGAAAAAGGGTGAAATGAAAGGTATCAAAATCTAATCTTGAGTGCGGAATTTACTTTGCACCGAATAATCATGGTTTTTACCAAGTGAAAAAATTGAGTATATTCTTCATTCTAATGGCTCTTTTCTTTTACTTCGGAAAAAAAGTAGTATCATTCAATAGTTAGAATAGACCCAGAAATCAGCAACCCTTCTCTCCTTTGCATTTCTTGGATCTTATTTCATACGCATACACAAATTTCGAGTCTGAAAATATATAAGATCAAACTTAATTTGAACTATTTTTACTTCTAAACACATAGCAATATATAGATTATACATTAAGCATCAAGCTAAAGTCTTAAAGACCAAATTGAGATATAGTAATAGAAATAAGTAATATTAGTATCTGTCATTTGCCATTGTGGGGATTTCTAAACATTGTTAGTTTTCCCTTGTTATGTTTTTTGGGGGAAATGGAAATTAAGCCATTGGGTTGCTTAATAAGATAGGATTAACTTTTGAAAAGCTTTTTAATGAGAATGGAAAATAAGTACACCCATCCCTCCCCCCCCAAAGAAAATGTAAAGAGACCCCCCCAAAGAAAATGTAAAGAGAGGAATTATCATGGGTGGGGGAGCTTGGGACAGTTTTAACTTTGTTTTTCCAATAATGAGAATCATGGGCATGATAAAAAATGTCAGTTCAGTATCTATGTGAAATATTTAGTCATCATTTCTCTATTTTTTTCACTTTTATTGGATCCCTCACTTTCCACTCATTGCTATATGGTTTTCATGCAATATTGCTTAAGATTTGACACTTGTTGCAGTAAAATCCCATATGACCTTTTTTTTTATTACAAAAATGGGAAAGTACAGCAGATTATGAAATTTAATTTAAATTTATGGAATGTTATTTTTTAAAAGTATTTATATGAATTAATTGGTTTAAATTTAGAGTTATTTATTATTTTCATTTTTCTTTTTTAGTAGAAACTAGTACTATATTTTATTAGAGAATCATAAGTATTCCAAGATTGAATATGTTTTGAGCTTGCTGTTTCCAAATGTCAATTTTTACTCACAAAGGTAGGAAAAGTCTCCATGCCTGATGCCCCTATTGAAAGAAAAGAGAGATAAAAAAAAAAGACATATATAAAACAAATATTTCTTGGAAGATTACAAGAAAGAAAGGAAAAGCTAAAAAATATTCAAGTTATTGATGGAAACTTTTAGGGCCAATAATTCAATCACCTGAGAGACACGTCAACAAAAAAGAAGCCGAAGCAAAAAGAAGAGCCAAAGCTGGAGACTCAAAGGGCAAAGGGCTACATTACAAATTTACAATATTACATAGAGCCATAGTTTATACAATTGTAAGTTAGTCAGTAAAGGTAATATTGGCCATGCAGACGGCATGTCTATTTTTTGATATTGAAATAATGCTAAGAAGAAGAAGAAGAAGAAGAAATGTCGTCACCATTAACAGGCTTTAAACCCCATCACCTTGTTCGATGTATCCTTTATCTGCTAGAGAGTAGTATAGATTATATATAGAAATATTATGGGATTCGAAATAGGAGGGCGTGTTGGGTTGGTGATATTAAACAACAAACGAAAAGCTACAAAAATGTTAAAAAAAGAGGACACTCGTTTGACGTGAAGTGAAACCACCTTCCTTTCCTTTCTTTTCTTTTCTTTTCTTTTCTTTTCCTTTCCTTTCTCTTCTTCTTCTTTTGTTTTTTTTTTTTTATTCATGCATCAGAACAACAAGGGTATCCCACTGTGACCGTATTACCCCATCACCAAATTCCCTAAAACATTAATTGTCAGTAGTTGCATGAACAAAACAACAGATCAATTTGGTCAACAATGAGGTAATATATTGGTAGGAAGATGGATTTTTAATTTCAGTTTCAGTGATAAGGATTAAAAACAGATCAATCTGATACACTCTTTGGCTTTTATCCAAGCTTTGGCATTTAATGGTATGGGATATATAAAGCTAGTATTTCAGAATTACCAAAGAAGCTGTGCAGTAAAGATACAAAAGTGGAAATTGGTTTTTTTTTTTTTTATATATATACTTAGAATAGCTAGCAGTAGTAATGAAAATATACTTGATGGGAACTAAAAGGAAAAGAAAGGGGAAGGGGTTTCATTGTCAATTCTCAAGCAAAGACTTCACCCATCCCCTTGTGCCCGATTTTAAGTGGCTGTGTGAGGGATCAATTGTCAGAGGAGAAGGGGAGAGAGAGTCACGGGTTTGTCTTGAAAGTTCCTTATTACGCAGTCCTAAACAGACAGACAGACAGACACATATTCCTCTCTCACTACATAATCGAGGAAGGGAAAGAAAAATAATACTAATAGTAAGGGTAGTTTAGCATTTTTATTGAAAAAAGTGTGATGAAAAAGTTTAAAAATTTTTAAAGGTTATTTTAATATTGTTGTTGAAAAAAGTTCAAGTTAAAAAAAGTTTGAGTTGAAAAAAGTGTATTTAAAAAATTTGATAAAAAATTATGGTTTAAAAATTTTTAAGTGTTTAGCATTGGTATAAAAAAGTTTTGTAGAAAAATGAAATATAAAAAAAAAGATATATTTAAAATAATAAAAGTGTAGAGACGTGAAGATAATAAAATTATTTTATCCAAAAGCCAACTTTTAAAGTCCAAAAGCTATATTTTTTGGCTTTTTGGTTTGACTTTTCAAATCATGATTTTAACAGCAAAAGTCAAATTTTTTTATCTGTTTAGTATGACGTTTACGGTGAAAAACAGCTTTTGACCTCAAAAGCTGCCAGAAGCAATGCTAAACAAGGCCTAAGTGTTTAGTATTACTGTGAAAAAATATTGTAGAAAATTGAAATGTAAAAAAAAATATATTTAAAATAATAAAAGTGTAAAAATGTGATGATAATAAAGTTATTTTATTCAAAAGCCAATTTTTAAAATTCAAAAGCTATATTTTTTAGCTTTTTGGTTTGGCTTTTCAAACTATGATTTCAACACGTCAAATTTTTTTATTTATTTAACATTATATTTACGATAAAAAATAATTTTTAGCTTCAAAAAGTGTGAAGAATGCCTAATACTACTAAAAAAAGGCACATCAAAATTGCAAAAACAATAAAGGCAAAAAAAAAAAAAAAAAACCTCTATTCAGAGTCCAACATTTTTATCCCACCCAAGAATCACCCCACAGGCCACAACTATCTGTCCTGATCTTTTGTTCTAAACCAATCTATTTTCCCTCAAAACTCTCCCTCTTTCACTCCCTTTCATTAAGGCACAAGTTCAGCAGTTTTTCCTGCTTTGATCTTTCAATGGCTCTTATGCTTGACAATTGTGAAGGGATATTACTATCACTCGACTCCCACAAATCAGTGCCAGCACCATTCCTAACTAAAACCTACCAACTAGTAGATGATCTCGACACTGACCACATTGTTTCATGGGGTGAAGATGACACCACTTTTGTAGTTTGGAGACCTCCCGAGTTTGCTCGTGATCTACTTCCAAGTTACTTCAAGCACAACAATTTCTCTAGCTTTGTCAGACAGCTTAATACTTATGTATAAAAAACTCAACCTTTATCTCTTCTAAGAAATCTCTTTATCTTTTTAGTTATTGTACTGATCTGGGTTTTGCTTTTTGGTTTTGTTTCTGTTAATGAAACTAGGGTTTTAGGAAGATTGTACCAGATAGATGGGAGTTTGCGAACGAGTTTTTCAAGAAAGGAGAAAAACACTTGCTTTGTGAGATTCATAGAAGAAAAACTGCTCATCCACAAGTGGGTATAAACCATCATCACCACCCACATTCTCCTTGGGTTAATGCCCCGAGTTTCTTTCCATTTCCAAGCCGAGTCAACAACTCTCCAGCTGAGTCCGATGAACAAGCCAATTGGTGTGACTCACCTCCACTTTCTTCACCAAAAGGAGCCACAGGAGTCTCAGTTGTTGGTGGTGCCGGTAGTGGCGGCGGCTGCGGGGGTGGAGGCTATAACAGCTCGGTCACAGCTTTATCAGAGGACAATGAGAGGCTGAGAAGAAGCAACAATTTGCTTATGTCTGAACTTGCCCATATGAGAAAGCTTTACAATGATATTATCTATTTTGTTCAAAACCATGTTAAGCCTGTCAATCCTAGCAATTCTTACTCTGCTTTGCTTCTTTGTGGCCCTCCTTCATCTGCTGCTCCTGTTGTTAATACCAATAGTTCATTATTGCAAAAGCCTTTGAACCAGCTTCTTGGGTATTATCCAAATAGTCAAAAGCCCGTCCAAGTTCAGGTTTTGAACTCTCCAAGTACTACATCGCAGAGCTCCTTGACGATTCTTGAAGAACCAAGCAGCAATATTAGTTGCAAAACAAAGCTCTTTGGTGTGCATTTACAATCAAAGAAGAGGTTACACCCGGAGTATGGTGCAGCTAAAATGGAGACTAACAAGGCACGTTTTGTCTTGGAAAAAGATGATTTAGGGTTGAAACTTATGCCTCCTTCTACATGTTAGTTTTCCCATATCCATTCAAGAATATTCTGTCTTCCTTTTTTGAACTTTTTTTCTTTTCTTTTCTTTCTTCCCTTTTTAGTTTTTGTTTGATTGTAGTCTTTGTTTATCTCTTAGAGTCTGATGATATTGTTGACGGAAATTGTCCGGCGTGGGGTGTGTGGGTGTTTTGTGACTGTATATAACTTTAGTGCCGATAACATTTTGTTCCCTCCTAGCCAACATGAATGCAGGTGGGTTTTTGGTTAGAGTGAAGATGCAAAGCAAGTTCAAAAATCTCAACACAAATCTTCAGTTTTTCCATTGGTGCAATTTTTTTCTTTTGTTTCCACTTCGCCTCGGACTAATATTTCGAAATATTATCGGATACTAAGACGGAAATCTCTCTAAAAAAATTTGCTGCATCCACAAAAATCTCGAAATCAAGACTTTCTGCTTAAGCAATCAAAGCCCCCGTTGGTGCAATTTATTGATCATACTCTTCCTTTTTCCCTTGATTCATGATTCTGATGTATATATGTTCTAGGTACATAATTACATATATACTTGCATTAATGCAGGAGAGAGAGAAAGACAGAGTCCTGATGTTCCTTTTCTGAGGCTATAGAGCTGCCTCATTGACAATTTCTCTAGGGCTTTCTCTGATTAGTCCATTAATGGATGATACGTACAATCATGCTTTGTTACCCCTCATCTTAATTCAAAACCCGATACAAAAAAAAAAAAGATTTACTATAAAAATGGGGAAAAAAAAAAGCAGCTGACACTCATTTCTCAATAATCTAATTTTCAGTGTAATTATGATTATTACATCACTATTATTGTCAAAAAAGAAGGTTATCATATCTTTTGATGAATGTTATAATCTCCATTATCATTTTATGTTCCTTTGAACTGTCAGCCAAGCAAAACAAAGAAAAAAAAATCCTCAGATTGAAATTAAAGAATTAGAAAAATGAATCCAAAAGAGTGAGTTATTCGATGAAAGCAAAATATATAAGAAACTAACTAAAAATGTTGTTTGAAATGCTTCTATCAAGGCAGGCTTCTATACTTCTCTTGAGGACCCGAAACCATTGCATTTTCCTATTTTAAAGTAGATCATATAATACGAATTATTAACGTATTAAAATTTATATAAATATAAAATACCTTAAACACGATTATGACACGATAAAATACATGAACACGATATGAATACACGACTTATTAAATCTACTTTAAAAGTATCTGATCAACGTCTTCAAAACCTATCTTTGGATCCCCGTCTCTTTTCACTAATTCCAATCTCTCTTTCTTCTTCTTCCAGACAAAAAAAAACCCCATAAAAAGATTAGAGAGTAGATTAAGACGGACCCCTTGACTGGTAGCTAAATAATGCCTCCCCTTCCCAAAAACCCCATTTTCTCTTTTTATGGCTTTTACAATTGTCCCTTTGTCCAAAATCCCTATACAAGTAAAGTTTGACTAGGCATTTCAACAGGTTCTTTGCTTTTTTCTTGAATCTGGTTCTTCTGTATATTTTCATGCAGTTATTAATTACCTAAGACAGAGAAAACTTTATGTGTGAGACAGTGATCTATTTAAGTCTCCCCTGAGAGACATAAAAGTATCAATATATAATTCTTACAATATCTTTGTCGTGCCCATGATTTCTTTTCCGTCTCATACCCTAATAAACCTAGTTTTACACTATGTTTATGTTTGTGTTATCCAAATTTTTTATTATATTCATGTTCGATATCTGTGTTCGACATATATTTAGATATGGGTATGAGAGTATGATCTTTCATATATAGAAATAATTTAAAAAATTAAACATACTCGTATCAGACATATATACATATTCCATACTAATCTAAATTCGAATAACATAAGTTATGATATGGCACGTGACCTAAAAAGTTGCACGTGTGCTATAGAAAGATACATCTAGTCCAAGAGAGATTGGAAGGGAATAAAAAAAAACTAAAAATAAGTAGTACTATTACTATAATATAACTCAGGATTGATGGGTCTTAAAAGTGGATACGCATCATCCGGTAAAGATGCTTTTAAGAGGAAGAGGGGATTTTCAAATTTCATTTTTTCATGTTGCTTAACAGCCGTATTGGGACCAAGAAATTCTTCTTTCTCTTTTTGGTTTTTTTGAAAGTTAAAAAAAGAAAAAAAAAAAAGAAAAAGCGAGAGGGAGAGGGAAATTGGTTTTTATAAAAAGACACAAGTTTCTTTTTCTTCTCCTTGTTCTTGTTTGCCCTTTTGAAATCCACTTTGTTGACATCTTCCTTTTGCATTTCTTCTGATTCAACACTTTATTGACAATTTACCAAAAACATTATAAAATAACACAATTCATAATAAAAAGTATGTGTATAGAGGGGATTAAAGAAGTGTAAGGCTGCAAAGATACATTCATGTGTCCAATTTGTTTTTTTACTTTTATTCTCCATCCAATTTGTTGACCAAATAATGTATCACACATGAAATGAAATTATATGGATTTTAAGTAGATTTATTTATGGATCGAGCTACTCATTTAATTCGAAAAATTCAATTTGAATTGAGTTGAATTTGAAATAGGTTTTTGATAATCCAAATCAACTCAATTCGACTTGAATTAATATTTAAATAATAAAATATCTAAATTTAAATTTAATTATAAAAATAATTTTTCCAAAAATTTTAATATATTTTAAATCGATTTCAAATTTGATCCAAACTGAGCAAGTAAATTTTTTTTATTCAAATCCGATCTGATCCATAAATATTTAATTTTAAAGTATGCAAACTACTCTATCTTATACTTCTAGATTCCTGTGTCACCAAATCATTATGAGTTTATGTGCGTGAGCTATTAAAATATATATCAATGAATTATGAAGCACAAACATACTAAATCTAATTATGATAAAATTAGTAAATTACGGGTCGTTTCAAGATTCTTTTTATTGCACATGTGATAGTAAGTCATATAAATAATAATAAAAAAAAAATTACTTTTTTATTTCATAAATCTTGTACATTTCAAAATTCCAATTTGAAACTTTAAATTTTAAACGTTGTGGGTGTGACTTGGGAATTGGGATGCAATGGAATCATTATAATAATAAAATCTAATTTTGAAGGCATAGGTCAAATCAAGATGGTGCAAATGTCGGTCGTGATTTCTTTCAGCTTTAGTCCTTATTTTGAATGAAAATCCATGAATAATTTACTATGTAACAACCTGATTGATTAAAATTGTCAGTAAAAAAAAAAAACTATATAGAACATAGGCTGGCACATATTAATATAGATCTGGTAATCGTGTATTATCTTGTTTATATTATTATTTTATATCATAATTGTATTTAAAATATTATATATTTTATATGAAATTTAAAATGTTAATAATTTATATTATATAAATTTTGATATATTAATAAATTTGTATCATATTTTAATTATTATTTTTATATTGTATTCGTATCATATTCAAAATTATAAGATATATATTAACGTGCTTGAATGCACGTAGCTAAGCACACAAGTTCATGTATAGATATATAGATATAAATATCTCAAAATTTGTCCCCTATGATTCTAGAGATCTCACATGCATTCAACAAATTAACATGGGGTTTATCCTTTAGTGACTGAGAAAGAAAGACTACACTTTTTAAAATTTGTTTGATATCTGATTTGTCCATTTGGTTTTTTAAAAGTGAAAGAGAACGATGGAGAAATAATCTCACATCTAATAATTAAGATTGAACTATTTTTTATAAATAAGGATCCCGAACCACCAAAACAGATAATACTTCATGGATTATTTTTTTGTACACTGTCAGTGGACTTTTTTAATTCAATAAGCGGGACTTATACGCATCCGTAACTTCTCATACGATTTATATTTTTTTAATCCGACCGACGTATTTTCTATTCTATTCGCGTAGATCATGCACGTCTAGTTTCGAGTAAATTAAAAATGTTTAACTATTTTGTTCCGATGTAAAAAAATTTCACCCGATATATATATATATATATATTGAAAAATATAGTATTCTCGATAGATATAATAGAGATATCGAATTGATTTGAAACTTTACGTGTACAACGAGTACGGTTATATTGTTAAATTCAACGATCAATTTGTACAAATATAAATCGTATGAAAAGTTAAGAAAGCGTGTAAATCCCGCTTGTGAAATTAAAAAAATCCACTGATAGTGTAAAAGATAATAATCCATACTTTATAACCAATGAAGACGAATAGACGATTCATTGGTTTTAACTAGAGGTGGAAAAATGAACCCGAACCCAAAAACCCGCCCAGGAAAACCCGAACCCGCCCAAACCCGATTTGACCAAAAAGTCAAAAACCCGAACCCGAAAAAACCCGAACCCGAATGGACCCGAACCCGAATGGATCCGAACCCGAATGGGCCCGAACCCGAATGAGCCCGAACCCGAATGAGCCCGAACCCGAATGAGCCCGAACCCGAATGGACCCGAACCCGAGACCGGCCCGAACCCGAACCCGAATTTAATACTAAAAATAAAAATAATCAAATTGCAATTAAATTTTTTTTTTACAAAGCAATAACTTTAATTATTAATTTTATTCTAATTTTTTTTAATAATTTAATTAAAATTTAATATTATATATATATGATGATGAAATAATAATTTTATCAAAAAGTAAATTATATTTTGTACTTATAAGTTATAACTTTAACGTCTCATATCATGATGAATTTACAATCTAAATATTTTAAATTCTTGAAAATTTTAGAGATGTGAAATTTTTTTTGACAATAATTCAATTATTCTTTAAGGGTAAAAAAATTTGACAATAATTCAATTATTTTGGCCTTTTGGGTTATACTTATACGGTTAGGTTAGGGTGGGTTTAATTGGATTATGGCTTTTTATTTTAGCGGGTGGGTTTAATGAGGTTTTGGGTTTTATGGCCTTTTGGTTTTGGGTATATTTATTATATATTAATAAATAATCATATTAATTATATATTTATTACGTATAATTTAAATATAAATTATATTTTTTTAGTACTACTTTATAATTTATACTTTATACTGATGAAAAAAATATAAGTACTCGATAGATATATATATATCTTGACTATAAGCATAAATTTTTTGCATTTTATAAGTATAAAAACGAATAGATGAAGGCTATAATTTATTTTTAAAAGTTTTTTTATTTTATAGTGAATATAAATTATAATGTATTTATATTTTGAAATTCGAGTTCATCAAATCAATTATTTTAAATATCAATATGATTAATTTATAATATATCATATTTTTTATAATAAATTATTTCAAAATTTGATTTTATATAACAAATTAATTTCTTATTCTTTTGGTGCTAACAAATATTAATTTTAAAAAATAAATATAATTAAAAATATCATATAATAGCAAAAGTATAAAAATAATAATAAATTAATAATTTGTTTTTAGATATAAATATTTAAATTACGTAAAAATGATTACATCTAATATAAAATAAAATGATGTAAAACATACCCGAACCCAGACTGAACCCGAACCCAGACCGAACCGAACCCGAACCTGAATGGGCCCGAACCCGAATGGGCCCGAACCCGAATGAGCCCGAACCCGAATGGGCCCTAACCCGAATGAGCCCGAACCCGAATGAGCCCGAACCCGGATGGACCCGAACCCGAATGAACCCGACCCGAACCCGCCCGAACCCGCCCAATTGCCACCTCTAGTTTTAACCATCTGTCAATAACTGTGTTATGAGGGTGGGTGGTCCAGTAGAGTGAGCTTTTAAGCCCATTTAGGGATCAAATCTTATTGGGCCCAAGAGGGCCTAGGAAAACCAATAAAGTTCAGAAAGAAAGATTTCTGGACCAAAGAAACCCAAAAAAGGAAAAGAATGAAAGAAAAGACTCAAAAGACCAAGGAGAAAGAGACCAAATGATGTCGTTTACAAATCCAACAATCTCACTTAGTCATTTTCCTCTTGCAAGCCTCTCCTGTAGCTAAAACCGTAAGAAAACCCCATAACAATGAATGCAGTGATACTAATATGAATTCAAGATTACAGAAATGGGAAATTTGAAGCAAGTTCATGAAGGTTTTTCTGAGCATGGAAGCTAGCTTAAGTGACCATTAGAAAAGAACAAATCACTTGCCATACATTCAATATCTTTGCTTACAAAACACTATGTTATAGTTTTTGGACTCAAAATTAATGTTTTGTTTCTGATACTCCATGATCTAGTTTTATTTTATGAGTCATGAATTTTATAGAATGATTCATGTTTATATATGAGCATTGGCTTAGTTGGAGATTAAGTTGAGTAGATATTTGAAGGTTTTCAAGTTAAGATCGAAAGAGTTCTGCAAAGAAAGAAGATGTAAGAGGGTATCGGAGTTTGGTTTTCGAGACATGCTCTAATATCTAAGTCAATAATCCTTCAGAGAGGGTTGGGGAGACAGAAGAAATAAGCAAGAGGATAATAGAAGGTTTCAATGTTTTTGTTATTTCTGCACAGAGTTTATTTACCTATATATAAATATATTGATGCTGAATGTTTGTGAGTTTGACAAATATAAATCAAGTGTCTGCTTTATTTGAGATTGCTGGATAATTATCTGTATGTTAAGTGTTCTACATATAATGATCCAACTTGACGAGTCGAAAATGGATCAACACATTCTCATTTATGAATTATTGATTTCTACATCAAGACGATATATTTCACAATCAATATGAGACCAGAATGAAACATGTTCTGATACCAATTATAACAGTCAAGTACCGAAGTATTGATGGCTTTAATATGATTTTAAGCTATAATAATCATCACATGCGGTCTCTCAGAAGGCTAAATTCAAAGTCCTAGTAGTGAAAGGCATTTTGATTAGTCAAAAGCAATATAAATTAGAAAAAAGCTACTCAACAAATTAATTGGATAAGAATAATAATAATTTGTAGCATTGCCTCATAGATGATGGAAATTGGGAAATGGATTACAGTACCCTGCACTAGCTAACTGGATTTAGAAGAAACAAGAGTCATATAAAGCACATAACAACAGATCAACCAGGGAAGCTGCTGAAGTATGGCTGTATTTGTTTGGATAAGTAAAATTTCATTCATCCAAAAGAAATAAGAGATTCTTATTGGGGGATGAGAGTTTTTTTGACACTAGACATCTGTAAATTTTAGTTTGATCCCATCATCTCTTCAAGTTCTAATAGTTTTATACTTTTATATCATTATTTTTCACCTTCAACTATATCTTGTTTGATCTCCCTTCAACTTTTTATCCCGTGCAACGTCAATTTGTTCCATCATTTTAACAGGTGCATCCCTCGATTTGCTTCCTATGTAGCTAGACCACCGAAAACGATCTTCTCTAACCCTATCTTCTATAGGAGCTATCTCAATTTGAAAACGAATATCCTTATTTCTAACTCTGTCATTCCTAATCTTACCACACATATACATCTTAACATTCGCATATCGACTACACTATTCTTTTGTATATGTTGATTACTGTTACCCAACATTCCTTACCATATATCAATGCAGATTTGATAGTCGTCCTATAGAACTTTCCCTTCAAACTCAAAGACTCATGTCACACTTCTCTACTTAATCCATCAACCTTGATCTTATAGTTAACATCTCCACCAATCTCCTCGTCTTTCTGAATTATTGGCTACTTAAAGCATTCTGCTACTGGTATCACTTAACCATCGAGTGTGATCACATTTTGATTGTTATTTATTCTTTTACTAGACGTACACTCCATATACTTAGTTTTTTATCTGCTCAATCTACCCTCCCCCTTCGAGCTTCTAGTGTTGGTCTCCACAACTCTAATTTGATATTAACCCTTTTTTAGTCTCATCAACCAATACAATATTATCGGCGAATAGCATACACCAAGGTATTTCATCTTAAATACCTTTCGTTATTTCATCAATAACTATGGTAAAGAGAAAAACATTCAACAGCGATTCTTGGTTCACTCCTATTGTAATCAAAAACCCATCGGTCAATCCACCACATGTTCTTACGTTCATAACTATTCTCTTGTACATATCCCGTATTATACTAACATATTTTAGAGGAGCTATCTTTTTGTTCAAAGCCCACCAAAGAACGTCTCTAGGTACTCTATCATAAGTTTTCTCTAAATTAATAAAAAAAAACCATGTATAAATCTCATCCTACACTCTAAACCTCTCAAAAAGTTGTTGCAAGAGATGAATCTCTTTCGTGGTGGATCAACTTGGTATGAAACCAAACTGATTTTTCTCAATCTTAGCATGTTGTCCTAAACGTTGCTCAATAGTCATTTCACAAAGTTTTATAGTATGACTCATAAGTTTTATTCCTCTATAATTTGAGTAATTCTGAATGTCATCTTTGTTTTTATATAAGGCACAAAGGTACTCTTCCTCCACTCATCAGACATTTTATTATTTTGTCAAATCTTATTAAACAAGTTCATCAACAACCCAATCCTAAACTCACTGAGATATTTTCGAATCTCGATTGAAATTGCATCTCGGTCTACCACCTTTTGCAGTTTTCATTCGGCGCAAGGCCTCTTAGACCTCAAAGGGCCTTATCCTATGTATAAAGTCACAATTTAGATCATCTGACGGTACAGTTAGATCATCCACATCTTAGAAGTAATTAATTATCATTGAACAGCTTATCAAAATATTCATTTCAATCTTTTTTTAATCTCCTCATTCTTAACCAGGACCATATGGTTGTAATCTTTAATACGCCTTATAATTCCCAAATCTCTAGTCTTCTTCTCCCTGATCCGAGCAAAGCCTATAGATATCCTTCTCTCCGTCTTTTGAGTCCAATCTATCATAAATGTTTTGATAGCTCGCTCCAGGCTCCCTTATAGTTTTCTTGACATCATTCTTTACTAGTTTATATTTCTCAAAGATCTTTGTATCCCTATTATTTCCTAAGTTTCTATAGCAAATTCATTTGTTCTTAATAGCTACCTTTATTTCCTCATTCCACCATGATATGTCCTTACATGACGAAGTCATGTCCTTTGATTCACCAAATTCCTCCTTAATCACTCATCTAATACAATCGATAATCTTAGTTCATATCATACTAGGGTCGACATCGTCTTCCCAGTTAGCACCTTTGATTAGTCACCCCAGACATTCTCTACAATGTATTTATTTTCCCGCCGTTAATGAAACTCTCTTGTTTTCTTCATTAAGCGCTCTATCTTGAGTTCCTAAAACAGAGTATTGCTATCTACTCAGATCAAATCTCGTACCAAATTTTCAACGAATAATTAAGCTCGATATTTTTCGATCCTTCTCATTGTCTTGGGCCAAGACTTATTGTGGATTGGTTTCAAAGCCCAAATCATGAAGTGCAGACTAATACTTAGGCATTGTTTAACATTGCTTCTGACACAGTTTTTGAGGTCAAAAGCTGTTTTTCATTACAAAAGTAATACTAAACAGATAAAAAAAAATTGACTTTTGCTATTAAAATCATGGTTTGAAAAACCAAATCAAAAAGCCAAAAAATATGACTTTTAAGCTTTAAAAGCTGACTTTTGAATAAAATAATTTTATTATCTTCATATCTCTACACTTTTATTATTTTAAACATATCTTTTTTTTAACATTTCAATTTTCTACAACACTTTTTCACAGCAATGTTAAACACTTAAAAAATTTTAAACCAAAATTTTTCATCACACTTTTTAAACATATTTTTTTCAATCAAAAATTTTTTTAACTGCAATGCTGAAGTAGCCTTAGTCAACATAAGCAAATCTGATTTTTTTTTTTTTTTTTGGCGACTCCTTCCTTTCGTTTCATCCAGCAGCACCAGGTCAAAAACTGTCTATATTATTCCACAAAAAATCTCCCCGACACAGTTTAATTCCAGAGGTCTCCACAGGCGAGTCAAGCACGTCCTAATTCTCATCCCCAGTCCCCAGCATATGGAACACCATGTGAAACGCGTTTAAATTTTTTTTCTCTGTTCTTTTCAAATTCTCGCTCGCTAGCAGCCTTAGGATTCGGTAAAGCAGAGCTAAAAGTAGCCCTCGTTTCTGACTTTGTCATCGCTTTCTACTTTCTAGGCAGACGCGTGCTCCAAGGTGGCGTCTTTTGATCTGGCTTGACTTCTAAACCAAATGCTCTTAAAATTTACATGAGTAATTATACATTCTCACATATGATCTATTTCTCCTTTTTTTTCGGATTTTGGATCACTTATCACAACCCCACTTATAAAACATTTTAATTATCCTCTATTTCTCCTCATGAACCATGATGCTTAATTACAATTTCTTGACAATAATTATTATATTAATTGTTATTCTTTTCGGTATACTTAAACATGTTATTAATAAAAAATATATTAATCAATGTCATTATAAAAAATATATAATTAATATATAATTTTTTTTTTGAATTCATTAAAAATAATATATTAAATGTAAAATTTTATTTTAAAATGATAATTAAATAATCCTTAAAATAATGATTAAATAATCCTTAATTAATAATTAAAAAACATTGTGTACTCTATCCTTTGTCAGTTGTCAACTCCCCTGTCCGCTCTCATTTCTTGGAATAGAATTATATATATATATATATATATATATATATATATATAAACTCGAGGAATGAATCATCCAAAGCAAAGATCCCAATAATAGTGTATATATTAATTGTCAGATTTGTTACACAACTCGGAATTCGGTAGGTTTTTTATATGTCAAATCTTGTATCTTTTAAGAGCAAATGTTTTCATAGTGGAAAAGTAGGAAAACTCCAACTCAAAAATGATGGTAATGGTAAATATTAAGCAATTCTTTTCAACCATGTCTTATCCAAGGTAATGAAGACCAGAAATCTCAGTAATGGAGGTATATATATATATATATATATATATATATATATATATAGGGATAATGCAGAAATGAGATATATAGAGACGGTGGTGACAGTGATCATGGTGGTTTTCTACGTGGCAGTTATGTTAATAAGGAAATGCTAGGTTCCATTTTCAATCTCATACTCTAATCTCATTTTCCTTATTTTCAAGTACGTTTTAATTAAATTATTGTTGCTTGTAGAGGATTCTCAATGTAAGTGGAGAAAACGTGCCATAATAAGAATATAGTAATAATAATTAATTCAATTGCAATAACCATGTTATTTAATTAATTTTACTTATCAAAACCCTTGCATCCGAACATTTGGCTTATTGGTTGGTTAAGGTGTACTTAATTTACTGGTCAAACTGAAAAAAAAAAAAATAAGTTATATTAGTACATACAATTATTAAATCAACAAGTATATACTCCTTGGTTTGCTAAACCATTCGAAAGAGACGTTCAATTTTTTATTTTTTTTTGTTAACCCAAAATTTTATTAAACGAACTAGCAGCCAAAGACCCTTGATTTGTAAAAGCAAGTTCCTTCATATGATTTTTCAACCAATATCAACAAAAGCCAACAGGGAAGGAAGAATAATTAAGCATTTATAGTTCTATATATAGTTCTATACTTTATAGTAGTTCCTTGCTAGTTCCTGCAAGACGTTGGTTGAGGCAGCAACTTATTTCTCTTCATTTGCTTCCAAGCCATGACTACTTTTGAGAATCATAATTGCGACGATTATTTTCTACTGAACCCGGAAGAAGCAAGTTTCTTTGATCTTTTTGGCCTACTTTTTTCATCTGAATTGGAAAAAAGAAGTTTCATTGACTGTCCAGGGAAACAACCTCAAGATTTTCGTCTTAGATGGATAATTTTCATCTCCGTTCTTGCTCAGAAACTCCTTCTTTGGGGAAGAACACCTATGGCCCTGATGGGGAATGCGATCGAGATGTCGCTAAATCTTTTATCAGGCAACGGCGGCTTTTTCAATCTCATACTAAATCTTGTAACAGGTTTCGTCTGCTTCCCTTGTAGACTCTCCCACTATCATTTTTTTTCTTTCATATATTTGGAAAAACTAGCTGTCTTGAATGAAGATCAGTTGCATGTTTTGTCGCTAAAAAGGTTAAAAGTAACAATTCGGAGATGGGGTTTATCGTGCAGGGAAACTCCGGTGGCCTCATAAAGAATCGGCGACGTTTACATCGATGTTAGCAAATATTGACACTCGCATTGAATTAGACAAAAACATTAAACCTGGTGACAACAAATACAAAGCTTCGCTGTCTATGATGGCTGCGAAAATATCCTACGAGAATGAAGAATTCATTAAAACCAAAATTACAGAACATTGGAAGGTATGTTTTTCCATTTAACCATTACTTAAACAATTCATTTTTATACTAAAAAAATGCATTCCCATTAAGGCATTAAGCATTTTACTTTCTTAAATTAAAAAAAAAAAAAAATGACAATGATTCTTCTTCTTCTTCTTCTTTTTGGAGCAGATGAAATTCTTGAAGTTCTATAGTTTCTGGAACGGTAAGTTTTCTGTATTTCTTTTTTAGAATTATACAGCTAAATATAAAAGAGTAAGTTGGCATTGAATATTTAGGATCGTTTGTTTTACGAAAAAATGTTTTTCGAAAAATTTATTTTTCACATTATTATTTAAATAATAAAAAATATAATTTTTTTCAAAAAATAAATCTATTTTAAAAAAATTATTTAAAAAAAAATTAATTTTAACGAAACAAAGGGAGATGAGATTATTTTTTTTTTGGATAAGTAAGTGTTTTATTTATCCAGAAAGCAGTTAAACTGCTACATCCAACATCATGTGCGACATGTACTTAAAGCTATACATACTTAAACAATACTTGAATAAAACTTAAGACCACTAATCAATCAGGGAACAATAGCAACATACTTCAGCAATACTTAAAGCTATACCAGAATGGACAAAGATCCTAGGAAAAAAGAGACAGTCCCCAATCTGCATCCAATCTTCGGTTCACTTCATCAGGACTAATGTTCTTGAGCCCCAACAATCGCATTCTGATGATCTCTTTTATCTGCTCAATGATGGCTCCTTGTGTGGATTGAAGGCGATTAAAACACCTATTATTTCTCTCCCTCCAGATCGAGTAAAGAAAGGCACTCCATGATAAACACAAAATAACAGAAATGAGAGTTTTTCCTCTGATTCTGTTTACTGCCCATTGCAGCTCTGCTTGCCAGCTCCTTATGCTTCTATGAAGTTGACATAAGCATAGTATATGCCCCCAGATTTCCTTTGAATAGTCACATTCAAAAAATATATGATTCCGGGTTTCTTGCTCAGTTTGACATAGCTCACATTTGCCATCCACCTCCATGCCTCATGACATCAATCTGTTCTTTGTAGGCAATTTGTCCAATATAGCCATCCAAGCTACCAGTGATCAACTTAACCTGGAATGTAAATTAATGAACGGTGATCAACCATCTGTTATAAATATATATAAATTATTTAAATGATCAAACGGCAGTCATCACAAATCCACAAATTACATTGTTTTTCTGTTTTCTTGTCTAAGCTACATTGTTTTTTTGTTTTCGTGTCTAAGCCAACTTGGTTTAATTATGTCAACAATGCTGCCTCTGATGATTTGAAGTTTATAATTATTAATAATAATAATTCAACATATATACAGACAACTTTGACGTACGTGGGGTTAAAGAAATAACCTTATAAGTTATAACCATGAATTTATTGACTAAGTGTTAAGAATAAGATAGGTTTTTTTTGGAGAATAGGAAAGACTTAGAAAATAAGGAAAAAAAATGAAAATTAGAAACAAATATATATATATATATATATAAAACTTTGTATGTTTTAAAGTCTTTATATATGTATATGATCAGTCAAGTTTGGGCAGCAGGTAGCTTTTATTGGCTAAAATAACCACACACACAAAAACTGAACTTAAACTTAAATATTTTTATTTTTATTATTGCACTCAAATAAATTTTTAATTTGCATTCAAATAAGTATTTAACTTTTAATTTGTACCCAAATAACTTTTTAACTTTTAATTTATACTTAAAAATCCCTTAACATAAATTAATCTTTGGTTTGAAATAAAAGATTACAAATCAATAATGATTTATTTGGATATATTAAAATTTAAAAATAATTCAATTTTTTTTAATATATTAACCCTCCTATTTTATAGTGATTAATTTGAATGACAATTTCCAACAAGTTGTATAAGATAATGACCTACAGACAGCTATTGCTTTGATTTGGTCTTCCTCCATCGTCACCACCACTTAGAGGCTTTTGCTTTTGATTTAGACCATAAGACCAAGCAAAACCTAATTAATTTGGTCAACATTAATTAAACCTTAATTAACCAAAAATATATATGCTAATTGGTGAGTTGGTTCAAGCAAGCACATCATGATATGAACTATGAAAGGAGTCAAGAAATTACAAATCCTAATTAAATTAATTGTTATTGACGTTAACATCTAATTTAAGACTTTTTTAAGAAAAATTCTCCACCAACAATTTGATTTTTCCCTTACTAATCAATTATCGAAATGGTAAATTCTTTGTCTCATTCTCACACTTAGACATGCTCACGGGCCGGGCAGCCCGCCCGGCCCGGTAGGCAATTTCATGTTCCCGGCCGGCCCGGAACAATATTTTATTATTATTATAATATTATTTTTATTTAATTTTAATTTTAAAAAATAAAAAAAAATAAAAAAATTTATTTTTTTATTCCAATGAACAGTGATTCGGGCCTAAACGGGCGGGCCTGTGCGACCCAGACCCGGGCCTGGGCAAAAAAAAAAGGGCCTCGGCCCGGCCCATGAGCACCTCTACTCACACTTCATCCTTATCCTTATGTACTCATAAAATTCGTACAATTGATAAGGAGATGAATTTTTTTATTCATTATTGTTCAATTTTTTTTAAAAATATTTTAAAAATAAAATTCTGATCGATAAAAAAATATTCTTAAAATCAAGCAAAACTTAAAAAGTATCTTTGGCCGTATTATAATAAAAAAAGTTCACCCTTATATATTAAACCATAAAATTATAAATCCAATAAAACTGTGTGGTTTTGGTAACTTTTTGTACAATTTCTTTATTTAAATCCAAATTTGATCATTTAATCCTTATCCTTACTCCCAAAGATTCATTCAATTGGTGAATAGATGACTTTTTTTTTAATCAATTATTATTTTATTTTTTTGAAAAAATTTTGAGAATAAAATCATGAATGCATCATATCATTATAAAAAAATATTTTTAAAATAAAATAAAACTTAAAAAATATAAACTTCTCCCTTATATGTTAAACCATGAAATTATCTTATACTATTATAAAAAAATATAATTGAGTTGATGTCACTGAATCAAGTGATACCAACTCAATTGATGAAATTATAAAATTAATCAAATATAATTATAACATAAAAAATAAAATAAAAATATTTTTATCTTTTTAACTTTCATATACATATTTATATTTTAACAAAAAAATGTTTATTTTTTAAAAAAAATCCACTGAGCCAATAAATTACCCACCGATAAAATTATTTATACTTTTTATTTATAATTTTTTTTTTAAAAAAAATAAAATTTTCACCCATATGGGTGTCAAATTCTAGTAAATCGAGGTTTCGGTAAGTTTTTGTAGTATTTCTTTATTGAAATCCTAATTTTATAATTTGCTTCACAGGAGACCGTTTTTCAACCCAAGCCTTCATGCTCCAAGATACACAGGCTAACCCAAACTTAATTGTGGTTGCATTTAGAGGCACAAGCCCATTTGATGCCGATGACTGGCGAACCGACTGCGATCTTTCCTGGTTCGAGCTTAAAGCCATGGGTAAGTCGAGGACCCATAGAGGTTTCATGAAAGCTCTAGGCCTGCAAAAGAAAGAAGGTTGGCCTAAGGAGATCCAACAAGACAGCAATGACCTACACAAATTTGCTTACTACACTCTCAGAGAAAAGCTAAGGGAAGTTTTAAAAGAGAATAAGGAAGCAAAGTTTATATTGACAGGGCATAGCTTAGGTGGGGCATTAGCAATTCTGTTTGCAGCTGTGTTAATGGTACATGAGGAAGAAGATTTGTTGGAGAGATTGGATGGGGTTTACACTTTTGGGCAGCCAAGGGTTGGGGACGAGAAGTTTGGGGAATATATGAACGAGAATTTGAGAAAATTTGATGTGAAATATTTCAGGTATGTTTACTGCAATGATATGGTGCCTAGGGTTCCTTTCGATGACAAAAACCTCTTTTTTAAGCATTTTGGATCCTGCCTCTACTTCGATAGCTTCTACAAAGGAAAGGTAAGCCTCTCAATTTTGAACACGATATGAAAATGATTAACACGACATGTTTAATATACGTATTATATTCGTGTTTAGAATTTTGACTCATTTAATAATTTGATTTTTATTTGATGTATCGTCAGTATATAGATCGACAGATCGACAGTGCACCATATGATGTCACATGTTAAAAGTTAGGTTTAGGGTTTAGGATTTTAGGATTTAAGGTTTAGAGTTTGTATTTATGCACTCATAATGTATAAGATTCATACACTGTAGTGAACGACACTTCATTAATGAGCAAAATAAAAAACAAGACTTATAAATAAATATTAATGAGGTGTCTTATTTATTCCAATTTTTATTTTTATGTTTATTTGTAGGGCCTTCTTGTTTTTTGCTCATTAATGATGTGTTTCATTGTGGTTCACTGACAGTATAAGTGCATCAAATATAAACTCTTTTTTTAATGGGGTGTTCCCGTAGGATTTACTGACATTCTATAGAACTATACACTGACAGTGTATCAAATACAAACTCTTAATAATTTGTCTTATGTATATATTTACACTGACACGGAAAAAAAAAAAAAAAAACACAAAACATGAGGTGCATACACGAATTGTTGGGATGGAATTGAAAATAAAACATTTTTGCAATGCAGGTTTTACCGGAGGAACCGAACAAGAATTACTTCTCTTTACTATGGGTGTTACCAAAGAGGATGAATGCAATTTGGGAGCTTCTTAGGGGTTTCATATTGCCTTACATTAAAGGTCCAGATTACAAGGAAGGTTGGGTTTTGAGAATGTGGAGGATAATTGGATTAGTAGTACCAGGATTATCAGCTCATTCCCCTCAAGATTATGTCAATTCTACCAGATTGGGAAGATTCTCATAGGGCTCAATCACTAGAAGGATTTTTTCCATTTACATGTTTTGTTGAAATCAGAAAAGATAGGTGAAAACATGTTTTGTTGTTAAAAAACATTAGAGAATAGAACAAGAATAAAAAATAATGCAAAGAAATATTAAGAAAAATAAGATGGCTTTGGAACGTATAAAACATTTTTAATGTCTCCAAGATATAACAAAATTATTAAACACTCCAAATATAATAGTGAAAATGATTGAATAGAAAAATCATTTTATATGGATAACGAATGAATATATCTTTTAATGAGATACTCTTTTATAAAAATTGTATTATTTTACTAGACAACTTGACAACTTTTACAATACAAGAGTTGTTTTTTTATAAGACAACTAATGATGAACAATTATAATTTTCAAATTTAATTATTTTGAAATTAAAATAATAATAATAAAATTAATTGTTTTATATGATCTATAAGCTTGACTTTTCTAAATAATATAAGATTGATTACCTACTAACATTATAAACTACTAACATTTGTAATCTATTTGACCACTTCAATTCTATTACCTGTGAGAAAGAAGGCATAAGAGAAGAGTGATATTTCCATTTCCATGGCAAACTGTCATAGTAAGAAAAAGAAAAAAAACTAGAAAAGTTGATTTACTTACATACATGCATAGGATTTTCTTAGTCAAACAGTTAGAAAATCTTGAAGCCCCATGACATGTTAATGGAATACACGGACACAACACAAATACACGAACATGTCAAAATTTATATAACTTAAACTATTAATACGTCAAAATTTATATAAATATAAAACACCTTAAACACGATTATGACACTAAAAAAATACAAATACAATATTGATACACGAATTGCCAGGTCTAGCATAACCATTGTATCATTCTCACTGCATACATGAAGCAAATGAGAAGAAAAAAAAAATCAATGGACTGTTATCATACCATAAGAAGAGTGCAGAAACACAGAATTGGTTCAATTATCAGTGATGGGAGGGGGAACTCTGAGATGCTCTGAAATTTACATATATGGTGTAACTAACCTATGTTGCTCCGACTCTTCATTGTTCTTGAAGTACTCGTGTCTGACATCCGTGTCCGATGCATATCCGGACATAGGGTATGGGGATATGATCCTCAAAAGACCTTCCAAATACATGAAAATCTTAAAAAAAAATTAAACATACCCGTGTCGGATATAGACCCGTGTCCGACACTCACACTCGAATCCGAGTAACATAGTAACTAACTGAACCATACCATGATATCAATAAAGGAAGAAACAGATAAAAAAAAACACTACAAATATTGCAAGTATTATTTATCTAACACCTTACTAATTCATCTCTCCAAATATAAAGGAAGAACAGCTGCCTTGAATATGTACAACAAGCACCAAGAATCACTAACACAACCCCTTTTACTTCACCATGGACCCGTATGTGTTCTTCGCAAGCATCGCTTCTTAGCTCCTTGTTGCATGTTCATCTCCATGACCTGTGGCAGTGAACCAAATTCAAACAAAGATTTGAGAAGTTCTAAGCAAGTTTTCTAATAATTTAAGTCGATTATAATTGCTAAATAGGGGGAAAACTGGAGTTTACAGCTAATATGTATGTGTGTAAATTTCTTTTCAATGTCCTAATATGATAGGATTGTGCACCTAAGAATTCTTGAAAAGTGAACAATACTTAGCCCTTGTTTCTTTTCATTGTCTTGGGCCAAGATTTAGGCTTCGTTTAACATTGCTTCTGGCACAGCGTTTGAGGTCAAAAGTTATTTTTCACCGCAAACGTAATGCTAAACAGATAAAAAAATTTGGTTTCTGCTGTTGAAACCATAGTTTGAAAAGCCAAACCAAAAAGCAAAAAAAATATAGCTTTTGGGCTTTAAAAGTTGACTTTTGGATAAAATGACTTTATTATCTTCACATCTCTACATTTTTATTATTTTAAACATATCTTTTTTACATTTCATTTTCCTATAACACTTTTTCACAGCAATACTAAACACTTAAAAGTTTTTAAATCACACTTTTTTACTACACTTTATAAACACACTTTTTTCAACTCGAGATTTTTTCAACCCAAGCTTTTTCCAACAGCAATGCTAAACTAGCCCTTATTGTGGATTGGTTTCAAAGCCCAAATCATGAAGTGCATACTAATACTTAGCCCTTCTTTAACATTACTTCTGACACAGTTTTTGAGGTTAAAGGTTATTTTTCACCGCAAACGTAATACTAAATAGATAAAAAAAATTGGCTTTTGCTATTGAAATCATGGTTTGAAAAATCAAGCCAAAAAATATAACTTTTGAGCTTTAAAAGTTGACTTTTGAATAAAATGACTTTATTATTTTCACATTTTTATACTTTTATTATTTTAAATATATCTTTTTTTGACATTTCAATTTCTTACAATATTTTTTCACAGCAACGTTAAACACTTAAAAGATTTTAAACTAAAATTTTTCATCACACTTTTTAAACATATATTTTTTTTTAACAGCAATGCTAAACTAGCCCATAATCAACCTAAGCAAATCTGATTTTTTTTTTTTTGGCGACTCCTTCCTTTCGTTTCATCCAGCAGCACCAGGTCTAAAACTTGGACTTATATTATTCCACAAAAAATCTCCCCGAGACAGTTTAATTCCAGAGGTCTCCACAGGCGAGTCAAGCACGTCCTAATTCTCATCCCCAGTACCCAGCATATGGAACACCATGTGAAACGCGTTTAAATTTTTTTCTCTGTTCTTTTCAAAGTCTCGCTCGCTAGCTAGCAGCCTTAGGATTCCGTAAAGCAGAGCTAAACGTAGCCCTCGCTTCTGACTTGATCGTTGCTTTCTACTTTCTAGGCAGACGCGTGCTCCAAGGTGGCGTTTTTTGATCTGGCTTGACTTCTAAACCAAATGCTCTTAAAATTTACATGAGTAATTATACATTCTCACATATGATCTATTTCTCCTTTTTTTTCGGATTTTGGATCACTTATCACAACCCCACTTATAAAACATTTTAATTATCCTCTATTTCTCCTCATGAACCATGATACTTAATTACAATTTCTTGACAATAATTATTATTTTAATTGTTATCCTTTTCGGTATACTTAAACATGTTATTAATAAAAAATATATTAATCAATGTCATTATAAAAAATATATAATTAATACATTATTTTTTTTGAATTCATTAAAAATAATATATTAAATGTAAAATTTTATTTTAAAATAATAATTAAATAATTCTTAAAATAATAATTAATTCTTAATTAATAATTAAAAAACATTGTGTACTCTATCCTTTGTCAGTTGTCAACTCCCCTATCCGCTCTCATTTCTTGGAATATATATATATATATATATATATACATATATATATACATATATATATATATATATATATATACCTCCATTGCTGAGATTTCTGGTCTTCATTACCTTGGATAAGACATGGTTGAAAAGAATTGCTTAATATTTACCATTACCATCATTTTTGAGTTGGAGTTTTCCTACTTTTCCACTATGAAAACATTTGCTCTTAAAAGATACAAGATTTGACATATAAGAAACCTACCCAATTCTGAGTTGTGTAACAAATCTGACAATTAATATATGCACTATTATATTTATATATATATATATATATATATATATGTACCTCCATTGCTGAGATTTATGGTCTTCATTACCTTGGATAAGACATGGTTGAAAAGAATTGCTTAATATTTACCATTACCATCATTTTAGAGTTGGAGTTTTCCTACTTTTCCACTATGAAAACATTTGCTCTTAAAAGATACAATATTATATTGGGATCTTTGCTTTGGATGATATATATATATATATAGGGATAATGCAGAAATGAGATATATAGAGATGGTGGTGACAGTGATCATGGTGGTTTTCTAGGTGGCAATTATGTTAATAAGGAAATGCTAGGTTTCATTTTCAATCTCATAGTCTAATCTCATTTTCTTTATTTTCAAATACGTTTTAATTAAATTATTGTTGCTTGTAGAGGGTTCTCAATGTAAGTGGAGAAAACGTGTCGTAATAAGAATATAGTAATAATAATTAATTCAATTGCAATAAGCATGCTGGAACTATGTTATTAAAATTTTACTTATAAAAATCCAAAATTGGCCCTGAGCATTTGGCTTATTGGTTGGTGTATGCTTCTCTGTTAAAAAAAGCAAGGTTTAAATCTCTTATCTCCTAACTATAAAAAAAAAAAAAAAAAAAAAAAAAAAACTAAGGTTAGTGTTTAATGAGATTAAAATATAAACAAATTAAATCCAAAAAACTTTATCTTTTAAAAAAAATAAAGTTCCAAATTAAGCTGTACTTCATTTACTGGTCAAACTGAAAAAAAAAATTAAGTTATATTAATACATACAATTATTAAATCAACAAGTATATACTCCTTGGTTTGCTAAACCATTCGAAAGAGACGTTCAATTTTTATTTTTTTTTGGTTAACCCAAAATTTTATTAAACGAACTAGGGACGAAAGACCCTTGATCTGTTTAAGCAAGTTCCTTCATATGAATTTTCAACCAATATCAACAAAAGCCAACGGGGAAGGAATAATAATTAAGCATTTATAGTTCTATACTTTATAGTAGTTCCTTGCTAGTTCCGGCAAGACGTTGGTTGAGACAGCAACTTATTTCTCTTACTTTGCTTCCAGACTACTTTTAAGAATTATAATTGCGACGATTATTTTCTACTCAACCCGGAAGAAGTAAGTTTCTTTGATCTTTTTGGCCTACTTTTTTCATCTGAATTGAAAAAGAAGTTTCATTGACTGTCCAGGGAAACAACATCAAGAATTTCGTGTTAGATGGATCATCTTCATCTCCGTTCTTGCTCAGAAACTCCTCCTTTGGGGAAGAACACCTATGGCCCTGATCGGGTATACGCTCGAGATGTTCTTTTCAAAGTCTCGCTCCCTAGCTAGCAGCCTTAGGATTCGGTAAAGCAGAGCTAAACGTAGCCCTCGCTTCTGACTTTGTCGTTGCTTTCTACTTTCTAGGCAGACGCGTGCTACAAAATTTACATGAGTAATTATACATACTCACATATTATCTATTTCACCTTTTTTTTTTTTTTTTTGGGATTTTGGATCACTTATCACAACCCCACTTATAAAACATTTTAATTATCCTCTATTTCTCCTCATGAACCATGATGCTTAATTACAATTTCTTGACAATAATTATTATTTTAATTGTTATCCTTTTCGGTATACTTAAACATGTTATTAATAAAAAATATATTAATCAATGTCATTATAAAAAATATATAATTAATACATTATTTTTTTTAATTCATTAAAAATAATATATTAAATGTAAAATTTTATTTTAAAATAATAATTAAATAATCCTTAAAATAATAATTAAATTATTCTTAATTAATAATTCAACTCCCCTATCCGCTCTCATTTCTTGGAATATATATATATATATATATACCTCCATTGCTGAGATTTCTGGTCTTCATTACCTTGGATAAGACATGGTTGAAAAGAATTGCTTAATATTTACCATTACCATCATTTTTGAGTTGGAGTTTTCCTACTTTTCCACTATGAAAACATTTGCTTTTAAAAGATACAAGATTTGACATATAAGAAACCTACCCAATTCTGAGTTGTGTAACAAATCTGACAATTAATATATGCACTATTATATATATATATATATATATATATATATATATATACCTCCATTACTGAGATTTCTGTTCTTCATTACCTTGGATAAGACATGGTTGAAAAGAATTGCTTAATATTTACCATTACCATCATTTTTGAGTTGGAGTTTTCCTACTTTTCCACTATGAAAACATTTGCTCTTAAAAGATACAAGATTTGACATATAAGAAACCTACCCAATTTTGAGTTGTGTAACAAATCTGACAATTAATATATGCACAATTATAATTGCGACGATTATTTACTCAACCCGGAAGAAGCAAGTTCCTTCATATGAATTTTCAAGCAATATCAACAAAAGCCAACGGGGAAGGAAGAATAATTAAGCATTTATAGTTCTATATATAGTTCTATACTTTATAGTAGTTCCTTGCTAGTTCCTGCAAGACGTTGGTTGAGACAGCAACTTATTTCTCTTCCTTTGCTTCCAAGCCATGGCTACTTTTGAGAATTATAATTGCAACGATTATTTTATACTCAACCCGGAAGAAGCAAGTTTCTTTGATCTTTTTGGCCTACTTTTTTCATCTGAATTGGAAAAAAGAAGTTTCATTGACTGTCCAGGGAAACAACCTCAAGATTTTCGTGTTAGATGGATCATCTTCATCTCCGTTCTTGCTCAGAAACTCCTCCTTTGGGGAAGAACACCTATGGCCCTGATCGGGTATACGATCGAGATGTCGATAAATCTTTTATCAGGCAACGGCGGTGTTTTCAATCTCATACTAAATCTTGTAACAGGTTTCGTCTGCTTCCATTGTTGACTCCCACTATCATTTTTTTTTTCATATATTTGGAAAAACTAGCTGTCTTGAATGAAAATCAGTTGCATGTTTTGTCGCTAAAAAGGTTAAAAGTAACAATTCAGAGATGGGGTTTATCGTGCAGGGAAACTCCGGTGGCCTCATAAAGAATCGGCGACGTTTACATCGATAGTAGCAAATAATGACACTCGCATTGAATTAGACAAAAACATTAAACCTGGTGACAACAAATATAAAGCTTCGCTGTCTATGATGGCTGCGAAATTTTCTTACGAGAATGAAGAATTCATTAAAACCAAAATTACAGAACATTGGAAGGTATGTTTTTCCATTTAACCATTACTTAAACAATTCATTTTTATACTAAAAAGATGCATTCCCATTAAGGCATTAAGCATATTACTTTCTTAAATTAAAAAAAAAAAATGACAATGATTCTTCTTCTTCTTCTTCTTCTTTTTGGAGCAGATGAAATTCTTGAAGTTCTATAGTTTCTGGAACGGTAAGTTTTTTGTATTTCTTTTTTAGAATTATACAGCTAAATATAAAAGAGTAAGTTGGCAATGAATATTTAGGATCGTTTGTTTCACGAAAAAATGTTTTTCGAAAATTTTATTTTTCACATGATTATTTAAATAATAAAAAATATTTTTTTAAAAAAATAAATCTATTTTTAAAAAATGATTTTAAAAAAATTAATTTTAACGAAACAAAGGGAGATGAGATTAATGATCAACTTAATCTGGAATTTAAATTAATGAACGGTGATCAACCATCTGATATAAATATATAAAAATTATTTAAATGATCAAACGGCAGTCATCACAAATCCACAAATTACATTGTTTTTCTGTTTTCTTGTCTAAGCTACATTGTTTTTTGTTTTCGTGTCTAAGCCAACTTGGTTTAATTATGTCAACAATGCTGCCTCTGATGATTTGAAATTTATAATTATTAATAATAATAATTCAACATATATACAGATAACTTTGATGTACGTGGGGTTAAGGAAATAACCTTATAAGTTATAACCATGAATTTATTGACTAAGTGTTAAGAATAAGATAGGTTTTTTTTGGAGAATAGGAAAGACTTGGAAAATAAGAAGAAAAAAACGTTGGAAATTAGAAACAAATATATATATATATATATATAACTTTGTAAGTTTTAAAGTCTTTATATATGTATATGATCAGTCAAGTTTGGGCAGCAGGTAGCTTTTATTGGCTAAAATAACCACACAAAAGAACTGAACTTAAACTTAAATCTTTATATTTTTATTATTGCACCCAAATAAATTTTTAATTTGCATTCAAATAAATTTTTAATTTTTACTCAAATAAATTTTTAATTTATACTTAAAAAACCCCTTAAAATAAATTAATCTTTGGTTTGAAATAAAAAAATACAAATCAAATGATAATGATTTATTTGGATATAATAAAAATTTAAAAATAATTCAATTTTTTAAAATATATTAACCCTCTTATTTTATAGTGATTAATCTGAATCACAATTTCCAACAAATTGTATAAGATAATGGCCTACGGACAGATATTGCTTTGATTTGGTCTTCCTCCATCATCACCACCACTTAGAGGCTTTTGCTTTTAATTTCGACCATAAGACCAAGCAAAACCTAATTAATTTGGTCAACATTAATTAAACCTTAATTAACCAAAAATATATATGCTAATTGGTGAGTTGGTTCAAGCAAGCACATCATGATATGAACTATGAAAGGAGTCAAGAAATTACTAATCCTAATTAAATTAATAGTTTAAGTATTTATATAAGCAAATGGATCGATCACGTGGTGTACTTAATTTAAGATTCCATTTAATTATTATTGACGTTTACATCGAATTTAAGACTTTTTTAATAAAAATCCTCCACCAACAATTTGATTTGTCCCTTACTAATCAATTATCGAAATGGTAAATTCTTTGTCTCAGTCTCACACTTCATCCTTATCCTTATGTACTCATAGAATTCGTACAATTGATAAGGAGATGAATTTTTTTTATTCATTATTGTTCAATTTTTTTAAAAATAAAATTTAAAAATAAAATTCTGATCGATAAAAAAATATTCTTAAAATTAAGCAAAACTTACAAATATCTTTGGCCGTATTATAATAAAAAAAGTTCACCCCTATATATTAAACCATAAAATTATAAATCGAATAAAACTGTGTGGTTTTGGTAACTTTTTGTAAAATTTCTTTATTTAAATCCAAATTTGATCATTTAATCCTTATCCTTACTCCCAAAGATTCATTCAATTGGTAAATAGATGATTTTTTTTATCAATTATTATTTTATTTTTTTGAAAAATATTTTGAGAATAAAATAATGAATGTATCATATTAATGTAAAAAATATATTTTTAAAATAAAATAAAACTTAAAAAATATAAACTTCGCCCTTATATGTTAAACCATGAAATTATTTTATATTATTATAAAGAGAATGACTAAGTTTGTGTCATTGAATCAAATGACATCAACTCAATTGATAAAATTATAAAATTAATCAAATATAATTATAACATAAAAAATAAAATAAAAATATTTTTATCTTTTCAAATTTCATATACATATTTATTCTTAAAAAACTACCCACTAAATCAATAAATTACCAACTTCCTCAATAAATTATCCATCTATATAATTATTTATATTTTTACTTATAATTTTTTTAAAAAAAATAATTTTTTCACCCATATGGGTGTGTCAAATTCTAGTAAATCGAGGTTTCGGTAAGTTTTTGTACTACTTCTTTATTGAAATCCTAATTTGATAATTTGCTTCACAGGTGAACGTTTTTCAACCCAAGCCTTCATGCTACAAGATACACAGGCTAACCCCAACTTGATTGTGGTTGCATTTAGAGGCACAAGTCCATTCTCAGCCGATGACTGGCGAACCGACTGCGATCTTTCCTGGTTCGAGCTTAAAGCCATAGGTAAGGCGAGGACCCATAGAGGTTTCATGAAAGCTCTAGGCCTTCAAAAGAACGGTTGGCCTAAGGAGATCCAACAAGACAGCAATGACCTACACAAATTTGCTTACTACACTCTCAGAGAAAAACTAAGGGAAGTTTTAAAAGAGAATAAGGAAGCAAAGTTTATATTGACAGGGCATAGCTTAGGTGGGGCATTAGCAATTCTGTTTGCAGCTGTGTTAATGGTACATGAGGAAGAAGAGTTGTTGGAGAGATTGGATGGGGTTTACACTTTTGGGCAGCCAAGGGTTGGGGACGAGAAGTTTGGCGAATATATGAACGAGAATTTGAGAAAATTTGATGTGAAATATTTCAGGTATGTTTACTGCAATGATATGGTGCCTAGGGTTCCTTATGATGACAAAAACCTCTTTTTTAAGCATTTTGGATCCTGCCTCTACTTCGATAGCTTCTACAAAGGAAAGGTAAGCCTCTCAATTTTGAACACGATACGAAAATGATTAACACGATATGTTTATATTCGTGTTTAGAATTTTGACTCATTTAATAATTGAATTTTTATTTGATGCATCGTCAGTGTATAGATCGACAGTGCATCATATGATGTCACATGTTAAAAGTTAGGTTTAGGGTTTAGAGTTTGTATTTATGCACTCACAATGTATAAGATTCATACACTGTAGTGAACGATACTTCATTAATGAGCAAAACAAAAAACAAGACTTATAAATAAATATTAATGAGGTGTCTTAATTCTTTCTATTTTTATGTTTATTTGTAGCTTTTTCTTTGTTTTTTGCTTATTAGTAAGGTGTTTTATTGTGGTTCACTGACAGTATAAATGTATCAAATATACACTCTTTTTTTAATGGAGTGTCACCGTAGAATTTACTAACAGTATATAAAACTATACATTAAAAGTGCGTCAAATTAAACTCTTAATAATTTATCTAATGTATATATTTACACTGCTGACATGAAAAAAAAAAAAAACACGAAACATGACGTGCATACATGAATTGTTGGGATAGATTTAAAAATAATTTTTTTTTGTAATGCAGGTTTTGCCGGAGGAACCGAACAAGAATTACTTCTCTTTACTATGGGTGTTACCAAAGATGATGAATGCAATTTGGGAGCTTCTTAGGGGTTTCATATTGCCTTACATTAAAGGTCCAGATTACAAGGAAGGTTGGGTTTTGAGAATGTGGAGGATAATTGGATTATTAGTACCAGGATTATCAGCTCATTCCCCTCAAGATTATGACAATTCTACCAGATTGGGAAGATTCTCATAGGGCTCAATCACTAGAAGGATTTTTTCCATTAAGATGGGTGAATAGAACAAGAATAAAAAATCATGCAAGGAAATATTAAGAAAAATAAGATGGCTGTATAAAATATTTGGGTGAATAGAACAAGAATAAAAAATCATGCAAAGAAATATTAAAAAAAATAAGATGGCTGTATAAAATATTTTTTTAACGTCTCCAAAATATAACAAAATCATTAAACACTCCAAGCATAATAGTGAAAATGATTGAATAGAAAAATCATTTTATATGGATAACAAATGAATATATCTTTTTGAGATATCCTTTTATAAGAATTGTGACAACTTTTACAATACAAGAGTTGTTTCTTTATAAGACAACTAATGATGAACAATTATAATTTTCAAATTTAATTATTTTGAAATTAAAATAATAATAATAAAATTAATTGTTTTATATGATCTATAAGCTTGACTTTTCTAAATAATATAAGATTGATTACCTACTAACATTATAAACTACTAACATTTGTAATCTATTTGACCACTTCAATTCTATTACCTGTGAGAAAGAAGGTATAAGAGAAGAGTGATATTTCCATTTCCATGGCAAACTGTCATAGTAAGAAAAAGAAAAAAAACTAGAAAAGTTGATTTACTTACATACATGCATAGGATTTTCTTAGTCAAACATTTAGGAAATCTTGAAGTCCCATGACATGTTAATGGAATACACGGACACGACACGAATACACGAACATGTCAAAATCTATATAACACAAACTATTAACACGTCAAAATTTATATAAATATAAAACACCTAAAACACGATTATGACACTAAAAAAATACAAATACAATATTGATACACGAATTGCCAGGTCTAGCATAACCATTGTATCATTCTCACTGCATACATGAAGCAAATGAGAAGAAAGAAAAAAAAAATCAATGGACTGTTATCATACCATAAGAATAGTGCAGAAACACAGAATTAGTTCAATTATCAGTGATGGGAGGGGGAACTCTGAGATGCTCTGAAATTTACATATATGGTGTAACTAACCTATGTTGCTCCGACTCTTCATTGTTCTTAAAGTACTCGTGTCTGACATCCATGTCCAATGCATATCCGGACATAGCGTATGGGGATATGATCCTCAAAAGGCCTTCCAAATACATGAAAATCTTAAAAAAAAAAATTGAACATACCCGTGTCGGATATAGACCCGTGTCCGACACTCACACTCGAATCCGAATAACATAGTAACTAACTGAACCATACCATGATATCAATAAAGGAAGAAACAGATAAAAAAAAACACTACAAATATTGCAAGTATTATTTATCAAACACCTTACGAATTCATCTCTCCAAATATAAAGGAAGAACAGCTGCCTTGAATATGTACAAGCACCAAGAATCACTAACACAACCCCTTTTACTTCACCATGGACCCGTATGTGTTCTTCGCAAGCATCGCATCTTAGCTCCTTGTTGCATGTTCATCTCCATGACTTGTGGCAGTGAACCAAATTCAAACAAAGATTTGAGAAGTTCTAAGCATGTTTTCTAATAATTTAAGTCGATTATAATTGCTAAATAGGGGGAAAACTGGAGTTTACATCTAATATGTATGCGTGTAAATTTCTTTTCAATGTCCTAAGAATTCTTGAAATGTGAACAATACTTAGCCCTTATTTCTTTTCATTGTCTTGGGCCAAGACTTATTGTGGATTGGTTTCAAAGCCCAAATCATGAAGTGCATACTAATACTTAGCCCTTCTTTAACATTACTTCTGACACAGTTTTTAAGGTTAAAGGTTACTTTTCACCGCAAACGCAATGTTAAACAGATAAAAGAAATTGGCTTTTGTTATTAAATCATGGTTTGAGCTTTAAAAGTTGGCTTTTGAATAAAATGACTTTATTATTTTCATATCTCTACACTTTTATTATTTTAAACATATCTTTTTTTGACATTTCAATTTCCTACAACACTTTTTCACAGCAATATTAAACACTTAAAAAATTTTAAACTAAAATTTTTCACCATACTTTTTAAACAAATTTTTTTCGATTCAAATTTTTTTTAACAGCAATGTTAAACTAGTCCATAGTCAACATAAGCAAATCTGATTTTTTTTTTTTGGCGACTCCTTCCTTTCGTTTCATTCAGCAGCACCAGGTCAAAAACTTGGACTTATATTATTCCACAAAAAATCTCTCTGACACAGTTTAATTCCAGAGGTCTCCACAGGCGAGTCAAGCACGTCCTAATTCTCATCCCCAGTCCCCACCATATGGAACACCATGTGAAACACGTTTAAATTTTTTTTCTCTGTTCTTTTCAAAGTCTCGCTCGCTAGCTAAACGTAGCCCTCGCTTCTGACTTTGTCGTTGCTTTCTACTTTCTAGGTAGACGCGTGTGTCACGGGCCGCGCGATCTCGCTCGGGTCCGTTATGCACACAACAGGTCCAGGCCCAGTTCGCACACAACAGGTCCAGGCCCAGGATTTGAGTTACAAAAAGTATCTTGACCCACCAGAATAGGCCCAATCCCTGGAGCATTCTAGAAGGCCCTGGAAGATAAATTTTACTTGGAGGTTCTAGAAACAGTAAAAGATAGTTAGTGCCCAACAGTTCCAGCTTATCTAGAACTCTAAGAGATAGAGTTTAAATTCCTTTAGGCCTCTAGATAATGTAATCTTAGCCGTTCATTTATTTAAATCTGAACCGTTGATGTAAGGGGGATTCAACTATAAATAGAGGCCTCCTCCAGCCTCATTTGCATCATTCAACTCATTTGAGTAATATACAAGAGCATTCTTCTCTACTCTCTCTTGTTCTATTTTTTTCTGCTTAGCCCTAGTAACTTTTAGTTACAAGTTCCTTTCTTGAGTGTTAACAGGCTGACTTAGGAATCCAGGGAAGCGATTTCCAGCCTAAGGCCGCACGGTTCGCAGGGCTAAAGTTCTGAGTCCGTGACAGTTGGTATCAGAGCTCGTGGTTCGTGAAAGGTGCTGATCATAGGGATGGCGTCTCAGGCAGATAATCAGACACATGAGGTCCCAGAGACTCGTGGGGGGAGTAAGAAGGCTAGTTCGAGGGCCAGTTCGAAAGATGTTCTATCGTCCATGGATGGCAGGGTGACCAAGCTCGAGGTGACCGTTGGAGACATGCGGGAGAACCTGGAGATCGTTGAGGGTCGCATCGAAGAGCTAAACTCCGCGGGAGAGGAGCTCAAGGACAGGATGCAGAGGACTCTCAATGAGGCGATAGACATACTGACTCAGAAGAACGATGCTCTAGAAGCCATGATGGTGGCCATGCAGAATGAGATGGAGGAGCTCAAGGGAGAGCTCACTTCATGCAAAGCAGCCATAGGGGGTGGAGTGCTAGCTGTGACACCCAAACACATGATGGAGATCCCTAAGCCAAAGGAGTTCAAGGGAACCAGGTCGGCGAAGGATGTTGACAACTTCTTGTGGGGGACGGAACAGTACTTCCGTGCAATGGGCATTGATGATGATGCCACTAAGGTAAACACTGCTTCAATGTATTTTACTGATGTTGCTCTTTTATGGTGGCGTCGTAGGTGCAACGATGAGAGGCGTGGTTGCACTACCATTGAAACCTGGGAGGAGTTCCAAAGTGAGTTCAGGCAGCAGTTTTACCTAGAATATGCCAAGGATGAGGCGCGTGCCAAGTTGCGACGACTTACACAACAAGGCACAGTTAGGGAGTATGTGTGGGAGTTCAGTGAACTCATGCTCCAGATTTCTGATCTCGGGGAGAAGGAGGCGTTCTTCTCATTTATGTATGGACTTAAACCCTGGGCAAAGCAAGAGTTGCAGCGGAGAAGTGTCCAGGATCTGACCAAAGCCATGGCTACAGCTGAGTCCTTGCTCGACCTCAGTTCAAAGAAGCCGGACAAGTTCGAGTCTTCCAAGCCCAAGGGCAAGGGCAATGGTGGGGGAGACAATGAGCAACAGTCCAAAGATGGCGATGGAAAGCCACCGACAGGGAAGTGGAAGTCCAACAAACAGTCCGACAAGAAGAAGGACAAGGAGCCAGTTGAGTGCTTCTTATGTGCAGGTCCACATCGAATGCGAGACTGCCCACAGCGAGCCAAGCTGTCCGCCATCAACAGGGAGGATGATGAGCCAGAAGATGAGATTCTGAAGCTTGGTTCCATTATACTTAGTTCTGTGAAGGCCGGGAGGTGCCGAAAGCAGAAGGGACTAATGTTTGCAGACATCACCATTGCAGGCCAGGAAATGAGTGCTCTAGTTGACACAGGAGCATCAGATTTGTTCATGTTCGACGAGGCTGCTAAGAAACTTGGTCTCAAGGTTGAGAGGACAGCCAGTTGGATCAAGACTGTTAACTCAAAGGAGGTCCCAACCATGGGTGTGGCAAAAGAAGTGGAAATGCAACTTGGAGACTAGAAGGGTAAGGAAACTATTGAGGTAATCCCATTGGATGATTATGAGTTTGTTCTTGGCTTAAATTTCCTTGACTGGATTAATGCTCTCCTTGTGCCTTTTGCCGATTGCATTTGTATCTTGGATGCCCGATGCCAATGTGTTGTGCAAGTTAATAAAGAAACAGGTGTTGGAGCCAAGGTGCTGTCCGCAATCCAACTAGCCAAGGGTGTGCCCAAAAATAAAGATACCTATTTGGCGGCCTTGAAGTTTGATGAGCCTCAAGAGCCCAAGGATAAGACCCCCATTGAGGTGCTAGAGGTGCAGCAGTCCTTTAAAGATGTGATGTCTGCCGAGTTGCCCGAGGGGCAGCCATCCAAGAGAGGGATGGATAAAACTGATGCATCAGACTTTGCTATTGGAGAAATGCTGATGCAAGATGGACAAACAGTGGTGCTAGAGAGTCAGAAGCTCGATGAGACAGAGCTTCGCTGCATGGTCCGAGAGAAAGCCCTGTTGGAGGACCGTTATTATTGGCCACACATGCAGGAAGATGTTGAGGCGTATGTGGAAACTTGTCTAGTGTGCCAACAAGACAAGGTTGAGCTTAAGACACCAGATAGACTCTTACAGCCATTGTCCATACCGGAGCGCCAAGGTGAGAGCGACTCCATTGATTTTATTGCAGGTTTGCCTAAGACGGATGAGTTTGGGAGCACTATAGTAGTGGCGTGGACTGAGTTGTTCAAGTTGCTGGGGTCAGACTTGAACTATTCCACCAGTGTGCATCCCCGAACAGATTGGCAAACCGAAAGAGTGAATGCTTTACGGGAAGTATATCTCAAGCACTATGTGAGTGCAATGCAGCAAGATTGGCCAAAACTGTTAGATGTGGTGCAGTTTTCTTACAACTTGTAGCGGAGCGAGGCCACAAACAGGAGTCCGTTCGAGATGGTGACTGGACAGCAGCCACTTACAGTTGTTGCAACAGGTTACACTGGACCAAATCCAGCAACATACATGTTTGTTAATCCTTTTCAGGTAGACCAGTAGGATCCAGACATGGGTGAGTCTCAAAGCGCACCAGTAGGAGTGATGGCCTCCTACGACAGAGATATACAGTGTATACTTACAGATCGAGTAGTACGGCGAAAGAATTACAAGCCAAGGCATGAGTACTTTGTCCGATGGAAGGGACTACCCGACAGTGAGGCAAGTTGGGAACCAGTCGAGGCATTATGGCAGTTCCAGGATAAGATTGAGCAGTTCCATGCAGAGGACGCGACGAAGGTGTCGCTGGAACAAGTTGGGGAGAATGTCACGGGCCGCGCGATCCCGCTCGGGTCCGTTATGCACACAACAGGTCCAGGCCCAGTTCGCACACAACAGGTCCAAGCCCAGGATCTGAGTTACAAAAAGTATCTTGACCCACCAGAATAGGCCTAATCCCTGGAGCATTCTAGAAGGCCCTGGAAGATAGATTTTACCTGGAGATTCTAGAAACAGTAAAAGATAGTTACTGCCCAACAGTTCTAGCTTATCTAGAACTCTAAGAGATAGAGTTTAAATTTCTTTAGGCCTCTAGATAATGTAATCTTAGTCGTTCATTTGTTTAAATCTGAACCGTTGATGTAAGGGGATTCAACTATAAATAGAGACCTCCTCCATCCTCATTTGCATCATTCAACTCATTTGAGTAATATACAAGAGCATTCTTCTCTACTCTCTCTTGTTCTATTTTTTTCTGCTTAGCCCTAGTAACTTTTAGTTACCAGTTCCTTTCTTGAGTGTTTAGAGGCTGACTTAGACATCCAGGGAAGCGATTTCCAGCCTAAGGCCGCACGATTAGCAGGACTAAAGTTTCGAGTCCGTGAGACGTGCTCCAAGGTGGCGTCTTTTGATCTGGCTTGACTTCTAAACCAAATGCTCTTAAAATTTACATGAGTAATTATACATACTCACATGTTATCTATTTCTCCTTTTTTTTTTGGATTTTGGATCACTTATCACAACCCCACTTATAAAACATTTTAATTATCCTCTATTTCTCCTCATGAACCATGATGCTTAATTACAATTTCTTGACAATAATTATTATATTAATTGTTATTATTTTCGGTATACTTAAACATGTTATTAATAAAAAATATATTAATCAATGTCATTATAAAAAATATATAACTAATACATTTTTTTTTTTTTGAATTCATTAAAAATAATATATTAAATGTAAAATTTTATTTTAAAATGATAATTAAATAATCCTTAAAATAATAATTAAATATACTTTGTCAGTTGTCAACTCCCCTGTCCGCTCTCATTTCTTGGAATAGAATTATATATATATATATATATATATATATATATATAAACTCAAGGAATGAATCATCCAAAGCAAAGATCCCAATAATAGTGCATATATTAATTGTCAGATTTGTTACACAACTCAGAATTGGGTAGGTTTCTTATATGTCATATCTTGTATCTTTTAAGAGCAAATGTTTTCATAGTGGAAAAGTAGGAAAACTCCAACTCAAAAATGATGGTAATGGTAAATATTAATCAACTCTTTTCAACCATGTCTTATCCAAGGTAATGAAGACCAGAAATCTCAGCAATGGAGGTATATATATATATAGGGATAATGCAGAAATGAGATATATAGAGATGGTGGTGACAGTGATCATGGTGGTTTTCTAGGTGGCAATTATGTTAATAAGGAAATGGTAGGTTTCATTTTCAATCTCATAGTCTAATCTCATTTTCCTTATTTTCAAATACGTTTTAATTAAATTATTGTTGCTTGTAGAGGGTTCTCAATGTAAGTGGAGAAAATGTGCCGTAATAAGAATATAGTAATAATAATTAATTCAATTACAATAAGCATGCTGGAACTATGTTATTTAATTAATTTTACTTATCAAAACCCAAGGTTGCATCCGAGTATTTGGCTTATTGATTGGTGTATGCTCCTCTGCTAAAAAAAAACAGGGTTCGAATCTCCTATCTCATAAACTATAAGAAAAAAAAAAAAACCCAAGGTTAGTGTGGATCGTACATGGACAGTAGTTGGAGTCGACGGCTCCCCTAGGTTCCCCCATCTGGGATCCCTGGGGAAGAGGATTAAGTTGGCTCTTGTGAACAGCTTTGATGCACTATCTCCCTTCAACCCTTGGAGCGAAATGCGGCAAAAGGAAAGAAAATCCATGGACCAACCCCATCATCTCCACCCCGTAGGAACTACGAGATCACCCCAAAGACGCCTTCGGTATCCAGGGGTCGCGGACCGACCACAGAACCCTGTTCAATAAGTGGAATGCCTAAACTATAAGAAAAAAAAAACCCAAGGTTAGTGTTTAATGTGATTAAAATATAAACAAATTAAATCCAAAAAACTTTATCTTTTAAAAAAAAAATAAAGTTCCAAATTAAGCTGTATTTAATTTACTGGTCAAACTGAAAAAAAAAAAATTAAGTTATATTAATACATACAATTATTAAATCAACAAGTATGTACTCCTTGGTTTGCTAAACCATTCGAAAGAGACGTTCAATTTTATTTTTTTTTGTTAACCCAAAATTTTATTAAACGAACTAGCGGGGAAAGACCCTTGATTTGTTTAAGCAAGTTCCTTCATATGAATTTTCAACCAATATCAACAAAAGCCAACAGGGAAGGAAGAATAATTAAGCATTTATAGTTCTATATATAGTTTTATACTTTATAGTAGTTCCTTGCTAGTTCCTGCAAGACGTTGGTTGAGGCAGCAACTTATTTCTCTTCATTTGCTTCCAAGCCATGACTACTTTTAAGAATTATAATTGCGACGATTATTTTCTGCTGAACCCGGAAGAAGCAAGTTTCTTTGATATTTTTGGCCTACTTTTTTCATCTGAATTGGAAAAAAGAAGTTTCATTGACTGTCCAGGGAAACAACCTCAAGATTTTCGTCTTAGATGGATAATTTTCATCTCCGTTCTTGCTCAGAAACTCCTTCTTTGGGGAAGACCTATGGCCCTGATGGGGAATGCGATCGAGATGTCGCTAAATCTTTTATCAGGCAACGGCGGCTTTTTCAATCTCATACTAAATCTTGTAACAGGTTTCGTCTGCTTCCCTTGTAGACTCTCCCACTATCATTTTTTTTCTTTCAGATATTTGGAAAAACTAGCTGTCTTGAATGAAGATCATCAGTTGCACGTTTTGTCGCTAAAAAGGTTAAAAGTAACAATTCAGAGATGGGGTTTATCGTGCAGGGGAACTCCGGTGGCCTCATAAAGAATCGGCGACGTTTACATCGTTGTTAGCAAATATTGACACTCGCAGTGAATTAGACGAAAACATTAAACCTGGTGACAACAATTACAAAGCTTCGCTGTCTATGATGGCTGCGAAAATATCCTACGAGAATAAAGCTTTCATTAAAGCCAAAATTACAGAACATTGGAAGGTATGTTTTTCCATTTAACCATTACTTAAACAATTCATTTTTATACTAAAAAAAAATTGCATTGCCATTAAGCATTTTACTTTCTTAAATTAAAAAAATAAAATGACAATGATGATTCTTCTTCTTTTTGGAGCAGATGAAATTCTTGAAGTTCTATAGTTTCTCGAACGGTAAGTTTTCTGTATTTCCTTTTTAGAATTATACAGCTAAATATAAAAGAGTAAGTTGGCATTGAACATTTAGGATCTCGTAAAATGTCTTTTGAAATTTATTTTTCATATGATCATTCAAATAACAAAAAATTTAAAAAAATTCAAAATTTATTTTTAAAAAAAATCAAATTGAACTAAACAAACGAGATTAATGATCAACATAACTTGGATTATAAATTAATGAACATGATCAATCATCGATATAAATATATATATAACTTTGTATGTTTTAAAGTCTTTATATATGTATATGATCAGTCAAGTTTGGGCAGCTGGTAGTTTTTATCGGCTAAAATAACAAAACAAAACAAAAATTAAATTAAATTTAAGTCTTTATATTTTTATAGCATTCAAATAAAATTTTAATTTGTATTCAAATAAGTACTTAAATTTTAATTTATATTTAAATAAATTTTTAATTTGTATCTAAAAATCCCTTACATAAATTAATCTTTCTTTTAAAATAAAGATTTATTTGAATACATATCAAATGATAATGTTTTATTTGAATATAATAAAATTTTAAAAATTACTTAAAAAATGAAATAATTCAAATAATTCAAATGATAATGGTTTTTTATTATATTCAACCCTCTTATTTTATAGTAATTAATCTGAATGACATTTTCCAACAAGATGGAAAAGATAATCACTATTGCTTTGATTTGGTCTTCTTCCACCACCACCACCACCACTTAGAGGCTTTTGCTTTTGATTTTGACCAAGCAAAAGCTAATTAATTTGGTCAACATTAATTAAAACTTAATTAGCCAAAAATAAGCTAATTGATGAGTTGGTTCAAGCAAGCACATCAGGATATGAACTATGAATGGAAGTCAAGAAATTACAAATCCTAAATTAATAGAATAAGTATTTAATATAAGCAAATGGATCGATCACGTGGTGTACCTAATTTAAGATTCCATTTATTTATTATTGACGTTAACATCTAATTTATGACCTTTTTTTATTTATTATTTTTAAATCCTCTACCAACTATTGGTTTGTCCCTTACTAATCAATTATCCTAACTTGATCTTTAATCCTTATCCTAACTCCCAAAGATTCATTCAATTAGTAAATAGACGATTTTTATTATCAATTATTATTCTATTTAAAAAATATATATATTTTTGGAATAAAATATTGAATGCATCATATTTAGGGGTGTAAACGAGATCTCAAAAAAAAATTGAATTCGGCTCGGTCATTTTTGAGTCGAGCCCGAGTACGAGCGAGCCAAGTTCGAGTATCCTAATACTTGACTCGAGTAGTTCGCGAGTCTAATCAAGTTTTTTAAATTTTAATATATATTTTTTTATTTTTAATTAGTATTGAAAAATCTCAATTCGAACTTGAACTCGAGTTCAAGCATAAATAATCGAGTTTGAAATCGAGTATGGGAATCGAGCTCATTTTTATTAGATAATCAAGGTTAATCGAGCGAGCTCGAGTAGTTCAATTTTTATCTTGAATCGAGTTAGAGTTTTAAAAGTAAAACTCGATCAAACTTGAGCCGAGTTTCGAGTCTCGAATTTCAAGTTGAGTTCGAGCTTTTTACAACTTGAACTCGACTCAACTCGATTGCACCTCTAATCAGATCAATGTGGGAAAATGTGTTTTTAAAATAAAATAAAAACTAAAAGTATCCTTAAGCGTAATATATATGAAAAAAAACTCCACGCTTATATGTTAAACCATGAAATTAATCGAGTAAAACTACGTGGTTTTGGTAATTTTTTGTACAATTTCTTTATTAAAATCCTTATTTGATCATTTTCACAAGTGAGCAAAAACGTCGTTCAACCCAAGCCTTCATGCTCCAAGATACACAGGCTAACCCCAACTTAATTGTGGTTGCATTTAGAGGCACAAGCCCATTTGATGCCGATGACTGGCGAACCGATTGCGATCTTTCCTGGTTGGAGCTTAAAGCCATGGGTAAGGCAAAGACCCATAGTGGTTTCATGAAAGCTTTAGGCCTGCAAAAGAACAATGGTCGGCCTAAGGAGATCCAAAAAGACAGCAGTGACCTACAAAAATTTGCTTACTACACTCTCAGAGAAAAGCTGAGGGAGGTTTTGAAAGAGAATGAGGAAGCAAAGTTTATATTGACAGGGCATAGCTTAGGTGGGGCATTAGCAATTCTATTTGCAGCTGTGTTAATGGTACATGAGGAAAAAGGGTTGTTGGAGAGATTGGATGGGGTTTACACCTTTGGGCAGCCAAGGGTTGGGGACGAGAAGTTTGGGGAATATATGAAGGAGAATTTGACAAAATTTGATGTGAAATATTTCAGGTATGTTTACTGCAATGATATGGTGCCTAGGGTTCCTTATGATGACAAAACCCTCTTTTTTAAGCATTTTGGATCCTGCCTCTACTTCAATAGCTTCTACAAAGGGGAGGCAAGCCTCTCAATTTTGTTTGAATACGATACGAAAATTATTAACACGACATGTTTAATATATGTTTTATATTCGTGTTTAGGATTTTGACCCATTTAATAATTGGATTTATATTTGATACACCGTCAGTGTATAGATCTATACACTAACAATGCACCATATGATGCTGCCTGTTAAAATTTAGGTCTAGGGTTTAGGATTTTAGGGTTTAAGATTTTTTTTAATGAAGTGTCACCATAAGATTCACTGTCAGTGTAACTATACACTGACAGTGCATCAAATACAAACCCTTAATAATTTGTCTTATGTTTATGTGTTTGTATTTGATGCACCGTCAGTAGGGGTGAGCGTTCGATCGAGTCGAGTCGAGTGAAAAAAATTCGGATTAGTCGAGTTGACGAGTCCTATTTTGTCAACCAAACTCAATTTGAAATTTTAGCGAATCGAGTCGAGTTAAAACAAATTCGAGTCGAGTCGAGTCGAATAATTTATTCGAGTTAAAATCTTATCTTGTAAATGTTGATTGACTAGATCCTGTTACTGTTATCTTGTAAATGCATGTATATCTATAATTTTAAAATTTAGTTCTATGAAATTACAAATATATATTTTTTTTTTGTGTTCTATCTTTTCTTATAAATATAACTATCAAAGACTTCTCATACTAAATAAATAGCCTACTATTGACCTTTAAAAAAAAAGAATTCATTATCTTTTGAATTCATCGTTTGGTTAGCTTGGTAATGTGCATGATATCAACCAAAAGCTTCAATCTTTAACTGAATGAAGCATTGAGTGATAGCCTTCCCCTTTTGAAAGTCAAAAAATTCAATGTAAACTTTCAATCTAGACTTGTCAATTTCAAAGGGAAAAAAAAATGAATGATAAACATTAAGACAATAAGTATGCAGTCCACAGGTCATGTGGATTTATTTTTCTACTGAATGGTGACAAATAACAAAAATAAATGACCCAACAAAAATCGGCTAAAGAGTAAAAAGGGAAGATGAAATAAGGAAAACGCAAAACTCAAGCTTAGTATCAAACTCAAATGAGTAAAACGACGTCGTATAGAAATATTTTATTCGGATTTTCGAGTTATTCGAGTTGTATAAATCAAATCCTAGCTAAACTATATAACTCAAATTACTTAGTCGAGTTGATTCGAAAATCCGAATAACTCTAATAAACCGCTTAATTCGAAATTTGAAATTTTTTTCGGTTTTTTCGAGTCGAGTCGGATTTTGCTCACCCCTAACCGTCAGTATATAGGTCTATACACTGATAGTAAATCCTATATTGACATCTTATTAAAAAACTAACCTTAACCTTAACCTTAACCCTAACTCTAACCCTCTTAAAACCTTTAAAGAGGTGACATCGTAATTTATACACTGATGGTACATCAAACATAAATCCTATGTTTATATTTACATTGCTAACACGAAAATATGATGTGCATACACGAATTGTTGGGATGGATTTTAAAATAAAAGAATTTGCAATGCAGGTTTTACCGGAGCAACCGAACAAGAATTACTTCTCTTTACTATGGGTGTTACCAAAGATAATGAATGCAATTTGGGAGCTTCTTAGAGGTTTCATATTGCCTTACATTAAAGGTCCAGATTACAAGGAAGGTTGGGTTTTGAGAATGTGGAGGGTAATTGGATTAGTAGTACCAGGATTATCAGCTCATTCCCCTCAAGATTATGTCAATTCTACTAGATTGGGATCCTTGCCATTGGTTCAATGAAAAATCTAGATAAACCTAGTTTGTCATTTGTTACTTTTACAGCGAGGTTGATGGTTTAGATGTAAAAAACACAAGCATTGCACTATCCTCATTGCCCCATAAGCAGAGGCAGATGAATAATGCATAACCTAGACCAGACAATATTTGAAACGACATGAATACGACACAGAAAAATAATAAAAATATGATATGAAACACGACATTACGAGGGCGTTTGGTATGATGAAAAGTGATCACATTCTATGAAAAGTAATTGGTGGGAAAGTGATTCCCATGTTTGGTATGCTAAAAACTGCTCACTTTCCTGTGAATATAACTTTTCTTGGAGAGTTACTTTCCCACAAGTATTGTAATGTGATTCCCATGAGAAGTGATGGGAAAATAACTTTTCCATGTAGTTGAAAAGTTAAAAAAATGTTAAGACAAAATTATCCTTTTCCAATTTATTTTAGAGGAGCTGTCTTTTTGTTCAAAGCCCACCAAAGAACGTCTCTAGGTACTCTATCATAAGTTTTCTCTAAATTAATAAAAAAAAAAAAAAAAAAAACCATGTATAAATCTCATCCTACACTCTAAACCTTCAAAAAGTTGTTGCAAGAGATGAACCGCTTTCGTGGTGGATCAACTTGGTATGAAACCAAACTGATTTTTCTCAATCTTAGCATGTTGTCCTAAACGTTGCTCAATAGTCATTTCACAAAGTTTCATAGTATGACTCATAAGTTTTACTCCTCTATAATTTGAGTAATTCTGAATGTCGTCTTTGTTTTTATATAAGGCACAAAGGTAATCTTCCTCCACTCATCAGACATTTTATTATTTTGTCAAATCTTATTAAACAAGTTCATCAACCACCCAATCCTAAACTCACTGTGATATATTCAAATCTCGATTGAAATTGCATCTCGGTCTACCATCTTTTGCAGTTTTCATTCGGCGCAAGGCCTCTTAGACCTCAAAGGGCCTTATCCTATGTATAAAGTCACAATTTAGGTCATCTGACGGTACAGTTAGATCATCCACATCTTAGAAGTAATTAATTACCATTGAACAGCTTATCAAAATATTCATTTCATCTCTTTCTATGAAAAGTGATCACTTTCTATGAAAAGTAATTGGTGGGAAAGTGATTCTCATGTTTGGTATGCTAAAAACTGCTCACTTTCCTGTGAATATAACTTTTCTTGGAGAGTTACTTTCCCACAAGTATTGTAATGTGATTCCCATGAGAAGTGATGGGAAAATAACTTTTCCATGTAGTTGAAAAGTTAAAAAAATGTTAAGACAAAATTATTCTTTTCCAATTTATTTTAGAGGAGCTGTCTTTTTGTTCAAAGCCCACCAAAGAACGTCTCTAGGTACTCTATCATAAGTTTTCTCTAAATTAATAAAAAAAAAAAAAAACCATGTATAAATCTCATCCTACACTCTAAACCTTCAAAAAGTTGTTGCAAGAGATGAACCGCTTTCGTGGTGGATCAACTTGGTATGAAACCAAACTGATTTTTCTCAATCTTAGCATGTTGTCCTAAACGTTGCTCAATAGTCATTTCACAAAGTTTCATAGTATGACTCATAAGTTTTACTCCTCTATAATTTGAGTAATTCTGAATGTCGTCTTTGTTTTTATATAAGGCACAAAGGTAATCTTCCTCCACTCATCAGACATTTTATTATTTTGTCAAATCTTATTAAACAAGTTCATCAACCACCCAATCCTAAACTCACTGTGATATATTCAAATCTCGATTGAAATTGCATCTCGGTCTACCATCTTTTGCAGTTTTCATTCGGCGCAAGGCCTCTTAGACCTCAAAGGGCCTTATCCTATGTATAAAGTCACAATTTAGGTCATCTGACGGTACAGTTAGATCATCCACATCTTAGAAGTAATTAATTACCATTGAACAGCTTATCAAAATATTCATTTCATCTCTTTTTAATCTCCTCATCCTTAACCAGGACCATATGGTTGTAATCTTTAATACGCCTTATAATTCCCAAATCTCTAGCCTTCTTCTCCCTGATCCGAGCAAAGCCTATAGATATCCTTCTCTCTGTCTTTTGAGTCCAATCTATCATAAAAATAATGATTTTAACAAAACAATGTTATTTCCGAGTTAAGTTAATTCATGGGTTCTCTGCTGGGTCTGTCGGGGAGGATACCATCAATTATCGTTCCTTTTTTAAATAAATAAAAAAAAAGAAAGGTAAAAGTGATTCGGAGAATTTCAAAATAAGTCAAAAAAAAAAAAAACAACTTTCCATGTTTTGCCGGGTCTGTCGGGAAATATGGAAAATTTTGCATCAATAAGCTCAGGATTATTCTCAAATGACATAATCATTTCGAAGGGGATTAATTTTTAAATACCCAAAATTAAAAACCATTTTTTACCGAGATTCGTGATAACACACGATTAATAAGGTACCATTTTACACGGGCGTCGCGGGGGTGCTAATCCTTTCCCGCACGTAATCGACTCCCGAACCCGATTTTGTTTTCTCTCTGGATTAAAGCGTAGACTTCGAAATTGGTTTTAAAAAGATGTTTTAATTAATTTTAAAATATTTTACTAAAACTAATTTTAATAGGTGGCTAATCACACCTACAAAAAAGATTGGTGGCGACTCCATTTTATTTTGAAAATCATTTTAATGGCCAAAAAACTGTTATGACATTCTTAATAGCTACCTTTATTTCCTCATTCCACCATGATATGTCCTTACATGACGAAGTCATGTCCTTTGATTCACCAAGTTCCTCCTTAATCACTCATCTAATACAATCGATAATCTTAGTTCATATCATACTAGGGTCGGCCTCGTCTTCCCAATTAGCACCTTTGATTAGTCACCCCAGACATTCTCTACAATGTATTTATTTTCCCGCCGTTAATGAAACTCTCTTGTTTTCTTCATTAAGCGCTCTATCTTGAGTTCCTAAAACAGAGTATTGCTACCTACTCAGATCAAATCTCGTACCAAATTTTCACCGAATAATTAAACTCGATATTTTTCGATCCTTCTCATTGTCTTGGACCAAGACTTATAGTGGATTGGTTTCAAAGCCCAAATCATGAAGTGCAAACTAATACTTAGGCCTTGTTTAATATTACTTCCGGCACAGTTTTTGAAGTCAAAAGCTGTTTTTCACGCAAACGCAAATAAAAAATTTTGGTTTTGCTATTGAAATCATGGTTTGAAAAACCAAATCAAAAAGCCAAAAAATATAACTTTTGAGCTTTAAAAGCTGGATTTTGAATAAAATGACTTTATTATCTTCACATCTTTACACTTTTATTATTTTAAACATATCTTTTTTTGACATTTCAATTTTCTATAACACTTTTTCACAGCAATGTTAAACACTTAAAAATATTTAAACCATAATTTTTCACCACATTTTTTAAACATATTTTTTTCAACCTAAATTTTTTTTAACAACAATGCTAAATTAGCTCTTAATCAACATGAGCAAATCTGATTTTTTTTTTTTTTTTGGCGACTCCTTCCTTTCGTTTCATCCAGCAGCACCAGGTCAAAAACTTTGTCTATATTATTCCACAAAAAAATCTCCCCGACACAGTTTAATTCCAGAGGTCTCCACAGGCGAGTCAAGCACGTCCTAATTCTCATCCCCAGTCCCCACCATATGGAACACCATGTGAAACGCGTTTAAGTTTTTTTCTTTGTTCTTTTCAAATTCTCGCTCGCTAGCAGCCTTAGGATTCGGTAAAGCAGAGCTAAACGTAGCCCTCGCTTCTGACTTTGTCGTTGCTTTCTACTTTCTAGGCAGACGCGTGCTCCAAGGTGGCGTCTTTTGATCTGGCTTGACTTCTAAACCAAATGCTCTTAAATTTACATGAGTAATTATACATACTCACATATTATCCATTTCTCCTTTTTTTTTCGGATTTTGGATCACTTATCACAACCCCACTTATAAAACATTTTAATTATCCTCTATTTCTCCTCATGAACCATGATGCTTAATTACAATTTCTTGACAATAATTATTATATTAATTGTTATTCTTTTCGGTATACTTAAACATGTTATTAATAAAAAATATATTAATCAATGTCATTGTAAAAAATATATAATTAATACATTATTTTTTTTAATTCATTAAAAATAATATATTAAATGTAAAATTTTATTTTAAAATGATAATTAAATAATCTTTAATTAATAATTAAAAAACATAGTTACACAACTCAGAATTGGGTAGGTTTCTTATATGTCAAATCTTGTTTCTTTTAAGAGCAAATGTTTTCTGAGTTGTGTAACAAATCTGACAATTAATATATGCACTATTATTTGGATCTTTGCTTTGGATGATTCATTCCTTGAGTTTATATATATATATATATATATATATATATATATATATATATATATATATATATAGGGATAATGCAGAAATGAGATATATAGAGATGGTGGTGACAGTGATCATGGTGGTTTTCTAGGTGGCAATTATGTTACTAAGGAAATGCTAGATTCCATTTTCAATCTCATAGTCTAATCTCATTTTCCTTATTTTCAAATACGTTTTAATTAAATTATTGTTGCTTGTAGAGGGTTCTCAATGTAAGTGGAGAAAACATGCCGTTATAAGAATATAGTAATATTAATTAATTCAATTGCAATAAGCATGCTGGAACTATGTTATTTAATTAATTTTATTTATCAAAACCCAAGGTTGCATCCGAGCATTTGATTTATTGATTGGTGTATGCTGCTCTGCTAAAAAAGAACAGAATTTGAATCTTCTATTTCCTAAATTATAAGGAAAAAAAACCCAAGATTAGTGTGGATCGTACATGGACGGTAGTTGGAGTCGACGGCTCCCCTAGGTTCCCCCGTCTGTGATCCTTGGGGAAGAGGATCAAGTTGGCCCTTGCGAACAGCTTGATGCACTATCTCCCTTCAACCCTTTGAGCGAAATGTGACAAAAGGAAGGAAAATCCATGGACCAACCCCATCGTCTCCACCTTGTAGGAACTACAAGATCACCCCATGGACGCTTTCGGTATCTAGGGGTCGCAGACCGACCATAGTCAATAAGTGAAATGCCTAAACTATAAGGGAAAAAAAAACCCAAGGTTAGTGTTTAATGTGATTAAAATATAAACAAATTAAATCCAAAAAACTTTATCTTTTTAAAAAAAATAAAGTTCCAAATTAAGCTGTACTTAATTTACTGGTCAAACTGGGAAAAAAAAAAAAAGCTATATTAATACATACAATTATTAAATCAACAAGTATATACTCCTTGGTTTGCTAAACCATTCCAAAGAGACGTTCAATTTTTTTTTTTTTTTGTTAACCCAAAATTTTATTAAACGAACTAGCGGCGAAAGACCCTTGATTTGTTTAAGCAAGCAAGTTCCTTCATATGATTTTTCAACCAATATTAACAAAAGCCAACAGGGAAGGAAGAATAATTAAGCATTTATAGTTCTATATATAGTTCTATACTTTATAGTAGTTCCTTGCTAGTTCCTGCAAGACGTTGGTTGAGGCAGCAGCTTATTTCTCTTCATTTGCTTCCAAGCCATGACTACTTTTGAGAATTATAATTGCGACGATTATTTTATACTCAACCCGGAAGAAGCAAGTTTCTTTGATCTTTTTGGCCTACTTTTTTCATCTGAATTGGAAAAAAGAAGTTTCATTGACTGTCCAGGGAAACAACCTCAAGATTTTCGTGTTAGATGGATCATCTTCATCTCCGTTCTTGCTCAGAAACTCCTCCTTTGGGGAAGAACACCTATGGCCCTGATCGGGTATACGATCGAGATGTCGCTAAATCTTTTATCAGGCAACGGCGGCGTTTTCAATCTCATACAAAATCTTGTAACAGGTTTCGTCTGCTTCCCTTGTTGACTCCCACTATCATTTTTTTTCATATATTTGGAAAAACTAGCTGTCTTGAATGAAAATCAGTTGCATGTTTTGTCGCTAAAAAGGTTAAAAGTAACAATTCAGAGATTGGGGTTTATCGTGCAGGGAAATTCCGGTGGCCTCATAAAGAATCGGCGACGTTTACATCGATGTTAGCAAATATTGACACTCGCATTGAATTAGACAAAAACATTAAACCTGGTGACAACAAATACAAAGCTTCGCTGTCTATGATGGCTGCGAAAATATCCTACGAGAATGAAGAATTCATTAAAACCAAAATTACAGAACATTGGAAGGTATGTTTTTCCATTTAACATTACTTAAACAATTCATTTTTATACTAAAAAAATGCATTCCCATTAAGGCATTAAGCATTTTACTTTCTTAAATTAAAAAAAAAAAAATGACAATGATTCTTCTTCTTCTTCTTCTTTTTGGAGCAGATGAAATTCTTGAAGTTCTATAGTTTCTGGAACGGTAAGTTTTCTGTATTTCTTTTTTAGAATTATACAGCTAAATATAAAAGTGTAAGTTGGCATTGAATATTTAGGATCGTTTGTTTTACGAAAAAATGTTTTTCGAAAAAATTATTTTTCACTTTATTATTTAAATAATAAAAAATATAATTTTTTTTTTCAAAAAATAAATCTATTTAAAAAAAATTATTTTTAACGAAACAAAGGGAGATGAGATTAATGATCAACTTAACCTGGAATGTAAATTAATGAACGGTGATCAACCATCTGATATAAATATATAAAAATTATTTAAATGATCAAACGGCAGTCATCACAGATCCACAAATTACATTGTTTTTCTGTTTTCTTGTCTAAGTACATTGTTTTTTGTTTTCGTGTCTAAGCCAACTTGGTTTAATTATGTCAACAATGCTAATTATGTCAACAATGCTGCCTCTGATGATTTGAAGTTTATAATTATTAATAATAATAATTCAACATATATACAGATAACTTTGATGTACGTGGGGTTAAAGAAATAACCTTATAAGTTATAACCATGAATTTATTGACTAAGTGTTAAGGATAAGATAGGTTTTTTTTGGAGAATAGGAAAGACTTGGAAAATAAGAAGAAGAAAAAGTTGGAAATTAGAAACAAATATATATATATATATATATATTTATATATAACTTTGTATGTTTTAAAGTATTTATATATATGTATATGATCAGTCAAGTTTGGGCAGCAGGTAGCTTTTATTGGCTAAAATAACAACACACAAAAAAACTGAACTTAAATTTAAATCTTTATATTTTTATTATTGCATCCAAATAAAATTTTAATTTGCATTCAAATAAATATTTAACTATTAATTTTTACTCAAATAAATTTTAAACTTTTAATTTATACTTAAAAAACCCCTTAACATAAATTAATCTTTGGTTTGAAATAAAAGAATACAAATCAAATGATAATGATTTATTTGGATATAATAAAAATTTAAAAATAATTCAATTTTTTTTTTAATATATTAACCCTCTTATTTTATAGTGATTAATCTGAATGACAATTTCCAACAAGTTGTATAAGATAATGGCCTACAGACTGCTATTGCTTTGATTTGGTCTTCCTCCATCATCACCACCACTTAGAAGCTTTTGCTTTTGATTTAGACCATAAGACCAAGCAAAACCTAATTAATTTGGTCAACATTAATGAAACCTTAATTAACCAAAAATATATATGCTAATTGGTGAGTTGGTTCAAGCAAGCACATCATGATATGAACTATTAAAGGAGTCAAGAAATTACAAATCCTAATTAAATTAATAGTTTAAGTATTTATATAAGCAAATGGATCGATCACGTGGTGTGCTTAATTTAAGATTCCATTTAATTATTATTGACGTTTACATCGAATTTAAGACTTTTTTAATAAAAATCCTCCACCAACAATTTGATTTGTCCCTTACTAATCAATTATCGAAATGGTAAATTCTTTGTCTCAGTCTCACACTTCATCCTTATCCTTATGTACTCATAGAATTCGTACAATTGATAAGGAGATGAATTTTTTTATTTATTATTGTTCAATTTTTTTAAAAAATATTTTAAAAATAAAATTCTGATCGATAAAAAAATATTCTTAAAATTAAGCAAAACTTACAAATATCTTTGGCCGTATTATAATAAAAAAAAGTTCACCCCTATATATTAAACCATAAAAATATAAATCAAATAAAACTGTGTGGTTTTGGTAACTTTTTGTAAAATTTCTTTATTTAAATCCAAATTTGATCATTTAATCCTTATCCTTATTAATTTTTTTTTTTGAAAAATATTTTGAGAATAAAATCATGAATGTATCATATTAATGTAAAAAATATATATTTAAAATAAAATAAAACTTAAAAAATATAAACTTCGCCCTTATATGTTAAACCATGAAATTATTTTATATTATTATAAAGAGAATGACTAAGTTTGTGTCATTGAGTCAAATGACATCAACTCAATTGATAAAATTATAAAATTAATCAAATATAATTATAACATAAAAAATAAAATAAAGATATTTTTATCTTTTTCAAATTTCATATACATATTTATTCTTAAAAAACTACTCACTAAACCAATAAATTACCCATCTATAAAATTATTTATATTTTTACTTATAATTTTTTTAAAAAAAATAATTTTTTCACCCATATGGGTGTGTCAAATTCTAGTAAATCGAGGTTTCGGTAAGTTTTTGTACTATTTCTTTATTGAAATCCTAATTTGATAATTTGCTTCACAGGTGAACGTTTTTCAACCCAAGCCTTCATGCTCCAAGATACACAGGCTAACCCCAACTTGATTGTGGTCGCATTTAGAGGCACAAGTCCATTCTCAGCCGATGACTGGCGAACCGACTGCGATCTTTCCTGGTTCGAGCTTAAAGCCATAGGTAAGGCGAGGACCCATAGAGGTTTCATGAAAGCTCTAGGCTTTCAAAAGAACGGTTGGCCTAAGGAGATCCAACAAGACAGCAATGACCTACACAAATTTGCTTACTACACTCTCAGAGAAAAGCTAAGGGAAGTTTTAAAAAAGAATAAGGAAGCAAAGTTTATATTGACAGGGCATAGCTTAGGTGGGGCATTAGCAATTCTGTTTGCAGCTGTGTTAATGGTACATGAGGAAGAAGAGTTGTTGGAGAGATTGGATGGGGTTTACACTTTTGGGCAGCCAAGGGTTGGGGACGAGAAGTTTGGGGAATATATGAACGAGAATTTGAGAAAATTTGATGTGAAATATTTCAGGTATGTTTACTGCAATGATATGGTGCCTAGGGTTCCTTATGATGACAAAAACCTCTTTTTTAAGCATTTTGGATCCTGCCTCTACTTCGATAGCTTCTACAAAGGAAAGGTAAGCCTCTCAATTTTGAACACGATACGAAAATGAGTAACACGATATGTTTATATTCATGTTTAGAATTTTGACTCATTTAATAATTGAATTTTTATTTGATGCATCGTCAATGTATAGATCGACAGTACATCATATGATGTCACATGTTAAAAGTTAGGTTTAGGATTTAGAGTTTTTATTTATGCGCTCACAATGTATAAAATTCATGAACGATACTTCATTAATGAGCAAATAACTATTAATGAGGTGTCTTATTTCATTCTATTTTTATGTTTATTTGTAGCTCCTTCTTTGTTTTTTGCTTATTAGTGAGGTGTTTCATTGTGGTTCACTGACAGTATAAGTGCATCAAATATACACTCTTTTTTTAATGGGGTGTCACCTTAGAATTTACTAACAGTATATAAAAACTATACATTAACAGTACATCAAATATAAACTCTTAATAATTTATCTTATGTATATATTTACACTGCTGACATGAAAAAAAAAAGGACGAAACATGACGTGCATACACGAATTGTTGGGATGGATTTGAAAATAATTTTTTTTTGCAATGCAGGTTTTACCGGAGGAACCGAACAAGAATTACTTCTCTTTACTGTGGGTGTTACCAAAGATGATGAATGCAATTTGGGAGCTTCTTAGGGGTTTCATATTGCCTTACATTAAAGGTCCAGATTACAAGGAAGGTTGGGTTTTGAGAACGTGGAGGATAATTGGATTAGTAGTACCAGGATTATCAGCTCATTCCCCTCAAGATTATGTCAATTCTACCAGATTGGGAAGATTCTCATAGGGCTCAATCACTAGAAGGATTTTTTCCATTAAGATGGGTGAATAGAACAAGAATAAAAAATCATGCAAAGAAATATTTAGAAAAATAAGATGGCTGTATAAAATATTTGGGTGAATAAAACAAGAATAAAAAATCATGCAAAGAAATATTAAGAAAAATAAGATGGCTGTATAAAATATTTTTTTAACGTCTTCAAAATATAACAAAATCATTAAACACTCCAAGCATAATAGTAAAAATGATTGAATAGAAAAATCATTTTATATGGATAACAAATGAATATATCTTTTTGAGATATCCTTTTATAAGAATTGTGACAACTTTTACAATAGAAGAGTTTTTTCTTTATAAGACAACTAATGATGAACAATTCTAATTTTCAAAATTTAATTATTTTGAAATTAAAATAATAATAATAAAATTAATTGTTTTATATAATCTATAAGCTTGACTTTTCTAAATAATATAAGATTGATTACCTACTAACATTATAATTAAACTACTAACATTTGTAATCTATTTGACCACTTCAATTCTATTACTTGTGAGAAAGAAGGTATAAGAGTGATATTTCCATTTCCATGGCAAACTGTCATAGTAAGAAAAAGAAAAAAACTAGAAAAGTTGATTAACTTACATACATGCATAGGATTTTCTTAGTCAAACATTTAGGAAATCTTTAAATCCCATGACATGTTAATGGAATACACGGACACGAATATACGAACATGTCTAAATCTATATAACACAAACTATTAACACGTCAAAATTTATACAAATATAAAACACCTTAAACACGATTATGACACTAAAAAAAAACACAAATACAATATGGATACACGAATTGTAAGGTCTAGCATAACCATTGTATCATTCTCACTGCATACATGAAGCAAATGAGAAGAAAGAAAAAAAAAATCAATGGACTGTGTTATCATACCATATGCAGAGTGCAGAAACACAGAATTAGTTCAATTATCAGTGATGGGAGGGGGAACTCTGAGATGCTCCGAAATTTACATATATGGTGTAAGTAACCTATGTTGCTCCGACTCTTCATTGTTCTTAAAGTATCCGTGTCTGACATCCGTGTCCGATGCATATCCGGACATAGGGTATGGGGATATGATCCTCAAAAGACCCTCCAAATACATGAAAATCTTAAAAAAAGTTTAACATACCCGTGTCGGATATAGACCCGTGTCCGACACTCACACCGGAGTCCGAGTAACATAGTAACCAACTAAACCATACCATGATATCAATAAAGGAAGAAACAGATAATAAAAAAAAAAAAAAAAACACTACAAATATTGCAAGTATTATTTATCTAACACCTTACTAATTCATCTCTCCAAATATAAAGGAAGAACAGCTGCCTTGAATATGTACAACAAGCACCAAGAATCACTAACACAACCCCTTTTACTTCACCATGGACCCGTATGTGTTCTTCGCAAGCATCGCTTCTTAGCTCCTTGTTGCATGTTCATCTCCATGACCTGTGGTAGTGAACCAAATTCAAACAAAGATTTGAGAAGTTCTAAGCAAGTTTTCTAATAATTTAAGTCGATTATAATTGCTAAATAGGGGGAAAACTGGAGTTTACAGCTAATATGTATGTGTGTAAATTTCTTTTCAATGTCCTAATATGATAGGATTGTGCACCTAAGAATTCTTGAAAAGTGAAGCAAAAATACCTCAAAACTAAATAAGCAATCAGTCAACTAGTGAAGTACAGAGAATAATTTGAGATCAATTGCATTCTCTGTTACCGGACTCTTCATTCTCTCTAAAGTATCCGTCTTTGATACATATTCGGACGTGAGTATGAAAGTATAATCTTCCAAATATATGGAAAACATAAAAAATAAAAATAAAATTGAACATACCCATGTCGGACAGGACAAATGCACGCATCCAACACTCAAACCCCCGAGTCCCAATAACACAAGTTGCAGACGCATTCTTACATTCAAGGTTAATGCCAAAATTAACTGCATGTCAAATGTTAAAGAGGGCTCCAAAAATGTACTTGGAACCTTCGATCTCATAAAACTTTTCATGCATAGTAACTAACTAGGTTAAAAAGGGTCCTGAATGTGTCCCCCTTAGGCATAGGAAAACATCGTGGCAAATTATATGTGTTCAATTAAGCAACAGATCAGAACATTCATGACGAATGGCAAATCAGACATTAAGGGTTTTTAAAGGATTCCATGATAAAACAGTATGATTTTATATGAGAGACCCACTATGTTGCTCCGACTCTTCATTTTTCTTGAAGTACCCGTGTTCGACGCATATCCAAACATGGATATAGAGATATGACCCTTCAAGGACTCTCTAAATACATGGAAAACTTAGAAAAAATTAAACATACCTGTGTCGGACACATACCCGTATCTGACACTCACATTAGAGTCCGAGTAACATAGGAGACCCATACTATATACCAGTGAAGTGAAACAACAAAGACACAAATGGATGGATACATAGTGAACCCAACATACATGAGGACGCAACTCCTAAATCCTACAAGAAAAACGTGATTTTTGAAAGCATCAGAAGGTGCATGCATAAGGATGATGCTTCATGATATTTTGAGGAGGGCATAAAATAAGTTGTTATCAAATAAAAACAGAAATGGCAAAAGAAAACTTCTCGGCACCTGATTTTTCTGCATTTCCATGATTTCCACCTGCAGCAACCAAAGTACAGTCAATGAGAATGTAAGCATGTGTTTGCCATAGCCAATAATTAGTAATACTGAGAACTAAGTTTAATGAAACAAAGAAGGGAAAGAACATACATGTTTCTTCTGCAATTCCTGGTTCTCCTCTTTTAGCTTTGCAACTTCTGCTTCTAATTCCGTTGTATAAGCCTAGTAGAGAAGCAAAAAAGTAAAAAAAACCATACGAAACTTCAAAGCACGTATTTGAGAGACACCATAATTTTACTAATTACTAGTGGATAAAATTGTTTTGATTCGCTATAGTTATAACAAAATCATCAACAAGGTCAAGGATGTGAACCTTAATCAATGTTTTATTGATTCTTATATGATAGAGCTTCAAACTTCTCATGTTCTTAAAACAAAATGCTCCATCTATGTTACTCGAACTCGGGTGTGAGTGTCGGACACTGGAATGTCCGACACGGGTATGTTTGATTTATCTTAAGTTTGTTCATGTATTTAGAGGATCCTTGGGAGATCATATCCCCATACCTGTGTCCGGATATGCGTCGGACACGGGTACTTCAAGAAAATGAAGAGTCGGAGCAACATAGCGCTCCATTACCTTGTAACAAGGACCCTTATAACTTCTCATGCAAGACCTCAGACTTCTCAAAATCTTTCATCTCTTCTCATGTCAGATCGCTATCAAATTACCATATTGCAGCATAATCTTTCATGAAGTTTTGCGATGCAGCTAGCATGTCACATATAATAAAAGCAGAAGGCCAATGGCTAGTAAGACTCATAAAGCCACAACACGCACAAACAGGTGGGAAGGTGTTTGCTCGAAGCTATGTTACTCGAACTCGGTGTGAGTGTCGGACACGGGTAATGTTCAATTTTTTCTAAAATTTTCATGTATTTGGAAGGTCCTTAGAGGATCATATTCCCATACTCATGTTCAGATATGGGTCGGACACGGATATCAAACACGAATACTTGAAGAACAATGAAGAGGTGTATTAAAAGCAGAGTTAAAAATCTATGAGATATCTTGGCTCTCACTCTGTTATACGATTAAGAGTTGACATAGGCGGGAAAAGTTATCAAATGAGTACACTGATAACACTTTTAGAAATTTAGTTCTCACCGATGATAATAATGAATATTATTCCAAATTATCTACCTTTACACTACTAATGAAATAAAAAAATAAAAAAATAAAAAAGGCTAAGAAGAAAGGAAATATTTAGATGAATGAAGTAAATAAAAAACATATATTATCACCTGCTTGCGAGCTCGTGATCTTGCAGCTGATTCTCTGTTCTTTATCATTCTTCTTTGCCTCCTCTCAACAACTTTTTCCACAGCACTACATTTCCTACCCCTCAAACTTCCATTAAACACGTAAGGAAGAACTGGCGAAACTGAGGAAGTATTATCTCCACTACTCTTCCCAATCCCATCTGATGAAAGCTGGTTATTATTAGCAGGTGATCCAATCGCAACACCCACTGGCCCTCCTAAACCAACCATACCAATCCCTCCACTTTGAATAAGACCATTAATTAGTCTCTGATCCCCAATCGCAGGAATTCCACCACTTTGCAAAGGTATCTGAGCTCCATATTGCACAGCAGGTTGCTTAGGAAAAATTGGTTGTCGATGCTGTTGTTGCTGTTGAGTTTGCGGCTGAGCTAACTGGTGCTGATTTGATCTAACTCCATTAACGTTCAAAGGCAAATTGGAAGCCTGAATACCAATTTGATTACCACTTTCAGGAATCCTATTCCCCATCAAATTTGGAGCTCTACCACCTTGTTGAAACCCAATCCCAAACCCAGTATTATTACCTGTTTGATGTAATTCCCCAAAGAACCCTCCATTAAGATTATTAACCTTCCCAGCCAATTGGGTATCCTCTCTTACCACACCAGCCCTCACCAAAAACTCCTCTAAAGTAATCTCCCCTAAAGTCTGCTGCCTTTGTGGCATATTATTAGTCGCTCCTACAGTTCCAATCCCGTCTTTCCCTATTGAATACTCCTTTGAAATACCTTTCCAAACTTCATCAACAGTTTTCTGGCTAAGTGTCCTTGGCAAAGTCAAAGACCCTTGTTTTTGTAACACCCCATTTACCTCTAGGCCACCAGTTGAAGAAGCCATTGTTTGAGTTTCTTCAGCACTCCAAATGTTCTTCAACAACTCATCCATGTTCAATGACCCAAAATCTTTGCCTATTCCACCCATGGTGCTTTGAAACTCATCAAAGGTTAGAGAATAGATTGATGTCTGTCTACTTAACGGATAATTCCCCGGCGGTTTATCACCGCCGCCGTCAGCTGACGGCGGTTGGTTACTTCCAAAGTTCTTGAAGTTCATGTTAGTCCCCATTAAAATATGGATAAAAGTGTAAAAAAATATAGTTGGGAAGTTTACTACTATTACTATACTTCAATGAAAGCAAAATAAATAGAACCCCATAAAAATTGAAGGTTTTTTACTTTTCCTATATTTGGGAAGTTCACGTTTTCAATAAAACCCAAAAATCAAGATCATATAAAAACAGGAAGTCTTTAATCCTTATCAGTTTTAACTAAGAAAAACAATCAAAAACATAAAAAGAAAGAAAATAAAAATCAACTCTTTTTTTTGTTCTTTAAGTGTTAGTAAAATCTAACATTTCGATGTGTTCAAGAAAATCTATGTTTTCAACAACCAGAAAGTTGAAGATCTGAGCTAATGAAAACATAAGCTTTTTAATTCAGAACCAAAAAAAAAAAACCAACAAACTTAACATACCAAATAATTGAAAGAAAACAGCAAAGATCAAAACCCAACCAAAACCAAAAAAGAAAATTATAAATAGTACAAATTAGTTGATTACTTAAAACAAAATAATTTTTAAAAAATAGAAGAAAGCAAAGAAAAGTATGGGCAAGAACTAGAGAGATAAAGAAAGAACTAAAGATTAGAGAGAGATATACAAAAATAGTACATATATTTTTTATTTTATTTTTTTGCGTTTCTGGTGGCTTCTTCGGACAGCGTTTGGTTGGTTCCTTCTTCTTCGCGAGTTAGGGCTTCGTGGAAGCGCCAAGTGTCTCTTTGTCTCTTTTTTTAAGACATTAAATATTTTTTTTTTATGCGATTCTTTTTAATAATGTTTTGTGGGCCATCTGGATTCGGGAGACGTGGACGAATAAGGAAAGGGTAGGGGATTGTGATGTGAGATCTGACCAATTCGAAATCGAAAATTGGGAGGATCTAGACCGTCCAAGTTGCGTGTAAGGAACGGTGATGATGGTGTGGATTTTATGATTTTGGATGTAGCGACAAGAGATAAATGCTAAAGAGCCGACGTAGTGATAGTGACCTTGATTTAAGGGTATTTTGGTTTAAAGAAGATGTTTGTTTGATGTTTATTCATTAAATCGAGCCGAGTTGAATCGATGTAAAAGTCGAGTTTGAGTTTAACTCGAATTTTGATTTAAATTTGATCAAGTTTTATTTTTTTAACTCATATTCGACTTTAAATATAAACGAGTTATTTGAACTCGTTCGATTAAGTTTAAAAATTAGTAAAATTTTACAAATTTGATTATTATGCTCGATCTCAAATTCGATAATTTATACTCGAGTTTCAGCTTGAACTCGAATTTACAAAAAAATAAGATTTTTTTTCTTTTAAATACAGGGTTAAAGTTGTAAATAAATAATTTAAAAAATATTTATATATAATATTACTTACTAATATATTATTAAATTTTAAAATCTCGAATAAACTCACAACTATTCGAATAAATTGAAATGTTCAAACTCAATAACTCGAATTAATTGAACTCGATTTAACAATGATGGATCCAACTAAGAAATATATAAACTCATTTAAAATTTTACTTTGTACTCGTGATAAAGCAATGGTTTTGGTTAAGATATTATTTTAATTTAGTTACACTTTATTGAAAACAGTTACTCTAAATTAATTTGTTTAAAAAAAATTTTAAGAAAAATTTTTTATTTGAAAAATCATATAAAAATTTTAAACATATTATATTGATTCTTGTCAATCAAGGTTTGATATGAGAAATATTTTTAAAATAAAATTTTGAGTACATTATTTTATTATAAGAGAATACGTTTTAAATTTTTTTGTAAAATAGATTAAATTTACACAAAATTTGAAATAATTTTAATTATATTATAAAAAAAAATTAAAAATTAAAATAAGAAAAAGAGTTGGATTTTCAATAACAGATAAAAAGTGAATTTTGAGTGAAATATAAGTTTTTTAGAGGTTATGTCGCTTGGTAATTCAGGAATCGGGACTCCAACTGGTATAATCATTATGGCGAGCCGTTCATACCGTTGACTATCAAACTTCAACCATCGTTAACTCCAACCAGAAACAGACACATGACATGTACAGATCATCCAAACATGTATAAATAGCTCGCATAAAGAATAATCAACGATATACACTCTAAACACTCTTCCTCCTCTCACTCTACCCACTTTCTCTCTCATACAAATACTGACTTAAGCATTAAAGCGCGTCTCGAAAACCAACTTCCAACGTTTTCTAATCTTGTTCCTCCTATATAAAACCTTAAACCACCATAATAATCATTTCGCACATCAAACTTCATAAAATGTATAAATATTGTTTCTTTTTAGGAAAATAAACTTTTCAAATTCTATCCTCTCAATTAATTGACTAAGTATATAAAAATGTTTATTATTTGCAAATATACACTATTTGATTTTAAATTCTTAACCACGGTTGTTTCACTTGTAACCAAAAATGAAAAAGCTACTTTATTTTAGGTATAAATGAAGTGGATTTATTCGAGTGAAGAAGAGGATATGGGATTTTATTTGTAGAATAAGACGATCTTACAAAACAAAACAAAAAACTCTCTCACTATCCTCTTTTTTCGCATGAGAAGTATTTTATTTTATTTTGTAAGGAACATTTACATGTATGTGTCAACCAAACACATGGTTAGCGTTATTTAAAGTCAAATGTATAAATTTCGAAATTTGGGTAAGAAATTTTTTATTTGTTTAACTTGTTATGGTTTCGATTAGGATGTAAATAAAATATTTGTGTTTGTAAATTATTTGGATCCGTTTTGAAAAAAAATTTGAATTTGATTTGATTCGACAACTCGAATTTCGAGTGAGTCGAATTTGAGTCTCCTAATACCTGATTTGAGTGACTCGCGAGACTAATCGAATTCTTTATTTTTAATTAGTAAAAAAAATCTTAATTCAAGTTCAAACATAAATAATCCGGTTTGAAGTCGAGTATAAGAATCGAATTCATTTTTTATTAAATAAACGAATTTAATCAAACAGACTTAAATAAATTCAATTTTTATATCGAATCGAGCTCAAATTTTAAAAATAAAATCGATCGAACTCGAATAAAATTTCAAATCGCAAATTTCAAATTGAATTTTTTACCATTTAAGCTCGTCTGAACTCGATTACAACCTAATTCCGACACTTCTAAATACCATAATCTTTATCGAACTAATGGAAAGGGAATGGTACCCAAAGACAATGAATCGTTTTCATGAATTAGGGTTTGAATTTTGAAGATGGTGCAAAGATATACGTGTTCGATTCCGCTATCACTCAACCCCTCCCCAAATAATTGGGGCTTTGGTGCGCCACCACATTTGTCCTAGAGAGCCGATCGTTGATCAATTATTGTTCAATTGGTCCTTACACGTGGTGAAGCCGGTGGTTCCCAACTGTTAGTATATGGACTTTATCTGTGTGTAAAGACTCGATTGCTAGGTTCCATCCAATTTATGGGATTCTAAACTTTCTTCAAGTTTCAAGGACCAAAGGGAATGTGAAGTCTAACTCTGCTCATGTGAAACTAAAAAAAAAAATTGTATGAAACGGTTATTTTATATTAATATATAGTACTTTTATTTATATTATGTTAAGTAATTAGATTTTTAAAAAAAATCAACTATTTATTACAAGAATCATTAATAAATTGCTGAAATAAATATTTATGATTTAATAGTACATATAATGTATAATAAATAGTTGACTTTTTTCAACAATCTAATTACGTGGCATGATATGAATGAAATGGATATATGCTAACGTAAAATAACCGTTTCATATAATATTTTCTCGTGAAACAGGGTTAGAATCTAGTCCATTATTTTTTTTGTCTATTACTTTTCAATACATTCATGTGTAAGGTTCACTCATTAATTATAAAAATCGTACTTGTGAATGATGATTAAAATATATTAAAAAATAATGAATTGAAAAAGTAATGAAAAGAAACCGAATCTCGTAAAACGACCGACACAACTTGCCTTTTTTTTTTTGGTTTTCTTGGTGGGTGACTTCAGTATCTCATTGTCCCTTGCTAGACAAACTAACATAAATGCAAAAGCCAGATGCAGATCCAGCCAAAATATCTCCTCATTTTGTTCACAATTTCATGAAGCATGCGAGGAAAAAGAAGTGCATAAAATAAAGAAATAAAATACTTAAAAACAATTCTCTTAACTGCTGTTTCTAGACGCAAGTAACTTGGAAGACAGAAAGCTTGAGATCAAACTCAACTTTGGGTTTGTTTTTTTTTTTTTACTCCCTTTATTCTTCCTTTTTTTGGGCTACGCCATCTGTGGAGGATGGCCCATCCTTAGGTAACCAAGTCCTCCTATGAGGATATCACGGGGACTTGCTTTTCACACTAGCATTCAAGCTGAACATTGGGGCCTATATTAGTTGGATTCGGATGTAAATATATGATATGGATATGTTCAATTTTTTTTAAAGATTTTTATGTATTTGGAGGATCCTTGGAGGACCATATCCCTATACCCATGTCCGGATATACGTCGGACACAGGTGTCAGACACGGATACTTCAAAAATAATGAAGAGTCGAAGCAACATAATCTTATGCTAGAAAAAGAGTATGGTTTTAAATAGAGGTGGCAATTGGGCGGGTTCGGGCGGGTTCGGGTCGGGTTCATTCGGGTTCGGGTTTATTCGGGTTCGAGCTCATTCGGGTTCGGGCTCATTCGGGTTCGGGTCCATTCGGGTTCGGGCTCATTCGGGTTCGGGCCCATTCGGGTTCGGGCTCATTCGGGTTCGGGCCCATTCGGGTTCGGGCCCATTCGGGTTCGGTCTGGGTTCGGGTTTGGTCTGGGTTCGGGTATGTTTTACATCATTTTATTTTATATTAGATGTAATCATTTTTACGTAATTTAAATATTTATATCTAAAAACAAATTATTAATTTATTATTATTTTTATACTTTTGCTATTATATGATATTTTTAATTATATTTATTTTTTAAAATTAATATTTGTTAGCACCAAAAGAATAAGAAATTAATTTGTTATATAAAATCAAATTTTGAAATAATTTATTATAAAAAATATGATATATTATAAATTAATCATATTGATATTTAAAATAATTGATTTGATGAACTCGAATTTCAAAATATAAATACATTATAATTTATATTCACTATAAAATAAAAAACTTTTAAAAATAAATCCTAGCCTTCATCTATTCGTTTATATACTTATAAAATGCAAAAAAATTTATGCTTATAGTCAAGATATATATATATATATCTATTGAGTACTTATATTTTTTTCATCAGTATAAAGTATAAATTATAAAGTAGTACTAAAAAAATATAATTTATATTTAAATTATACTTAATAAATATATAATTAATATGATTATTTATTAATATATAATAAATATACCCAAAACCAAAAGGCCATAAAACCCAAAACCCTATTAAACCCACTCGCTAAAATAAAATCCAATGAAAGCCATAATCCAACTAAACCCACCCTAACCTAACCGTATAAGTATAACCCAAAAGGCCAAAATAATTGAATTATTGTCAATTTTTTTACCCTTAAGAATAATTGAATTATTATCAATTTTTTTTTCACATCTCTAAAATTTTCAAGAATTTAAAATATTTAGATTGTAAATTCATCATGATATGAGACGTTAAAGTTATAACTTATAAGTACAAAATATAATTTACTTTTTGATAAAATTATTATTTCATCATCATATATATCTATAATATATTAAATTTTAATTAAATTATTAAAAAAAATTAGAATAAAATTAATAATTGAAGTTATTGCTTTGTAAAAAAAAAAAAATTAATTGCAATTTGATTATTTTTATTTTTAGTATTAAATTCGGGTTCGGGTTCGGGCCGGTCTCGGGTTCGGGTCCATTCGGGTTCGGGCTCATTCGGGTTCGGGCCCATTCGGGTTCGGGTCCATTCGGGTTCGGGCCCATTCGGGTTCGGATCCATTCGGGTTCGGGCCCATTCGGGTTCGGGTTTTTGACTTTTTGGTCAAATCGGGTTTAGGCGGGTTCGGGTTCGGGTTTTCCTGGACGGGTTTTCGGGTTCATTTTGCCACCTCTAGTTTTAAAGATAGAAATCTAAATAGACACAACTTTGTTTATAATAAATACATCTCCGAGACAGATCAGTGTCTAACCTCGGTTCTTCATTTCTTTGTGATCTCTACTCTTATTGCAGGTCAGTTGGGGAAATACTGCAACGTTATTGTTGATCACTGCCACAGCTACAGAGGAATAATACTGTGGTCACTATTTGCCATGAACCTAAAAATACATACATTATTGACTTAAAATTTGGGGATCATTTTCTCCCATTTTCTAATAACTATTTGGGAGCAACACAAAGATTAAAAAAAAAAAATACATCTATGCTATGTTATTCGGATTTGGGAATAAGATTGGGACACGAGTATGTGTCCGACATATGTATATTTGATTTATTGTAAGTTTTTTTTATATAATATTTGGAGATCCATTTTCATATTCATATCCGAATATGCGTCAGATATAAATATTTTAAAAAAAAAAAAAAGAGTAAGAACAACATAATTAGGAGTTGCAAATGAAATTGGTAAAGATTTGCAAGTTGCTGAGGTGAAAATTTGGTAGACCAGCACCTAATACTGATTAGTGCCTTGTGGTGGGAAAACAATCAGCAAGAGCCAGATTAAAAAAAGAAAAGAAAAATAATGAAGAGTCGAAGCAACATAATCTTATGCTAGGAAAAGAGTATGGTTTTAAAGGTAAAAATCTAAATAGACACAACTTTGTTTATAATAAATACATCTCCGAGACAGATCAGTGTCTAACCTCGGTTCTTCATTTCTTTGTGATCTCTACTCTTATTGCAGGTCAGTTGGGGAAATACTGCAACGTTATTGTTGATCACTGCCACAGCTACAGAGGAATAATACTGTGGTCACTATTTGCCATGAACCTAAAAATACATACATTATTGACTTAAAATTTGGGGATCATTTTCTCCCATTTTCTAATAACTATTTGGGAGCAACACAAAGATAAAAAAAAAAAAAATACATCTATGCTATGTTATTCGGATTTGTGAATAAGATTGGGACACGAGTATGTGTCCGACATATGTATATTTGATTTATTGTAAGTTTTTTTTATATAATATTTGGAGATCCATTTTTATATTCATATCCGAATATGCGTCAGATATAAATATTTAAAAAAAAAATAAGAGTAAGAACAACATAATTAAGAGTTGCAAATGAAATTGGTAAAGATTTGCAAGTTGCTGAGGTGAAAATTTGGTAGACCAGCACCTAATACTGATTAGTGCCTTGTGGGAAAACAATCGGCAAGAGCCAGATAAAAAAAAGAAAAATAATCATAATGAATAAGGAAATGGCACAGATATGCAATTCACTATCTTTGTTAGTTACTTAACTGCAAAGGCAACTGACATCTGTCTTCCATTAATAGAATTAATGAGTGTACTCTTACAAACAGAGAATTGACACTTTCTAATAATGGAAATATCGACATCTTGACTTTAACTATAAACGAATCCAGACTCAGTTAAATGACAAGTACTGATGTAGTTTGGTAGCCAAAGCAGCATGTCTGTGTGCTGTGGGTGTGTTTATGTTTTCTGAGTGAGTGAGAGAGAGTGAGAGCGCAGTAGCATATTATGTTCGGATTTTTTTTTTTTTGAAATATTAATATTTGATATTTATATTCAATATATATTCGAATAAGAATTCGGGATATGATTTTTTAAATACATGAAAAACTTAGAATAAATCAAATATAGCAGTATCGGACATACACCCGTGTCCGACACTCACATCCGAGTCCGAGTAACATAAGTAGCAGATTATGTTGCTTTGACTATTCATTTTTTTGAAGCATTCGTGTTTGATATCAGTTTCGGAGGTTTATTCGGATATGAATATGGGGATATGATCCTTCAAAAACTTTTAATACAAAGAAAAACTTTTAAAAAATTGAATATATCTGTGTCGAATACATACCCATATCTAACATTTAAACTTGAATCCAACTAACATAAGTAGCAGAGCAACAAAGAAAAATAGAAAAATCGTATTCCTTGACAGAAATACCATGAATTAAGGATATATGCACATTTGGCTTTAGACCAGCTACCAGTCAAGATATTCTGCAGACCTCAGTATAATCATTTAGGAATATATTATTTTCGAAACTACATCCAGTCATTTAATTTTGAGTAAATATGAAAAACATGCACTCCAAAAGAAGTATTTGTTAAATGGTATAATAAATAAAAGTTATTTGAAAAAGAGAAAGAATAATTAAAAATTATTATAAAGGATATTGTAAAGACAAAATTACCCTTAATGAAAAAACTTATTTTTTTTCTCTTTCATTAAGGAAATATTATTTTTTTAAAATTTTAATTGAAAATAAATTTAAAAAATAAAATATTTAAATATATATTTTTTTTAAAATTTAAAAAATTTTAAAAAAATAAAGAAAAATTAATTTTAGGCATATTATTTTTATTTTTTAAAATTTTTTAATTAAAAAAAGTAAATAAAAAATTTAAAAATTTATTTTTTAAAATTAAAAAATTTTTATTTTCAGAATATTCATTTTTTAATTAAAAAGTAAATTAAAAAATAAAAGAAAAAGGGAGGAGAATGTTTTTTTATCAAGGATAATTTTATCTTTACAATATCCTTTATAATAATTTCTAATTATTCATTTCTCTTTTTCAAATAACTTTTATTCATTATACCATTTAACAAATACTTAATTTTGGAGTGCATGTTTTTCATATAAACACTTTAATTTTTAAGGATTTTCAATAATTGCTTTAATTTCTACATAAATATGACATATTACAAACAATAAGAACAAAATTCAAACATAATAAGATAAAGTGGTAGGCAAGTTCAGAGTATTAACCTCATCAATTCTGTCTACGCCATCGGAAATGACTGAGAATTAGGGGTCAACATTAGTCGGGTGAACCAATTATATTGAACGAAATTGATCTAATTTTTTCAGTTCAATTTAGTCGGTTTAAGTAAAATTTGATTGGACAAATCAGTTTAAATAGATTTATTCGATCAATTTGTAATTTTTTATTTTTTAAACTTAACAAATCGACTCCTAATTAAAATAAATAAATTATATATTTTTATTTATATTAACCATACCCAATCCAATTATCCTACCCAACCTATAATCATATTACCCAACTTTATAAACCCAAGTTCATAAACCCAAAATAAAATCTAAATAGGCATAACAAACTAAACTGATTAATTTCGATTCAGTTATTTCGTTTTCTTGTATAGAGTTCGATCGATTTTTCAAGTTTGATCGATTTATTCGATTTTTAAAATTTTAAAATCGAACCGATCGAATGATCACTTTTACCGAGAATGAAGCTGTCTGCATATAGAAGATTTTTTTTTCTTCTGATCAGGACCTCGATGCATTTCCAATAAGAAAAGTCAACCAGTTCTCCATCTTTTCGAACTATGAACAAACATCTTGAGCCTACAAAAGTCGGGATGGTAAACAACCTGTGAACCAAATATGAGAAGTGTTCATCATTTACTTAATCAACACAAATTGGCCAAACATGCCAAGGTACCAAATCCCAAAATCAAATCTTAGTTACTCAAGAGGTTTTCTCTTTTTTTTTTTTAGCTAATTTTCCCCCTCAATTTTGCATGTCTGTTCATTGATCTTGTAGTTTAACTTGTTTTATATCAAATTGAAAATATTGACTGGAGAGACCCTTGCATCACCCCAATTCCCTAAAAAAATAAAACCCGTTAAATTAGCTAAAGTTTGAAGAAGTTGCATAGACGGAAGAAATTTCATGTTTGAAATAATGTGGCTTTTGGACCAAGATGATCTGTGCAAGTAGCAAATCTATCCATGTTAATTGAGAGATCAAGAGCAACTAAGCAAGTCTAATAAAGAATTTTGGACTAATAATATCAAGTGTCATCCCCTTGGTAAAATTCTGATTATGTGCAGCATTTACTGCAAAATGTTAAATTATACTACTTGGCTTTTGATTTTTAGGAAAATTCAAAGAAAATCTCTTTAAATTAGCTTTCTTTAAGCTTCATTACATATGTAATTTGTCATGTTTATATGTAATTTGTGTCATATTTATATGTAAAAAAAAAATTACATAAATACATGACATATTTGTCATGTTTATTGTAATTTGTTTATATGTAATTGTCATGTTTATATGTAATTTGTCATGTTTATATGTAATTTTGTAATATTTATATGTAATTGAGCCTATTTTAAGCTCACCCTAAGGAGCTTACCCTAGAACTCCCCTAATTTTTATGGGACAAAGAATTTGATCATTACTTAGATGACCGTGTAGGGAAACCTGAGAATACGTGGTTATCGATTACAGCTCTCGTGCAGGGAAAGAGTAGAGAATAGTTGTTAGAAGAAAAGAATAAGAGAGAAATCAAGATTACAAGAGCACAAAAGAATACGTGGTTCAGGTCATGGTGGCCTACATCCACAGGCAAAAGACCCAAAGGGTTACATCGTTTATACTATTGAATCGTTTATTAGTTTGTACAAGAGTATTCTATTTATATGGAGGGTTCTCACCAATTTAGGAAAGAACCAATCAAGAATATCGTATCGTAATCTCTAATATATCGTATCATAATCGTATCGTAATCCCTAATATATTTAATTACATTTATTATTATAACACCCCTCTCAAACTCAAGGTGATATTATAAATACTAACTTGAGTTTGTTAACCAATAAAAGAACATGTGACGGAACACATGACACAAAAATCTAACGTGATGTAACATGTAGCAGGAACTGGAAGACATGGCAAAATACGTGGCAGAACACGTAGCAGGTACAGGAAAACGTGGCGTAACACGTTACAGGAAAATCTGACGTGGCGGAACACGCGGCAGGTATAGGAAAAACGTGACATAGCATGTTGCGGGAAAATCTGATGGAACACGTTGCAGAAAAATTTGACGTGGCGTAACACATGAAAGAACACGCAACAGTTCAGGAAGCCACAAGCAGAACAACACAACAAACCTTAGCTCTGATACCATGTTAGAAGATAAGAAACACTGATACCATATTACGAGAGAAGGGGTAACATGATAAGCAATGGAAATGGAAATTACAATCCAGGATTTCCATCTCTCAAATGGATCAGAGCAGCTGGTTTTATGCTTCACAGATACAAATGGAAGCTCAGTTCGAGCATCTTCTTCTGGTAATTTTTCAGTCTAACAATCACAAACTTATTAGGAAACTTTTGCCGCACTATGGTTGTTTGCGTCTCCAACCTTCAGATGTTGAAACAATTCAAAGAACAAATGCAGCTGTTGGATGTAATAGAAATTCATTTATTGTGAGGTTTTTGATCAATGTCCTTGGTTTTGAGCCTGAGAACATCAAGAAAATTGGTTCCGTTCATGACTATCCGAACATCTTTAAAATTTGAGATATTGAAGCTGCTTTCTTTGTTGTCTCTCCTGCAAAAGTCTTCCTTGCAAAGTACTGTAAAGGGTACACCATGACAAGACCTACCTTCAAGCTTGCTGGTTTTGGCTTTGGAAAAATTCCTATTATCTTTCTTTCTTACAAGATTTTGAAACCATTTTTTTCATTGAACTAATGTTGGCTATTTTTGTTAATTTCTCTTCGTTTAGGTGTTTCCAAAAGGTTCTCCTTTGACATTTGACATTTCGGAGGCCGATCCTCAAAGTAATTGACATTGGAGAATTCCGGTAATTCGAAGAACACTTGCTCTCTTCCTCCACCAATTGCTCCTCTTCAACTTGTATAACCGATGGCTCAAGTCTAAGTCCTCAGCTATTCGCCGCCTTGTTTTTCCATTTCAGGTGGTGTCTCAGCCTTTGCCTTCGTGGTGACTGTCGTGCGTCTGGCAAGAAGGATGGCACGTCCGAATATGGTCGCATTTCGGTTCTTCCATGGAAACCTCATCCTGCGTAGGGATGGCAACGGGTCGGATATCTGCTTTTTTGGTAAAATTCGGATCCAAATATGTAAATCTGCTTTAAAATCCGAATCCGTTTATTATCCGTATTAAATCCGAATATTACTATCCGAACTCGAATTCGAATTAAATAACATTATCTGCTGGATATCTGAATCCGTTAAATATCTGAATTCAATAAGTAAAAAAATTAAATAAAAATATAAAATCAAACAAAAATTAATTTTAAATTCAAATAAACGGATAATGGATTCGGATATCTTAATCTGCAAAAATAAGCAGATTCGAATAGCAGATTCGGATATCCGAATCCGTTATCCGCATAAGTAATGCGGATTCAGATAATGGATATCCGAAGTTTTATATCCGCATCCGCTCTGAATACACTGTGGATAGTAATTATAATATCCGAATTCGAATTTTATCCGAATCCGTAAAAAACAGATCGAATAATTGTAAATATTCGAATCCACACTATCCATTACCATCCCTAATCCCGCGAACAAATAAATTTTGATGTATATTTCATCGTAAATGATAAAAATTATCGTTGAATTATGAAATCGATATAATTATTCAAGAAAAACATAAAATGATAGAAGAGAAATGTAATGTTCTTATAGTTTTTATATAAAGTAAACTTTAGTGGTGACCGGTGATGTACAGTTAATAATATCGACCTTCAATCTTATCACCAATTCCATTTTTTTTCTCCTTAAGAAAACGATTTACCAATTGCCAGCCATATGACCTTCAATCTTATTATTATTATTCTTTTCATAGAATCTTATTATTTAATTATTCTATAATTTGGTCTTAAGGTAGAAAACTTTACAAATAATTTTTTTATTTCCAAATAAGCATAAATCTGACAAAAAAATAAGTATAATTCACTGACATTGTTTAGTCCAATTGATCAATTAATATCAATTTATGTGATGAGAATTTTAAAAATAAAATCTTGTGTATATCAAGTTAATATAAATAATACGGTCAAAATATTTAGGGAGTCCTTTTACTATATCATTTAGTGTAAATTAGTCCATCTACTATAAAACTGAGTAATTTAATCCATGTACTTTTAAAAAAAAAAAAAAAAAATCATTGACTAGTGTAACAGAAACTATTAAAAAAGCAGATGTGACATTTAACATTATGTTTATTAGATGACGTGGGTGTCAAAAGTTGACATTGCATCAATAAAATATATTATTTTAAGCTGACATGGACAAAATAACAAATTAAGTTGGTAAAAATACCACATCAAATTATTTTTTGTCAATTTTATTTGTTATTTTGTCCACGTCGGCTTAAAATAATATGTTTTATTGGTGTCAGATCGTCAAATAAACACAATGTTAAATGCCACGTCAGTTTTTTTAACAGTTTTCGTTACATTAGTTAGTGATTTTACCATTTTTTTTTTCAATTTTAAAAGTATAGGGACTAAATTACTCAATTTTATAATAAAGAGACTAATTTGCATTAAATAATATAGTATAGAGACTTTTCATGTATTTTGATCAAATAATACGTATTTAGGTTTGATAGAAAGAAGAAGAAAAAAAAACTAAACCAAATCAAACAAAGGCCAGAGACATTCCTGGGTGTATTAAGTCCATTAACTATTAAGTATAAGAGACGAAATATTCTCATTTATTTACACCTGACTTGCATCCGTTGATAAGTTTGTTCAAATTAGTTAGGTTTGAGATAATTTTTTAGTAATTCGAATTGATTCAGTTCGATTTGAATTATTATTTAAATAATAAAAATATTTTTATTTAAATTTTATTATAAAAAATATAATTATTAATATAAAATAATTTTTTAACTTTTAATATATTTTAAATAATAAAACGAATTTTTTAATCAAAATAAATCGGATCTAAATAGACAAAACTTTTTATTTGAATACAATTTAACGCAATCCATTGACATCTCTACTTGCATTCTTTTTTTTTAAATTAAAATATTTTAAAAATCAATATAAAGCAGCTTTGCTGGGCCACCACATATTTGGTAAGGCATCATAAATAATTTTATGTCAACTTGAACGCTAAAACTCCAATAATTAAATTAATTAATTAATCATCAAATCAAAACTAACATAATTTTTTTCCTTGATTAAATACTAGAATTAGGCCCACGTCAAGAAACCACATGGCATATTGCTGTTAAATTGAAGCATTTTGACACGCAACATGAGATTAGTCACGACCATATCGGATGGCGAGTTGGGATCCATTATACCAAATTCACCCCTTTCCCACACCATAATTTTTCATTTTATTTTTTATTTTTTTTACCGTTGATTTAATAACAAAATGCATAACGTCCACGCACAAGAAAACGAAAAAAAACCCAAAGCACGCGCCCTTTCGCTTGTAGAGAGACTCCTGTTCATAAAATTTTATACCAAAGTAAGCACACCATTTTTTTCTTTTCATTTTTCTTTTTTAAGCACACTATTTTTTTCTTTTTATTTTTCTTTTTTGGCAATATTTTCAAGAATCCAGTTCATGTGAGGAAAGCACCCTTTTTTTTCTTTTTCTTTTTTGGCAATTTTTTTAAGATTCCCTTGATTACATTCAATTCCCGATAAAAGTATAACCTAAAAAAATCACCATTTTTTTTTTTGCAATGTTTCCAAGAATCCAATTCATGCGAGAAAGAATCCAGTTCATGCGAGAAAAACGATTCCGTTGATTACACTCAATTCTGATAAAAGTATAACCCCAAAAAAATCTAATTTTTATTATTTTTAATTTAAAATTTTGGAAAGGCTAAACTATTTTTTTAAAGGCAATTTGTAGTGCATGTGATTGTGATTTATTTATTTATTTATATGTTTTGAACTACTTTTTTCTTTAATCATTAATAAGGTTTCGTATTTTAATGCACTAACAATATATAAAACTGCACCCGAGCCTTTGGCTCAAAGTTAGAATAGAGAAGAATGCTCAGTGTATTTGATTACTCAAGTGTTGAATGATACAAATGAGGTTGGGAGATGCCTCTATTTATAGTTGATTCCCCTTACATCAACGGTTCAAATCTTTACAAATGTACGGCTAAGATTAAATTATCTAGAGGCCTAAATAGTTTAAACTCTGAACTCTAGAATCCTAGATAAGCTTGAACTCTGGGTAGTAACTATCTTTTACTAGGTCTCCAAGCTTCTAAAACCTCTACGTAAAATCTGTCTTCCCGGACCTTCTAGAATGCTCCAGATATTGGGCCTGGTCTGGTGGGTCAGGATGATCCATGTAACTCAGATTCTGGTCTGGACCTGCTATGTGCATAACGGAACCGAGCGGGCTCGCGCGGACCGTGACACATGCTTCTACTTGCTCTTGAGTAGGTTCGAATCCCCTTCCCCAAATTATCAAAAAACAATATATAAAACTTATACAACTATCAATGCATCAAATATAAACTCTATATAGAATCTACTATAATGAAAATTGAGTCTTGAAGGACTCAGTTGTCATTTTGAAAAAGATTTTTTTTTTTGGTTTTGTTTGATAGTGGAGGTAAAAAAGTAATTTGATTTTTTTTTTTGGTAGAAGCAAAAAGATAATTTGAAAAGAAAAGAGTTAATTAAACTAATGGCTCCCAAAATATAGAGCATATTTTATATTGGTTACCAAATTTCAAACGTAACAATCAGATCCCTATTTCATAGTTTTGTATCAACTATCAATATGGTCCATCCGTTAGCACAATTATGAAAATAAATATTAAATGACAGAGGACATGTGACGTGTAAACTACAAAAATGCCATGTTCAGAGTATTACCCTCATCAATTCTGTCTACGCCATCGAAAATGTCTGAGAATTAAGGGTCAACATTAGTTGGGTGAACCAATTATATTGAACGAAATTGATCCTAATCGATTTATTCAGTTCAGTTTAGTCGGTTTAAGTAAAATTCGATTAGATAAATCAGTTTAAATAAATTTATTCGGTCAGTTTGCAATTTTTTATTTTTCAAATCGAATTAACCGAACAAATCGACACCTAACTAAAAATAAATAAATAATATATTTATATTTATATTAACCATACCCAACCCATAATCATATTACCTAACTTTATAAACCCAATTTTATAAACCCAAAACAAAATCCAAACTGACATAACAGACTAAACTGATTAATTTCAATTTGGTTATTTCGCTTTCTTGTCCAAAGTTCGATCGATTTTTCAAGTTCGATCAATTTATTCAATTTTTAAAATTTTAAAACCGAACCAACCGAATGATCACTTCTACCGAGAATGAAGCTGTCTGCATATAGAGGATATTTTTTTTTTCTGATCAGGCCCTCGATACATTTCCAATAAGAAAAGTCAACTAGTTCTCCATCTTTTCGAACTATGAACAAACATCTTGAGCCTACAAAAGTCAGGATGGTAACCAACCTGTGAACCAAATATGAGAAGTGTTCATCATTTACTTAATCAACACAAGTTGGCCAAACATGCCAAGGTACCATTTAACTTGTGTAAATCCCAAAATCAAATCTTTTTTTTCTTCAAAGATTTAGTTGTAATTGGAGGAAGTTGCTAAGTTTGAGAAGCTTAGCCATCAGATTTATGCAGCAAAATGGAGATAGTTGGGTATGGAATCTGCCAGGGCCTACCTACAAGGCTGCTGATGTTTGGAAAATAATAAGACACAAACAAGAGAAAGTAATTTGGCTTAGACTGGTTTGGTGCCAGTTTGTCATTCCCAGGCACTCGATAATCTCCTGGCTAGCCATATTGGATAGACTTCCATCTAAAAGCATGCCGAGATCTTGGGGTTGTCAAGTAACATTGGAGTGTATGTTCTGCAAAAATGAGGAGGAAACCAGAGATAATTTATTCTTCAATTGCAGTTACTCAAACCAACTGTGGGAAAAGGTACTGGCCACTTGTGGAATCAACAGGCAAGTGGGAACTTGGCAAGAAAAGCTAGAATGGGCAGTAAGAAGATTTAAGGGGAAGGCTCTGAGTTCGGTTATCTTGAGACTAGTCTGGAATGCACACATCTATCATATATGGCAGGAAAGAAACATAAGACTTCATTGGGCAGCAGATAGATAAGATCATGTGTTATTTGAGATTATACTATGTACAGTGCGAGATAGATTAACAGGTTCTAAAAAGTTTGTAAATAGCCATGTAAACAACCAATTATGTGCTTCGTGGGGGTATAGGGGATACTGTACAAACATAGAGGGAATATTTATGGTTTGCTTAGAAGCAAGTTGTTAAACATGTAGCAGATTCTGCTTTCTGGATAAATAAAAATCTTTACTTATCCAAAAAAAAAAAATCAAATCTTACTTACTCAAGAGGTTTCTTTTTTTTTTTTTAGCTAACTTTCCCCATCAATTTTTCATGTCTGTTCATTGATCTTGTAGTTTAAATTTTTTTATATCAAATTGAAAATATTGACTGGAGAGACCCCTGCATCACCCCAATCCCCTAAAAGAATAAAACCCATTAAATTAGCAAAAGTTTGAAGAGGTTGCATAGGTGGAAGAAATTTCATGTTTGAAATAATTTGGCTTTTGGACAAAGATGATATGTGCAAGTAGCAAACTTATCCATGTTAATTGAGAGATCAAGAGCAACTGAGCAAGTCTAATAAGGAATTTTGGACCAATAGTATCAAGTGCCATCCCCTTGGTAAAATTCTGATTATGTGCAACATTTACTGCAAAATGTTAAATTATACTACTTGGTTTTTGATTTACTACAAAATGTTAAATTTTGCAGACTTTTGCAACACTATGGTTGTTTGCGCCTCCAACCATCTGTTTCAGATGTTGAAATAATTCAAAGAACAAATGTAGCTGTTGGATGTAGTGGGAATTCATTTATTGTAAGGTATTTGATCAATGTCCTTGGTTTTTATTTTTGAGCATGAGAACATCAAGAAAATTGGTTCCATTAATGCTAATCGGGACGCCTTTAAAGATTGAGATATTGAAGCTGCTTTCTTTGTTGTTTCTCCTGCAAAAGTCTTTCTTGCAAAGTACTGTAAAGGGTACACCATGACAAGACCTACCTTCAAGCTTGCTGGCTTTGGCTTTGTAAAATTCCTACTTGTTGATGTCTTTTGTGTCGAGATGGTGCCCCTGGTGTTCCTGGTGGTCTGAGGCCCTGTGAGGAAGGAAAGTAGGTCAGAGAGCACCGAAGGTTGAGCTCCAAGACACGCTATGATGCCTATGTTAGTATTTAGAGAAGGAAGAAGAGGTCTGAGAGAGAGTGTGGTGCTAAAAGAGAGAAAGAGCTTAACCGAGAATAGTTCTGGGGAGGACTATATATAGAGGAGGTCGGTCGACCTGTTGCCCGACCTGTCAGTTCCACGTGCCCAACTCTGGTTGGTCGTCTGATGCAAGTGGCATCGGGGGGCCTCGCCGAGGTGACGGTCGTATTTAATGTCCGTCGTCTGTAGGCTGCGACATTTAATGCCTTGCACTGCTCCAGGTGGACGCCGAGGTGACTGGAGATGTGACTTCTAGGAGAAGGGGAGGCGCCTACATGTCTCGGGCCTCTGTCTTTTGTGGTTCCTGGTTGGGCCTAGGTTGGGCTAGTTTGCTGGGCTTGCGTGGTGGACCAAATGGGTTCAACACTACTATCTTTCTTTCTTACAAGATTTTGAAACCATTTTTTTCATTGAACTAATGTTGGTTATTTTTGTTTCTCTTCGTTTAGGTGTTTCCAAAAGTTTCTCCTTTAACATTTGACATTTCGGAGGCCAATCCTCAAAGTAACTGAAAGTGGAGAAATCCGACAATTGGAAGAACACTTGCTCTCTTCCTCCACCAACTGCTCCTCTTCAACTTGTATAAACCGATGGCTCAAGTCTAGGTCCTCAGCTATTTGCCGCCCTGTTTTTCCATTTCAGGTGGTGTCTCAGCCTTTGCCTTCGTGGTGACTGTCGTGCGTCTGGCAAGAAGGCAAGTCCGAATGTGGTCGCATTTCGGTTCTTCCATGGAAACCCCATCCTGCGTAGGGATGGTAGCGGATCGGATATCTTTTTTTTTTGTAATATCCGAATCCGCAAATCTGCTTTAAAATTCGAATCCGTATATTATCTGCATTAAATCTGAATATTACTGTCTGAACCCGAATTCGAATTAAATAACATTATTCGTCGGATATCCGAATCCGCTAAATATATGAATTCAATAAGTAAAACAATTAAATAAAAATATAAAAATAAACAAAAATTAATTTTAAATTCAAATAAACGGATAATGGATATCCGAAGTTTTATATCCGCATCTGCTCCGAATAGTAATTATAATATCCGAATCTGAATTTTATCCGATTCCGCAATATTAGAATCCGTAAAAAGCAGATCGGATAATTATAAATATTTGAATTCGTACTATCTATTATCATCCCTAATCTTGCAAACAAATAACCAGGGCAGGATTTTGATGTATATTTCATTGTAAATGAGAAAAATTATCGTTGAATTATGAAATCGATATAATTATTCAAGAAAAACATATAATGATAGAAGAGAAATGTAATTTTCTTATAGTTTTTATATAAAGTAAACTTTAGTGGTGATGTACAGTAAATAATATTGACCTCCAGTCTTATCACCAATTCCATTTTTTTTCCTCCTTAAGAAAATGATTTACCAATTGCCAGCCATATGACCTTCAATCTTATTATTATTATTTTTGATAGAATCTTATTATTTAATTATTCTATAATTTGGTCTTAAAGTGGAAAAACTTTACAAGTAATTTTTTATTTCCAAATAAGCATAAATCTGACAAGAAATAAGTATAATTCACTGACATTGTTTAGTCCAATTGATCAAATAATATCAATTTTTGTGAAGAGAATTTTAAAAATAAAATCCTGTATATATCAAATTAATATAAATAATACGTACTTAGGATTGATAGAAAAAAAAAAACTAAACCAAACAAAGCTAGTGACATTCCTGGGTGTATTAAGTTTATTAAGTTTAGCAGACGAAATATTTAGTTTTGGTTCATTTATTTACACCTGACTTTCATCCGTCATAAAATTGACTCCACGTCAGATTAGAGATAAATTTTTAATAATTCGAATCAATTTAATTTAATTTGGATTATTAATTAAATAACAATAAAAAAAAATATAAATTTAATTATAAAAATATATAATTATTAATATAAAATATTTTTATTATATTTTAAATAATAAACGAATTTTCGAATTGCATCAACACCTAAATAAACAAAATTTTTTATTTGAATACAACTCCACACAATCCATTGACATTAGACCTACTACAGTTCGCTCGGCCCGACAGGCCCGATCCGTACTGGGTCGGGTATGGGTAGGAAATTTTGTGATCCAGGCCGGCTCGAATCACTGTTCAATTATTAAAATATTATTATTTTATTTAATTTTTATTATAAAAATATAAAAAATATTAATAAAAATTAATTTTTAATTTTTTTAAAATAAAGTGAGCAATGCTCACGGGCCTACTCGCATTTAACCTCAACCTGATCCATGACCACCTCTAATTGACATCTCTACTCGCATTTCTTTTTAAAAATTAAAATATTCTAATTCTATTCAATGAAAACCAATCCATAGCAGCTTTGTTGGACCACCACATATTTGGTAGGACATCATAAATCCAATATTTTGATGCCAAAACAATAAAATTAAATCAATTAATTATCAAATCAAAGCTTACATAATTTTTTCCTGGATTAAATACTAGAATTAAGCCCCACATTAAGAAACCACGTTATATTAAATTGAAGCATTTTGACGCACAACATGAGATCAGTAAATACCATGTCGGACGGCGTGTTTGGGATCCATCGTATCAAATTCATCCCCTTCCTGCAAATTCTTTCCACTTACCCACCCATCGCGCGTCAACATCAATCTCTTTTGGCCTCTAACTCCGTGACAATTATCAAATTCATTGTCAACTATAATTTTACATTTTCCAACTCCAAATCATCCCACACCACAATTTCTCATTTTTTTGAATTTTTTTCCACCGTTGATTTAATACCAAAATTCTTAACGTCCATGCATAAGAAAATAAAAAAAAAAAAAAAACCCAACGCACCCTTGCTTTTATAGGTCTCTGCCGACACTGTAGAGAGTCGCCAGTTCATAAAATCTTACACCAAATTGAGTGCAGCATTTTTTCTTTTTTTGGTTTTTATCTGAAAAGAATAAAAAAAAATAAAATTTTTTTCAAGAATCCAGTTCATGAAAACTATGACGTTGATTACACTCAATTCCCAATAAAAGTATAACCAAAAAAAATTATAATTTTTATTATTTTTAATTTAAACCGCAAAACTGAAAGTAGCAAAAGCAGCAGTTTTAACAGATAAAGACAGCCTTGCAATGCAAAGCCGTATATATAAAATATAGATTTATATAGTCTGGCGCCCGCCAAGGCACACGCTCACGCCTTAACATTTTCCAGTTCATTTTTAATTTTAATTTTATTTTTTTATCTTCTTTGAGTCATTTTCACAAACAAATGACAGGTGACAGCTACTAGATCTCTCCTCGATACTGTAACACCGAACAAGCTTCAGCTATTTTTTTTTTTTCCTTTGTATTTGAAATGGTTATTATTATTTAATTGTACTTGTTTTTTTTTTTTATTGAAAGTTGGAACTTATTATTTGGTGAAAAGAAAAACTTTGATTGGAATTTTGTGAGAAAAAATGGACGGTGGAGATGGGACGGTGAGATTAGGAGCTTTGAACTTGAAAGCTGGTCGAGGCTTCGATTTGGATCCGGATGTCTCCGTTTCTTCGCCGGTAACAAAGCAAAAAGCTGCCGCCGCCAAACAGTTTATTGAGAATCATTACAAGAACCATTTGCAAGTATTGCAAGAGCGTAAAGAAAGGTAATTCTGGTGGTCCGTACTTTTGTTCCATTTACAATATCCATGTGCGCTTTTAATTTTTCTTTTTTGCTAATTTTGTAGTTGTATTCATTTGTTTTATGTAATTATTGAAACTATGATGTTAATAAATGGATATGGTTAGCTTAGATGGAATTTGCTGTACAGTTTTTTGGGAATTGAAATGTAGTTTTATTGGATATTAACTGTTGTTCTTTGAAGACGGCGAGCACTGCAAATGAGAGCTGAGGAAGCTCAGATTTCGAGTGAGGAACAAGAGGAGATGATGAGGAATTTGGAAAGGAGAGAAACTGAATATATGAGGCTGCAAAGACGTAAAGTCGGAATTGATGATTTCGAACAATTAACTGTAATTGGAAAAGGTGCTTTCGGCGAGGTATATTTCATATGTTTGTTATATTAAAGCTCTTGATCCTTGGTTAAAATTCTCAGTGACTTCACCTCATTGGGGCATTTTCAACTTGTTGCTATTGTGCAGTAAAAGAAATTGCTAATGAATATAATTACATGGCTTGACACTTACTGTTGACATGTAACAAATGCAGGTTAGGTTATGTCGTGCGAAAACTACGGGCGAGATTTTTGCCATGAAGAAGTTAAAGAAATCTGAGATGCTTAGTCGTGGACAGGTAACCTACCAAAATAATAGACTTTCACAATAGTAGTGTCTTTGTTTATTATATAAAAAAAAATAAAATTGTTACAAGCTTTGTTTTTTCTTTCATACTTGGTGGTTTCATTGTTGGTTTAATCATATGATTGCAAAGAGTGCTAGAATTCCTGAAAATGATCAGTTGGGGATGCCTTTAATGCAGGAAATATCTGCATGGGTATTGCCCTACTTCCTTTTCAACCCCCCTTTATTTTGGTACTATGTTATAATTGGATTCCAGTTTGATGCATAGGCAGTTGCAAATACTCAATTCAACTTAGAAAAAATCTTAATCCCATTTGATTTGGAATGGTTAGGCTCTTTATGAAACCAACTCATGCATTTTCTTGGTGGATTATCACAAAAGCCACACATTAAGTTCAAATTATTATCCTTATTTTTCACTTTACTTTGTTTCAAGGTTGAGCATGTTCGTTCTGAGAGAAATTTACTCGCCGAGGTTGATAGCCGGTGCATTGTAAAGCTGTTCTATTCTTTTCAAGATTCTGATTTCTTGTACCTTATTATGGAGTATTTACCTGGTGGTGACATCATGACACTACTGATGAGAGAAGATATTATTTCTGAAGATGTAGCGCGTTTCTATGTAGCAGAGAGCATTTTGGCTATTCATTCAATCCATCAACACAACTATATTCATAGGTATTGCATTTTGTTAACATGTTTCTAAAATTAGTAGGTGTATGTCTCAATGTGGATCAATGCCAGGACCTGGATTTTCTTGAATGTATGTTCACTTTAATCAATGAGAGAGGATAATCTTGACTAGCCACAAGGTTGTAATACATTGTGCTTGACCTGGAGGAAACTACTTGGGGATAATTAGATAACTTAAAATACTTGAAACTAAAATAGTCTCTTTGCAGATATTGACTCTTGATGGTGTTTTGCTTGTAGGGACATTAAACCAGATAACCTGATACTAGATAGGAATGGACATTTGAAGCTTTCAGATTTTGGCTTGTGTAAACCCCTAGATGACAAATATTCAGCAATTTTGTTGGAAGATGAAGATTTAACTTCCAAGAAATCTACTAGTGAAGCTGAGGTCCAGTCGGGATCTGAAAGACCCCCTTGGTTAATGCCAAAAGAACAACTACAACAATGGAAACGTAATCGCCGTGCATTGGTATTATCTTTATTCTATTGCAGCTACCTGCAGACAATCCTTAATGTGAATAACTTTTATACTTTTCAGATTTTACATTTGTTATATTTCTTAAGCAGGCATGTCATTTCATCTGGCTTTTGCAGGCATATTCAACTGTTGGAACTCTTGATTACATGGCTCCTGAAGTTCTGTTAAAGAAGGGTTATGGGATGGAGTGTGATTGGTGGTCTCTAGGTGCAATCATGTATGAGATGCTCATAGGCTATCCTCCATTTTGTTCTGATGATCCTCGGATAACATGCCGCAAGGTGGCACCTAGTTTTGCGTTCTCAGTTATTTTCTTAGTCTCTGTTTTTCACTAGATGGTAATCTTTCTCTCTTGGACAGATAATCAACTGGAGAACCTGCTTGAAATTCCCGGAGGAGCCAAAAATATCTGATGAGGCTAAGGATTTAATATGTCACCTGCTCTGTGATGTTGAAACCCGTCTGGGCACCAGAGGAGTAGAAGAATTAAAAGTAAAGTCCTTTCAATGATATATTAATGTTTCGGAAGTATTATGTATTAAAATTTAAAGAGTTCCATTTATGTTTTTATACCTGGTTTAGTTGCAAGATACTTTTGCATCAAGCATTCATGACAAGTAAACATATGTTCTCCTGACAGAAGACTGCATGCTAGATCTTAATTTTGTAGATTGACAAACTAGTTGCACCCTCTGTGCAATATTTTAGTATCAAAATAATTGTTTACTTTCTCAGTTTGAGCTTGTTAGTATTTGTTTTTTTTTTTTTTTTTTAATTTTGAAGTCTTGAATATTTACCAGGCACATCCATGGTTCAAAGGTGTTCAATGGGAAAAGCTGTATGAAATCGAAGCTGCATATAAGCCGACAGTCACTGGAGACTTGGACACTCAAAATTTTGAGAAGTTTCCTGAAGTGAGTACTTTGAATGCATCATACTTATACCCTTTTAATGGGGTAATAAAGTGTTTACAACTCTCAAGACTCACGATACCCTTCCTTCTTTGAAGCACTTTTAACTCAGTAACGTCTCTTTTCCAATGGGATATTGAGAGTTTCTATAAATTGATAGCTGTCTCCATTATATTTTAGTTGAAATGTGGTATATTAATTCTGGTTAGTTTTGCTTGTTGCTCCTTTTATTTTTGTTTTTCACTTTTTCAGATACTTTAGAAACATTAAATAGCATGAGGTTTAAAGTATTTTTTATGAAAGTTTGAATTTCTTTGTCTTTTTTCTTTAAAGCTTTTGCATCTTTTAGACTTTTCCTGTGAAACTAATTTTTCTATTTCTTTGCTTTTTGGTAGATTGATGGCCCTCCCTCCACAATACCACAAGTGGGACCTTGGAGGAAGGTAAAGACCTTGTTTGCTCCTATTTTTGTTTTCTTTCTAGTAAGCTTCGTGGTACTATATTACACTAGATTGATTCTGAAACTTTTTGATATGTTTTTGTATATTTGATGGTGCAGATGTTGACATCAAAAGATACCAATTTCATAGGATTTACTTTTAAGAAATCAGACATTGTTAAGTCACTTGAAAGTTCAGGTATACTTCTTTATAAGCTCTAGTCCTGTATCTTCAGTAAAGGCTAAAGCTGCTTCCAGTTTGGATTCTACATGATGGTTGAGAGTGCAATTCTTTTTTTTTTTCTTCTTCATGTCACAAATTCAGAATAATGTGAATGCCTTTAAATGTATGTTACTCGGACTCGGATGTGAGTGTTGGACACGGGTATGTGTCCGACACGGGTATGTTCAATTTTTTCCAAGATTTCCATGTATTTGGAGGGTCCTTGGAGGATCATACCCCCATACCCATGTCCGGATATGCGTCGGACACGGGTACTTCAAGAAAAATGAAAAGTCGGAGCAACATAGCTTTAAATTGAGAAAGTTTGTCTGTTGCAAATTTTGGGCATTTTATTCTCATTTTACAGATGTACTATTCATTACCTGAGGATTTGCTTTGTGCTCATACTGTCTTGTGACGGGTTCTCACACAACAGTTATGGTGACTGTACATAAAGAGAAATTTATGATGGCACCATGAGTTGCCAAACATGTAACAATTCTGGATCTGGACTCATAGTTTAGATATGTATTTCAGGTACTGACATGAGATCCAACGGACCTTCAAAAGCACCATCTCTTATTTCCTTGCTAGGTATGATATTTTCTTTTTTCTAAAAGATCCACAGCTTCATGAGGAAGAAAGCTTGTTATGCTACTTTTGTGTTTTTCATTGGAGAATATTGAGTCACCGATGAAATATAGTCGTTCGAGATAAAGGAATAGTAATTCCCGGGTTTATCATTTTTGGGTGTGGCTGATTGCTGATTTGATGATTGATCCAAAGAATACATCTTCACCACAATAATTACTATATACGTCTCATCTAGCATTAAAAACACTTATTTGGTATGCACATGAGAGCCAGCTAGTTGCTCTAATTTGTTTTGTTTTCTTTCCATCTTCTCTCAGGGAAGCAAAATATCATAATTTCACTTGTCCTAAAACTATTGTTCTATAATATCTAGAATAGTTGTTTAGCATATTGACAAACTGGAGTGATCAATTCCTCCCCCACTTTCCTCTTGCTATCACATTCTTTCCATAGCTAATTTCAGTTTATGAATTGATTGGAACTGAATGTGTTAAATATCTAATATTAGTTCTGTATAAAACATAATTCTTTTTAAAGGAAAGAAAATGGACTTACTTTATTGCCATAGATTATAGGTGTTTATGGAATCCCTTTCCATAATGATAGATACATCTACACTTGTTCATTAACAAGATACTTTTATCTTTGCAAAAGCTGGAAAATATGGGCTTTTTTCGATTATCGGTTCGTTTCTACTGATGCAGGTCGGATTGATCTTCAAGAAACCGTAATACCGGAGGGTGAGCAGAAGCACGAAACTTAATCCGAGCACCCTTTATCGACTTCCGGCATCTGTTGAGAGTAGGGTAATCTTAGTTTCATCTCAGGTACACTCTGCAAATCCCAAAGGGTATTATTATCATATGAGATTGAATTTGTCAAGAACAGCTGCTTGGAGACATGAATAAGATCAGCTCAAAAATATGTTCAATCCATTTTGACTGTAACTTTTTACCCTGAAGTTATTTTTCCCTTCATTAGTTCATACAAGACAAGTTACACGAAAATTTTTCATTTTAACTGCAAAAAAGTTTCTCTTGTACATGTAACATTAACAATAAATCATTTTCAGAACTCCATTATTTTTGTCTGTTAAAAAGTTGTTCTATTTCATGAGCCTCTCCTCTGGTGCCTCGAGTATGAATCTCTTGTTTGTTTCAGTTGTTTGGACAAATAGCAAAACATATATTAATTAAATAATTGATGGATTCTTTGGTATTAATTTTCATTGGTCAGATTAGATGCAATTATCTGACTTATAATATCTCGACCAAATTATAGCTGTCTCAACTCTCTCTCTCTATTTTCTCTAATGAAAACGACATTACTAGTAGTTTGGTACAATTCAATTAATATTTCCCACCGTCTTCCCTTCCAACTTGTATAAATATCCAATTTATTATTATAGGTTCTTTGTTCTTCAATTCTAGAGGGGAAGAATCCGCCGAATTAATCATTTTTCTCTTCAATATATATATATATATATATATATATATATATATATATATATATATATATATAGAGAGAGAGAGAGAGGGGTTTACAACTGTCTTAACTAAAGTAATCATTATCGTATCGATGAAGATATTATTTTTATTTTTATAACTTAATTCAACCTATTATTACAAAGACGAACCTAATCTAGAATATGAACCATAAAAAAAAAATACTTATTAAACCGATAATAAGAATTCAAAGAGGAATCCTTCCAGTAATATCGACTATTTATCCTGCTTCTCTTCACATTTCATCAAGTGGTCATGCTAAAAACATATACAGTCATATATGATATATTATTTTAATTTTATAGATATTTTAAAAAAAATTATATTAAATTTTATAATAACCCATATATTATAAATACATATACATACTTTCATTATATATATTTATATAAAAATATAAATTTTTAAATATCAAATAAATATAAAATATTAAAAAATATGATTAATTATTATTAAAAAGATTTAATAGGGTAATTTAATGAAAATGTTTTTTATTTTTTAATAAAATTATAAATAAAAAATAAAAACAGCCAAGAGACAAAAAAAAATTGTGTATCGATTAAAAAATCAAATAAAAAAAATAATACCGTATCAATTTCCTTTGAAATTGGTATATAGCAATTGATATTAGGGAAAATATGAAAAACATGCATTCCATCAAGAATTATTGTGAAATGGTATAATGAATAAAAGTTATTTGAAAAAGAGAAATAAATAATTAAAAATTATTGTAAAGGATATTGTAAAGACAAAATTACCTTTAATGAAAAAACTTACTTTTATTTTTTCTTTCATTAAAGAAATATTATTTTTAAAAATTTTAATTGAAAATAAATTTAAAAAATAAAATATTTAAATATATATTTTTTTAAAATTTAAAAAAATAAAGAAAAATTAATTTTAGGCATATTATTTTTATTTTTTAAAATTTTTTAATTAAAAAAAGTAAATAAAAAATTTAAAAATTTATTTTTTAAAATTAAAAAGCTTTTATTTTCAGAATATTTATTCTTTAATTAAAAATTAAATTAAAAAATAAAAGAAAAAGGGAGGAGAAGGTTTTTTTATCAAAAATAATTTTGTCTTTACAATATCCTTTATAATAATTTTTAATTATTTATTTTTCTTTTTTAAATAACTTTTATTTATTATAACATTTTACAATAATTCTTGATGGAGTGCATATTTTTCATATTAACCTTGATATTATTGAAACTACGCCAATAACCTAGAACTTGACTCTTGATTTGATTTTACCTTTACCCATCACGTGAGAAAATACAAATGTCAAATCCGAATATTACTCCATTAGCTTTAAATATCCTTAACGTCATTGTTAAGTATTCATAATGAGAAAATATCCACACAAAATTAGCTGATATTTTATGTATTAGTAAAAATTATATTATGTGTTTAATTATTATTAATTTAGAGTTTATATTTATCGGCGTTGAAATTTTAAAAAGAAAATGATATTCACGTGTTTATAATTAATCAATGATATGTAATTCTCATAATTACAAATATAATTATTAACATTAAAATTTATTATTCAATAAAGAAAAAAAATTGCATATGAATTATTAGGGTTTAATTAAATACAAATATAAAGTCTTTAGATACCAAACTCATCGATTAGTAGCTATCAAAATACTTCCGAATACAACGAAAAAGAAAAAAAAGATTGATAGATAGATAGATATTTTGGGGAAGAACAGTCCAACAAATATCTGGCTCTTTGGCTAAGGCTAAGCCTAAGAAATTACGTGGCAATGGTGAAGTAACAATGACACGTGTAAAAGCGATGACAATTGTAACGTTCTTTTGTCCCTCCTCATTACATCTCCTCTCTCCTTCTCTCTCTAATATTTTATCTTTCTCTTCTTATAAATTTTATCATCTTCTAATCTTCTGAATTCAGGAGTCTTTTTCTTATTTTTATGGTTTTTTCTGCATGGAGGGTTTCAGGAGAATTGAGTCCCGGACGAGTTCAGAGGCGTCTGCCGCTGAGTTGACTCGAGAGAGGTCACCTGGGTTTGTTCATCAAGAACAAAGTCCAAGCTTGGTATACCCTCTTCTTCTTCTTTTCTAGTTATTTTTTTGGTTATTGATTTATTTATCGAGGAATTTGAGTCATGGGTTCTTTTATTCTGGTTTAAAGGAAGTGACTTTGCTATGGGTTTAGCTTGTAAAGCGGCTAAATTTCCAAGCTTCACTTTAATCTCCTAATATACTAATAAACCTTTTCACATGGTAAATTTTTATCATTTTCAATCATGCATGTTCTTTTTGGTTTTCATTTATAACGTTTTTGTTGAGCATTAACATAAAGTTTTAAGAAAAAGGCAAAAGTATTTATGATTATATTTATTTATCTTTATAATATTTTAGTAGCTTTGATGATAGTTGGGTACTATTAATTGAGGATTTGTAACTTGCAACAAGCATAGAAAATTGATTCTCCCCTTCATTTCTTTTAAGAAGCTAAGCTACCTAACATTTTTCTCTCATCACATATTTCATGGTGTTGATGCAAGTTGTAGTTGTAGTTGGCTGTGATGTTGGTTTCCTTCTATGTATTTTTTTTTTTATATAGATATAATTTGGATTGTTTATTGACTTGTGTAATTTGGTTAAAAAATTATGTGTTTTCTTTGTTTTTGCGAAAACTTTCTGATCATGGGTGTTAAATGATAATACAACAGGATTCTCTGGTGACAGAATCTACCTCTACAGAATGGACAGATGAGAAGCACAGTTTATACCTTAAATCCATGGAAACATCATTTGTTAACCAGTTATATGATTCTATGAGTTTTGTTGGCTGGAACTCAGAAAAGGAGAAGTTGCCAGGATCAAAATCATCAAGGCAAGCACATTGTACCTCTTCTGGCCAGGTTCAAGACTGATCTTTGCTTCTTAATAATGATGTGGTTGCCTCTCCAATCCGTATGCAAAATCTTATTTATTGCTTGTTCTAATCTTTATTGCAGTTTAAGGTTCTTCGAGGTGGTTGCTGGAAGAAGATCAAATTTGAAAGACCTGGATTTCAACTAAATAATAAAACAGATGACTCTCATTGTTTTGTGGCAAGTCCTTGGATCCAGCACTTCAGATCTGGATCCAAGTCTCGCGTTTTAGCCTCCTGTAGTCTTCGAGATAATGCTTCATCTAAAGGTAAAACAAGCAACTTAAATGTGAAGAAAGCAATTTTCTGTGTATCAGCTTCTTAAACACTTTCATGCATGTCATAATTCTCAATATTGTGAAAATGACATTATTGGCATTTGGCAGAAAAACAGTTGCCTGCAGTAGTATTTTGGTGTTTTCATGATGAATTCATCTAAAATATGTGTTTTTGGTTCCTGCAGTGGTACCCAAGTTAATTCATCCAATCTTAGACTTGCTCTACATTAACGATTTAGACTTGTCTGCTTGATTTGTCAATTTTTCACTTGAAGTGTTCTCAGTTCTGTTTTTCACCTGTACTATAATCATAATTATCTATATATGATAGTTATGTAGCAAAATAAACATTTATTCAAGATTATTAGAGGTATATTGTATAGTATATCCCTCTCTGTACAGTTCAAAATGTTAAAGCTTGACATTTGAGATTGAGAGTAGTGCAATTAGTCTTTTTCATATTCTTTTGGTGTCTCATAATCATGGGCATGCTGTTACACCTTATGTTGCTCTGACTCTTCATTGTTCTTGAAATACCCGTATCCGACGCATATCTAAACATGAGTATGGGTATGATCCTCCAAAAACTTTCCAAATACATGAAAATCTTATAAAAAATTAAACATATTCGTGTCCGACACTCACATCCAAGTCTGAGTAACATAGGTTACATTTGATGTATCTTTGGCTTGTAACATAGGTTACATTTGATGTATCTTTGGCTTGATTTTTATGTTTGTAAGTGAATTTCTGTGTACTTCATATCTTGATGAATTTCTATGTTGCAAAATAAGAACTGCATAAAGTGATATCATCTAACTATCAAAATAATCAGACTCTTAAGAGGTTGGTTGGTTGATTGGTTGTTACAGAGGTGTCAGATCAGAACTTTGTAGATGAGGAACAAGGTGCTAGCAGTGAATGCAGCTCCAAGAAGCTGAAAACACTGGTAACTGATGCTTCATGCAATGATCAGGTAAAACTTTTTTTAGCATTGATCCTTTCATTATAACTCACACAATAATATGAATCACTTATTTTAGTTTTATGTTTTTGGCAATATTATTCATTTTGTTATTAGGTTGTTCCATAAGGTGAAGCCTCCTTTAGCAGAAGTAGCTGAAAGTCTATAGCTGCTGCAGCTAGATAAAAGGACTCATTTGGAAAAAGCAAATGGTTGGGTAATTACATCCTGATACAGTGAGGAAACTGCAAATCGAAGAAAACTCCATAAATATTAATTTTGATTGCTGTATGTGACATCAACAGAGACAGAACCTGGAGCTTGGCTTAATTGATTTGTGCAGCTATCTTTAAGAGATGGCATTCAACAGGTCTGAGGTTCGAATCCTCGGAGTAATTCATGTAGGATCGTTTTTTCTTGTAAATATAGCAAGTGTGGCATTAAGTATGTAGTGCTAGAACGATTGAGTTTCAGGTCGAGAACATTCCATGTTGGTCTCACTATCATGCAATTTTGAATTTTGATTGTGATATATATTGTTGTCGTAGTGTAATAAATGTTTTGTATTGAAAAGCTACAATGAGCAAACTAAAGCAATGCTCATGATTTGATGCATTGTGCAGAATTAGTTGGCGTTCTGTTGATCTTTTATATATATATATATATATATATATATATATATATATATTGAAATAACTTTCTTTTGAGTGTTTATATTTGATGCACTGATAATGTATAAATTTATACGTTATCAGTGAATCAGATGATGTCACTTTATTAAAAATAAAATTATTTATATTTATTTTTAAAAACTTTGAATAAGATAAGACATTATGATATTGTATAAATTTATACACCATCAAGTACATCAAATATAAACTTTTCTTTTCTAACATTTTAATATGATCTTAAAATCCATCTAATCATGTATCTTTGAGACTATTGCTTTTATTGGGTCTGAAAAAGTTAATCCAAATTTGAGACTCTTTTATTGGGTCTGAAAAAGTTAATCCCAATTTGAGACTCTGTTGCTTTTAGCTCAGTTTGGCAGTTATTTTTGGGCTTTAGCTCAGTTTAAGCTCAATTTGAGACTCTACTGCTTTTTATTGGGTCTGAAAAAGTTATCCAAAGCCCATTGACATCCAATGAATAATATATCTTTGGTACTTTTAAGATTAAAATAGGTTTAGTTACACGTGCCTTGCACGTAAGTGATATATCATATAATTAATAGTTTTAAAAAAATTTAAGATTTAATAAATAGCAAAGTAAAAGAATCAGTTTACTTAACTTTATCAATTGGCATATGACTATGCATAGGATGAAGTAAACAAAATAGGCAATGATTTATGGATTATATAATCAAATTAATCATTCAATGGTAGATATAGTCATCTTATATTTTGAATTTTCTCTATTGAATAATTTGAAGAATAATCAATAAAAATTCATGATTGTGCTTATTCCACGCCATGTTATTACACCATTGTCTTAAGATCCAATCTTCATAGTTAAATTGACAATTGATAATATTTTTTTCTAATAATACAAAATTAAACCTTGCTTAATTCAACAATCAAATTTTTTTCGAGTATGTGTTAATCGAGAAAAAAGTTGCTCTTAGGAAAACAAAAACAAATGTAATGCTCCCACAATTAGCTAATTTATAAGTTCGTGAAGTTATATCCTAAGCCTTAATATGAATGATCACTATAGCTAGCATTCTTGATGGAGTTGGTAAGAAATTGAGATTTTCATGGACGCAAGTCAGATAACAAAAGGGGCAAACTATATATTTTAGAGACGTAATTGTATTAATATTACAATTTATAGCAAATAGTCTCCTCCAATACATGTAGTAAAGCATAATAAAACTCGTTAGAAATTTTGTCCTTAACATTAAACTAATTCAACTTCTAAACCAACTTATCTTTAGTGAAATTAAATTAGGGAAAGCATAAAAGAAACTGTTTTCACCCGATAACACAAACAAACAATTACATATATATTAGTTTCTTAAAAGTTTTTGCATCAATTATAGAGAAAGTTTGGGACTTTCTGCACACTTTCAACTAATTTATAAATGTTAACCACAAAAAGAAATCTAAGTTTTCAAGTTTGTGTGGTTTGAAAATCAGCTTCTCTTTTTATGTATGTGATCAGTATATAATATGCCCATGAATTGTCCATTCAAGTAGTACAAATTGGCTAAACAACATGTCAAAAAAAACAACGACTTGTTATTTGTTTTGCACTATATGTACTTGCAAACAAAAGAAAACACATATAACTCTTTAGCAGGGTTCCATAAAAAAACAGAGTATAATAAGTTGTTACAAATAGGGTTAGAAAATAAATATAAATATAAATTTAATAGATCATAAAAGAAATAGAATCAATTTACTGTGTAAAAGAAGCATGTTACAAATAAGGCTAAAAAACCAGTAGAAATTAAAACTTAGATATAGATCATAAAAGCAATTGAATTAGTATTATGCAAAAAAAAAAGCAATAGCGCAATATTAGAATGTTAATGCAGACAAAAATTCACAAAATAAATTAATTATGACTTCCATCTTTATATACGGAGATTTAATTAGGGTTTTTCTATTAACTCTGCTTTGATTAGGATGCAAATAATAATAATAACTAATAAAATAAATAGGCCTAAAACGGAATATGCAAATAATAATTAGGCCTAAACTAATTAAGTTTCATTTATGATTTGTAATAGCCTTAAAAGAAAATAAATTAAAAAAAAAAGAAATTATTAAACCATTTTCAAGGATAAAATAGTTTTAAAAAATTAATAAATCATATTATTAAGGATAAAATAATTAAATTTTTGCATTAAGGATAAAATAATTAATTTTAAAAATTAGCAAGGTATAGTAATATTATTTATTTAATTTTTGTATTTGAAAATAAAGAGAATGAATTCAAATTGAAGACCCACGAATCGAAAATTGATCTTTAATGATGATTTTAAACTAAAACAAACAAATAATATAAAATCAATTATCTCATGGTTCGAATCTGAGCATTTGCAATCCCCCTTTTTAATTTAAAATTACGATCTTCTTTATACAAAAAACAAAAAAAAAAGACCGATTGAAGTCATTTCAAGTCTCAACATAAAGAACTTCAAATCGTAAAATCATTTTTTGACTGAGTGATCATCAGCTAACCCTAAAAAAATATGTGGACTGAATTTCTTTTTAGCTTCTTCGATAACATATATTTGTCAAAAAATGTTGACCATAACTATTCAAGGATAAGAATTAGGCCTAAAATGAAAACTTTATGCCCAAATTTATCATAATAGGACTTATATAGGTTTACAAACACATATTTTAACCATATCTAATTAATAGGCTTAGCTACACGTGCGTTGCACATGGGTGATATATCATGTAATTAATATTTTTAAAAAAATCTAAGCTTTAATAAGTAGCAAACTAAAAGAACCAACTCACTTAACTTTATCAATTGGCATATGAATATGAATAGGAGAAAGTTGACAGAATAGGCAATGGTTTATGGATATTATAATCAAATTAATTATGCAATGGTAGATACAGTCACCTTATATTTTGAATTCCCTCTATTGAATAGCTTGAAGAATGCTGAACAATAATTCATGATTGTGCTATTCCATACACTTTCTGATGAAATTATTCATGTAATAATTAACCACTACCTTAGGATCCAATTTTCATAGTAAAATTGGCAATTGATAATATTTTTTTTCTAATAATACTAAATTTAAACCTTGCCTAATTTTTCAATCGAAATTTTTTCGAGTATGTGTTAATCGAGCAAAAAATTGCTCTTAGGAAAGCACCAATCAATATAATGCTCCCACAATTAGCTAATTTATACGTTTGTGAAGTTATATCCTAAGCCTTAACATGATATGATCACTATAACGCATTCTTGATGGAGTTGGTAAGAAATTAAGATTTTCATGGATGCAAGTTAGATAGCAAAATGGGCAAACTATATATTTTAGAGACGTAATTGTATTGATATTACAATTTATAGCAAATAGTCTCCTCCAATACATGCAGTAAAGCATAATAAAACTCGTTAAAAATTTTGTACTTTACATTAGACTAATTTAACTTCTAAATCAACTCATCTTTAGTGAAATTAAATTAGGAAAAGTATAAGATAAACTATTTTCACCTGATAACACAAACAAACAATTATATATATATATATATATATTAGTTTCTTAAAAGTTTTTGTATCAATTATAGAGAAAGTTTGGGACTTTCTGCATACTTTTACCTAATTTATAAATGTTAACCACAAAACGAAATCTAAGTTTTCAAGCTTCATGTGCTTTGAAAATCAACTTTCTTTTTTATGTCTGTGATCAATATAAATTACCATAAATAATATTTAGGCATAAACTAATTAGGTTTCATCAATGATTGTAGTAGCCTTCAAAGAAAATATATTTTTTTAAGAAAAAAAATTAATAAACCATTATCAATGATAAAATAGTTTAAAAAATTAATAAATCATTATTAATAATTAAATAATTAAATTTTAGCATTAAGGATAAAATAATTATTTTTAAAAATTAGCAAGGTATAGTAATATTATTTATTTATTTTTTGTATTTAAAAATAAAGAGAATGAATTCAAATTGAAGATCCACGAATCAAAAATAGATCTTTAATGACGATTGTAAGCTTAAACAAATAAATAATAGAACATCAATTATCTCATGATTCGAATCCCAGCATTTTCAATCTATTTTTTTAATTTCATATTACAATCTCTTTTATACAACAACAACAAAACAAAACAAAAAAACAGATCGATTGAAGCTATTTCAAGTCTCAAAACAAAGAACTTTAAATTGTAAAATCATTTCTTTACCGAGCGATCATCAGCCAGCCAAAGAAATATGTGGACTGAATTTTCTTTTCAGTTTATTCGATAACATATATTTGTCAAAAAGTGTTGGCCAAAACTATTTAAGAATAAGAATTAGGCCTAAAACGAAAAGTTACAAATAATAATTAAGCTTAAAATAATTAAGATTAATTAATGATTTATAATAGCCTATAAGAAAACTAGATTTTTATTAAAATAATTAATAAACCATTATCAAAGATAAAATTGTTAAGAAAATCAATAAATCATTATTAATGATTTGTGGTAGCTTATAAGAAAATTTATATTGTATAAATAAAATATAATTATTATTTTAAAGGAAAAATTATAATTATTTTAATTTTAGTAGGGTAATAAGTTGTTATCATGAATTAATTACATTTATATAATTATTATTTTATATATATTTGTTATAATTTAATTGGTTATTATTATGCAAGTCATATATAATTGATGAATATTTATTATATATGGCAACATTTAACCCTTTAAATCATGATTTTAATATATAAATATTTAAATCATGGTTTTAGTAATATATATCTAATTATAAAATTTTAATAATGATAACTATTTGTTAGAATATATGTGTTAACCTACTAAGTGAGATAGAGTTCTTAAAAGATTTAAACTCTTTTTACAAAAGAGTTCTAAAAGAATTTTAATTGGATGATTCATGAATCCTTACAATTTGATTGATTGGCCAAAATTATGAATTTATCTTTTAAATTATTTTTATTTAATTTAAAAATAAATTGAATGACTCATAGTTGAACTTTGATTAGAAAAAAATTCTTTAATTAAAAAAAAAATATTTGAAATGTGTCAATTTATAATTTGTCAAAATTTTCTTAATATACATAAGGATAATATAGTTAATTGTTAAAATTAATAAGGGTATATATGTCATTCACTAGTTGTAATTTTGGAGTAGGTGCTTTTGTATATAGTATATATAAATAATGTGAGAAAATATTTTATTCCATAAGTTCTATAGGTTAGGAGTAATGCTTACCTTAACTTTTTTTTTTAAGGAAAAACGTACATGAAATGGAAACATTTTGTTTTATTTATTTATTTATTTATTTGCAAAATCGTTGAGGTTTGGTATATAATAAAGGTACTGTTTTTCATCTTAAAATCTCCTGTTTTTAAAAATTCGAACTTAATTTAATCATTAGGATTAAAGAAAAATAAAATGATGATATCTCATTAATAGATATCTCATTGATAAATAAATATAAAATTTTTAAAAAATTTTAAAAATAAAATAAATAACATTGATTATTAATAAGTAAAATGCTTATAAATTTATAAACTGACATTGTATCAAATATAAATTCTGATGAGATTATAAAATAATTAATCATAATAAGTGGCACTTAAGTTTTACAAATTAGATTATTTCATTTTCACCCAATTGAATGAATTAAAAGGTAGTCGACAAAGAGAACGATTCCTTAGCAATACATGATAATTTAACTAAAGTTAGGTATAGCATATATAAGATTAGCAATAATTTATCAAGATATGTATCTTTGAGAACTTTACCTAAAGTTTTTGTCAAAGCTAAAATGTACATTAAACTCTCTTTGGTAGGGCATAGACAAATGGCAACTCAGCTATATTTACAAGAACTTTATGCCTCGTCTCACAACACAAATTAGTTTTTATAACTTGGAATAAATTAAAGATTCAAATTGCAATTTTGCAATCTCACTTTAATCATATAATCATACATGATTAGAGTTGAGAATATTGTTAAAGAAATCAATATCCAGAATTAATATTTATTCTTTTAAACTAGAACTGGTATTACCGTGAGACATGACATGAGAGATATACACTACAAGAGAACCAACTTTTTTTCATGGAATTTTTTTAGAAAAAAGCAAAAAAAAATTGGGAAAAGAGTATTTTCAATAGAATTCTTTCATGAAAATCGAATATCTGGGAATGGTAATAGTATTTCATGAGAAAAGATAAATTTCGTTGGAAATACTCATCTTTGCTTTGGATCCTAAAAAATCTGGCCCATAAAATAGGAACAAACTCTGTACTCAGCTAAATACTATATGAAATAATTACTCGAACATTAATTTTGACATGGTTTTGTTGATGTCTTTTAAGGTAAGGAGGATTAGACCGGAGGAAAATAAGAGGATGTTGTAGATGAAACATGCTAAAGAGGAACAAACAGTCAAAAGGACACCGAAATTTAGATTTTAAGACGCACTCAAATGCTTAAGTCAACAAGTATTTATGAAAGAATAAGAGAAAAAAAAAAAGAATGCACAAAATATGATGTTCTTAGAGTTTTAAATCTGATCTCATACTTTTTTTTTTATATCTTGAAGGGTGAAATACATGAGGCGACTGTACCTGTCGGTTGTGGTAATAATTTGTCTTTGATTGATCTGTGGGTTCAATTTGGATTAGATAAATTTGGATTTATCTTTGGAGCCATCTGGTGACACATTGGTAATGAATAATTTAATCTCATGGACCTAATTCTGTGTTGAACATTAATCCTTGAATAATTTTGGGTATAACAGGCATAACAAAATAGCAAAGAAAAAAACAACAAAGCTTTCATCGAGCTATTTTAATTTCTCTAGGTAACTGTAGAACATCAAATTTGTGAACTTAACACTTTGATTCCCATGGTGGGTGAAAAAATCATTTCCAAATTATAATTAAAACTATTACCCTGTTTTTGGATGGGTATGTTTTAGTTCAAGAAGGGATTCAAAAAGTACCCCCAAAAAAAAAAAAATTAAAGTTCCAGCTTTTAATTAGTTTCCAATTTTTAGGATTCAAAAACTATTCCTTCTATATTTTTCTTTTTCCCAAGGCAAAAATCCTGTCAGAGCAAGCCCTCGACCACTCCTTAAGCACGATTATAACATAAAAAAATATACGAACACGATACAGATACATAAATGGTTAAGTTTATACACTCTCACGTCCCACCCCACCCACATCATTTAGATAAAATAATCATCCAAATCCATTTTGATTTGAGCGAAGTTGAGCACGTTTATATCTTCTTATCATTTTCAAGTCGCTGGCCAATATGTTAGATTCAGATGCCAGGTTAACTTTTGCTTTTGAACTGAAAATTAATCAAAAAGTTATTCTTTGCAAATGCCTCCTTTAAGATAAATTAAAATATATGCTTTTCATTAATAAAATCCCATTGAAGGGATATGCTTATCTCCATTCATGTTTGAACAACAAAACAAAAAAATAAGTTTATTCTATTGAGTCACATATCCCAGTGAAAATCACTGTAATTAAAGTAAATTCCCAAATCTTTGGACCACGCTTTAACCCCTTTATTCTCCACCATTTAGCCTTCTCTTTTCCGTCCAAAATAAAAAAGAGCAAGGCTTCATAAAGACTCTAGAACAAAGAAGGCCTCTTTTTGCCATGGACTCGAGAGTTAATGTTGGATATGAGTACGAATATGTTTTCGAGACGATTATATTCAGATTTTTTTTAAAAATAATTTCATATATTTGAAGGATCATATTCTCATACTCATATTCAAATATGTACACAAGTATCAAATACGAATATTTAAAAATAAAAAAATCCGGATAACATAGTTTTTGCCCACTAATAACCTATTTTACTTGAACTCGGGTGTGAGTGTCGGATACGGATATGTGTCCGACACGGGTATGTTGAGTTTTTCTAAAAATTTTCATTTATTTGGAAGGTCATATCTTCATATCCATATCCAAATATCTGTCAGACACGAGTGTCGAATAGGTATACTTCAAAAAAAAAAAAGAGTCGAAACAACATAGCTAATAATTAGACACTTAACCTTTCTTTTTTTATATCTTAAACATCACAACTCGATCAAAGAGATGCTTAATTTGATCAAATCCTCCCCCATTAATACTCCTTTATATTCCCATATATGATCTTCCACCTGCTAATGTTAGTATATGTGGTCTTATCTCTTCTGATTTCATAATCACTATGTCTCTATAGCTCTGGTATATGCTATAAATCATATTGTTTGTTCCAATAGATTATCAAGCAAAGAGATTGAAAATTGAATTTCATTTTTCTCTCCTTTTGTAAACAACCACGACAAATTTGGACATCAACACCTTCGGTTGGAATGCAGCATTAGAGTTTGATCATTGGAATTATTTAGAAGAGTACTGTAGTTTATTTTCTTGTTTTTTGAGATAAATTCCACACTATGACTTTGAATTTTCAAAGTCTACATTAAGTATTATGCCTCTATTGAGGATTCTGTTCAAATGCATGTTGGAAAATTGATTCTAAAGAATAAAAATTTCCTGTTCCGAACATTGCTCAATCCTAAAAAAAAATGGCACATTGGGAAAATACCAAATTCTTTATCTTCTTTTCCTGTTCCTTTCAACCCACTTTCACCTTTTGGATCCTGTGGCACAAATAGTACACTTCTATGTCTAAATAATTTAGAATTGCAGAAAGATGCAGGGATAATTTCGATTCCGAATTCCCTATATAAACACTTCATTATTTAAGCAGTCTCCAGTGAAAGGTATATATTCGGAAGATAAAATTTTTCAAAAAGTGAGCCCGAGTTTTAATCCAGTTGATTCATGCAGTTATTTTTAAGATATAGCATCTAGCAGATTTGATTTTCGAATCTAAACATCTATAATTTCTTTCATATCCATAAACTACGATCTTTTTGTAACAAAAAAATATATATATCAGAAAGTAACTTCCCGACGTTATCCTCTTTAGTTTATCACAGAATTTGAGATTGGTGAGGCCTAAAAACTTAATTTGCTGACGTTAAAACAAAATTATTCTCTTACGTTAAAAGGATGACTACCCCATTTTAATGGAATTCCCTTTCCAATTAAAGATAAGTTCACACATGACATGAATATCTATATTGAGATGTACCCAAGAAAAGTTCTTACTAGTTTATAAATTAATAAACAAATAAAAATATGCTAAAAGTTAACAGAATCATTTTCTATATAAACAAATGTTGATAGCCATTTTAAACTTACACCAAAGGAAAATAAAGCGTTATACAATTTCTTCCTTTTGTTTGCGGAAATTGAGAAAATGGTTTTTTTTTTCTTCCGTAATGAATCTAAAGATAAAAAAATACCAACATCTTTGCTAGCTGACCGTGCTGAGATACTGAGGCTATTCAAGAGTTGCGACGTCAACAACGATGGAAGGCTTAGCAGGGACGAGGTGAAGGCAGGTTTCCGAAGGCTTCAATCACGTTTTCCCGCTTATAGAACTCAACGTGCGTTTAAGGTGGCTGACGAAAATGGCGATGGGTACATCAGCGAGGTAGAGCTGGACGAGCTTGTTAATTATGCCTTGGAGTGTTACGAAGGCAGCGTAAAGCTTAGATTGATAAGTTAGATATAGATATAAAAAAATCCACTTTCTGTAATGTTATCTGTGAAGTAATTTAGGTAGTGATGCAGCATTATATATGTATAATAGCTGCAGTTTGCCTTTGTATCCGATAGCGAAAGCAGCTGCAGTTAAATATCTTCCCAAGTTTCTCATTAGAAAAAGTTTTTCGAGTTTCCCTGCCTGTAAACAAACCAGAAATGGGAAAAACTTTTCTGAAATGATTACTTCTTCTTATTAGGAAAATTTTGTAGTACTGTTTATGTCTGAAACTTTCAGCTTTGAACATCATTTCTGAGAGTTTGTGAAATTTATGAGATGAAGAATAACTATCTATCTATCTTCAGTAGCCTCGTTTTTTAGTATAAAAAAGGTCGTAGTTATTATGATTCAAACTTTAAACATGTTAAATATCACTTTTTAAAAGCGGTTATGAAGTATGAACCAATTAAACTAAACCCGAATTTAGCCTTGTTTTTCTTTTTTCATCAGAATTCAGCAACCACCATTTTCTAATCTTGAAACTCTGTCTTTGTCCATTTACGCATCCCAAAACAAAATCAAAACTGTAACATCACGTTGCAATCGTTATTTAAATCCATGTCCTGAACTTATAGCAATTTTTCGTTTTGCAAAGATTATCTAGAAGAGGAAATTAAATAATATTGGTTTTTCTTTTAAAATAATAAGGAAGTGGATTTTGTTTTTTTCTCTTTGCACTTCAGTTTTTAGTAATCTTTACTGTAATTGTTCATTCATGAAGTAAAGTTACTCAAACAAAAAGGGGTGAAGTTGGAATAGAAATCTTCTGTCCTCATTTTTCTGTCCTTACTCGTGTCCTCATTCTCGTAACGAGTCGCGCGTTCATTTTTTCGGTGTCGTTTTCTTTCTCGTTTGTTTTTAACTATTTAATGAGAGCTACGAAATACAAATATGATCGATCAATATTTTACCGGTGATCGAATAGGCGAATTTCACGACACCATCTTTTTATTTGTATCGTCTTTGTATCCGTGTTTTTTTTTTTAAACGAAATCGATTTTTTTATTAGATAAAGAATCGGGTCAAACATTAAAAATGAACAGGTACAAAGAGAACAAAAAAAAAAAGGTACAGCTCGTTACGAGAGTGGAAACACGAATAGGGGAAGGAAAATGGGGACAGAGGATTTGGATTCGTGAAATTGTATATATGAAGGGATTGTTGTATTAAAAAGTAAAGATTAATAAAAATAAAGAAATTACCTAAATATTAATACTTTTTGTGTATGAAATGAAACAAATTAATTAAGCTTTTTTTTTTTTGTCAAAACAAAATATCGGCTTTTTTACTACAATATAGCAAAAAAAAAAAAATTCCCAAATTACCGTTGGTTTCGGATTAATTCTCAAAATATGGCTTTTTTTTTTCCAAGCTGGGAAATCGCCATCCCCCATGGCGATTTCCCAGCGTTAAAATTTAAAAATTTGTAAAAAATACCAAGGGAAATCGCCATGGGGGGTGGCGATTTCCCTTGGTGTTTTTTGCAAATTTTGCAAAAAAATACCAAGGGAAATCGCCACCCCCCATGGCGATTTCCCTTGATATTTTTAGCCAAATTTGCTAAAAGCATGAAGGGAAATCGCCATGGGGGTGGCGATTTCCCTTCATGTATATATTTTTTTTTCAATTCTTAGGAAAATTTAAAAAACATGACTCAATAGTGAATTTATTGTGAAATGGTATAATAAATAAAAGTTATTTGAAAAAGAGAAATGAATAATTAGAAATTATTATAAAGGATATTATAAAGACAAAATTACCATTAATGAAAAAACTTATTTTTTTTTCTTTCATTAAGGAAATATTATTTTTTAAAAATTTTAATTGAAAATAAATTTAAAAAATAAAATATTTAAATAAAAAAAAGTAAATAAAAAATTTAAATTTTTTTAAAATTAAAAAGTTTTTATTTTCAGAATATTTATTTTTTAATTAAAAATTAAATTAAAAAATGAAAGAAAAAGGGAAGAGAAGAGAAGGTTTTTTTTATCAAGGATAATTTTGTCTTTACAATATCCTTTATAGAGGTGCTCATGGGCCGGGCCGCGGCCCGTATTTTTTTTCTATTCTGCCCAGGCCCGGGCCTAGGTCGCCCAGGCCCGCCCGTTTAAGCCCGAATCACTGTTCATTGGAATTAAAAAAATATTTTTTTATTTTTTTAATTAAAATTAAATAAACTAATATTATTATAATAAAAATCACTGTTCCGGGCCGGCCCGGAACATAAATTATCCTGCCCAGGCCCGGCCCAATACGGGCCGGGCCTGCCGGGCTGCCCGGCCCGTGAGCAGGTCTAATCCTTTATAATAATTTCTAATTATTCATTTCTCTTTTCCAAATAACTTTTATTCATTATACCATTTCACAATAAATTCACTATTGAGTCATGTTTTTTAAATTTTCCTAAGAATTGAAAAAATATATATACATGAAGGGAAATCGCCACCCCCCATGGCGATTTCCCTTCATGTTTTTAGCAAATTTGGCTAAAAATACCAAGGGAAATCGCCATGGGGGTGGCGATTTCCCTTGGTATTTTTTGCAAATTTCCCTTGGTATTTTTTACAAATTTTCAAATTTTAACGCTGGGAAATCGCCATGGGGGATGGCGATTTCCCAGCTTGAAAAAAAAAAAGCTGTGTTTTGGGAATTAATCCGAAACCAATGGTAATTTGGGATTTTTTTTTTTTTGGCTATATTGTAGTAAAAAACCCCAAAATATCACTGTTTGAGAGGAAATTTAATTATACTAACACGTGTGTCAAAGCACTAATTTCAGTAATCTAGATTTTTTTTGTTTTAACCTTTTAAGGGTAAAGTTATTGAATGAAAACCTAGTAGTAAATTTAGCCTGTGTTATATGGATATATATTTTTTTAAAGTATTGATATTCAACAGTTGTGTCCGACACGTATTTAAATATAGATATAAAGGTATAATCTTTTAAATATATGATTTTTTTTAAATTAATCATACCCATATCATACATATATTCGTATTCAACACTTATTTTCGAATATAAGTAACATAAAATTATCAGTTGGTACTACTCTTTGATTTTTCCAATACCAAGAAATTAAATCTACTAGTATTGGTTTTCTTCATTAATGAAATTACCAATTACGTTATCAGTTGTTCGGATTAGGTTATTACTTTCAGAAATAAATATATAGTACTTTATGTCCAAATTATCACAAAATTTGAGACCATGAATTGAGGACCTAAAAGGTTGAGGTAATTTGCTGACAGCAAAACAAAATTGTTCTCTTACGTTTCAAAGATGATGTTATCCTATATTAATGGACTTCCAATAAATAAAAAAGTAGTAGCTGATTCCTTCAGCAAAGATAAATTCACACACAGAATCATGTTATGAACATCTAAATTGATATGTATCCATAGTTTTAAAATGAGTAACAATTCGTATTTTATCTGTTACGTAATGTTAACGATATTATCAAATTTTTTGAAATATTATTAAATTATTCACGTTGATGACAACCGCAATACCCATAATCATCTCCACGATGAAATTCGCAACCGCGATTTAGAACATGAATGTACCCATGAAAAGTTCCTATACTAGCTCATAAATTAATAATTAAATAAAATATGCTAAAAGTTGCAGAATGGTTTTTTTTTTTTTTTTTCTATATAAAGAAATGCTTTAGCCATTTTAAACTTAAATCCAGAAAGTAGCGTTTCACATCTCTGTCTGATCTCTTTTTCTTTATCTCTCTCTCTTTATTTGCTGCAAGAGAAAATGGTTTTTTTCTTCAGTAAAAAATCAGAAACAAAAATCAAAGAGGTACCAGAGTCTTTGAAAGCCGATTATAATGAGATAATGAGCCTATTCAAGCGTTGCGACGTCAACAACGATGGAAAGCTTAGCTGGGAAGAGGTTAAGGCAGGTTTCCGAAGGCTTCAATCTCGTTTTCCGGCTTATAGAACTCATCGTGCGTTCAAGATGGCTGACGAAAACGGCGATGGGTACATCAACGTCGAGGACGAGTTGGAAAAGCTTGTTACATATGCCTTGGACTGTTACCAAGGCAACGTTAAACTTAGATTGATAATTTAGATCATTTACAGAAAAATCCACTGCATGAATTATATATTAGCATGAATTTAAATTACGGATGTGTTTTCAGTCGCGTTGTGTCTATTGCGATCAACTGTAGTGAAAATATATATATATATATATGTAATGAAGCTGCAGTTTTCCTTTTACATCTGAATCTCATAGCAAAACTCAGCTGTAGAGCTTTGAGTGTGTAATTTGTGTATTTCATACTGTATAATATGAAGTATATTAGAACTTTTTTTAGGAGAAAATTTTCCAAGTTTCTCATCAGAAAAAAGTTTCCAAGTTTTCCTAGCTATATGTAAACAGAGACTAGAAAAGGGAAAAACTTTTTCCGAAAAAATAATTCCTTCCTCTTAACAATTCATTAGCAAAATGAAGATCTCTAGGACAATTTTATAGTATTTGTTTATAAAACTTTTGGCTTAAATATCACTTTGGGGGAGTGGGTGAAATTAATTTATGTGATGAATAATTGTTTATCTATTTCTCTTTGTAGCCTAAGGCTCTCTTTTTTTATCAAAAAAAAAATACTATCATAATTCGAGGGAAAAACTAATCAATTTTGGATATTTTTAGTTGTTCTAAAATAATATCTCGTTTGAAAAGTTAAAAAAAAAAAAAATTCATACAAATTTGTTCTCTATGTTATAATAATGACGTTACCCCATTTTAATGGAATCCCTTCCAAAAAAAAAGTAGCTGATTCCATCAAGAACATGCCAAGTAAAGATAAACTGAAACACGGTTCATGAACATCTAGATTATTGTCTTACAAATCACATGTTACTGTACACGAACATCTAGATTGATAGCAAAACGCAGCTGCAGAGATTTGATCGTGTATTTTGTGTATTTCAAGTGTAATAAAGTATATTAGGACTTGTTTTGAGAAGAAAAAGTCTTTTAAATATCTTCCAAGTTTCTCATTAGAAAAAGTTTCTGAGTTTTCCCTACCTTTAATCAGACCAGAAAGGGGGAAAAACTTTTCTGAAATTGGTTCCTTCTTCTTAACCATTCATTTAATTTCAGGGTTTTTGTTTCTGAAACTTTTTAACTCGAAAATCACTTTGGAGAAAGGGTGAAATTTAGGAGATGAGGCCTGCTTAAAACTTGCAAGAAAGCTTTCAATCCGGGTATTATCATGCTTTGGTATGCAAGCAAAACCAGGTTGAACTTTTGTTCTCTTGGGCTGTTAGCTTACCTTTTTTTCAGGTGTTTCTTTTGTTTTTGAGTCTGATTGTTTGTATTTCAGTCAGGTTAAACTTTCCTTCTGGTTTAGCCAAGAAAAAAGAAAGAAAAATGCTGCAATTTTCCTTCTGTGCAACTTTGAAGAATTATATTCAACTTAGAAAGTCAGTGGGAAAGAGAGTTTCAATCCACATAATGATGAAAATGATCAAAGAAACTGAAAAGAAATAAATTGAATTTCTTACTAGAGGCTCAAATTGCAGCAATATGAAAGATCCTGATTAAAATATAGTCCAAAAAAAAAACCCCCCATTAAAACTGTAGAATTTATGCTGCATTGCTTTCAGTAGCTTTCATTGCCCCATGTAAAATTCCTTTCGGATCAAAGCTAAAAAAGAGTTAAGACATGAATTCCAAAAAAAATAAAAATCTTTCTTTAAGAATAGTAAAGGATATCAGTCAAATAAAAATCTTTCTTTAAGAATAGTAAAGGATATCAGTCAAGGGTAAAGTGGTCGAGAATCACTTCAAGATTGCCCCAACAGATCATGTTTATCAGTTAGGAATCTTCTCAACAATTATTATTTCTTGAAGAATTTAACTACCCTGTTCAAAGATTCATTTTGTGAAGATATCCAACAACCCCAAAGTTAGGTCTAAAATTTCTTATCAAGGAAGTTTTTCCAATGGAATATTTTGCTACTTTCGTGTGATCTGCAGAAGCCATTAAAATCCAAGTCAGAAGAAACAGCTAGGTCCAAATATCCGGTACTAGTTATTCTTATGCTGTCATTTACATTGTGTGAGACTATATTATCCGAACTCTTTATTATTATTTTTAAATATTTATATCCGACACTTGTGTACAACATGAATATAACGGTACGATCCTCTTAATATATTAAAAAACTTGAAAAAAATTGAGTATATTCATATCAGACACATACTCGTATCCAACATTCACTCTCGAATCCGAGTAAAAGGTGTAGGATGGTATTGCAAGAAATTTCTGAAAATAGTTGGAGCAAAATTTTGTGCAGAAAATTTTAGACCTCAGCTCAAATGGAGAGATTCTTGGTCGGCTACCCCATGAATAGGATTCAAAATTCGACTATTCGAGTGGTGTTTCCATCTGCAAATCTTTGCATGCATGGAGCCAAGATCATATTTTAGGGACCTATCTAAAAAATATATATATATATTTTTTAATTTTAAGTGTATTAATATAATATTATCTAATTATTTTTATATTTTAAGTTAAATAAATTAGTTTAAAATTTATTTACATATGAATTATTAACTGTGTTATTGTACTTAAGATTATTATAATAAAATGCAAAATAAAATAAGTAATTATGAAAAGAAATCATTTTATAAAAGAAAAAAAAAATACGTGAAGTACATTTCTCATTAAAATTACTTTTGTCTAATGTCATCTCTCTCGAGCTAGAGCTAGAGCTAGTATGGGTACCTTATGACAAATCAGTAGATTGTAAAATAAAAAACTATGGTAATTTTACCATGAACATTTGAACATAAACTTTATAGTATCAGCTTTTTTTTTAAGATTCGAATTAACCAACCTAAATTGATCCAATCCGAATTGATCCAATCCGTCTAATTGACATGTTTCTACAAGAATTCAAATTCCATATTCCCATTATGGCAAAGATCATTTTGGTAATCATCCAATCCAACTTTACCCTTACAAGAGAAAAGCCTTCCATATGTCTATTACTATAACCTCACCTCATCAGCCAGCAATGGGGACTTTCACATCTTAAAAATCCATCAGTGCTGAGACCTGCAAATACACTTTTCGTGGTAGAAAAAAAAAAGTTTACTAGTTGTCAAAAGTAGGTTAGAACCACCTGCTTGTGTCACGGGCTCAAATTTTAACCAAGCAAACCGTGCAGCCTTAAGCTGGAATTGGCGACCGTTACACTTGCTTCACCCTTTTTCCAGTTTCCCCTATGTTCCAAAACCAAAGAGACAATATAATAATATTATAATAAGAAAAGGTCTAATTTTTTTGATCAGATGTAAATTGGGGCATCATAAAGATTTCAGTCTAACTAGAGTCAGCTACATTCTTAATGATTGCCCACCGTGTCTTGTTGATCAAAATTAGGTCATACACTAACAACACCGGATACCCAAGGAACAGTAACAGGCGCTGTCGGGTGGCTGTTTCTATATGCTTCGGAATATCTGTCCTTAAAGTTCAGACTCGGCTTCTCGGACTGCAATTTTTTTTTAATCAAATTTTGATTAGCTTTTAAGTTGCAAAAGTACAACGAAATACCAACTTAATGGATCGAAAAGACTTACGGATTTCAGCCAGCACTCCATGTGTTTGTGTTCATATATATCTGGGGAATAGCAACCAGTCTCAGATGGACAATAAACCCATATGTTGCATTTCTTTTCACCTGGCTTTGCATGTTTTGCATGATCTAAGCAAGCCTGGCAGCAATCAGCTGCACTTTCTTTGTGGTGGGTAAGACCCCATCTAACAGCAGCACCACCATAATCTGTATGAAGTTTAGCATGGCATTCTAGTGGAAGGGGTCTCCCAGCTAAAATTTGATCCTCATCTTCTGTATAAAAGAATTACACCTTAGTGACAGACATTTCTCACCTATGTTACTCGGACTCGGGTGTGAGCATCGGATAAGGGTATGTGCCTGACACGGGTATGTTCAATTTTTTCTAAGTTTTTCCATGTATTTGGAAGGTCCTTGGAGGATCATATCCCCATACCCCATGTCCGGATATGTGTCGGACACGGGTACTTCAAGAAAAATGAAGAGTCGGAGCAACATGGTTTCTCACCACAGTTTTTTTAACCTCTCCTTTGAAGAAGAGGCTCAAAGTTCAAATCCCTATTCCGAAAACTATATAAAGTTATCAATTGAAATCTGCTATGTTATCTTAACAAGAGAGAGAGAGAGAGATGGCTTCGACCAACTGGAGAAATTGAACAATTACCTGTATCTTCCACATCCTCAGGCTTATCATCATGTTTTTGATTGCTGATTTCAGTGGGAATCCAAAGGCCAATGTCTTCTGACAGCACAGCCCAATTGGACTCCAAGACTTTTACTAACATCTCTACAAAATAGTAACTCAGACTGGTAAGCTTAACATTCTGCAACATGTAAAAAATGCTTAAGCTTTTTATCTATATGATAAACTAAAGTACCAAAATATACCACCTTTCAGATTATGAGTTACCTGCTTCCTCTTGCAAAAGAGTTGAATTCAACCCCTCTCCTCCAAGTGCCAAATTTTTGGTTTCTTTTAGTTTCTCCTTGCGCCAGGTTTCAACCAATTCTGTTAACCCAAGAAGAATATCAACAAAAAACTAGCAAATTATAATGAAATAACTACCAAGACAAAGCCACAGCTGATTAGAAACATGAGACCTGCATTAATGTTGACTACTTTCAAAGAACTCTTCTGACACACAGCAAATGCTTGTACGATAATTCTTACCTAATTGCCGAAATGGGTTTACTTGGAGAATCGGGAGGTTTGTTGATGAATTCAAAATATATAGTCCATAAGAATCTACCCTGTGTTAGTTAAAAGCAGCTTACTGCTGATTTGGAAACTGCATAGAGCATATCAAGTTTCCATTTCTATCAAATCGTAAAAGTAAAGATCTTTGGGTTTAGAGCTGATCAGCAAGCAGCACCAAAATAATCCTGATTCCCTTTTCAGAAACTAATATTGCCAGCTAAAAACGAAAAACCAAAAATGGGTTCTGGCTCACAATAGTTTCGAAATTGTCAACAACTATGAAATTTCAACTGACATGTACATTCAATTTGGGCAATGTTAAATCCATTAAACACACAATTCCCAACATAATACGTACTGTGGCCTCATTAAGATTATTTCCTTGACTGTTAAGCTATTTTCTACCTATTTTACATTCCTAAACAGTCAGCAGGAGCCCATGTAATGAGGTACAAGTCAAAACCAAAACCAGAATGTAAAAAAACTCAGTCCTTTCTACACCAAAAGAAACAAACAGACAAGTACAAGTGGCTCTCCAAAAGCACCAGAAGTAACCATATAGAGACTCCTCTATGTAATGATTATATCTATTCTAAAAGTTATACCAACAAAAAGAAGTGCATGGCTTATTACCATGACAATAGATGAAAAGGTTCTGCAGTTGTGTTCTTCAAAGTAAGGAGAACAGAGGATACTTGGCTTCTAGGAAATGGGATGCATGGAACATGCATAGCACTCTCAGACATCATGTAATCAAGTACTCAGCTCCAATATATGTCAACCAGGGAAAAAAGTTACAGAAGTAAAAGCAGGATGTGATAATCATAAAACAACCATTATAAGCTAAAATATTGTAAGTACTACACAAAACTCGGAAAGAGAATTTAAGATAAGAATTTAATGAGTGGACACCAACAAAAAACCTGATTGCTTTTCTTTAAATTTATTGTTAGAAATATATCCTAGCCAATGAATCAAAACCTTTCTTCAATCAAGAATCATGATGCATAATATGCTTTGTCATTGATCAAAACAATAAAAGAAAGAAAAGAATCTTGACACATAATAACTCAGCACCACAGAATACAAATGTTGCATTTCATCTTAATGCAATCAGTTAATTAACCAAGACCTTCTGCAAATTATTATTCAGAGTTAGCCCTCAATTCAAGTAACTTATAAACACTAAAGAATTTATCTATCCCATAAATTGCTATGTATTGCATTATAAAGCAGGTCCACCTTTTTGGACTATTGGATGATATTATATCAATAAGATTATGTCCCTTGACAAAATTTAAGAAAGAAAGTGGAAGCATAACGTGCGATACCTAATGGAAATTAAGCAATATGACCCTAGAGCCTAAATGTACTTAAGAATTGAACTTTCCTATTTTTATGAAAATTTTTGAGGTATTCTGCTTAGGAAAACACAACAAACACACATCATAGATGATGGGAAGTGTCAAAATGGATTTCTTCAAGAATTAATGTAGATTTATATTTGCCTTCTGAGAATATTATCCTTAAGAAGCTCATGTTCCAGCAGCCATAATATTTCTACCGAAAGATGTGCACAATGATCACATACTATTTTGGGGCAAAAAACAGAATAATCAAGCCCACATATCCACACAATTAATTTTGCATGCACAAAAATTGCAATGTCATTATTGCATTTCTTATATGATATATCTCCTACATGCTAAACTAGCTAATCACACATCTAAAAGTTTCCATAATAAGAATGCAGCTAAGACTGTGATTTATTCACTAACAGATTACTTATTAACTTGTAATCTTTGTAGTTGCCAGCTCATACAAAGATTTTAATCTTTGAACTTACACCTAACAGTCCTATTCTTATACATCATAAATGCTCAAACTATGTATAATAAAACACTACTTACTAAATTAGAATAAATAGAAATACAACATCATTGTTAACTTTAAACTGTAATATAATCGAACAAAACAGTCAAAGACTAAAAGGAAACTGAGGCACCAACCTTGCTGCTCGCTGATGTTGGCATTTGGTCTCAAACTTCTCAATCTCTGCAGGATCTCATCAGTTATCTTATGTTTAACTGCCTGTGGCAGTTCAGCCACTGATTCTTCACTCCAAAATTCATGCTTTAATCTCTTTACCTTTATTTACAGACATCAACATTCAACAGTATCCCCCAACTAAAAACATTATCACCAACAATGGAAGGTACCAAAAAAAATATAAAAGAAAAGATGGGTAATTTGCATACCAATTTAACAAGCTCTATAGGTTCACTGGCTCTTCGAATCTTAATCGATTCTTCCATTTTCCTAATCTGGTCTGGTGTATACTTTACAACTAAAAAAAAAAAACCAAAACAACCCCAGAAATTAAAACACTGATCAAGAGGAAATTTATTTTTAAAAAAAATAAAAAATTGGGTAAAGTTGATAGAAACTTACCATTATCTTTATTGGGATAAATGTAGAGAGAAGAATAGAGAGAACGAAGAACATAGAGAGCAATAACAATGTTAATGGAGCAAACAATCAGAGTGATTCTTTTATACGAGCACTGACCCAAACTGAAACCAAAACCGCCCCATTTGGCTCTGCCTTCTCTGGCCATCTCCCAATCCGTTTTTCCTCCTTCCTCCACTCCTTCATCCCACCATATCCCTTCTCTTTCCTTTTTGCTTTCCCTCCCCAAACAGATCGCACCAATCAACCAAACCAAACTTCCTCCCTTCCCTGTAATCTCTCACTTTCCAAGCCACATAAAAATAGAGGCACCCTGCACCCGTGAACTGTTTTTTTTTTAATTTCTGCTTAAAAATTTTGCGTGCGTTTGGGATTGGGTTTGGGTTTTCTTTTGGTAACTAATACGCGACGGGTTAATAATGCAGGGGGAGCTAAGCAGCAAGGAGAAGAGAGGTGATTAATTATTTTTAAAAGTGGGGATTAGAGTAATGATTGGATTTGATTTTAGATTTTTGATTACTGATAATGTTTGTTTGTTGGGGGTTGCTTTTCGTGATTAACAATTATAACTATGAAATCCCACCCCCAAAAAATGGCGATATCAGTTGGAGCTTTTGATTTTAAAAGTGATTTTGGATTAAGTGGTTTTTTACCTTGTGTTGCCGACCCTGTGCTAACGTGCGCTTGCTATCGGCTTTTTTTTTCATTTAAAGTTGCGTATGATTAGGAAGAATATTTACGTTTTGTGTTTAAAAGATTAAAGCCTAATTTAGCAACTGTTGGGTTTTGAAAAAGTTCGGTTTAAAAAAAGTGTGTTTGAAAATATTGTGAAAGATTGTTGTGAAAAAGCGTGATTTGAAATTTTTTAGTGTTTGACATTTCTGTGAAAAACTACTATGTGTAATTAAAATGATTAAAAAAGATATAATATTTAAAAGTATAGAATAAATCATTTTTAATATTAGTAAATTATTAAGATGTATAAAAAATAATTGTGTGACTTAATAATACAAATTTATACAAAAATAAAATTTTCAAAATAATTGTATGACTTAATAATACAAACTTATACAAAAATAAAATTTTCAAATTTTGTTAAAAAATTAAATTATTTAAAATTAAAAAATAAACAGTTATATTCTCTTCATATTTTTATTTTAAGTTTAAAAAATATCAATAATATAGAATTTTATATACTTAGAAAAATAAAAGAATAATTTTATTTAAAAAATGAACAAAATTAACTAGGAGATAATTTTGTCATAATTTTTTAATAGAAAGGGTATTTGATAATTTTCTCCCCAAATCATGGTTTGCAAACCACAAAAGCCTCATTTTTCTAGTTTTTAGGTTTGATTCAAAACCAGCGTTCAAAAAGTGCTTTCACAAAAAAAAAAAAAAAAATAGTTGTTTAGCATTGCTTAGCTGTCAAAACGAGCGTTTTGACAGTCAAAAACAATGCTAAACGCAGTCTAAATGAATGGAAAAAAACTAATTTTAAAAATTAATGGAGTCATAAATTATGTTATATAGGTAGAGATAATACTATGAATGAGGTAAGTATTGTTTTAGACTGTTAATTGATGACGAGATTGTTGACGTTAGACATTAAATTGATTTTAGGTGACGAGACTTTAAACATTGTCGGTATTTATGCATCACAAATAAGCTTAGATGAAGTTAGTAAGCGATAATTTTGGGAGGATTTGGATGAATTTGTGTAAGGATTACCTTTATTATTGGAAATGACTTTTAATGAATATGTAAGGGCTAATCCTAGTGGGTTTATCACTATCTGAGGAGTAAGTTTTTCACATAGGGTGATGTGAATTCATGGGATTGAATGTTTTGAATTCATCAATAATTTAGGATACCTAATTTAAAAAAAGTCAAGATTCAGGTTATAAAAAATAAAAAAAAATTATTATATGGTACATCGTCAGTGATTTTTTTTAATTCCACAAGCGGTGTTCACACGTTTCTGTAATCTTTCATACGATTTATATTTTTACAAATCAACCGTTGGATTTAACAATATAATCGTACTTGTCGTGCACGTAAATTTTCGAATCAATCCGATATTCCTATCATATCGATCGAGAATACTGTCTTTTTCAATATATATTTAACGGTTGAAATTTTTTTACGTCGAAACAAATAATTTAACATTTTTAATTTATCGAAATTCGACGTGCATGATCTATGCTAATAGAATATGAAATACGACGGTCGGATTAAAAAAAATATAAATCGCATAAAAGGTTACGGAAGCGTATAAACACCGCTTGTGGTGTACTAAATAATAATCCTAAAAAAACTTAAACCCAATGAAAGTTTGTTTCAAAGAACCTAGATTAAACGTGTAAGTTAGACCCTAACAACTCTCGTTTCAAGAACAGCTTGAGCATGTTCAATCTATATTTTAAGCACTCTTTCTTATTTAATTAGGTCTGGCCGCCTATGGTCTTTTAACTAGAATTATTAAGTTAACTGATTAGATTATTGTAAGGAGACTATAAATACATATGTTAATCGCCTACTACCTTGAACATTGAAAAGTCCAAGTTTACTTTGGTTCTTATCATAGTGTTTGGTGGATTTTAAAAGTTCCCCCTAAATATTGAGGTTTTACTTTCAGTTTTTATCTTATTAGAGAATGAATTTGAAGCTAGTTTCATACATTAAATGACTCTATGGACAAGTGAACCAGAAAGACATTAAACCTTATTTGATAATTGATGTGAATTAGAGGAACCCTTTGTAAAACTTACTAATTATAGCTGTAACAATTGTAATTAGCAACAACTTTTTTTCTGTATCAATCTTGTTTAGATGCAGATTTAAGAAACAAGATATTGATATGCTTGTAAAAGATGATAAATTGGTTGTCCATGGAGAATTTAGGTATCTGCAGTCATGGAAATTAAAAACTCTACTTGATTAATATTGTGTGGATCAAAGCTGGTGACCTAATGGTATAAAGTTATTTTGTAGATTGGTCTTTTGAGATGTTGGCCTGGAGTAGGGAAGGCAATGGAGCGCGGCGGGGGCGAATATTATTTTATCCATCTTCACTCTATTTTTGCATGGATGTTGGAAATATCCACATCCATGGATGTCAGTTACATCCATAACCGCTCCACAGTGCTCCACTTTAGACCTGCTCACGGGCCGGGCTGGGCAGGATAATTACTGTTCCGGGTCGGCCCGGCCTGAAACAGTAATTTTTATTATAATAATATTATTTTATTTAATTTTAATTATAAAAAAATAAAAAAAAATTATTTTTTTTATTTCAATGAACAGTATTCGGGCCTAAATGGGGGGCCTGAGCGACCCAAACCCGGGCAGGAAAAAAAAAACCGGGCCGCGGCCCGGCCCATGAGCACCTCTACTCCACTTCGTTACACCCCAATTTATATTAATTATTTTTAACTTAATATTGTAAAAAATTATATTATAATTTATTCATGAACATAATTTTAGTATATAAAATTTTTTAATATAATATATATAATACTATGCATTTAGCTTCTTTAATTTCCTGAACACAAAGTTGGAAAAATAAAAAACAGCCAACAAAAGATGATAAACAAAAATGAACAAAATCAGATTGTCTCTAACGCTTCCTGGTTTGTTTGTTTCATTTCTTGGAGAAAGTTACTGTAACAAAATTCAATGAACATGAAACTTTTAACTTGAGAGAATAGTAGCTAGCAGAGATACAAAATTCAATGAACATGAAATGAATAAGAGCAAAGGAGCACTTGATTATGTGTGGTTACACTTTCCCATCAATTATAAGGGAAGGGAAAGAGACATTGAGATTGCTATGATCATATGATGTGTCTATTTCATTGGACCGACAGGAAAATTCCATATCTTCAAAAATCTTGAGAAAAAAAAAATCTTCCTTTCTTTTCTTCTTGTATATATTCTAATCTTTCTAAAGATTAGAAACAATTTCATCATTGTGTTTGTGTTTCTTTTGAAGTTTTCAGAAAGTTCCAAAAGAAAAAGGGTAGGATGCATTTAATCATTTGATTAGACGTCTAATATAATTGCAAGGCCTATTCATCAGATAATAAACAACTAGCTGTCAACTAAACCACATATAAAAAACCCACAACAATCCAAGCTCCTTCAGTGGGTTTGCAATGTTGACATGAAAGTAAAGACCTAGACTACTTACCATCTTATAGCAAAAGTATATCATTTGATTAAATAATATATAGTACTATCTTGATTTACTCTGTCTTGGAATTTATACGCCAAAGTATAAGTATATGTATCGCCTATGGTGAAAGTTCCGTACATTTTTTGAGCGTTTGAATTCAGACTTGTTAAGTTTAGGCTCACAGCTATATTGTTTTTTTTATATAAAGGAGGCAACAGTTTCGAGATAAAAAAGAGTTAAAGATGTTAAGATTCATATCTCAAATTTATTGAATGTTATCATTTAAGATGATTATATGAATCAACTGAATTAAATTCCGGATTAATTCACAGCTATATTGTTAGTTGCACTTTTTTGCTTGAACCCTACTTGTGCCCCTATTTCTCTGCTCCTATCTATGCCTCCACCTTCGTAACAAGTTGCAGGTCTATTTTTTCGGTGTCGTTTTCTTTCTCGTTTATTTTTAACTGTTTAACGGAGGCTACGAAATACAAATATGACCAATCGGTATTTTACCGATGATCGAATAGGTGAATTCCACGACACTATCTCTTTTATTTGCATCATCTTTGTATTCGTGTTTTTTTTCAAGCAAAATCGATTTTTTTATTAGATAAAGAATCGGGTCAAACATTATAAATAAACAGGTAGAAAAAAAAAACGCGTGGCTCGTTATGAGAGTGAAAGCACGGATAAGTGCAGAGAAATGGGAGCAGAGGATTTGGATTCCTGTTTAGAGCTCAAGGGACCCAAACTGCCTATGAACTGGCCGGGTTGGGCTAGCCCATATATAAGCTGTATACAAAGGAAAATGGGCTTTTGAGGAGCCTGTCATTGAGAATGACTACCCAACAAAAGAGCCCATTAACAGCAAAACCTCATCTCTTGATCTCTTCCCAGGGAGACGGTGTTTTCAATCCAAGATTGGGAAACGATGCGATTGTCTTGTACCTGTGAACACCTTTCAATGGATACAGCTTTGAAATTGCCTGTCTTTCATCCAACAGCTTTGAGGACTTCTCAAGTTTCATTCCCTTTCTTCAGCTTCAAAACAATCCCATCCCAATACCTTAACCTCAACAAAAGACCCACAATCTTACGCTGCTCTAATTCTTCTACTATTTCTTCGACGAATAATAGTAGTAATACTAATAACAATATGGCAGGGCTTCCGGTGAAAAAGAAGAGGAAGCGGTATAGAAAACAGTACCCTGGAGAGAGCGAGGGAATTACTGAAGAGATGAGATTTGTTGCAATGAGACTACGTAATATTAACGGTAAAAAGGTCACTTCCAATAGCGTTTCTGACACTGAAAATACCCAAGGAGAAGAAGAAGAAGAAGAAGAAGAAGAAGAAGAAGAAGGAAGAGGAGATAATTCTGAAACAGAGAAAAGTAATGAAGGTGGTGGTAATGGAGAAGCAGCGACTTGGAGTCCCAGTATGGAAGGATTCCTTAAGTACTTAGTTGATAGCAAACTCGTCTTCAACACTATTGAGCGCATCGTTGATGAATCCAGTGATGTTGCTTGTGAGTCCTTTTCCTTGCAATTTTCTTCTTGTTTTATTTTTTTTACAAAAATGGGTACTCTTGGCTTTTTTTTCTTTTTCCAGGGGAGCTTCTTCTACATTTTGAGGAAAAGAAATTTACTTGGTTCTATTGCCCCTGCTGTGGCTATGGTCTTGGTCTAAAGGGCAAAAGGAATTCATTTTTGTTCTAGAGGATGAACTTGTGGCTGTGCCCACTGATTGTGAATTTTGAGTACCTTTGTTAGAGTAAAAATTGAGCCTTTGCATCAAAAAAATTTGGGCCTTTGCTTTCTTATTTATGCTGCCTGGTGTCTGACATGTCTTAGACTTGTAGTCTAACAAGGAAGTTACTTGCATGAATTGAGGTGCTATCTTCTTGTCTTGTTTTGAATTCATAGATGCAGAGTTAACATATTTTGTTCAGTGAATCCATGGTGGATCTTTACCCAATGTAATGATGTGAGCAATTTGATTATTTACTGACTTGCATGCTTGTCACACAATTTACTACTTTGAAACTCTTGCTTGGTGAGATACTTAGGAATTTAACATTGAAATTTGCTACAGATGCCTACTTCAGGAAAACTGGGTTGGAAAGATCAGCAGGTCTTTCTAAAGATCTAGAATGGCTTAGCCAACGAGATCTTGTGGTTCCAGAACCTAGCAATCCAGGAGTTTCTTATGTCGCGTATTTGGAGGAATTAGCAGAGAAAAATGCCCCACTTTTCTTGTGCCATTTCTACAATATATATTTTTCACACACAGCTGGTGGTCAAGTGATAGCAAGAAAGGTATGCATGAATGTTCATTGCTCATTCTTCAACAAGGCCATGCTGTGTTAGTCTATGTTACTCGGACTCAGTGTGAGTGTCTGACACGGGTATGTGTCCGACATGGGTATGTTCAAATTTTTCTAAGATTTTCATGTATTTGGAGGGTCCTTAGAGAATCATATCCCCATACCAATGTCCCGATATGCGTTGGACACGGGTGTCGGACATGGATACTTCAAGAAAATATGAAAAGTTGGAGCAACATAGGTGTTAGTGTCTACTGTCTACTTTCACTACTTGAAGTGGTAGACTGAAAGTATTTCTAGATTTGAGCCTGTAAACTTTTATAATGTTATTATTTTGATATTTGGGAACTTGGAAGAGTTCTTGTGTGTGCTTTATATTGTGTCCTTCAAGAAACACTAATCTGAAAGAGAATTATGCACACTAACAGCCTCTCTCTACAAAGTAAAGGCAAAAGAATTTTCATTTACTATAATGAGCATGCAAGAGCCTAAAAAATCATATTTTTTGCCAATATAGATTTTCTGAGACCAAACCAATCACTTTTTTTCTAATGTTTTATTGTCTTTAGGTTTCTCAACAGATCCTTGAAGGAAAGGATCTGGAGTTCTATAAATGGGAGGGTGATGTGCAAGAATCATTGAAAGGTGTCCGTGAGAAGCTCAACATGCTTGGAGAGGTTGATGATTGAGATCTATGTTGCTTCGACTCTTCATTTTTCTTGAAGTATCCGTGTCTGACACCCGTGTCCGACGTATATCGGGACATGGGTATGGAGATATGATTCTCTAAAGACCCTCCAAATATATGAAAATCTTAAAAAAAATTGAACATACCCGTGTCGGACACATACCTGTGTCCGACACTCACACTCGAGTCCGAGTAACATAGATTGAGATTGCTATGTCCCGGAAAAATGATTTGTTTCCTTTTGCTGGGTTTTTCTCCATACTTATTTTTTTATTTATTCTGGCTTTATACCGTGTAGCACTGGTCTCGAGATGATAGAAACAAATGCTTGAAGGAAGCAGCAAAGTCATTCAAGTTTTTGGGGCAGATAGTTCGCTTGATAATCTTATAAACCAGATTGGTTTGCATCTCAGCTATGTATATTTGTAAGCCCATAACCTTTTCCACCTAATTTGTTCTCCCCCACCCACCCTCCCTCCCTTGCACTGCATGCCCTTGATATTGGAATATCATATCAAATATGTTGATATATCCTGGAAACAAAGCAACATTCCTCTTGCTTAAACTTTAGCTTGGCTTTCCAAAGCTCCTCATTATTTCAGCTAATATGATTAAGGTGTGTTTTCTTGCTCTTCACCAGGTAACGCATTCGCCTAGTTGTCGGACAGCCAGCAAATGGAATAACAGTGCCTCTGTCATGTATTCAGGAACATTAATGTCCTCTAGAGGTGACATTTTTACTCGGGTGTGAGTGTAGGATACGGGTATGTTCAACTTTTTTTCTAGATTTCCATGTATTTGGAAGGATCTTAAAGAATCATATCCCTATATCCATGTCTGGATATGCGTCGAATACGGATATTTCAAAAAAAAAAAAAAGAATTGGAGCAATATAGGTAGAACCCATTTAATGAAAGAAAAATGCTTAACAAGTACTATTACTATGACAAAAAAACTTTCTTTTAGTTGCTTCCCATAACTGCATAGCTCCCTGAACTCAGAGCTTCAAGGTGGAAACACTTCTTCTTTTCCTTCATTTTTTTTTTTACCATTTTCTTCTTTTGCTCCCTTATGACTGAGTGCTTCAAGATAGAAACAACCAACCAGGCATGATCATGTGTTTTTTTTTTTTTTTTCTGGCAAATTGGTAGGAGGAAAATTGCTCAATGAGCTAATCACTATGTAGTCATGTGGAGTGTTTCTCTTTCTAAAAATGGAAAATAATTGACATTTCTTTCTTGTTAGCTTGGCCAATTACATGTTTTTTCTTGTCAGTACTATTTTCTTTTGTTTATCCCTTAATTTTTTTATTATTTTTTTTATAAGCAAATTATTTCATTTATCCAAAGAAACAGAGATTCTGCTACACAAAACTGTACTAGCACTTGGCTAGAAAAAAAATCAAACAGAAAACATGGAACTGTTAAGGCCCCCGAGCTATACAAAGTTAACTATTTACATGGCCAATCTCTATACATCGCAAACCTATTTACATGATATCTATACCTACCAAGTGAAAAATTGCATGCCAACTATTTTTAACTATAATTCCAAAGATAAATAAAGCAAGATTGCATTGCATGACTCCAACTTTGTCACCTTATTTAGAAGCAACTAATTGTAACAATGGGTATTAATGTTTGTCCCTCAAAGGATAAATAAATGATTGAAAAAGAGTAACAACGATTTTCTATGAAGGTGCTTCTTTTTAGGAAGAGAGAAAGAGAGGTCGGTCTCATCTTTCCCTTTTAAGCCCATATCTAGCCTGCCTTTCTCGGTTTACTGCAACAGCCTGCTATATTCAAACCGAAGCTCGTTAGCTTTGGCCCAATAAAAGTAGGACTCTCGTCTCAAATGCAGAAACAATGGACCATCTCAGGTCTGTTTAGCTTGAGCTAGTTACCAACTCACTATTCATTTTTCACGGTTGAATAAAGGTTGTTGCCTTGTTGGTATCTGCGTTATTCAGATTCGGTTAGTGTTACTTTTATATCTATGTTCGAATATATGTCTAATATCGATGTTAGATATAGATATTTTAAGGAAAATAAAAATTATGGGAAAATAGGTTGGTATTCACAGGGATTAATAACATTTACATATCTATGATCAAACACATAAAATTTCGATGAAACTGAGAGCAAGTAAACGGCGACTTACAGTAAGTAATGGCTGCTTTACTGTTTTCTGAATTAATTTCAAGCCCACATTAATTCCCCCCATGATGATCTCTCCACTAGATATTGTTACTATTGTATTCGAACCCTTTTTTTTCAAGTAGCAAGACCATCAAATCCTACTTCAAAGATTCTAGATTCCTTTGACTTATAGGAATATTCTGCATATGTTCAACTCTAGACTTCTTGTTGCTCAAAGCTCAATTCCCTATCGCATGTTCTTTGTTATGATCACAATTTGTGACTAATGGAGCCCATTTCTCCAGGATCCAACTGTGTTTATTGGATGATAAGAACTTCCTCAACTCGAGGAGCCAACCTGCAGGCAACTCCTCCCCTCCCTTCAATGTTGAAGGCTGAAATAATAAGGGGGAAGGTTTTGGGAACTATACAACACTATTAGCTTCATTTCACTTCAATATCCTTCTCTCCAGGAGTATAATCTTATACACCAATGGATACATTACGGGTTCTCCTGGATTTCTGTGGGGCTCCAAGGCTTATGCATGCACCTTTCTTTTACTGGTAAAAGCTTTGAAAATGCAGTGAGCACTTGTTCCACCATCGATTACCAAAGGATCTAAATAGCGATCGTAACGCGATGTTACGATCACTATTTTGCGGTTTTGACTCACTTCACAATCACCGATATTCATTACAATTAATCGTGATGACATATGTTACATCCGAAAAAACGATAAATGCGACGCAATCAAAAACGCATTCACAATCGTAATTTAAATCCTATTGATTACTCCTCTCGTTGGGATTTTTAAATTCCCCGCTGTCATAGTGGCTTAGAATTTATGTCGTGTTCGGATCATCTAGATGAATATCAAAGAACAATTTTCTTTTCAACTTGCTGTAAGATATATGCTAGAAAATGGCTCCTGCTACTTGCCAGTGCTTTGCCAAATAATTGCAGTTTGGGATACTTATAAACTACGGTCCTTCGAATCTTAGAGATAAGACTAACACGGATGTCTATTCTGGTTAATTTGGGTTTTGGTGGCCTTGGCTGCCAGCTTTTGCCTTTTGTTGTTTCGAGTTGTGTTGGGCCTCGCTAGGTACTCTAATTGTGTACTCTGCTACTGTACTCTGTTCCTGTTGGTTTTGGTTAAAGTACTTAATAGTTATGCATTTTAGTCTTTGTATTATAAAAGTGAGTAATTTAATTTTTGTATATTTGAAATTGGTGTAAAGAAGTAAAATTGGTAACAGTGTTAATAAAAAACCGTCAAATGTTGACATGAACATGTGAAACTGATAGAAAAGATGAGTTGGAAAAAAAATTATAACGTGTCAAATTTTTTTACTCAAGCGGAATTTAGAAAAATATAATTTTTTTACCCAAATCTCTCTCTTACTCGTAAAAACATGTCATCATTTTTTTTCGAAGTCATATATTCTGTCAATTTCTAAACTCCACATGAGCAAAAAAATTTGACACGTCATAATTTTTTTTCCAAGTCATCTATTCTGTCAGTTTCACATGTTCACGTCAGCATTTAGACGGTTTTCTATTAACACTGTTCCCAATTTTACTTTTTTACACTAATTTCAAACGTACAAGGATTAAATTATTCACTTCTATAGTACATGGACTAAAATGCACATTTGACTATAGTAAAAGGATTACTTAGATACTCTAATCGTTGATTTTCCATCAATTGAATTATAAATTTTCGCGAGAATGAATCAGAGTCTTAAACCAGTTAGTTCATATAATCACTTTTAAAAGGTGATATTCATCAAGTTTAAAATCCGAATATCAGCATTTACAATCTCTTTTTTTATCCGCAAACTGCGACCTCTTTTATACCAAAATTTCACCAACATGATTGAATTCAAAACCGACACACTTACATATTTTAATTAAGGGAGTGATATATAGTTAAACCACTAAGCCAAAAGATTCAAGTTCATGCAGGGATGAACAACTAGATCGATTATCATGAAAAATAGGTCCTCTTGACTAGAGCTAGTCAATTGGTCAAGTGGTTCATCTACTATGGAATAGCCATAAGGGCTAGGCTTCTTAAATCCCTGGATCTCTCCTCCCGTTCGTTTCAAATAAAAGAAAGAAAAAAGGTTGCCTTGATCATCACTCTTGAAATTTACTAATTACTATGCTTTTATTTGGAGTTTTTGTGACACTTGAAAATGAAAGAAGAGAGCATGAATAAGGCAATTAACTTAACTTGATTAGGCCGGTTCTAGCTAGCTCAGAGAAATTTGGTTGGCGCGGGTGTTTTAGTGCTCGATCGGCCGTAATATTAGGATTTGAAGTTTACATGGATAAAGATTTTCCGGTCGGTAGTAGGAGCCCCACAAAATCCTGCTTTGATTCTTATCATAATAACCGACCCATTGCACAAAAATTGCATGCTGTAGATTGTCATGCAACTATGATTAACTTTAAAACATTGACAACAATAACAACAAAAAATTACAAAAAGAAAAATGTATAGCAGTAGAAAAAAAAATGCATGGTATTGCAACGGTGTTTATGGGTCGAGTCGGGTCGCGATTTAATTTTTTAAATCTCTTACCCAAGTTTGGTCCGGATTGACTGAAAAACTCATTTTATTGTTTAAAAAATATTAAAATATTATTTTTATACTATTATTTATATTTTTTATTACTAAACAGTAATTCGAATTGGATCGGGCCGACCCGAAATAAAAAAATCTGTATTCAAATCTAGCCCAATACGAGTCAGCGGCCCTTGAATAGGTCTTCAACCATCTAATATTGAGCTAGCTAGCAATCCTCAAGTCAAAGAATGTATGCAGTGATTCTTTGAAATTTTAAGGATGGCAGAGAATTGATCGCAGGCTTGAAAGTTTGAGGGGTACAAGGAAATTTGGAAGACACTAGATTTTCCACTTTATGTTCTTTGATAACAAAAGAAAAAACAAGTTGGTATCGATTTTGAATACTTCTTTTTACACGGTCTCTTATATGTTTCAGTTATGGCCATTCCTCAGTCACTACAGAAAGAATTGAACTTGGAAAGTAATTCATATACTACAAATTTTGGAGACAAAGAAAGCTAGCGAATCTTTTGATAAAGACCCAACTTTATCTTCACTTTCTCTCTTATATTTGTTCAGTAAAAGAAGTGCATGTTTTAGTACTTAATAAATCCTTAATCAAAATGAAAATGGCAGCTTTGCTGTAACAGTAGCACTTTGATGAAGATTTTTCCACTGAATATATATAAATAATGAAATCGTGAAATTTGATGCATGAACAGTAATATTAGGAAGTTTTTAAGGCAGATTGAAGGAGCAAATTAAAAGCAAAGTCTATATATTGGTTTTACACCAGAAAAAGTCTCATTCAGCTAGCAAAAATGCGTGCAAGTTTCCTCCACCATTATACATGTAATATTCTTTCTGCTCTCTAGCAATTCAAATATATAGAAAGAACGGGGAGCAATAGTTGCTTGCATTGCATGGGACATGCAGAAAACAGCAGTACAACAGCACACTAGATTTCAACAAAACATGGGGAATATATTGAACCTGTCCTTTCAAAGGAATAAATATCCCAAGGGGAAATCGATCATAATAACCTATAAGACTCGATTGCAACAATTGTAAGCATGCCGGCTTCTAAATTTCTATAAATTCCCCAGAGAGACCAAAGCTTAAGCCCATCTCATCAGTCATCACTCAATCACTAGTATAACTTTTTTTCTCTTCTTTGAGCTTTTTTCCAATTCATTCTTAGTTTTCAGAACTCGCCGACATGGCCAAAAACAACCTCATTTTAGCTGGTGCCCTTCTCCTTGTGCTATTGTTTGCTTATGGAATCACATTTAGTGAGGAAAGGCCGGTTTTGAAAGCAGATGATCATACAATATTAGATGAGTCCGGCAAAAACAATGCGACAAATGTGATGAGCAGCCGCAAGACAAAGTTGAACTCAGCTGCAGGCAATGTCAACATTACTGCCTATAGTACTGATGGTTTCCGCCCGACAACTCCCGGTCACAGTCCCGGCGCTGGTCACTGATCTACTGGACCTGCCTAGACCTGGCAATTCGTGTGTCCGTGTGTCCGTGTCGTGTTCGTGTATTTTATCGTGTCATAATTCGTGTTTAAGGTATTTATATATTTATATAAACTTTGATACGGTAATAATTCATATTATATAGATTTTGAGACATTCATGTATTCGTGTCGTGTTCGTGTTATTTTTTCGTGTCGTCTCCTGTCTGTGTCGTGTTTTTAGTTATTTTTCTCATGTCGTGTCCAATATTGTCAGGTCTGCGAGTAATAATAATAACTAGATTTATCACACATATATATAGTATTATTAGTTTTTTCATGCCTGTTTCTACTCTACTGGACCTGCTACCAATTACTAGATCTATCAATAATCATTTTAATGTTGTTTAATTTTCATCCCTAGTATGGCTTTGATTTCGAAACAAGCTATGTAAGAAAAAATATATATATGTGAAATGTTTGGGTTGATTACATTTTACATGGTAATTAGTAATATATTTACATAAATGCAGAATGATATATTCAATAATTGTTTTAAGCTAATCCCATTCTATGTACAATTTTTATTATGTTTTAAGGCATTAGTAGTTAATCCAATTAAAAAAAATACATTATTAATTAAAGTAAATGGGATCTTTTCTACTAATGTTCATTAATGGAAATTTTTTTTTATTCACTTTCCTACAACTAAATAATAAATATATAAAAAAATTTGAACTAAAATTAAATAATCATTCAAACTCTTATCATTTTATTACAATAAATTAAGCTCTCAAATATCGATTTTCTCCCAATTAAGTATTTGATTGGACAAAAATTGATTAAATGCCATCATCAATTTTTGTTCAATCGAAGGTTCAATTGGATAAAAATATATGTTTGATGGCTCAAATGAATAAAAATAAAATTTGAAAGTTCCATTGATTTTAATAAAATGATAAAAATTTAAATAATTATTTAATTTTAGTTCGGAGTGTTTTTTTTTCATACTTAAGCCAACTAAAAAAACATATAGTTTGTTCATTTATTTCCTCTTTATGATTATATATATATATTTAATGAATATATCGAATAATTAAAATTAAGAATCCAAAATAAGGAAAAAAATCAATCAAACAGATAGAGTTGAAAATTTACTTTTTAACTTCATTTTTTACCCTACCTACCCAATCTTTTAGCTTCTAGTAACTAGTACTATCATAAAAGGCTATATGTAGTTATTTTCATTTTATTTATGCAATTATATTTAACAAAATGTTATTATATACACACAATCAAAACCACCGTATAAAGTGATTAATCATAACATCATTCTCATTTACTATAACATAGATCATGATTATCAAATTAATTAAGATAACATAATTTTTTGTAACAAAACCACAATTTTTTTTTATTAAAACATCAAAATCAAACTAAAAGTAGTACTCCAAGTCTCCAACCTCCTGGGAATTTTTATATTCTTACCCTTATTGAGATGAAAAGAGATTTTACATGGATCAAATTATTCATCTGATTTAACAGATCAGATTTAAATTAAATTAGGCATGAAATAGAATTATTTTTGTAATATGGATCAAATCTAAATTATTATTTAATTAATAAAAATTATTTTTATTTAAATTTAAATATAAAAATATTTTTTAAAATTTTAATATATTTTAAATGATAAAATAAAATTTTAAACTTAAAGATCAAGCTCAAGATTTTATTTATTTATTTAGGTCTAGTCCGATCTTATCTAAGCTATGAACACCCTAACTAAATGAGACACTTGAGAAAAACAAACCCATATTTTTTTTTAGCTATTTTAGTAATATTAAATTAAATCCTCAAATTCCAAAAATCCAAAAAAAAAAAAATCTATAGAATTCCTCAAAGTTAAAGAAGGTAGCTGGCGGCGGAACAGTATCACGTGCACATTCCCCCTCGTTTTGTCAAAATTAACGGTTGAGATCAAACTATCACCTCTCTTATCCAACGGTCAAAACCACAACCGCATTTCGCTTAAATCCTCTGGTTAGACCCTAGCCGTGCTCTCTTTCTCTTCTATTTTCTCTTCCCCTGAAAATTCTCAGATTCAACCCTTTTTTTTTTTTTTTTCAAAACAAAAAAATAAAACTCAGATTCAATTCAAATAAACATTCAAATCTTATTTATTTATTTATATATATATATTTTTTAAGAAAATAAGTGATAGCAGTTATAGTAATAAAAAGATAAGGATGCAGCAAAACAATGGTTCGGATTCGCAACCGCAAACGCAACCGTCGCAGGAACAGAACCAACGGCAGCAACAACAGTCTCAACAACCGCCGCAATCTCAGCCGCAGTGGGTGGCAATGCAGTATCCGGCGGCAGCTATGGTAATGCAGCATCAAATGATGCAACCGCAGCATTTCGTGGCGCCGCCACTTCTACCTCAGCACTACATGCCTTATCACCACCATCATCACCAGTACCAGCATCACCATGGCCACGCTCAACAGCAGAAAGAATCCGGCGGTGGCGGTGAGAACAAAACCGTTTGGGTTGGTGATTTGCATCATTGGATGGACGAGAACTATCTTCATAGCTGTTTCGCTTCCACTGGCGAGGTTGAACAAAATCTCATAAATATATTTATTTAATAAATATTTAGATGCTTATTTTTAATTGGCTAATTTTCTATGACTCATATTTTATTAATTGTTTTCTTGTTTTCAAATTATATTAGTGAGTGACTGCAGTTACATTGTAATTTTCGTGGTTTTCTGCAGTTATGGCACTGTCTGTTATTGATATAGTTAGTATGGATTATAGATTAATTTGCTTATATCTTCTTTAATCTATTTATATACATATAGCCTATAGGATGCTATAAGGGAACTTGTTTAGTACAATTTATGGAAATATTTTCAGATTAAATGCATTTCCATTGACAGTCAAGACGATTATCATGATGTTTGGATGAAAATATTTCTTTAAATAGTAATCTTAACAATTATTGTTAGCAAAAATATGTGTCTGTATATCTATGTCAGTATTATTAGTCTATCAAAAGATGGGATTTGCTCCATGCTTGTGTACTTAACCTACTAATCAAATGCCATGAATTAGATGAGTACAGCCCGTAAATTGGGTGACGTCGATTCCTCATTTGGCTATTTGAGGCATTTAAAAGAATATATAAAAAGAAAACCATATAAAAAGAAAACCTTAATTGACTAGAACCTCAAACAAGTATGGAGTTTGACTTCCCTGTCTAAAGATATAGTCTGGAATGTCAAAAAGCTGTTCAGAAAAGACATTACTTTTACATAATTCTGGATTTGTATAAATGTTGAGGTTAAATTAAACGTTAAATTCAAGATAAATTGAAAAGATGCCTTCTGACTTTTTGTCCTATGTTAGATGTATGCAAGAAGTTTGTTGCATTTGGCTTGAATTTAAGGTTCATGCATAGTGATAGTGGCTCTGCATAAATTCAAACCTAGTGTGACAGAGGTACTTAAAAAAGGAAAAAAAAAAAGGAATCTTAAAGAAAGATAGAAATTTGAGTAAGGGTTTTAGTTGCTTGGAAAACTTCAATTGACAATTTGGAATTTGTTTGAGCAGATTGCATCCATCAAGGTCATTCGCAATAAGCAGACAGGTCTATCAGAAGGATATGGATTTGTGGAATTTTTTTCGCATGCAGCAGCAGAGAAAGTCCTTCAAAATTATAGTGGCATTTTGATGCCTAATACGGAACAGCCTTTCCGTCTGAACTGGGCAACTTTTAGCACAGGAGAGAAACGCTCAGAAAATGGTCCTGATCTTTCTATTTTTGTAGGAGATTTAGCTGCAGATGTTACTGACAGCCTATTGCATGAAACATTTGCTAGTAAATATCCTTCTGTTAAAGCTGCAAAAGTTGTAATTGATGCTAATACTGGTCGATCAAAAGGTTATGGTTTTGTGAGGTTTGGGGATGATACTGAGAGGTCAGAAGCCATGAATGAAATGAATGGTGTATATTGTTCAAGCAGGCCTATGCGTATTGGTGCTGCAACTCCGAGGAAATCCTCTGGGTATCAGCAACAGTATTCTTCACAAGGTATTTGATTATTTAACCTGCTTTTTGTTTATGCATTTTGTTTAAGCTTACAAGCATTGGTACTTCTAATTTCCTAAAATTTTATTTGGGGATTTACGTTTATTGCTAAAGTGCTTATCGTTTACTGACTTGTAACTTGTACTTTTTGCATCTAAATGATTTTATTTTCTCTTTGAGGATCCCCTGCAGTTCTATAGATGCAAAAGTTAACTTCACTCTTCCCTCACCTTTCCCCTTTAATACACCTGCTAAACAAATTTGTTGCTGCTGCTCCTACTATGACTTAAATTTTTGGACTGAGGAGATCAGTGATTCCTTCTCAGACAGTTCGTAATTGTCTATGCTTCCTCTCTTTTTGTTGGTTGATTGCCATTTCTTTGGTTATAAGAATGTGTTGGTATCAAATAGTAGCTTTGTTGGACAATAAAATTCTAGTTTTCTGTTTTTGTTTTGTGTAACAAAGTTTTTAGAAATCCTGCTTTACCCTTTCTGTTGGGCGACTAGGTTTAGCCTCTTTTGATGGGGGTTTATGCCTTTTTAATTTTGCTGTTTATGAGCACTGTCTTTTTATCATGCAATGTCATGTAAGTTGTTTGCTTCCTTTTCAAGTTACCATGACTAAATATCAACTGCAGGAATTGGCATTTTCTTTTGTGAGCAATAAAATAGCATAGTAATTGTCAGAAGTTGCTGAGGTAGTTCATCTATTGCTTGTGGTAAGGACTAGTCTTGTGCAGAAACTGTTATTATGAAGTGCCTTTTAAGTTGGACTTGAAGAAGTTTAAAGGTTATTATATAGCCACATGATTTTTTTTTCAAATTGAAACCACCATAGGATTTTATTTTATGAGAACTAATTGGTTATCTCAAATTTGGATTATAGTTGTGTTTGAGAATTTCTATCATTTTTTATGACTGTAACATCCTTTTATCTCAACTTATTGAAAGAATTATTCTTAAACTTAACCTTCTTGCTCCCTTTTTTCTTTTTCTTTTTTCCCTTTCCTTTTCTTTCATAAATCTTAAAATCGGCTTTTGTAAATGTAGAATTGCATGATTGGCATTGTAAAAGAATGTCAGTGCTGAGATCATTGCCAAATCCAAATGCTTATTTACCTGGTTTTATATCTGCATCCTTACAACAGAATTAATTTTTGGTTGCTGCTGTTCATTCTTCACCATCTATTTTTTAACCTCTCCTGGCGAAACTACTTGTTACGGTTTAAAGCTTTTAGGATTTTACTTGACACGTTTGCTTTCTTTTGTTCTTGGAAGGTGGCTATGCATCAAATGGTGCTTCAACCCAATCTGATGGAGATTCTTCAAACACAACCGTGAGTTTTTCAGCTCTTATTTCCTATGTTGCTCCGACACTTTATTTTTCTTGAAGTATCCATGTCCGATACCTGTGTCCAACGCATATCCAGACATGAGTATGCGGATATGATCCTCACAGGACCCTCCAAATACATGGAAATTATGGAAAAAATTGAATATACCCGTGTCGGACACATACCTGTTTCCGACACTCGCACCCGAGTCTGAGTAACATAGCTTATTTCGGCTTTAACTCTTAGGAGCACCACCATTTATGTCCCTTGGCTAATCAAATTTTATTTTAGATATTTGTTGGAGGGCTTGACCCAAACGTCACTGAGGAAGATCTCAGGCAACCTTTCTCTCAGTATGGTGAAATAGTCTCTGTTAAAATACCTGTTGGAAAAGGATGTGGGTTTGTACAATTTGCCAATAGGTAAAATTTGTGGCTCTATTTCTGCCATTTGCCTATAATAGTCTGCTATTTTATAGATGTAATTTAGTTATTATTGAGTTACTACCCTGATTTAACTTCTTGAGTCTCAACAGGAACAATGCTGAGGAGGCATTGCAGAAGTTGAATGGGAAGGTAATCGGCAAGCAAACAGTGCGTCTTTCGTGGGGTCGAAATCCAGCAAATAAGCAGGTCTCTTTTTCTATCCATATAATCCCCTTTACTCTCCCTTAATTGTTTATTGCAGCATGACGAAAGCTGTTATTACATGCTTTGAAAGAAACGGATGAGAGCTAATAAAAAGTAGCATGGATTTTATTTTGTAAAGTTTACCACGTTCCTTAGGGGTTATCAGATGACATTTTCCGAAACAAACCTTTGCATAATCTCTATGTTACTCGGACTCGGATGTGAGTGTTGGACACGGGTATATGCCCGACACGGGTATATTCAATTTTTTTTTTAAAGATTTCCATGTATTTGAAGACTCATTGGAGGATCATATCCTCATACCCATGTCCGAAAATACTTCGGACACGGGCATTTCAAGAAAAATGAAGAGTGGGAACAATATAGCATAATTTTCCTGTCCATTTAATCTATTATTTTTGGAGAATGCAGTTTAAAGGTGATTATGGTAACCAGTGGGGTGGAGCTTACTATGGAGGGCAGGTTTATGATGGTTATGGATATGCTTTGCAACCACCTCATGATCCGGGCATGTATGCGGCTGCAGCTGCCGCATATGGCGCATATCCTATCTATGGCAGTCATCAGCAGCAAGTAAGCTGAAATAATAACAGCAGGGGAGAGAAGTTGTAGCTCTAGTAAGTAGACACTCAAACTAGAAGAGGGGGGGGGGGGGCGCAAAGGGAAACTGCCTTCTTAGTTGTTACTCCGTAGCTCTCTTGGTTGTGTAGAATTCTTATATAAATCCCTCCAAATGTGGAGTGGAACTGAATTTTGACCCCTTTTAAGTAGTTTTTCTAGGGATTGAATTCATTATTTGTTTAATTTTTAGGAAAACTTGGTGATTGGAATATATAACTTAGCTTCATGAATAAAAGTTATAGATTCATACATGAGAAAGAAGTTGTGCCCTGCTATAGGAAGACCGTTTTGTTGGATTGCATTTGAGCATTTCTTATAGAAATACAACGATATCTTCCACATTTCAATTTTGGGGTTAATATATAGTCCATTTGAATGGACCGTAAGATTGGTTTTGTCTTTTGTGTCAGATTGAAAACAGGTGAAAAGATTGTGATGACAGTGAAATTAGTTATTGTAGTAATAAATATTGAAATTTGAGCTTCAGACCTGTTAAATGTCATTTCTTAAGGATGATTATATGAATCAATTGAATTAAAAACTTCGAGTTTTACAGGTTTGAATAACAAAACAATGTTAGTAGCGAAGTTATAATGAAAAATGAATGTCAAGAACATTTAAAAGTATATTTATAAATGTTTTATGTATACCTTTATGATATTTAACATATATTATTTTATATATTTATTTAATTATTTAAATTAATCAATTGTTATATAATTATATAAATTTGTTTATTATATTAAATAAAAAAATAATTTTTTAAGTAAACTAACAAAATAAAAATAAGAAAGATATAAATTTATTCCTCATTTTTTTCTTTCAATTTCTTTTATTTCTATCGAACATAGTGTAAATATGTATTTTCACATGTAAATTTGATAATTTTAAATATAATATAAAAATATGGTACGTTTAATTAACACGAAAATAATTTAATAAAAATGACATGATACGTTTAAACAAATCACGATTAATACGATATATTTAATATATATATCTTATTCATAATTAAAATTTTGATACATTTAATCATTTATATTATATTTATACTTACACAATTGAAAAGAAAAAAAAAAAAACCATATACAATACACATAAAAATTATTAGATCTCACATGGATTATTCATAAAATTTGATTATTCATTTAAATCATATCCCGTTAAAATTAAGGATGATAACAGGTCAGATATCTGCTTTTTTTACGAATTTGAATTCGTAAAATTGTTTTAAAATCCGAACCCATTTATTATTCGCATTCAATTTGCATATTACTATCCAAATCCGAATTAAATAACATTATCCGTCGGATATCCGAATCCGTTAAATATCTGAATTCAATAAGTCAAAAAATTTTAAATAAAAATATAAAATCAAATAAAAATTAATTTTAAATTCAAATAAACAGATAATGAATTCGGATATCCGAATCCGTTATCCGTATAAGTAATACGGATTCAGATAATAAATATCTGAAATTTTATATCCGCATCCATTCTGAATCTGTTGTGGATAATAATTATAATAATCGAATTCGTAATTTTTAAATCTAAAAAAAAAAAAAATTAAATAATTACAAATATATAAATTCAGAGTATTCATCGCCATCCCTACTTCAAATGCATTGAGAAGAAAGGTATACAATCATGATGGGCGGTTCACCGACAGCACTACTCTTGTTATCTTGTAGCCCAATGGTGAAGCCAGGAGCCAAAATCAAACGACCTCCCCTTCTCCACCACTGAGATAATTAGTAATATTCTAAAATAAAATAAAAAATGTGGCCAGACGTAGCCGGGCGAATTTTTTTATTAGTTAATTAATTAATTATCATGGTTAAGTAGTTACTTTGGTAACAGCTGGCTCCTTTGGCCCATCCCTTCCTTTGCCCAACACGTTTCAATGGCGCTACTTTCTCTCTCCTCTCTCTCTCCTCTTCCTCCGCCATCTTCTTCTTCTTCTTCTCTGCAACTTCGTACCCGAATCTCTTTCTCTCCTTCCAGAATCGGAGTTTCTTCGTCTTCGCAAGTGATTCAACATGCTCCTTCTACTTCAAATCCGAAAGTCGTCGTCACCAGAGAACGAGGCAAAAACGCCAAGCTCATTGATGCTCTGGTTTAAACTCTTTAACTCTTTCTTACTCTCTTCTCTGATTTTTTTTTTTTCCTTTTTAAAATCTTTTTTTGATGATTTTTTTTATTTTTTTATTTTCATTTGTTTGTTATTAAGCGCATTACTGTTCTGCTTTTCTTACATTTCATTTGAAACTTTTATAAAGAAATTTTTTTTTTCATTATTTTACTATATATAAACAATCGTCCATTGCATTCTGAATTTAGGATCGGTTCATCATCTGCTTGATTAAATGCTGAAACAAAAGCAACGTCTAAGTCATTTTTAATTGATTTTAAGCAGCATCTAAGTCATTTTTTAATGGTTCTTACTTCAAAGATTTTTTTTTTTGTTGCTATTTTCTATTTTTCATTAAAGGTAAATACTGTGATATGAACTTCTTGAACCTCGAGTCTGGTTCGTACCAAAGAAAAAAAAAATTAATAAAGATTAAAGAATGTAGAGCACATGCCACTAGTATTTCGGAGGATCTAGCTGTAAAAAAAAAGCAGTTAATATTATATATTTAGGTTCAAAGTTTGTTTGGAATAAATGATTTTGAAAAATCATATGGGAACAATTTCTATTTCACAGTTCCTGATGATTGAAGAATTTAGGGAAAAAAAATCAATTCTATAAAATTTTGTTGAATTTCTTTATTCCATAAGGATTCCTTCCCTAGTTATCCTTGTTTATATGAATAAAATGATAATAGAGAAAAAGCGATCAATTGAAATAATTTTTCCTTCTTCCAATCATGAACTTTGATAAATTTAATTGAGTTTCTAAATTTTAAAAATTTTCCACAAATGATTAAAGGTTCAAATGGACTAGGTATATTTAGGTGCGTTGGGTTATCTTAACTTAGTTCAATGGATCAAATGGCAATTATTTAGCCATGGGAAGTGGAAATTTATGGCCTTGAATGGAGTTCGAGAAAAAGGAAATCACCTCCTAAACTAATGACTTGTCTTATGAAATGCAACCACCTTTGCTTTCTACTATATGTGTGTCAGAAGCTGCTGATTTAGATATGGAATGTACAAGGTAATGAACTTATGCATAAAATTCTTTGATCCTATTCTTCTTAGTTTCTTATTTTTAACCCTAAATTCACAACCACTATTGTCATATTTTCTGTGCTTAATGATGTGCCTTGACATTTACTGCCCCGCTGCTCCCTCCCCTCCAGTGCTATTTCTCTCTGTTCCCTCACATGTATCTCTATGCTTTTTCTTTTTTAATTCTTAGCTTTCATTTAAATATTTGGTAATGGGAAACATTAGGATACTTAAATGAAATTCAATTTTTTTTATATTTAGTTGAATGTGCAGAACTAAATTTAATGCCCTTTGTTACTCCAATGTGTGTTTTATGGTGCCTTGTCTGTTCACTTTAATATTGGTTATTCATTATTGTGTCAGCTGATGTTGAGTTGCAGTTCTGATTCTTGGGTCCCACTGATGCTGTTACCTACAATAGTCCTTAAACATGTCTGTTAGGCATAAAGGATGTAGCTAAATCACTTTAAGGACAATACACACTAAAATTAGCCATCCTGCTATATATTCAGCTCAACAATTTTTATACAAGTGTATATTCAGCTTAACATTGTACTAATTACAGGACAAACATGAGATCGACTGCTTGGAGCTTCCACTTATTCAGCATACACAAGGGCCTGACTTGGATAGGCTTGCTTCTGTTTTAAGTGGTAAGTTTGAAAACTTCATGTGCTATATTGATAGTTGTGCATAGTGCAGTGGATGGACTGTCGCTTAATTTACATGGATGACATGCAATCTTTCTTTGGAAATATATGTCTAGTTAGTTTTAGGACACTGGTCTCATTTTATGCTTGCTAGATATAATACACATGTTTACATCCATTGGCTGCTAAGCTGTTGCTTGTCAAGCCTTGTTCAGTTTTGGCCTACAAACACAAACCTTGATATTTGAGGTTTGGGATACTCATTTTTTGCTTGATTGTACTTCTTCTTCATTGTGTGAAGCGGTGGAATATCTTGGGAATGGTTGTATAGTTATCACCGAGAATATATGATTGCAATCAATGCTCCTAAGAACAGTCTAGATAAAGATGGTACAAGTTATTTTTGGCTGTCTTTTTTTGTAATGTATATTTTTTTTTTGTGGTGGCAGCAGAAACGACTTTTGACTGGATTGTCATAACTTCACCTGAAGCTGGTTCAGTCTTTCTAGAGGCATGGAAGTAAGGGTTAGAACTTGCAAGCAAGAAACTGTCTACTTTTCATGTCAAAAATTTTATGAGCATTTCATGTTGGGTTTTAAGAATCTTTAGTGCTCAAATGAAGAATCATGTGTTTGCTTCAAATGTCTTTCAAGTTTCAGCCGTATTATCTCTCGTTTCTTGCTAACGTGTATTAATTATCTTAGTCATGCAATATTCATACTTTTATTAGCAGTGCTTTAAAGTTGTATCTTTGTGGGTGTGTTTAAAGGACATCTTTATTTATGGCTCCTAATTACATTTTTGTCTTTTAATTAGTGTTTAATTACTTTGTATATAACTTGGATGTATGGGCTTAATTTTTTTTCTTTAGGGCAGCAGGAACCCCAAGTGTTAGGATAGGCGTTGTTGGAGCTGGCACAGCAAGTATTTTTGAGAATATAATGCAATCATCAAATCAATCACTTGATGTTGCCTTTGCACCATCAAAAGGTACTGATCTTTCTTTGCATAAGTTTATTTGTTTGTCATCTTTTTTAGTGTTTGCGTATAGGCATGTGTATAAGTTAATGCCTGTATTCAATTTTTTAAGAGTTTTTCATTTAGAGGAAAAATAATCTTACATCTACTTTGGGTGGGATTTTTCTAACCAATAAAAGAAACACATGGCATAATTGTTTTTGTCCAATTAATTTCAATGCATTTACGAGTTTTAGTACATTTAGTTTAGACTGCAAACATTAAAATTTGGTATCTCTGGATGTCTATAATTGCTACTAATTCTGTGAGATATTTTTTCTACATTAGCTTATTGGTGCTGCTATAACATTATCTACACTTTCTTTTATGTGACTCACATGTATTTATGGTTATAGTAGAAATCATGATGCTAATTGCATTCTATTATGTGTTTAAATTCCACTTATTCAGCAACAGGCAAAGTTTTGGCTTCAGAGCTTCCAAAGGATGGGAATAAAAGGTGCACTGTCTTATATCCTGCTTCGGTGAAGGCTAGTAATGAGATTGGTATGGTAATTGCTATTGTTTTCTAATTTCCTTTTCATGGATGTCTATTTTTCTGAGTGATCAATGCTTGTCAATTTTGAGATTTTTGTTATTTGAGCATCTGCTCTCTCTCTGATGCACTAACATTTAACCAGAGGATTTATAAGCTAAATACAAGACCTTTTAGGTTAATTGAAAATGCATAGTTGATTTGATGTTTATGGATGTAAGAATCACTTGCAATTAAGGCTTAGCATAATGAGTGGCCATGCTTTTCATCGAAAACAAAAGCCTCAAATTTAAATCCTTTAAACCATAAACTCTAAACTTAAAAAGGAAAAGGGGAGAAGAAAAACTTTACCTCAAGGCTGGAAAAAAATTGTGTCTGTTTAAAAGCCTCCCACCCAAAAAAATCTATTATCTATTAATAAATGCACATCAAGTTGTGGTGGCATCCTTTATGATAACACATTTATTAACCTCAAAAGTACAGGTTTTTTGCCTTTCTTCTTCCTCTACTATTGAGTATTACTTATCTGAAACTGCTATTTACTTGGAGTTAATTAGTTGTATGGTCCATTTTCCCCTGTTACATTTTATTTGAGTTTCTTGATTTCGGGAATTTTCATAGAAAAGTCTAGCTTGATCGAGCAATTCTTATAAGTAATTTTTCTCATTGCTATGCTGATATTTTTCTTATATTGGCTATATCTAGTATCATGCTTGAAGTTTAATTATTATACTAGGAAATTGTTAAAGACTATCCTGACCCTTGGTTTTGGCATATATGTTGCAGAAGAAGGCTTGTCTAGTCGTGGATTTCAGGTTGTGAGGCTGAACACATACTCAACTGTGAGTATCTCTATTGTTGGTACTTTTGGTTTCGGGTTCTTCTCTGGGTGTCATTCCATCTATAGTTAAATTTTATTCACCTTATCTACCTCATCTAAAGTTGAATTGCTTTTTTATTTAGCTTACATAAAAATTTAACTATGCCTGCAAAGCATGTCTGTCTGTTGTACCCTCAAGAGCAACATATCAACATAATCCAACAAATTCATTTTGTAACATTGTCTGGGCAATCAGCACATGACTGATATGAGATATTTGTAAGAGTAATTTTCTCCTGCAAAATGGTGTTGGAGTCTGTTGATAATCCATTTAGGGACTGTGGCATGCTGATTTATTGTTTGAACTAAAAACAAAGAATCTGCTAAGTTTGCTGTCCTCCCTTGGTTCTGGGGGAGGCAAGATTTAGTCGTGATTAAAGATAGTAGCTTGCAAGTGAAGATGGTTTATGACTGCCGATTGAGCATGCTCCCTTGATGTTTAATCATTTCTTTCAGGTACCTGTTGATCATGTTGACCAAATTGTCTTGGAGAAGGCCCTATCTGCCCCGGTTGTTGCTGTTGCTTCACCTTCTGCAGTTCGGTATATAGTTTATTCCTTTCTCTGCACTTGTAATTAGTTTGCCAAAGTAAAAAGGCTAACTTAATGTTTTTCTATCTGTTAATGAGGACATTCTTGCTTTGAGCTTACCTTCTGCCAGCTCATTAACCATCCTGTACATTTGGTACTTCATATAATTTGGATTATCATGGTAGTCGAACCTTACTTGACACCTTTTGATATGGATGACAAAAAATTTATCTTTGCTCCTGCTTGGACTGCATGCATTTGCCAATTTGTGGGGCAGTTTCTTTTCTCTGTATACTTAGTTTATGCACCTCTATTGCAACAGAGCCTGGGTCAATCTTATTTCAGAACCTGATTCTTGGAGCAATTCAGTTGCCTGTATTGGGGAGACAACTGCCTCAGCTGCAAAAAGATTAGGATTGAGAAATGTGTATTTTCCAATGCAGCCTGGACTTGATGGGTAATCCTCTTTCTTTTTTCCAAATTTTCTGCATCATGTTTCTGTAGTAGAATTTACTGATTGATAAATTTGTATGCTCTGACCTTAAGTAACAGTAGGTTGAATCTGAATTCCATTGACTGTTTAAGCAACCATAAAGTAAACTACAACCATGGTCCTGCAATTGTATTTTCTTTGATAGCCGAGGCTCTGCCTGCAAAACCAATACTCTATCAAGTATTGAGCAGAGTTCTGTTTGAGGCTGAGCTTCCTTGAATTGGCAAACAAGTTCTTCCTTCTGTTATATTCACCTTTTTCTCTCTTTAACATCTGTAATGATGATTGCTTATCAAATTGGAAGTTGTTTTCGACTAAATTAAAGATTCTGACTCCTTTGATTTTTGTGGATTGACAGCTGGGTTGGTAGCATCCTTGAAGCTTTAAGAGCTCATGACAGTTATAGGAGTGAAAGATATTAAGGTAACCATTTCCCCCCCTTTTCTCTAGTTATTCCTGGAATTGATATCATATTTTCTCAAAGAATAAATGAGTTGTTCTACTAGGTTCCTTTGGAAGCTGGAGAGAGTGTGAAGCAGATTTGGAACCACAAGTCTTGCAAATTCTGTTTGAACCACTGATCATACAAAGTAAATAAAGTTTTACCAAGTCAAAGGATGGGAATTTGTTGAAAATTGAGCATTTTTGAAGGTATATATCCTATTGCAAGCAGTGTAATTCGAGGTTAGTTGGAGGCTATTCATTTCACGTCATCGAAACTTGTACATGCATTTTTCTCACTGTATGCCCGTTTATTTGACTCAATGCCAGTTGTGTTGAAATTGAATTGGGGGCACTGCCAAGATATCTGATAAGCACTAGGAGTCTTTATCAATTGAAGTTGTAATCGTACTCTGCCTTTTATGTTGTTGTATGACATTTTTGTACATTCTGAGAAAAAAAATCACTTTTAAGGTAAGAAACTTGCGCTAAAATTGCACTCTAGTTTGTATACTTGAGAACTTTTTATATTTTGCTGTCAATCCTTCCCTGCATGAAAATTTGATGATCTAATAAGGTTTATTACTGAGTTTCTGCTTGTGAGGGATGAATTCCTTGAAATTATACATGAAGGGAGATATATGTGAAGTAGCGATTAAGAGGTTTTCACACGGCCATTGCACAAGCTCTATATGCTTTGGCGGTTTGGCCTAATATGGATGATGTACTTAAATAATTATGTGTCTTCGTAGAGTTGTTAAAAGTAGAAACATAATAATACATTGTCCATACATTTCTTTAAATTTTAAAATAATTACATCAGCAGCGAAGTGGTTCATTCTTTAGCACCCACTACAATTTTAGTCTTCTCCTTTCCTTTAACTTCTATATAAATTATATATAGAAAGCATGTAGCTTGGCGACAAATTTCTGGAATTTCTGAATAAGATGATTACTAAGCTGAAGTACTGCGAGGGTTCTCAATGGGTTTGTTAAGAGGGAGGAGGGCCTGGAGGCAGTTTCCCCTGAAGGAAAGATGTGATCATGGTGAGTGCTCGCTCTGGTTGGTAACTTGGAACAGTGTGTCCAGCTCCTCGTATAGTGGCAAAAATCACCCCCTTGTAGCCAACAACATATCCTCCAACCTGCCAACATCAGCGTATGAAGTATGCATAGAAGGTTACAGCTTTGGATTTATCAAATGCCAGGAAAGACACCATATTACCTCACTATTAGAGTACCATGGCTGCCAGGCAGTCTCTACCGGAAGTTCTAGGGTGTTGATAGCATACCTAGAAGATGTCACTGGAACTCGGCCATCTGTGTCGCCGCTGGTAGCAGGTTTATTTAGAAGAATAACCAATATATATCTTATCAGTCGATGTGTAAATCTTTCCTTGCTGTAATGCAGTATTTATTGAGAAATCAAGTTAGGTTTTTAATTTTTACCTGTATATCCACACCCTAATCTCTCTTGCTAAGTGTCTTATTTCAGGAAGAATAGATGTTGGGCTGTCTGTCCATCCAACATTACTGAACATAGTACAGAAGCAGACTGGTTAGGAATTTTTATTCTACCCTTTCAAAGTTTTTAACTTAGGATAAAGATGTTCTTTCAATTTGCATGCATATCTTGTTATTGTTGATCACATGTAATAATATAGTATACTCAATGAGAACAAGTTTTTGAAAAGCACATCAGTGGATTATTTTGTGATGTCTTAAAAGCAAGAAATTATGGTTATGCCTACCTGCAACCTGACCATTTTGTAGCTTTGGCATGAAGGGCTGCTTGTACTTTGCCAAGATTTAGGTAGGAATCAACATGAACATCAGAGCAGGGATCAAAGTTCTTAACCTAACGATTCAAGGTCATCACAAAAATAGGTCAGTCCATGTTTTAAGGTGTATTTGCTTTGAAAAGCCTTTGTTTCACATCTTGCCTTCTCTAATCTCTACTTCTCCTTGGTTATAAATAGCTCTCATCTATGGTCTATCCTTTTTTGTATTTAGTTCTTGCTTTTGTAATACAACAAATACATGTTTGAATGTAAAGGACAAGTGTGTTTTAAGTTTTAACTTTTAGTGGCTGAGAACCAAAATTTCTTTCCTACTCATTTCTTCATTATTTTAGTCAGTAAAAGAATTGTTATGAAGCATGCGTGATCAGCTTAGGAGTATGATACTTACATTACCATTTGAGTCAGATTTTAGTGTTGATAAATCGCAGGAAGGGGTGTAAATGCCGTACAAGTCAATTGCTCCCATCTCTATGAGTCCCTGATTTTGATACTTTCCACATTGGATCATATTGTTGTCTCCATCTGCCTTCTTGGTAACTGAATCTTCACTAGCAAAGTTGCAGTACTTGTTAATTCCTTCATTGGTTTCATCAGAGTTGAGAGCGTGTGTCCATAGGTAATCATACAATCCCTTTGTACAAATGCCATCATCTATCCAAGCATTTCCGATCTGCAATATCCACAACAATTCTCAGCTTTAAAGCCTTTAGATTCGCTCATTTAGCATACGTATAGATAAGGTTCATGATGAATCCGAAGCTTAGCTCAGTTGGTTCATGCAGCCACCCTTAATAGATAACATTCAGTAAGTCTGGGGTTCGAATCAAGGTAGTCAGTTCCGTATCGGTGGGCGTACCGTTTTTGTATTAGTATGGTACCGGTGTGTTTCAGTATACCGTTTTAGATTTATTGGTATTTTTTAAATATTTTTTCATATATCTATATGTATAATCTATTTTCAAATTTTTTAATAAAATATATATTATATATACATCCATTACATATATATATATATATTTATGTAAATATAAATTTTAAATATTTAATATCTAAAATTTTTAAACATCAAATAGATAAAATAAATATTAAAATGTTAAAAAATATAGTAAATTATTATTAATTATGTTCACTAGTCTAATTTAATGAACATGTTTTATTTTTAAATATAATTATAAAATAAAAATGATTATGACAAAAAATATTAAAACTGGTTTAAAAAATCAAATAAGTGAATTTTTTAATTAAAAAAATTTAAAAAATCAAAATTTTGTACGTTCCGGTATGGACCGATATTGATCGGTATCTATCGGTACGGATGGTACAGGGCGAAACCACAATCGAAACGAAATTAAAGGTTGAGTGTACCAGTTTAGTTGAAAAGTGGGACGTTCTGGCCGGTACTACCGGTACCAGAACGGACCACCATGGTTCGAATCTTTAGACTGCGACTTTCTTTGTACAAAAAAAATAATAATAATAATAATAAGGTTCATGGTGCTAGAAGGGTGGATTTTGTCAGGTAAACTCACAGCAATTCCTTTGAGATTGATGACGGTTTGATTTGTGTTCTTGTTTCTTGATAGAATAACATAAGCAAGCTGAGGAACATAATGGCCAGCATAGCTCTCGCCAGTTATATAAAAATCATGTGTTTTATACTGTGGAAATCTTTCAAGCCAGTTGAGGAGAAAAATGTAGGAGTCTTGTGCTGTTCTCTTGTCACCTACTTTGGTGTAATCAGATGAATCATTTCAATAAGAAAACCCAACTCCTGCTGGTGATTCCAGAAAGAGCACGTTCGCAACTGCAAATTTTTGGAGGATGTGTCAGTAGAATTCAAGAGAATATGGTGTTATCAATTATGTTGTTCCGACTCTTCATTTTTTTTAAGTACTCACGTATGACACCCGAGTTCGACACATATTCGGATATGAGTATGGGATATGACTCTCCATACACATGGAATTTTTTTTTAAAAAATGAGTATATTCATGTCGGACATATATCCGTATCCGACACTCGTACCCGAATTCGAGTAACATAAGTTGTGAAACTTAAAACAGAGTTCATGTACCATTGCTCCATGCATATTCATTTCTGTAAAGCGTTTTTCCATCACTGTTTACTCTGAAAGGTCCAAGTTCTTGCATGGCTCCATACCCCAAAGACGAGCATCCTGGACCTGTAAATCATAGCCGAATCAACCCTTTTTCTTTCTTCTGTAAATGTTTACAGATGTTTCAACGAATTCATAGATTTAGGTAACTGATTATGTTAGATTCTTCCCTAAACTTACAATCTGAGTTAGGCCAATGCTTATCTAGTTACCTGAGTTGATGAGTGAAGCATATGCTATTCTTTTAACATTTTCGTTTACTGTTTGAAATGCACTTAGGGTCCATTTGGATAGACAGGGAGATTGGTTCCGGTGAGATTAAAAACAGCGATCGAGATGAAATTAATTACTGTACAGGTGAGATTAAAATCAGTGGTGGAATGTGTTTGGATTCAAAAGCAGCGGTGGCGGTGAGATTAATTGTAATGAAAAGAGAAAATGACTATTAAGGACATTAGATAAAAATGTGTATATGTATAATAAATTTTTAGTTTATTTGATATTTATAAAATTAATAAATAATTAAAATTATATTTATATCAAATAATAATTTTATTAATAAAAATTACAAAAATATATCAAATAATATTTTTGTTTTTTTTATTTTTCATGTAATTATTATTTTCATTTAATTCTTATTAATTTTATAAAATTTATATATTTATTAAATTATTATATAAAAATAAAATATATATATTATATAATAATAAAATTTGTTATATATTTATTATATTAAAAATAAAAAAAAAATTACTCAAAAGTTATAATGATAAAAAGTCCTCCCACTGGAGAATCTTTTATTCCACTGGAGCATGAATGCTCCATTGAAAAAAAAAAAAAAAAAACAGCACGGTCATCCAAATGGTTTGTTCGGCGCAATTGGAGGAAAAAATTACCCCAACCGCACCGAAACGTGACTCCCTTTGTATCCAAAGGGAGCCTTATTCAACGAAGCTGTCCAGGTTCAAATACAAACAAACCTTTCAGAAACTGGGAAAACAGCAAGGAAGACCAAATGAAAAATGTATTGTTCGTACAGTTTCAAACGAAGTCAGTATCAAACAGCAAGAAATATATTAGCGATGGCAATTCATGCCATAAATTCAGCTCAATTACCCCACTAAATTGGATGATGTTTGGTTCATGATTAAGCTTCGTGGGATAAAGACATGGGAAAGCACATGCGAATTGTTTGAAAATAAGAGTCGGATGGGATTTTTCTTAGAGAAGTGGGCCGTCCCCATTGTCGAGTCCTACCTAGCTGGACTTGGTTACAAAGCCTATGAATCGACTTGATGGTGCCTACTATGTGGAAGTTGAAGATTCCAGGCCCCTTGTTTTTCTACCATGCGTGAGAAAGTTCTCTTTCGATTATTGGACCAAATTAATAATAATTTATTATATTATAATTTCAAATTTTATATTTTATATTTATATATATATATATATAATGGAAGTATATACAAAATATATATAATATTTTATTAAGAACTTGAAAATAAATTATATATATATATAAATATTTAAAAAATATCGATAAATTTGAAACGATACGTATTAGCATCAAAACAAAAACAATACGTTCACTGATATGATAGTGATTACCTCGAGTGAAATCTCAGTTTCCAAAGTCTTAAAAGTTTGAAGCATGATATTGATTTTCAGATGGCAGACGCACTTTTCTAAAGCTACTATTGTTTCAGAATGGACATTATTTTTATCGTGAAATGATCAATTAAGGACTGATTTATGGATAGTTTAAAGTATTTTGCAGAGCTCCGTTCAAGCTTTTTTTTATGCAAATCCTATTTTTCCAAAGGTTGAGTATGCAAATATGCAGAGTATGTGATGAAGCAGTAAACAAGAGATGCTATTGCTATGGCATTTTATTCAGGTATGATTTTAATATAATATTTCTATAACCATGCAACAATTAATTTTGAAAAGCTATATCTGTCGAATGTAGAGTTATATATATATGAATTTGAGATAGTTAAATTACCTCCATTTAACCATAAAACGAGAGGCTTTTTGGGAGAATTTAGTGGTGACTCCACAAAATAATAAAACAATGCTCGATGAGCTACCGGATCCACTGTTACATACCCAGCGTAATGATCAAAATCCACTCCTTCAGGCTGTCCAGGCAGTGAGTTGATCTTATCAGCTTGCATCAACCCTTTTTGGGATCCTACATACACTGGAGAGTTATGACTATGACTATCTCCTTGATCATCTAGTTGAGTTTGAGCCCATGACTCAGGGCGAGGAGGGTTTGAGGATTTGCGAGATTCAATCAACCTGTTGAGTTTCTCAATCTGGTTTCCCTTGCATGATGAAATGGGGAATCCTAGAAAGTAGCAAGGCAATAGCAGCAGCCACCATATGATATTAACTTCCATTTCTTCTGATTTAATTCAGTGTAGAGTTTGTGGCCTCAGGACTCAGAGTTTATACTAACTTACATTAGTGTGTGTATATATATATTTATAGTATTATTATCCTGTATACACTTCCGTAATTTTTTATACGATTTATATTTGTACAAACTGACCGTTGGATTAACAATATAATCGTACTCGTCGTGCACGTAAAGTTTCGAATTGATCTGATATTCCTATTATACTGATCGAGAATACTATTTTTTTCAATATGTATATAACGGTTGAAAGTTTTTTATGTCGAAACAAATAGTTAAACATTTTTAATTTACTCGAAATTCGACGTGCATGATTTTCGCGAATAGAACATGAAATACGACGGTCGGATTAAAAAAATATAAATCCTATAAAAAGTTACGAAAGTGTGTAAACCCCGCTTATAAAGTTAAAAAAATTCACTGACAGTGTACAAGATATATATATATATATATATATATATATATATATATGAAAGACAATGTTAATGCTACTATATATTGCCAAAAGATGACAAAAAACCAGGGTAGGAATTTTATTTTTGATGTTCCTCGTGTTCATGGGCTGGACCGAGCTAGACTTGAATAGCAAAAATTTGTTTGCCTAGACCTGAATTCGAAAACTCATTTTATTGTTTGAAATATATTAATATTTATATATTTTTATAATTAAATTTAAAATATTTTTTATTGATTTAATTATAATCCGAATCATCAGATCAGTTCAATTTACAAAAATTTTATCCTAAACTCGACTCAACTCGGACCGAGACGCCGGGTCCGTAGACATGTTCCTCACTTCCATTTTGAAGCCAAGTTACAGCTTGCAGCACTTGCCTAAAAATATGCTGGCGCCGTCTTGATACTCCCGTTTAGGAAAAATTATACTATAGACCCTTCCCACCAATTCAATCATGGTCCTAGTCAATTAAATTAAAATAAATCAGATTTTCATTCCACTTCATATTTACTCTTCAACGTAAAACACGACCCTATATCCTAAACTTTAAATCCTAAACCCTTAAACCCTAAGAACGAAGCTAAAAAAAACAAAATAATAATAATGACGAAGAAGAAGAATCTGATCAGTGTAATTTGATTAGTTGGAACCATGACTGACGTGGTGAGAAGGGTCTATGAAATAATTTAAATTTAAAACTATTTTTATTGATCAGATTATAATCCAAATTGGATCAGTTCAGATTACAAAAATCTTATCTTAAATCCGACTCAATTCAGATCGAGATGCCTGGTCCGTAGACACATGTTCCTCTCTTCCATTTTGAAGTAAGTTACAGCTTGCAGCACTTGCTTAAAATATATACTGGGGCCGTCTTGATACTCCCGTTTAGGGATGGAATTTGACCCATTTTGGAATTTGGAGTTAAACCTTCATCTTTTTTAACCTCATAGAATGGCTGCAATTTGAGCAGCGGATGAGTGCATTCTAATGTTTCATGAATATGACTGTTTCCAACTCTCCTTTTTCTTCACTTTGGTACTTTTCACATAGGATCCATTCATCATCTTTATCTGTATTTTTCTTCAGTATATATCTCTTCATCTTGTTCTTATTTGATTCTTCCTCAGCAAATCACATTTTTTTGTTATGCTATTCCTCAAATTTTTTTCCCCCAATACAGTACTATTCATCTATGTTTTCATTCTTGTTAAAGTACTCGTGTCTGACATTTGTGTCCGACATGAATATAAAGTATGATCTTTCAAATATATGAAAATTTTTTTTTTGAGTAAACTCGTGTTAGACACATATTGTATCCGATATTCATCTGAATTCAAGTAACATAGTTATCACCATGGCTTGTCATTATAGAACTGCATCAAAGAAACAGCTACAATTTTGGGAACCAACCAAAGTGTAGTTATAAATTAAAGAAGAAATCAAAACAACAAACATCAACATAGACTGATCATTGTCTAACAGCAACAACTAGATTAGTGAAATTCTGTCCAAATAATAATGTCATTAAAAATTACTAGAAAGCATTTAATTGAGATTGAGCTTCTTCTCAAATGGATGTGAACTCCGTTTTCCATTCGTTCCTTAATGGTTGGCATGCTAAGGAGCCATTTCTCTGCTAGCTGTACCACTGATTATGAGTTTATGAATTATGACCTGTGGCTGTTTGAGCAAATACCAATACATTTCCTGAGCCATTCACCAAGCTAAAAATGGGCTTAAATTCATCCAAAAGTCCACTAAATGACCCTGCTACTAGTACTGGTTGCATTCCAGTCTTTACCTGAATTTCAGTAGGCTGGCCCGAGACAAAAGCCACATCTTTGTTCTTTCTCTTTTTTATTCTTGATTGGCTTGCTGTATGTATTTTTCTCTTTCACATCAGAATCAATTTTGTTCTTTGATTTCTACACCCAAATCGCAATCCTTTACGTATTTTCTTGACAGCAGCTAGCATGAATGGAAAAAAAAAGTAGTTTTGAACAGATTGAGGAAAACTAAATAAGATAGACCAATATTTATATATACAATTAATATTGCAGCTTGGAAAGAAAGTTCTACTTTCTTGGAAGGAATATAGAAAGTTAAGAGGGCCAAAACATTGGATATTGTTTTTCTTCCTCAATTGAATTGATTTAAGGATGTTTCAAGAGACAATAAATCAAAATGTTGGTTGGGGCAAAGAAAATTTCAGAAATAATAAAGAGGACAACAAAAAAAAGTGAGATTTAGAGAAGATTGAAGTCGCCAAATATGTTATCTCGGACTCTATATTTTTATTTTTAAATATTCGTGTTTGATATATGTATTTGACATATATTCGAATATGAGTGTGAATATATAATTCTTCAAATATATAAATAAAAAAGAGTATACTCATATTGAAAATATATTCATATTCGATATTCACTTTCGAATCTAAATAACATAAGTAACCGATGTTCATTCTTTAGGAATAGTTGAAACGAAATATACATTATCTCTTATGAAGCAATATATAAAACCAACTTTTGTCAAATATACGTTATGTCATACATCTATTTTCCATCTATTTGAGCCAAAAACTTCCTTTAAAAGATAGCACTTGGATATTTGATCCAATAAAGTGCTATGCATTCCTAGTTTAAAGATTTGGATTTCCTTTTTGAGCCAACAATCTTCTGATAAAAAAATCAACCAATTAAGAGATTATAATAAGAAAATGATTCATACATTTAAAAAAAAAACAAATACTTTTTAAAAACATATAATAAATGTTAAAGGGTATTTTGAAATTTTAAAATCATATAATTAACTTTTTTAAGTTGTTACAAAATTTATGTGTTTTTAAAAAAAATATGTAGCATTTTCTGTTAAAATGTTTAAATACAAGTGTTTTCTTTTGTCTTGAAATTTTTTTAGTTAGGAGCTAAAAAGATATTGAATACAAAAGAATGACCACTGAACAATTTTAATAGATTTTAGTTAGAAGTAGGGTTGTACATTCAGTTGTTTCGGTTAATAACTGAATCGAATAATCATTAATCGAATTAATCAAAATTTTATTTTTTTTAACCGTTAATCGAATCGAATTACAAAAGATTTACGTTTAATCGACCTAATTTTTTTTTAATTCGACCGGTTAATCGAACTTCAATTATTCTACCATCAATAAGTCAAAATTAATATTTAAAATCTTAATTTTTAAATTTTTCATAATTCAAATAAGTATAATCATCCAACAAATATTCAAATGTTAAATATAAGTAAAATGCATATCCATAATAAGTCAAAAAATTCAATAATATAAAACTTAAAACATCTAATAAAAATATAATATTTTATATACATTTCACGTAATTCAGTTATTTTTGAATTTTGAATCAAATTATTCGATAACCAAAATTTTTAAAAATCTTATATCAATAATCAATCAATTTTTTGTTAATTAACTGGAAAAAAAATTGGTTTGATTTATTAATTCGATTTTAACCGAATTATGTATATCCCTACTTAAACGTGGAAAAATATATTTAAATCTAAAAATCCATTCGAAAAAATTCAAATCCAAAATCAATCAGATCAAAACATATAATAATATTAATTTAATTATCAATTTTTTTCTAATTAAAAACTGAAATGATTAGGTCTCCATTCGGCTCGTCTCGTTTGTCATCTCAAGGACCCTTGATAGACAAAAAAAAAAGCTTTTAATATAAAATTGCTCCTTGTACTATATTTTTTTCTCACTTTGGTACTTAAATTTTTTTTTATTCTAATCGAGTACCTATAGTATAATTTTTTGTCCAAATTGAGTACCTAATCGGGGTACGAAATTATATCATAAGTATCCGATTATGGCTAAAATTTTTTTAGATATCAAAATGAAAAAAGAGATATAGTAAAAAAAAAACAATTTTAATAGGTAAAAGCCCATGCTTCTAATTTATCACATTTACACTGTCAATTGAGAAATCTATTTAAAAAAAAGAAAAAAAGAAAAAAAAGAAAAAGAAAGAGAAATCTATTAAGTAAAAAAAAAAAAAAAAAAAAAAAGCATGAAGCCAATGGGTTGACTAGTAGAAAGTGGACAAACCAAACCCACCCATTCTGACGCGGAGTTGGGCTAATAAAACCACCCTCCAAACTCTAAAAAGGAGCAAAACCGACCGGCAAATGGGTTGGAAGGAGACAACAATGGCCCCACCCTGATTGCTACGAATCAAGTGGCTCAGATTCATGATCTCAATCCCCCACCCTCCAATTAACTTGTCCTTTTTTTCTTTCTCTAGCGCGTGTATCGTACTAACTAGATAAGCTTAGGCCCCTTAGGCATAGTGATTGAGAACAAACTTCGATAATGCAACTAAATCAAATTATCTAATCATAATTTATTTATCACTAAAAAAAAGCCTTATTAGAGATGACAAGGAAAGTTAAACGAAAATAATAATAATAATAATAAATAAATTATAACAAAATCAAAATTATTGCGTACTTCTAATTTCTAAATGCATTTTTTTTACACTATATAAAAATAAAATTAAAAACATAATATGTTTAATAAATATAAAAATTAACAGTGTAATAAATAAAATATGATTAATATGATGCAATTAATATTTGTATCGTATTTAAAATTTTATTAATAATTTATGTTATATTTATATTTAAATAATTAACACATAAAAATATAAAATAAAATATATATAAATTATTAGATTTACTTTTAAAATATTTGAGTGTCATTCTTACTTCCTTTTGAATCAGTTATGAAAGGGTAAGCTTTATACCAAAAAAATTTATATTTATTGCACAAAATTTAGATCGTTTAAAAAACAAAATGATTAATTATATCCGCTCCTTAAAAACAAGTGAAAAAAAAAAAAAGGTTAAAATTGACTGTAATAATTAGAGGAGTGAGTCACACGCTCCCTAGGGAAGAGTGGAGGGAAGAATTTTTTTTTTTTTGCTTGGATAAAACCCACAAAGTCAAAGGGATTCAACTCGAATCACGTGAGATTCTTACAGCCTGGGAGTGGGCCCATCCTACGTGGAGGACGTCGAAGTCATCTTCAAACTGGTTATTTTAAGGAAAGTTGACCATCCGTATATATATTTTTTCATAATTATATTTAATTTGTTATATTTTATATAAATTTTAATATTAAAATTTTATTTTATATAAATTTATATATTTTAATTATTTTTTAAATCGTGACTAGAATTATCAGATAATTTAAGTGAGGGAAAGGTTCTCCTTTCTAACAGAGCTCTGTTTATTTTTTTTAATTTTGTTTTGTATTTTTGTGGCGACGGTTGATTGGTAGCCGTTGATTCGAGTGAGGGACTTGTAATAGCCGTAAATCTGGTGCAAGCAAAAAGTAGTCAAAAAAGTTGAAGGGCCCCACTTTCCGTTTTAATTTAAAACATTTATTACTTTATGTGTTAAACAGCGGCTTTTTTATTATAATATAGCAAAAAAAAAAATTTTACCAAATTACCGTTACTTTTTCATTATTTCCCAAAAGACGGACCTTTTTTTTCAGCTGGGAAATCGCCATCCCCCATGGCGATTTCCCAGCGTGTTTTTTTGCAAATTTGTAAAAAACATCAAGGGAAATCGCCATGGGGATGGCGATTTCCCTTGGTATTTTTTGCAAAATCGCCACCCCCCATGGCGATTTCCCTTGGTATTTTTAGCAAAATTTGCTAAAAACATGAAGGGAAATCGCCATGGGGTGGCGATTTCCCTTCACGTATATATTTTTTTTCAATTCTTAGGAAAATTTAAAAAACATGACTCAATAGTAAATTTATTGTGAAATGATATAATGAATAAAAGTTATTTGAAAAAAAGAAATGAATAATTAAAAATTATTATAAAAAATATTATAAAGACAAAATTACTCTTAATGAAAAAACTTATTTTTTTTTTCTTTCATTAAGGAAATATTATTTTTTAAAAATTTTAATTGAAAATAAATTTAAAAAATAAAATATTTAAATAAAAAAAGTAAATAAAAAATTTAATTTTTTTTTAAAATTTTTATTTTCAGAATATTTATTTTTTAATTAAAAATTAAATTAAAAAATAAAAGAAAAAGGGAAGAGAAGAGAAGGTTTTTTTATCAAGGATAATTTTGTCTTTACAATATCCTTTATAGAGGTGCTCATGGGACGGGCCGGGCCGCGGCCCGTATTTTTTTTCTTTTCTGCCCAGGCCCGCCCGTTTAAGCCCGAATCACTGTTCATTGGAATAAAAAAATAATTTTTTTATTTTTTTAATTAAAATTAAATAAAATAATATTATTATAATAAAAATCACTGTTCCGGGCTGGGCCGGCCCGGAACATAAATTATCTTGTCCGGGCCCGGCCCAATACGGTCCGAGCCTGCCGGGCTGCCCGGCCCGTGAGCAGGTCTAATCCTTTATAATAATTTCTAATTATTCATTTCTCTTTTTCAAATAACTTTTATTCATTATACCCTTTCACAATAAATTCACTATTGAGTCATGTTTTTTAAATTTTCCTAAGAATTAAAAAAAATATATATACATGAAGGGAAATCGCCACCCCCCATGGCGATTTCCCTTCATGTTTTTAGCAAAATTGGCTAAAAATATCAAGGAAAATCGCCATGGGGGTGGCGATTTCCCTTGGTATTTTTTTGCAAAATTTGCAAAAAACACCAAGGGAAATCGCCATCCCCCATGGCGATTTCCCTTGGTGTTTTTTACAAATTTGCAAAAAAACATGCTGGAAAATCGCCATGGGGGATGGCGATTTCGGTTTTTTTATTTAAATATAGTTAAAAAAAAAAAATTCTCCAAAATACCGTTACTTTTAGATTATTTCCCAAAATCCGCTGGATTTAAAACTAGCTGGAAAATCGCCACCCCCCATGGCGATTTCCCAGCGTCAAAAAATATATTTTGGCTAAAAATACTAAGGGAAATCGCCATGGGGGGTGACGATTTCCCTTGGTGTTTTTTGCAAATTTTGCTAAAAATACCAAGGGAAATCGCCAACCCCCATGGCGATTTCCCTTGGTATTTTTAGCCAAATTTGCTAAAAAGATGAAGGGAAATCGCCATGGGGGTGGCGATTTCCCTTCATGTATATTTTTTTTTTAATTCTTGGGAAAATATCAAAAACATGCACAAATAGTAAACTTATTGTGAAATGGTATAATGAATAAAAGTTATTTGAAAAAAAGAAATAAATAATTAAAAATTATTATAAATGATATTGTAAAGACAAAATTATCCATAATGAAAAAACTTATTTTTCTTTTTTCTTTCATTAAGGAAATATTATTTTTTTTAAATATTAATTGAAAATAAATTTAAAAAATAAAATATTTAAATAAATATTTTTTTTAAAATTTAAAATAATAAATAAAAATTAATTTTAGGCATATTATTTGCTCCACAAGAGGGTGTTTCTGCAATGAAGTACAAAGTCAACCTCAGTGACATGTGGTGTGATTGTGGAAAGTTTCAAGCACAAAGGTTCCCTTGTTCACATGTAGTTGCTGCCTGTGCACATGTCCATGTAGATTGCATGCAATATGTGGACAAAGTCTATAGACTGGAAACTATATTGAATGTTTATAGACATGAGTTCGAAGCTGTTGGAAATGAAGGTTACTGGCCTCAATATGATGGTCCAGAAGTGTGTCCCAATCAAGAAATGCGGAGAAATCCACATGGTCGACCAAAATCAAGTCGTATTCGTAATGAAATGGACCTCAGGGAGAAAGGCCAACCAAAACGTTGTGGATTATGCAGAAACGAAGGTCATAACCGTCGAAATTGTCCGCATCGATTTGGCACATTGGGGGAGACTTCGCATCAAGAATTACATGTTTTTCTCAACTTATCATGTACTTTGGATTATAAGGGAAAATGTAATGCAAGTTTTTTTGTTTGTTTTTTGTTTTTGGTTTCCCATGAGCACCTCTATAAAGGATATTGTAAAGACAAAATTATCCTTGATAAAAAAACCTTCTCTTCTCTTCTCTTCCCTTTTTCTTTTATTTTTTAATTTAATTTTTAATTAAAAAATAAATATTCTGAAAATAAAAACTTTTTAATTTAAAAAAAAAAAATTATTTACTTTTTTTAATTAAAAGATTTTAAAAAATAAAAATAATATGCCTAAAATTAATTTTTATTTTATTTTTTAAATTTATTTTCAATTAATATTTTAAAAAAATAATATTTCCTTAATGAAAGAAAAAAGAAAAATAAGTTTTTTCATTATGGGTAATTTTGTCTTTACAATATTCTTTATAATAATTTCTAATTATTTATTTCTCTTTTTCAAATAACTTTTATTCATTATACCATTTCATAATAAGTTTACTATTGGTGCATGTTTTTGATATTTTCTCAAGAATTAAAAAAAAAAATATACAATGAAGGGAAATCGCCACCCCCTATGGCGATTTCCCTTAGTATTTTTAGCCAAAATATATTTTTTGACGTTGGGAAATCGCCATGGGGGGTGGCGATTTCCCAGCTAGTATTAAATAATAATCTAAAAGTAACGGTATTTTGAGAAATTTTTTTTTTTTAGCTATATTTAAATAAAAAAACCTGGCGATTTCCTAGCTGAAAAAAAAAAATTCGTATTTTAGGAAATAATCAAAAAGTAACGATAATTTGATAAAATTTTTTTTTTTTGGCTATATTGTAATAAAAAAGCCGTTAAACAGCTCTGCCTTTCTTGTCATGTTTTAAACGCTCCTGATAACATTGTGCTTGTGCAAGTACGAGAATATTTTTATTAATTTTTTTCCCTTCCTCAGATCCGTTGGTCTCCCTTTAATTCCAATTCTACCCCTTACTTTTAGTAAACAATTTTTTTCTTTCCCCATTTTCTTGAATATTTTGTCCATTGATTTCAAATTTAAAACTAGTCCCGATAATTTTGAATTTAACATAATTATATAATATAAAAAAATAATATGAACACGATATAAATATATAAATATATTAAAATTTATATATTACAAATTATTAAAATATCAAAATTTATATTAATATATAATACTTTAAATATAATTATGATACGTAAAAATAGTATAAACATAATACAAATAAATAAATTATCAAATATACTTAATTATATAATTATATATATTTTTTGTTTGGAATTTGGATGCTTTGATTTGAAGTACATAAAAATCACAAGAAATGTTGTGCAATTTAATTTTAATGTTTACCATGAATGCAAATATACTTTTTAAAGCCCTTATCCATAACGGTTTGATTCGTACAACAAAATATTTGTTATAGAGGACAAAGTCTCCTGCATTGTTGTACAAAAATGGAACAAGTTATATATGAAATGAATGTTTTTTTTTCTTTGCCAATTGACATCTAAAAAATAAACAAACTCTTCATGATGTGGATTTATATTATAAATGATTTTTTTCAAAAAGACATTTGCTAGCTTCTACACTCAATTCAACAAAAGATATAAATCTTTTTTTTTTTTTTTGGTCAGAGATATAAATCTTTTATGAAAAGGGTTTAAGCAAAATCAATGATTAAATCTAGTTTAGTTATTTGAATTTTTAATTGATCTCAATTATTAATGACGATTAATGTTCAAAGACTTTTAATCCCAAAAGTTACAACGAAATTTTAATGTGATTTAATCATAATCATAAAAATTTAATTAAAATATTTAAAATAAAATTTATCTATTTATTATAAATTAAAATTTTATAATTAAAATTAAATCAAATTAATTTTTTTTGATAATTTTTAACAAACTAAGAGTCCGTTTATTTTGCAAAAAATATTTTTCAAAAAATATTTTTTGTATTTTTTTATATTTATTTCGAGAAAAAATAGTTTGGTCAATGAAAATAAACATTGGGTCAATGAAAAATTACCCTTTCCGCAAGCTGAATCAAAGTAAAAAAGGATCGATGTCCTTAGTATAGGGATCAATCCCTTTCTGTATAAGAGCTAAAGTAAAGAAAAAAGGATCGATCATCTATGTATACTTGTATAGAGATCAATCTTTAAAAACAGAAGCTGATGTAAAACAGAAAATGATCTATCCTTTAAGTGAAGGATTGATTTTTTTATATTAATGTAGATTTTTCAACAAAAAAAAAAATCAAATAGCTGAAAATATTTTAAATAGAATCATCCAAATAAAAAAATAGCAATTTTTCTAAAAAATAAATTTATTTTTCATAAATTATTTCTTGAAAACCATATTTTTGTGAAAACAAACGGACATAAATACATAGAATCAGAATCCATTGTTCTAGGCTAATATATGGTATTTAACACACAAAGTAGAGCTCATTTTTTTTATTTTATATATATACAAAAACTTCATTAAAAGAGGGTAAATGTAAAGGTTATTTCTTCTCAATTCTCAAATTGTATTGAATTAGACCCAAAATGGTAAATTGGCAAGTCAAGACAAAAACAGAACGACAAGATATATCTTACAAGGAAAAAATAAAATAATGTAATAATAGATCTAGGGGACCTTTCTCTCTCTAGTTTATTCTTTAGACCCCCCACCAGCTTTACAAAAGCCAGTTTCCTGGTAGTTCCCCTTCTCTAATATGTTCATGCACCTTTCCTTCTCCATGTATAAATAGCTTCATTGATCACCTCACTCAAAGTAACAAAAACAAACGAAAATAAACCCCAAAAGAAAAGAAACTTTTCTTTCTACTGATCTGATCTCTTGGCCTTGGGTAATAAGTGATTAAAGATGGAAGCAGTGAATGGGTGTTCATCTTCTACATCATCATCTGATACATCTTCTTCAGAGTCATCTTTATCAGCAAGGGCTTCGAAAAAAGCTGAGAAGATCAAAGGTCCTTGGAGTTCGGAGGAAGATAGGATTTTGACTCGATTTGTTGAAAGATACGGACCTAGAAACTGGTCTTTGATAAGCCGTTATATAAAGGGTCGATCAGGGAAATCTTGTAGGCTTAGATGGTGTAATCAGCTCAGCCCCAATGTTGAACACCGTCCGTTTTCTCAAGCTGAGGATGAGACCATCTTGGCTGCTCATGCTAGGTTTGGTAACAGGTGGGCCGCCATTGCTAGATTGCTTCAAGGAAGGACTGATAATGCTGTCAAGAATCATTGGAACTCGACGCTGAAGAGGAGGGCAAGAGAAGGACAAAATCAGCTGCTGCTACATCAACAGGAACAAATCCTACAGACTCAACATCAGCAAATGGCTGGCGGTGATAGTGCATTGGGATCTGCGGAGATGATGATGGATGAGGAAGCCTTGACGGCGTTGACTCTAGCGCCGCCTGGTAGTGGAAGTGCGGTGGTGGAGGAGAGGCGGAGGAGGAGGAGAGACGAGAGTGTACCGGCGGAGTTTTGGGATGCGATGAGAGATGTGGTAGCAAGAGAAGTAAAAGAGTATATAAGCTCAACGTTATCAGCTGAGACATCAGGGTTTCATTAAAACAAAAGAGAAAAAAATGGCTAAGCCAATCTGTTTTCTGGTTTTTTTTTTTTTATGCCTTGAGGGTTTCCATTGGGGTTTTCCCATTTCTCTTTGGTGTTAATATGGTGATCTTTGTTTCTTTTCTTTCTTTTGTTTTCTTTTAAATGGCAAAAAGCTTTGAAGAAATGTAAGATTTTATGAATGAAATGCCTGAGCTCGAGGCATTAATTAAACACAAATTACTTTGACAAGACAATACATACAGCCTGTAGGCTGTAACCAGTAGTGAAAAAGCAGAAAAATTGGTTGCTATTTGCTAAGATTGGCACTTACAAGTACTAATTAATTAGCCACTGATTTTTATTTTACTCCCTATGTTTTGAACAAATTGAAAGTTTGGGGAAAACAAAGAGTATATATTCTATTGAGAATTCTCCCCATTCAGGGAGACAGGGATTGTGGGAGGCCAGGCAATGCAACCAGAGGATAAATTACATAAACTAGCTAGTTCAGACATTGTTGATTCTCATGACCGACATACTGAGTAAAATATTCTTTTCTCAAATCTTTTTATATTGGTAAAGAGAAAATAGAATTCTAGTCGCAAGGTTTGTCCTTTTTTTTTCTTCTTGGGGAAGAAGAACAGTAAATAAGAAATAAAATAATATTTGTTAAATTAAATGATCAATTATTTCAAAAACTTAAATTAATCGTTCAACTTAACAAGATATCAGACTTTCGGGTTCGAATTTTAACAACTGTTTTTTTTAATATTTTTTTATCCAATATCTTATTGTCTAACGAGTTATGCGTTGCTGTTATAATTTTTTTTCAGCTTACACTTTTTTTCTACACTTAGATTTACATACAAGATTATTAATCATTCATTTGACTCGCATGTGAGAGATGTGTTAAAACTTAAAAAGAATAATTAAATTATTTTTTATCCGCTTAAGCTTTTAAAATAATTAATTAACTTAAACTTTTATGATAATTAATCATTCAATTTAACAATATCCATAAGAAATAAATGAAAAGTTTAGTTGAAAATTTTTTGGATATCAGTATAATCAATGTTTGAGTAATGAAATGATAAGGATTGAAATGATTTATTAGGATGTGCGTAAACCCCCCTTAATATCCCCTTTGTTTCATTCCTTTGGATAATAATTCAGAGTTGTAAATGGAAAGTATTTATGGAATTTGTACTCTTGTTTATGAGCACTTGGAATTTGGAAAGACAAACTTGTACTGATGTTTTTGCTCAAAGTACACGAAAAATCTCTTCAACTTATTTATATTTTTGTCTCAAAGTACAATTTGGAGGAACATTTGCTGGTTGCTTTCCACCCGAACAAAACTCATAAAATGCTCTTCAACGAAAAACAAATACTAAATCCTATTTGTATTTGGTTTGATTCCTAGCTACTTCCTACATCAAATTGGAAATAACTGTAGGCCAAAAGGAAGCTTTGTTTTATATATTCTAAGCAGATACATAGTGTATAATTTATGTACACAATTGATATCATGTTTGAATAAAAAATTAATCTCAAATATACCTACTTGAAGAGGAAGAAGTTGGTTGTAATTGTGTATGGTATGAAATTCCACATAGAACAAAAAATGGCTTAAGCTTGTAGTTTATATAAGCTTCAGTTTCAAGTTGAGTTGGGCCCCAAGGGATACCTAAGTTTTTGTGAAGGGTGAGGACCTACACAAAAATGGGCTACCACACGTCGTCGACCGAGCTAGGCTGGGTTGGGTCGGGTTTGGGTCAGTAATTAATTTTTTATTATCCAACAAACTTATTTTTCAGTCCAAACCGAACCGTTGTTATCTAGTCTGACCAACCAGATAATTATATCTGATTAAGACATGCTTGTTCGGTCAGGACCGAACCAGTCTCTTTTTCCAACAGTGTTGTCCTTTCGGTTCGGGTCTATCTGTTGACCGAACTGGTTCTGTCCAAATAGTTTGGCTGTTCGAACAGCCCCCTGCTTCCCTTTAAATGCATACTTCAGAGTCTGTTTAATAAATCAATTCACTTACTGTTTCTTAGTTCTGTCTTGTGAGAGAGGCCGACATCTTTTTTGGTTTGCCGTGTTGCTTCGAGTGTGTTCTCGACAATAACGTTATCGAGGAGGCCTGGGAGACGAATTGCAATAGACTGGAAGCACCGTAAGGACAGACAATAATCGTCTTAAGGTCAGAGGTCCAATCTTGACTCGATATTCTATTTTTTGGTTCTACCGAAAACTGTGAGTATATGTTATTTTTTTTAATGTCCATATAGTCGTATATTTGAATATTTTTATATATATTCTAATATGTCGGAATTATTTTATATATATATATATATATTCTGTTCATATATTATATTTATATATATGTATGCCGTAATGAAATTGCTAAATGCCTATAAGATTGTCTAACATGTTTTTCACCATTCAAAAGCTTTATTTTTTCCTGAAAGAAATGCAAATGAACAAGAATTCAATTGTACAAAACAGCAGTCTCCACTCACCACTTTGAGCTTTTGGGTTTCGAAGTGTTACAGCGTCAAGCATTCATTTTCAGGTTCAATGAACTCTTTGCATGTTTCTTATCTGCGAATTAACTTTAGAAGCAACTTTAAAAAGTGCCAAAACATGCTAACAGTAACCACACATTTTTCATCTTATCTGCATGCTAAAAATCTGCTGGGGTGTCTTTACTCTTTACCCAAATAAGTTCAGAGAATGTGGACCTTGCCTGATGAAAAAAATGGGGAGGATTTCTTTTGATGGAATGGAGGAAAAAGCAAGCAAAGCATTGGAGAGAGGGGCGCACTCTGTTTCTATTTGGTTGGAAGCAGATTCAAGTAATCAAATCACTGTCCCACTTTACAGCAGCAACTTTGGGTTTTATATTATTTTATCAAGGCATGCATGTTTTAAATGTGCTAAGGCCCTTTGCCTCTGGCAAAAAAGAAAGTTTTTTAAGAGATGTAGCTTTCATTGCTGTTTGATTTCAGTTCAGCGGTCCAATTATATTATTGCAACTTGCAACCCTGAAATACATCCAATAACCAATTCAAGGGAATCAATCAAGCAAGCTCTTTATTTCATGGGAGTTAAAGTTCTAAAGGAGGAAAAATATCTTACAAAGTTACATATTGTGTGTGAAAACGTTGAAAATTTTGGTATATTATTTAAGCTAGAACCACTTTCATAATCCTATTACATGAATGTTGTGTCTGATAAGATATAATGAAATTTTAAGATTCATGAATCTATCTGTCTTATAAAACTGTCTTGGGTTCTTAAATTTCATCATATTTGGATGTCTTTGTGAATTGATCTCTGATCTGTTTCCAGGAGACACTCCACCAGAAGGTCCAGAACTACTGACAAGTGACAACCGTAGCTAAATAAATGCCATTACAGGGTTTTTAAGTACATTTTGCACAAAGATAAAATTTGCCCAGAAAATAAGTGTTTCATTGATTTTGGATTCTGTATCTATCTCTTAGCATACTATAGACAGCCAATGGTCCCTATTGTTGTCAAAAACCAAAATGTGGGCAGGTTATCTTTTTGTTAAAGGATGGATAAGAAGTGAATTTATTCTTATTATGCACATTATTCTCCAACCCCTAAGGGACAAGACAAAGTTAAAGCCCAAGTTGCCCATGACTAAAGAGCTGTAAGCACTGTTTGTTCAGATAAGACTCGATCCATTGGTCGGAAATGACCGACCATCTATAATTTTGATAATCGTTGATATAATTTTGATAACTTTTATAATAAGTCCATGGTGCGGGAACAGAACACTATAGTTACATACATATTTTAGAGAGGTAAGAAGTAGAACATAAACTAGATTAGAATGTAGAACATAAACTAGATTAGAATTTAGAGAAGAGGTGACAAGTGTGCAGGTTTTGTGTAAGTACAGTTTTTTTTTTTTTTTTCAATTTTTAGTGTTATTTATTTGACAAAAGGAGGAAAGGAAGCCAGTTTCCCCAGACAGCAAAATTTAGTGCTTTACAAGCGTGGTTGAAGGCAATGGCATGTCAAAATGGTGATTACGGAGACAGCATAAATAGTCCAGGTTACACATTTGAGCCAGGGAAGAAATGGGATTGTAATGGCTATGAAAAACGCTGTAATGTGTTGAAAGGCAGAAGCATAATGCAACTACCTTATCTTCAGAGATTCAGCTGGAGCTGAAAAAAGTTGTTGAAATTTAGGAGTCTGGCACTTAACTTCATGCAGCAACAAGGAACTGAATGGGTTTGGAGATTGCCTGGTTCTAAATATAATGCTGCTCATGTTTGGAATGATTTGAGACATAAACTTCCCAAGGTTGATTGGCACAGATTGATCTGGTATAAGCTCTTAATTCCAAGACATTCAATTATCTTTTGGATGACAATACTGGACAGACTGCCAACAAAAAACAGAATGAGCTCTTGGAGCTGTCAATTTTATAGAGAATATCTATTTTGTTGTGAGGAAAAGGAGTCAAGAGACCACATTTTCTTCAATTGTAGGTTCTCAAAACTCTTGTGGGAAAAGATCTTTTTAGCCTTTAATCTCAACAGACCAATGGAGACATGGCAAGATTAGTTATCCTGGGCAGTCAGATGGATTGGCTTGGAATGCATATATTTATTATGTCTGGCAGTTGCGAAACAGAAGATTGCATGATGGACAAGAAATGGTGAGTATTCGGCTGGTTCGATTTTAAAATTTTATAAATCGATTAAATTTGTAGAACCAACCGAAATATATACAAAAACCGAAATAACCGAACCGAAATTAATCGGTTCGGTTGGTCGGTTATTTGGGTTTCTCTGAAACTATATGATGCCCAAGTTGAATAGGATATCCATTGAGCTCAATATTGGCAGTTCACAGTCCGGCAACTTGTCACCAGATATCCAGAGCAGCATGGTTAGTTGCATGAGGTGGTAAAAGATATGATGATGCTGCGAGTCTAAAGAACTCATTATTGGACACAGAGCCTCAGCTCTCGAAGGTTTTTACTGGTGAATGAAGAAGATTGAAGAGGAGCAGGCGGCAGAAGAGTATGGATGGAAGAGAAAAGAATACAAATTAGGGTTTTTTTTGTTTTTGTTTTAGTCTCAGATTCAGTAGAATTGTTGAGTTTGTTTGTATGGGTTTATGATTTGTTTAGGTTATGGTTGTTAGGTTGGTTATGATTAGTTTAATTTTGGATTGGGTTGGGTTTGATAATGTTAATTGGGCTTGGGTTATTGGGTATGTTTAAATAAAAATAATAATATATTTTTTTTTAATTAAGTGTCGATTTATTCGATCGGTTCGGTTTAGAAATAAAAAATCGCAAACCGATCGAATAAAAATATTAAAACCGAACTACAGAACTGATTAAAATTGAAATCGACTAAACCGAACCGAATGAACCAAATTTGATCGGTTTCGATCGGTTTAGTCGAAAAACCGATTTTTTGCTCACCCCTATGGACAAGGGAGACAAGAGCAAGCACTATTCTGCTTGATAGTTAGCACAGTACGACATAGGTTGATTTGTTTGAACAAAAATGATAATGACCCTGCTAATAAGCAATTGTACGAGGCTTGGGGCTTAAGTGTAAATGAATTACAACTAGATAGTAGGGGTGAGTTCGGTTCGGTTCGGTTCGGTTCGGTTATTTCGAGTTTTACAAATCGAATCGAGGAATTTTGTTTTTTCAAATGGGTAACCGAAATCGAACTGCAATAGCCAAAAGATCGGTTATAACTGAACCGTCGTATCTCGGTTCGGTTCGGTTATCGATTTTCCATATTTTTTTGGGTCTGTGGGCTTTTGAACTTTTGGGCTTTATTACATGCTATTTTAACATGTTATTTATGCCTAACATGCTATTTTCACAATCAAAGTATCTTAGTTTTTAAAAATTTTAAAAATTGCCTTTTTTTTTTAGTATTTTTAATTTTTTTTTCACTAATTTAAAAATAAAATATTTATTTTTATATTATAAAATTAAAAAATCAATTAAAAAATAAAATTCGGTTCGATTCGATTAATTACGATTTTTGAACTTATGAACCGAAAATCGAACCGAACCGAATAAACCAAACTAATAACTGAATCGAATTTTAACCGAATTAAAAAAAATTGAACCGAAACCGAACCGAACACTACGGTTCGGATTGATTTTCGATTTTCTCGATTTTTTTCTGAGTCCTACTAGATAGTTAGCATAGTTTGCTGAATTAGCAAACAGTACATAGGCATGGTTTGCTGTATTAGCAAACATTACATTTTGTAGCAGCATTCTGTTCTTTGGATAAATAAAACTTACTTATCCAAAAAAAAAGAAATCAACTTGCTCAAGCACATGATGGGCTGCTAGATAAAATCTGGAATATTTTATGGATCTGCTAACGATTAGGAAAGCAAATGCAAATGTTATTGGGAGAGACAATGTGTGAAAAATATCCGAGGAAAGGGCGATTTAGTTTGCAAGAACTGGAGGGCCATTTCAATTGCTGAATTCGGACAGAAGGCAAGCAAGCAACATCATGGGCAAGTCAAAATTCTGTTGATCAACAACAATGAGCCTTGGTGGTTGAGGTTGGCCCACTGCCGCTGCTTGGAGACCTTGGACCTCGTCGTGACTCGTGAGCAGCATTATGCAGCAGATGTTATAATATAAATATTTAAAGACCAGCGTTTTCGGCCTTGAAAAGATGGCCAGTGTTATATATACCGGGTGAATGTTTCTACTTTGCCACCAGGATTTTCAATTAAACTAAATTAAGTTTTAATGGCCTTATGTGAGGCACAATAGGAACTGGATATGTGGCCAAAAAGACAAAAAGAAACTGGGTATATATATAATCTTAATTTCAAGTTAAAAAGGATATGTTACCCGGATTTTTCATTTTATCTAAAGTATCTGTATTCAATCTTTGTATTTGATATATATTCGGATATGGATATAAGGGCATAATTCTCCAAATATATGAAAAAACTTTAAAAAAATTGAATATTCATATCCGACACTCACCCTGAATTCGGATAACATAAACGCTATAACACTAATGGTTTTTTTTTTTTTTTTTTTTGAAATATCATTTCTAGCATGGAATTGATTTCACTATACTTTATCAAATTAATAAGAAAAAATAAGCATAACCAAGCACTCAGCCTCAGCCCTCAAGGTTAAGGACCTCTGCATTTCTCTCTTTAACTAGTTCTAATTGTAACTTTTAGAAAGGTGAGGACTGAGGAACAAAACAGGAAAAAGCTAGATATCAGTGTTTTAGCTGCCAATACATATAGTTTATTGGTAAGAATCTATAGTTGATCTAAATTTTACCGACTGAAGTAAAATCCAAGAGAAGGGCTGGCAAGTAGAAGAGAGAATACATGTATATATACAGCTATATATATATATATATATATATATATATATATATATATATATATATATATAGTCCATTTGCCATATTTTCAATGTATGAAATAGCTTATCTCTGCACTTTACGTGAGATATTGCTATGAACAGATAGCTATTGGTAGCGTAACCTAATTAGCAAAACAAAAAAGACTTATAGTATACTATACGTAGCGTATATATAGTGTTGAAAACTAAAGAAATCAAGAGAAAGAGAGTTAAAAAAATATTACGTACTCATATTGTTGGGATTGGAATTGGTGTTATTAGTCAGTGAGGTGTGATTCATGCGTGCTTTAAGGCCATATATATAACCACACATGACAACTGCCAAAGGGCTAATCTGATCTCACTAACCAAAAGCCTCTCTAAGCTGCCAAAGGGTTAATTTCCTATATATTTATTCAACATCAGCCGAAAGAGATACAATTTTCTCTCCATTTTCAAATGCCCATAATTGCCAGCTCTTGACATTCCAACATTATTAATTGTGGTTTACCTCCCATTATATATATATATATATATTGTCAATAAAATTTTTTAATTTTACAAAAGAGATTAAGTATTTATTACATGTCTCATTTTTTTTAATTATTTTATTTTTTAATATACTTTAAGAGACGTATTTTTTTTGCTAATTCAACTTGTAAAATTTAAAAACTTCATTGATAATTCGCGCACTACAAACAATTTGCCATATACTGACAGTTACCTATACTGACGGTAGTAATCCGTAGGTATAAATGATCTATAGCGACGGATTTTTGTTACCGTCAGAATAAATTTAACATATACCGACGCTTTGTTATCCGTCATTATAGACCTCCATATACCGACGGTTTCACAATAACCGTCGGTATAGGTATGATTTTTACTGACGGCAATTTTTCGTCCGTCGGTATATTTATCCAAAAAATCTGCCTTCAATTTGTATGGCGGGGAATTCTAATTTTTTCTTTATTTTTTATTTCATTTTTAATTAAAAAAACCTATACCAACGGATCATTAATTTATGTCCGTCAATATATACTTTGCCCATATTAAAATTTATATTTGGGTTTAGGGTTTTCACTTCCTCTTTTTCGTTTCATTTCATTCTCCCTCTTTCTGCAAAAGGCTTCTTCTTCCTCGATCTGTCTCTGCCACTCTATGGCTTGTTCTTTTTTCCTTCAAATCCTTGGTTGTTTTGCTGCTACCTTCTCCATAACACCTTCCTTGGCTGTGGTAAGAGACGTGCTTCTGGTCTGTCTTCTCACTTCCTTTCGGTTCTACCCCAGCTTCTCAAAAGAGAACCACTTTTAGCCTTTGTTCATTAAAACTACACTTGAACTCCTAGCCCCCTCTCAACCATTCAGTTTCTCCAGGTAATAATACACGAATATTATATTATTATTTTGCTTTGGCTCAGACTTTCCGTTGCTCTTCTCTCTGTTTTAGCTGCTTCTGCAGCTTGGTTTCGCCTATCGAACAATTTTGAGTTTTTATTTGAGTAGCGTTCATTTCTCAAACAAAGAAATCAAAACCCTAATTCCTCTTCCACCATGAACTGTTTAAGTAAGCTTTTTCTCTCTCTCTCTCTCCTTTGTTTTTCTTTTGTAAACGCTGTTGGTTTTTTTTTTAATCTGAGAGATTTTGATTGTCCGTGCAATCTCCGACAAGGTTTCGGAAGAGCTCGTCGTCTCCATGAAATCTGATTTGCTTTACAAGAAACGCTTAATCCAGCGACACATTGCGGTTCGCCTTTTTTTTTACCCCTTTAAAAAAAAGTTTCTAGGGTTTATGTTTAGTTTCTCAAAAATTTACTTTCAAAGTTCATTTTTTCTTAAAAAGTTTACTGCTTATTAAAAATGGAAAACTGCAAAAGAAGAAAAGGTTTTTCTTTGAAAGTTCTCTTTTTGTTTTAAAATTGATTTTTTTTAGATTTTATGTAATTTTGGCTGAATTAGCTGTGTTTCGATAGAATATTCATTTTTCTGTTTTAATTAGGATTATGTAAGTGTCCGGTTACAGGGGAACCACTTAATATGGACGACATGATCCCAGTCAAAACCGACAAGGTGAATTTACTATTGGTGGTTTCGTTACATGTTTCCAAAACTTCTTTCGTGAGCTAATTTGTTTGTTTTTATTTTGTTTGATGCAGATTGTAAAGCCCAGATCTTTGACAGCAGCTAGCATTCCTGGGATTAAGTGAAGTCGTTTGATAATTGTATAAAAATGATTGTAGTTTGTTAGAATTACATGACAACAGTTATTGGTTTCATGGTCTTATTTTGTTTTGAAGTTCAACCTTTTTTGTTCATGATTTTCACAGTTCTAGAAGACGCCGTTCCCGTTTTTATAATAACTAGGTATGTACTGTTCGGAGCTGTGTTTCCTTTTATATAGGCTTTTACTTTACAAAGCCAACTCTTGATGAGCTTATCTTCAGTTTTCACTGATATTTGTGACAATATTTTTGGGCTTAGTTCTGTAGAAGGTAAGGCATGAATTGTGTGTTTATACATAAGAGTGATATGTCAACTTCTCTAGTTTCAATCATTCATACGAACGCACGCTCACTCAATTTGTTCTTTAGCAGCACCCAATAAGAAATGAAGCTAAGGTTTGATCCTGTAGAAGTGGAAAGAAATTGGATACTTTCTGCTGCAGATAGTTTTAGATTTTAAAACATGTAAAAATACTTTTTGAACTTGTGATTGTGATCAAGTGTTGTGGTTAGACTTGAATAACTCATGATTAACTAGGCTTAGGTACTTTCTTTTTCTTTTGTCTTCATGTAAATTTGATGTCTTTCTCACTTTCTTTCGGATATGCTAACAGCTTAGTGGGTTTGTCAAGCAGAGCTTTATGCAGGCTTCTTTCCTACAGTTTTAGCGTCCACTGTTTCATGGGATTTATATTTCTTGTTGTAAGTGCCACTACAAAATTTACATGTTATTACAACTTTTCCTTTTGCTTTATGTGTTTTTATATGTTAATAGATTACCTTTAATATGCAATCACTACAAACAAATTGCCATATACTGACACTTCCTTAATCTGCACTCTTTGACTGTTATATTCTTGCTTGTGTTTGCTGTGCTTGGGTTTGAATTGGAGAAAGATCTGCTTGGCTTCATGAAGTTGCCTTAAAGTGACATGATCTTTTATGCACCTAAGACTCTGGCTTAAGTTAATCTGAGGCTCTGCCGAAAAAGTTTTTTTTTTTACCAGGAACAGAATTTGAAATTTACTACTGCTTTGTCAGCTCAACAAGCAAATACATTTTTGCAAATCTTATTTCTTGAGTGTGTAGAAGTTAGTTATTTACAGTTTTGTTATTGTAGAATCTGTATTCAATTGATATCTGATGATTTAGATAAAAAGAAACCTTTCATTAGATTGTCTGCAAAAGCAGTCAGGTTGTTGAAACTTTTCTAGCAAATTTTCTTGTTAAAGATCTCATAACATCTTGCATTACGCTTTTGACAAAATCATACTACAAACTCGAATTAATGTTAGCTTTTGAAGTTTTTAGTTGTTTGAGAAAGTAGTGGAGTGAATCAACCCTTCTGGATAGAAGCTCTTATTGCAGTTAAGATTGTAATGTACTTGGGGTGAGAGCATGCTTTTATTTAAATTTGCACGCTGCAAACTGGTATCGAGTTTTAATTTCCAAGAAGTCCTGCATCTAGTTTTACTAAACATTATCATTTTCTTCTTATTTTAATTGTTGATTGAATACTATCTAGTCTAATGGTTCACTCGCTTCTTTGTGTTGGTTGGGTAGTTTGGTAAGAGGTTTGTCTAACTACTGGTGAGGAAACCAGAAACTTTGAGGGGTTCAATTGTCTCGAACTCTCCTCAAATAGAGTAGATTATCAAAGAACGGTCCAACCGTTTGAAGTGTGGAGATTTGTACAAATCAATGTTGCTATTGTAATTGTTATCCTAAAAGCAAGCTCATCATTATTGCTATTGTAATTGTTGCACCAAATCAGTCAGCAGAGTGAAAATATTGCCAATAAATAGTTTAGCTCAGGTTTTGCAAGTTGAGGTCTACCAAGTAGCTAGCTGATGGTTGGAAGCTGTTGCATGTAGCCATTGAATAGCTAATGAATTTCTTGATACATGTATGCTCTAATTCATGCAAATAATTTGGTGTTTCCTGTGTATACTGTTTAGGGATAAGTTCTCGGGTTCTTACTGTGGTATAAAATGTAAAATGTAGCTTTTCCTTTGTGCATACTTGTCTGATGGCTTGACAGTTGAGTATGTTACTCGGACTCGAAAATTAGTGTCAGATACGGGTATGTGTCTGACACGGGTATGTTCAAAATTTTTAAAGTTAGTGAATCATTTGTTGATCATAATAGTCCTAGACTCGAGTACACTGTCGAAATTAATCAGTTAAGTTGGCTCCAGATTATATGATTGACAGTAGTATAGTGTTGAGCTAAATAGTTGTTTTCTGGACAATTTGGAAACTTCTTTAGACTATAGTAAACTATGCAACTACATCAAATGAATTTGCTTACAATCTTTTGGATGATGGCCATTATATTTTGGATTTTCTGGTTAAAATTTCTTAGTTTATTTTGGTCGGTTTCATTAAACTGTAACAGGAAAGAAAAGGAAGAACTTTTTACTATTTTTATTTAATTATAATTTTACCTTTTGAGCTTAATTCAATAAATATATATTGACAGATTATATACTTTTTAGGTACCTGATGCTGGTAGTGCTCCAAATTTGTCACCAATAATAAGGTCTTCAACTTCTAGTCATCAAGTTAATGAAAATAAAGATGGTAAACTACTTGATTATTTTATTCTTCTATATTGACTTCATTACTTAATTGTTGCACATTGGTTAATATTTGTCAATTTTATGCAGATGCTGCTCCATAGGAATATTCATGAGATTTGGATTGCTTATTTCACTGTATTATGACTTTAGCTTGCGACTTCTATTTAGCTTGTAAAAGTTATATAATTAAGACAATTTATTTGTAATTTTTATTTTAAATATATTAAAATATTTTGTACTTTCTTATAATGGTTTTTGTACTTTCTTATAATGGATTTCTTATCTTGGATTAAATTATAAATATATCAATATTAATAACTGAAAATATGAAAAAAATTTATTTTTACTGACCTCTATACTAACAGTTTATATAACAACAAAAAATGTATAGTATACTGATGGAGTAAACCATCAGTAAATTTACGACAAACTGTCGCTATAGGTTAATTGTATATTTTACATTTTAATCTATATCGACGGACGAAAAAAAAAACCCTCGGTATATGTATATCAATGGTATCTATACCGACGGATACAAAATCCATCGGTATAGAAAATGTATCTATACCGACGGAAACAAAAACCGTCGGTATAGATACGGTATCTATACCTACGGGTACAAAAGCCGTCGGTATAGATGCGATACCTATACCGACGGATACAAAATCCGTCGGTATAGATACGGTATCTATACCTACGGCTACAATAGCCGTCGGTATAGATGCGATATCTATACCAACGGATACAAAATCTGTCGGTATAGGTCAAAGCAAAAGGGGCTACCCTAACATAGGCTATACCGACGGTAGTAACATTAGTGACGTCTAAAACCGTCGGTATAGGTTATACATCCTATTCCGACGGTCACCTTTTCCGTCGGTATAGGTCTATACCGACGAGGGTTTTACCGTCGCTTGATTTTTTGTCGGAATAGTCATTTTGACCGTCGGTATAGGGTTTTAGGACTTTTAGCGACGGATTTTGGAGTTTTACCAACGCTTTTTGGACCGTCACTATATGGCAATTTGTTTGTAGTGGCGAGATAATTATATATATATTTTTTCGATAGAGAAAGTCAAAGATAGTATATTAAGAAATAGTACGGACAGAACTGATCTTCTTCTAATAGATGATGACTCTTTAGAAAAAGAATTAATGGCTCTAAGTTTTGGCATTGATTTTTCTACATGAATCGTCATTGATTACATTAGTTCGTCAAGATTGGTGAATTATCACTATATATATATATATATACTTAATTTTATTTCTGATTCATGAATTAAAGAAATGATACCTAAATTGTAAATCTCTTGTTAACTAAAGTTTACCAGAGTAAATCACTATGGTAATTAGAAAGCTAGAACCAAGACATAGTAAAAGTCAATGTATAATATTTCAGTATTCAAAAATCAATTTCTTCAATTCAAGGATTAACTAAATTGATTCATATTACTATCTTTAAATAATGTTATTTTTTCGGAGAAAAAAAATTCAGCTTTGTCACCTACCTATCAATCATCAATCAACCCATTACTCAGAGCTATGGTTTTAAGTTTTAAGGTCATTTTATCAGCTAATTTAGAATCACTTTTTAAAGTTTTTCAAGTTTATTGACTATAAATATGCAGTCTTGACTGAGCCAGTCGTCTCTTCCCAGATTGGAAATGAAGAGGGCTCAACGGCCATTTCGCCCGTCAACCAGCCTTCTCAATGGGTCTTTCATCATCATAGCTAAATTATCTTGCAAAGATGACTTTTTCTTTTCTTTAAAAGCAAAATAAAAAAAGAAAAACTTTCTTTGCATCCTTTTCTATTATATCATTTATCCCTTTAATTACGCTTATTCTTTTGTTATTGGGAGTTGGGAACCAAAATGTCAATATCCTCTCCTCTTTAAAAGAAAGTTAATTTCATAAATTCTCACCAAACCAAAAAAGAATTTGTGCTTCCATGACTTATCTTATGTTTGGACTTTTGGCAGAGGAAAAAAATACAAAAGAAAAAGGCTCAAATACTAAATAAATAAAAAAAAGCTTTTAAATTATTTCATTTTTCTTAAATAAATATTTTATATTTTATTGTATCCAAATGAATTTTTATTCTTTGATTTGTATCTAAATAAGCTCTTATTTCAAATGAAAGATTGATTTATGTTAAGGATTTAATTAGGTATAAAGTTAAGGTTAAGAGCTTATTTGGGTACAAAATAAAAATTAAGGGTTTATTTGTGTAATAAAAGTATAAGAGTTTATTTAAATAAAATTGTAAAGTTCAAAAGTTTTTTTTTTATTATTTCAGCCAAGAAAAAACTATAAACTTTATTTTTTTGAAATTTTTAATTTATGTTTACCCCTCAATCCTTATCTATTTAATTCATCTGAAAAAACAGGTTACACAATTAAATCTTTTAGAACCGTAATTTTTAAAAATTTATTCAGTATGTATGTCATTTAAACTAATGCTCAATTGACAAGAAACTCTAAGTTTTTTTTTTAAGGATGCAACTTTTAAAAATTTGCGTTGTTTAATATAATTAACTTAAAATGTAAAAATATAGAATTTTGTTAACAAATATATTTAAGAATTATAAGATTACTTTTTTTAAAATTAATTAAATTATTATTTATAATAATATTTTTTTATTAAATAGAGCACTTGAAAGCTAACTTGACGGATTCAAATATAACAAGAGAATACATCACTAATTAATAGAAGGGTTTGTATTTGATATATTATCAGTGTATAATTTTATACACTGATAGTGAATCTTACGGTGATATCTCATTAAAAAATAAACTCTAAATCCTAAAATCTTAAACCTTAAACCGTAAACCTTAAATATAACTTTTAACAGGTGATATCATATTATGCACTATCAATATATAAATTTATACATTGATAATACATCAAATATAAATTTTTAATATGATTACTTAAAAGCTGCTTTTAACTAAGTGATTAGCAAAACTCAAAACATAAGGCATCTCAATTCTCAACCATTGAATCATAAAATATCTTTTTCCCATTGCGAGTTAGTACTAACTTGGACTAATGAGTCACAAAAAAAAAAAGTTCATTGTAATTTCTAAGGGTACTTTGGGAGAAAATATTCTTTGTTAAAACGTACTAATAATTTTCAGGTTCAATCTGACATTTATGTCACTATAAAATGGTTCTTTTCCCAGCCTCCCAGGTAATTAGGATATAATATAGTATTATAAGTTATGAAACACCACCTCACTTTTGGCCTTTTGCGTGTAATAAAATAGTAAATAAAAATTAAATTTATATTTGATGCATTGACAGTGTATATATTATCAGTGAATCAGATAATATTATTTTATTAAAAATAAAATTATATTTATTTTTTAAAATTTTTTTAATGAAGTGAGCATCATATGATTTGTTGACAGTATATAATTATATAAACTATTACTGCATTAAATATAAATCCGTAAAAAATATATTATTTAAAAATAAAACTTAAAAAAGTATAAATTATTTTTTAAAAGACGTGGCAAGATGAATTTGTGATTTATTATAATCAAATTCCCCTATTCATTACCATCTAGCAAGCTCACTTACTTTTTCTTTTTGGATTTTCTTAATGTTAAATCTTAAGGAACCAGAATACAGAATTTAGTATCGTTTTTGGATCTATTATGGTTTACTTTTTTTTTTTAAATATAACTTTTGACCAGAAACAGCTAATATTAAAAAAAAAAACTTTTCAACTTTATATGCAAGTTACAAGTTAGCAAGTTCTCTAGAAAATTTTTGTTTTTGGATATAAGAAGTTATATTTTGAAGATATCAACACCTATCAATTGCTCGTAAAATAATTCTTTGTTGAGGTTTAATTGAGATTGGAGTTGACGAATTTGAAGGAGTTATTAAAAGTGAGAGTCGGATATGTCGACTACAGAAAACGATTAGAGGATTGTTAGAGTTGAGATTTTATAACGCTTTCTGATACTTAATTAAGTCAATCAGAGGTCGGAGAGATAGAAGAAATAAGCAAAAAAAAAACCAAATGAATTTAATAACAAGGAGAATGTTCGAAGATTAAAATTTGTATCTTATTTAATATTTTATATAATTGTCTAATTACGTGTGTTTGATATATGAAAAATAACAGATGTCTATTGTTGTTTGTGTTTGAACTCTTAAATCTCTGAACCAAGTATTTAAACATAACAATTCTCGTGTCAATAATCAAATGTATGAATTTCTCAAATTTTCTCTTTTAGAATTGAAATAAAATAAAGAAAACATGATTAATATTCAAATACTCCAAGAAACTTTTAGCACTAAAAAGAAAGTACCTAATATTTTTTTCTACATAAACAAAAAAGTACCTAATATTTTTTCTACATAAACAAACAAAGTCTTTTTTTTTTATTATTAAACTAGAAAAGGAGAAGCTTTTTTGTTACCATAAACTTACATGCCATAAAAGATTTAAAGGGTGTAATTGTAAAAAAGAATTGAACTTTCCTATTTTTAAAAAATAAATTTTTAATATAACTTCTACCTTTTTTAAGACAGTAACTAAAGCCACCAGAACCGAACAGCAGTTTAGTTTGCGCCCGCAAACTCATTAAGTAATTCCCTCACAAAAACGCTTCCCGCCGATCAAACCAAGAAATCATGGCTTTTAACGACTTTTTCGCCGGAGAAATCGCAATGGAACTTCTTAAACAGTTATTCGCCATCTCCCGCAAGTCATGCCTCTGCAAATCCAGTGCGGACAATCTCATATCAAGCATCCAAGAACTCCTTCCCATCATCGACGAAATCAAATACTCCGGCGTCGAACTCCCCGCCCTCCGCCAATCTCAACTCGACCGTTTCTCCGAGACCCTACGTGGCGGCCTCGAATTGGCCCGCAAAGTCCTCGCCTCTAGCCGTTGGAACGTCTACAAAAACCTCCAGCTGGCCAAGAAGATGGAGAAGTTAGAGAAACAAGTCGCGAGGTTCATAAGCGGGCCGATGCAGGTTCACTTGCTGGCTGACGTTCACCTCATGCGGTTCGAAACGATTGAGCGGTTCGACTGGTTGGAAGGCCGGTTGGAACAGCGGCTCAATTCGATGAAGATTGGAGCTGGAGGGTGGGTGGAAGAAGCGGTTAAGAGAATGGAAGTTGAAGAGGAAACTAGTTTCGGAATTTTGGGTGGAGTTGGTTTGGATTTAGGGAAAAGCAAGGTTAAAAAAATGATGATCGGAAGAGATGATTTAAACGTTGTTGGAATTTGGGGCATTGGAGGATCAGGGAAAACTACTTTGGCTAATGAACTTTGTAGAGATAATCAAGTTCGAAGTAAGTTTCTTCCTTGATCTAAGTAACTGATCAAATAAGTATTTTTTCTTCTTGGTAATGGCCGATTATGAAAATACTAACTGGTTCTGTTTTTTTTTTTTTTTTTTCCAGGTTACTTCAACAACAGAATTTTGTTTCTAACTGTATCACAATCACCGGATCTGGAACAATTGAGGGCAAAAATATGGGGATTTGTTACAGGAAACGAGGCGATGGGTTATAGTAATAACTTGTTTGTTCCACCAGGGAAGTTACAGTGTGAGTGGGGAACTGGACCGCGAACTCTGGTTGTTTTAGATGATGTCTGGTCGTTATCCGTACTCGAACAACTGATTTTCAGGATACCAACGTATAAAACCCTGGTAGTTTCGAGATTTAAGTTCCCAACAAATGTTGTTAATGAAGTTTATAAAGTTGAGTTGTTGAGGGAAGATGAATCAATGTCCCTGTTTTGCCACTCTGCTTTCGGACAAAAATCAATTCCTCCTACTGCCAATGAGACTTTGGTCAAGCAGGTAATAAAATGAATTTAAAGGATTGATGATCTTCTTTTTGTCTCTCAGAGTTCGATTACTGATTGCTTTTTTCTTTGCTGATTGTTATGAAATATTGAAATTTTGGATTTGACAGATTGTTAATGAATGTAAAGGACTTCCTTTGGCACTTAAAGTGATTGGAGCTTCATTGCGAGACCAGCCTGAAATGTATTGGGCTAGTGCAAAGAAAAGGTTATCTCGAGGGGAACCGATTTGCGAATCTCACGAAAACAAATTGCTAGAACGAATGGCAATAAGTGTGGAGTACTTGAACAAAAAGGTTAAAGAATGTTTCTTGGATTTGGGATCATTTCCAGAAGATAAGAAAATTCCCCTTGATGTTCTAATAAATATGTGGGTTGAGATTCATGGCATCGATGAGGAAGACGCATTCGCTATTCTCGTTGAGCTTTCGGATAAGAACCTACTCACTTTGGTGAAAGATGCAAGGTATATGTTACTCAAAGACTCTTTATTGTTACTAAAGCCAGTAAATTGGGTTGGTTTTTTGATAGTTGAAATATCTGATTTTTGTTTTTCTGAATTGGACCGGATTAGGGCTGGAGATTCTTATAGCAGTTACTATGAAATCTGTGTTACTCAACATGATGTATTGAGAGATCTTGCTCTTCATCTAAGCAATCGTGGGGATGTGAATGATCGAAAGCGATTACTTATGCCTAGAAGAGATGCAGAACTTCCAAGAGATTGGGGAAGAAATGCAGATCAGCCATTCAATGCTCAGATTGTTTCAGTTCATACAGGTATAATGATCACTTGTTCTCAATTGCTTTGCACTTAACTAAGTTTGTAGAATTCTATGTTATTCGACTTTCATTTTCCCTGAAGTACCCGTGTCCGACACCCATATCCGATACATATTAGGACAAGAGTATGAGATTATGATCCTCAAAATAAATGGAAAACTTAGAAAAAATTAAACATACCGGTGAGGTAACATAGGTAGAATTACCTCCGGTCCTCCACTAAAACCAGCATAGCTAACTATTTTGAAACTTACTTAGTATTTCTTTTGCAATACATTTTGCTGTCCCACTGCCCTTTGCTCATTATATTTGAAATTTCATCACTTTATGATAGGAGAAATGAGGGAAATGGATTGGAACCGCATGGAGTTCCCTAAGGCTGAAGTACTCATCCTGAATTTTTCCTCCAATGAATACTTCTTGCCTCCTTTCATAGATGATATGCCCAAGCTTAGAGCACTTATTGTAATAAATTATGGTACAACTGAGGCAACGCTTCTGAATTTTTCGGTTTTCAATAATCTGGCAAATTTGCGGAGCCTATGGCTCGAAAAAGTGTGCGTTCCTCAGTTGTCCGACGCCACTGCTCCCTTGATGAACTTGCGGAAACTAACTACGATTCTCTGCAAGGTTAATAACAGCTTTAATCCATCAGTGCTAGACCTGCCCCAGATCTTCCCTCGTCTATCAGAGCTCATAATTGATCATTGTGATGATTTAATTAAGCTTCCTTTAAGCATTTGTAAGGTGAATTCACTTCAAAGTCTGAGCATAACCAACTGCCACCGATTATCCGAATTGCCTGCTGATTTAGGTAAGCTGAAGAAACTAAAGATACTTAGGCTTTATGCTTGTCTAGAACTTAAGATGCTCCCTTCCAGCATTGGCGAGCTAGTTGGTTTAAAATACCTTGACATTTCACAATGTGTTAACTTGAAGTGTTTACCAAGGGAAATAGGTAGATTAGCAAGCCTGGAAAAGATAGACATGAGGGAATGTCCACAGATTGTGAATCTACCATCACCGGCGGCTGCCTTGTCGGACTTGAAGTTGCTATGCCGAGTTATCTGTGATGATGAAGTTTCTGGGCAATGGAAAAATGTGGAGAAAGCCATGCCAAACCTTCATGTCCAAGTTGCAGAAAAATGGTATAGTTTGGACTGGCTTAATGCCTGAAACAAGTATATGTATTTGTATCTATCTGTTAGATATTAATGTACATAATTTGTTAGATTAAAGGAAAGCCTTGGTGCTGCTGGATTACATTCTTTATAATTACTGCCTTTTAATGACTTTATCTGGTCCTCTTGATGTGAAATAGTTCATGACTCAAAATTTTGCCCTTCAACTTTTTGTTGGGCACCAATTTCTTTCTTTTCTTTTACAAAGAAAATCGCAGTCTAAGAATAAAAAAATAGGTTACATATATTAGATTCGAACTTCAGGTACACTTTTTTAAGGTGATTTTATATATCAAGTAGATTAAAATTCGGGTTTGAAATCCTTGTTTCTTTGCTACAAAGAACATTTCTTTTTTCCTTTCCAAAGAAAGGGTAACATTTTTTTTTTGTGTTAGTGTATATTTCTTTCGTTTAAATCATCTCACGTAATTAGAATGGTTTAGCAACTATTTATAAAAAAGTCAATTATTTATTACAAAAATCATTAATAAATTGTTGACATAAATATTTACATTGTATGATTTGAATGAAAAAAAAAAATATGCTGATGTGATGTAACCGTTTTATACAATTCTTTTTCCGATTCCATGAATGGATACCAATTCTGACTAATTATTGGCAAAAGCATTGGATACAAATATAATTCCTAACTTTAATCTTGCTTCTAAACTCTGTTTTGCAAAATCTTCCCAATGCATTTATCTCGTTCATTTTATGATAGTTAACGTTGTTATGCTCATGAATTATTTTAAGTTTATATGACTTGTATATAAAAAGTAAGATCTTTTATAGAAGTTAGGGATATTTTCTCTTTATTTTTTTACTTATTTATTTTATTTTGTTTTTTTATTTATTGAGTAAAGATTAATTTGAGTATCAGAGCATCAATTCTGACACTCTTAATCGTTTTTATCTGTATGTTCTCTTTTTGAATACTACTAAAAAATCATGATAAATTTAGAAATCAACATTTGATATCGTCTAGTGTTAAATTAATAAATGTAATCAAATATATTAGAGATTACGATACGATATTTTTACTTACTTCTTTCCTAAATTGGTCAGAACCTTCTATATAAATAAATCACTCTTATACAAACTATACAACAATTCAAAATATTAACAATGTAACCTTTTCGATCTTTATACATGGATACAGACCACCATAACCAATGCTATTAAACACCAATTAACATTTCCCTAATAAAAATTAATTTGAATGTTGAAACGCGCATTAAAACACCAATTATGACATTTCTTGATCATCATTCTCTTGAAAAAAAATTTGAATGTCATAAAAAAATCACCATAAATTTAAATATCAACCAACATCATGTAAAAAAAAAAAATCCTTCTTTTAAGTCAAAATCAATCGTTTTATTTTGGGTTAAGAGACAAATTTACCATCATACTATAAGTGGATATTAAATTTTATCATTAAATTTTATTTTGATTGATATTTACCATTATGCTTTTGGGATTAAATGCAAATTTGCCACTATATTTTAATTTAATATTAAATTTGGTCTCTCTATTTTTATTTGATTGAATTTTGCTATTAGATTTTTTATTAAATTTTGTCACTCAATTTTGATCTTGAATGATTTTAAGTCAAAATTTAATTAAAAAAATTTCAAATATTTTATTTTAATAATTAGAATTTAATAAATTAATTAATAAAAAATGATAAAAAAGTTTAAGCTTTAGTTTTTTTATAAAATAAAAATTTTCTGTTAATTTTTTAATTTTTAATATCTTTTAAATTAATTTTATCTTCAAATCTTTCAAAATCAAATTTGAATAGTAAAATTAAATTTAAAATTAAAGTTTAATAATAAAATTCAATCAAATAAAAGTATAGTATCAAATTTGCTTTAATCTTATATGTATAATGACAAATATCAATCAATATAAAATATAATTATTTATTTATAATATGATAATAAATTTATTCATTTACTCTTTTATTTTTGATCGGTTTGCTTACTTCAGAAGCTAAGGACCCATTTTCTAAGGGAAGAAAGCGAGTGAAGAGATAGCAACGCGTGGATCCCACAAATTAGATTTGCAAAAATAAAATCAACCTCAAAGTGAGGGCTCAATCAGTAGCTTTCTGTTTTGTCATTCTCTTGGATTTCTTGTTGCTAGTCCGTTCACACTTCAATCCCTTTTTTATTAATACTTCTTTAAATTAATTTAGGATTTTACTAATCAATGTCTTAATCATCTTTTTTTTTTTAATTATTATAAATAATAAGATTTTATTTAATAAAAATAAAAATTATTAATTTTTCTATTTATATTATTATAATGTGAATAGCTGAATTAGTGTCACGAGTTAAATGACATCAACTCAATTGATGAATTTATCAAAAAATCAAAATAAAATAATAATATAATTTGAAGGCTATTTATGTATTTTTATTTTTATAAAAAAACATATTCTTTAAAAAATTAACCACTGTTACTTTTATACTTTTACTTTTATAACTTTCTCATCTATTTTATTTTTTATTTTTTTTTAAAATTATATGTCCATTAAATAAATTTTTGTTTTAATTTTTTTTTTCACTCACGTGAGTGTATCAAAATGTAGTCTAATATAATGTTATTATTAAATCCATTAAGTGCTTTACAAATCAATGGTCGATCAATCCAAACCAAACCCAACCAATGTTCTTTCAGTTAAAATGTTTGTCTTGTCAAGTGATGAAAACACGAGATAGATTAGATTTAGAGATATAAAATAGTATAAAAACCATTAATTTTTTAAGCCATTTTGGCCTAACTTATTGGTTACTAATCTAAGTCTTCCTTTGACTACTAACATATCCCATAATGACTCTCAAGAGATGACGATGGGACGAAAGCGAAAATTATCTTATTCATTCTTACCTCACTTTTGCATGAATGTTCAAAATATTTATTTTCACGGATGTTGGTTACATTCATATAACCGTTCCTTCACTTTGCTACACCACAAATTTTATTAATTATTTTTAACTTAATATTATAAAAAATTATATTGTAATTAATTTATAAACATAATTTTAGCATATAATTTTTTTATATATATACTAAAAATATAAATAAAATATAAAATATTTTAAAAAATAAAATAATAATTTTAAAAAAAAGATGAGCGAAACAAGCATTTATTAAAACCAGTTGCTCCACCCACCCGACCTTGCTTTTAAAAAAAAAAAAACCTCTTCATTCATAACGAATGCGAAATCCATCGGTCGGATTGAGTTTTGCCATCCCTAAACCTCCTATTATCATATCCAAGCTCTATGGATGATAATTGGTGTTGCTTTCGCCACCACTCCACCTTTTTTAAAGATCAAAAGAAAGTTACAAATCACTCATAAATTCTGCTAAAATATGTTATTTTTTAAAAATATTTATAGTTAATATTTATGTCCGACATATATTTGAATATGAATATAAAATATATCTTTCAAATATATAAAAAAAAATTATAAAAAATTAAATTAAATACACCCGTATCATCCGAATAACATAACTGCTAACTTTAAGAAAAAGAAATATTGTTCAATTTTTTAATCAACTCTTGGAGGTGGGCATAAGCAACCAACAAAGTGAATTAAGATCAAGTTAGTATAAAATGTAAGCAACTCAAGTGTGAGTAGGATTCATTTATTGTTCAAAACAATGATAAGTAAATCATATTGAGTCAAGTTATAACTTGTTTATTTTGTTCAAGCTAAGTTGAAATTACGTTCCAAGATTCATAATCAACCCAACTGCTGGATGAAGCCCATTTTTTTTTTTTTCACCAGGACAACAAATTTTCTTCTCATTTCTTTCAAAAGAGGGAAATAAAGATAATGGAATATGATCTCAAAGCTTCTTTTAAAACTTCTCAAGAAGATTATTTCTTCTTCCAAAATAACCAAAGAATAAACTATATTATTCAGATTCTTTATTTTTCCTAAAGTATCCATGTCGTCGACACGAGTATAAGATATGAACCTTCAAATATATGAAAAACTTAAAAAAAATTACAAATAGCATAAAAGAATAAACTATATTATTCAGATTCTTTATTTTTCCTAAAATATCCAACATTAATCCCCGAATCTGAATAACATAAAAGATAAATATATTTTAACTAGTTCCATCTTATTTTCTCACCCAGTTAAATATCAAGCAAAAATAAAATTTCATCTAGCCTATACCTTGAAAAGCTACAAGACATGAAAGAGTCTAAAATGCAAAGAAAATAACAAAGGCGGTAGAAGATTAAAATTCCGCACATTGGCCAACAGTGACAATTTTTGTAAATGATTTAACACATGAAATATGCCTGTATTAATGTAGCTAATATACAAAACAATTTAGTATGTTTAGAGAAACCTGGTGGGAATATATTCATTTATTCTGAGGGGATAGCTGTAGAACTCCTCGGTTCTAACATCTCCTTTGCTGTGCTGGAATGGTTTCCACCATGGAACTCCTCTATCATCCAGCTGCTTCGCTTCGAGTGTGTTATCGAGCACGGTTCCGACAACGATCGCCACGGTTGCAGGTGATGAAAAGATTGTGTTCAATATATTATTAAACTGCATGGATTGTAATTTCGTTATTTTACTTTTCAGCTATGTTACTCGGACTCGGATGTGAGTGTCGAACACGGATATGTTCAATTTTTTTCTAAGATTTCCATGTATTTAGAGGATCTTTGGAGGATCATATCTCCGTACCCATGTCCAGATATACGTCGGACACGGATACTTCAAGAAAAATGAAGAATCGGAACAACATAGCTTTTCAGTATATATTTCAGAACCTTATTCCATGCATTAGCTTCTAATTGACTAGACTGTGACAAGCAATATGGAGAACAAAACAATCGACAGTACATAACTTACCCATCCAGCATTTGTTCTAACTGGTCCATGACCGTCGTAAGTTGTGTTTGTTGCAAAGTATTGAGGAATCGATAGCCCGAGGAATAGAGAGATACCCAAAACATAGATATTTCTCATTGAATTATTATTTGCAAATTGTATGAATGTGATCCCAGAAGCAGCTTCATCAAGAGGGAAAAGAGGGGAAGGAAGTTCCCAATTAAAGAAACAAAAGGATAATATAAACAAAAACTATCATGACTATAGAGTCACTCACCAACAATGCCCAATAAAATGCAGTATATGGCAGCAAATATCGGCAACGGAATCGAGGCAAATAATGCGCCAAATTTCCCTGTAAAGAATGTAAGGTAACACAATCAAGAATGAACATTGATAAATATAGGGCAAAACTTTAAAATGCAATTAATGAGAAAGTACAAAAAACAAACCAAATATGGAGAAAAATATCATGAAAGCAGTCGAAATCTGCACCACCCTTCTGCTTCCTATATGCGTAAGTCCGAGAAGGCCAACATTTTCACTGCAATATCATTTGGATGAGATATGGTGCTGCCTATCAGTAACGGTTTCTTACAGTTAATAACTATTATATAGAATGGAATTTCTCTTATAAAAAACCAATGCTTCCTTACACAGATGCGGTAGTACCAACAATAGAACCGAAAAGCCCTTCAAGCAGCATACCAATACCCTGCATTTAAAAGCAAGATGACTAAGTTATGTTCATCACTGACAGAATAATATCACGAGATTTGGGACTACATTTTATTATTTTAGAGAAATTATTGATGAATAAGTTCCAAAAAAAAATGCACAGCAATCTAGGAAGAACCTGTAAGCCAATACTTCTGCTTAGTACATGTGCCGGAGGGGCTGTGGCACCAGAAAGCCGAGCTGCTGCGAAAAATGTTCCAGTTGACTGCATTGAAAATCGTAGAAAGTTTAGAGAAGTTTCATTAGCAGCTGATTTCTCTGTTTGACCGAAATGTACAGAGGGGCATATATAAATTCAGATTCTAGACGAGGTAAATGAACATAAAATATGTTTTAAGTCTAGCTAAAATACAGCAAAGTCTATGTAGCTTGATGCAGACTAAAGTTCCAAACTGGATTGAGTGAAACCAAAACGTCAAATTTACAAAATAAAAAATACTAAATAGAATTGAAATCTTCTAAGATAGTGACTGAACCTCTGCAGACGAAACAAGTGCAGCACCTATCATCCCAAAGACATGGCTAGCTCTGAATATAGGAGTGCCCCATTGAAATGGATATGGAATTTTAATCCTAGAAACAATAACATGAAATAATGAGTCATAAAAAGGAAGAATTTTGCGAAATCAATTATAACTCAATCAAACAAGGAGAGCAGCACATCATAACCATACCATGGAGCAGATGATATTAGGAAAGATCGATCTGTGCGGCAACTCTGTTTAGTGGTAGTCTTAACATTGTTGTAAGCACCAGACACAGTGAGGATAGCAGCAAAAGCCCAGATAATTCCGATGCAAAAAAGCAAAGCAAACCTCTCAAGTATTAGATTGGCCCTCGAATGGATGCGCTTTAGGTACTGCAACAAACAAGTATTCATGTCAAATTAATAAAGAAGAATGTTAGTCCGAGACGTTACACTCAGTAATTTATATTACCTGTTGAGAAATAACCAGCAGAATGAGCATAGGCAGGCCAATTTCCACACAGTTACCTAGCTGTATCATAAGTTAATTGCATCAAAGAGCAGTTTGTATCAGTATATTATCAGCCCCAACCAAGCAAAGAAGCATTCAAAGAAAATTACCAATGGGAAGCCTCTTGCAAAAAGACCAAGACCAACGAGACAAACCACCGGCACCACGACTATGGGACTAAAGAATCTAGAGAGAAAGAGGTTAAAGAGAAAACTATTAGAAAAATCAGCGACGAAAACTTGATAATTTACTGAACAAACACCTCAAGCCATAACTGACAAACAGGCAAGGAGCTGCAAGCAAAAAAATAAGATAGGTAGTATAAATTGATACACAAAACTACATTCACTATTACCTTGTCAGCTCCCCCCATGCCTTGCTATACCCAAGGATGATGTTGACAAAGGAAGAAACAATTAGTGATCCTTGAATGGTTCTCATACCATGGACAAACCGCTGCAAGCAAGCACCCAGATCATAGTCATTAAGTAATATGATCATAGCCAAGAATGCTCAAGGAATATAGGAAGAGTACACCGACAATGAGCAAATCTATTGAGCATGTACATCAACTTAGTTATATGATATATACTATGTCCGAACACCGAGGATGCTGTAGCTTATAACCTATATAAGTAACATTTTTGGGAGATATCTAAGATATAATCGGAAAGAACAAAAATAGTAGAGACCAATTAAAACCATTTAATTAAAGTTCAAGCTTGGGATGCGAAAATGTTTGTTTCACAAAGCAGGAATATTGACATCAAGAAGTACTCATTTGCTTTAATAGTTCTAGGTTCAGGTCAAGACCATTAACAATATCCATGTCATTACTAAAGTTTACGTACATCATGCTCAGATGTGAAGGCCTCATCGGTATAATCGTTGATGATCGACAACAACGGTAAGGTGTATGCAAAAGATGCACCCATCACTGTGGGAAGCCTTGAACCAATAAGCGTTTGAAGCAGAGTATTAATGCCTGACATAAACAGCAACACTTGAATGACCCGAGCTTTATCTCCCTGCTCATAGCAAACAGAGGATTGAGATATATAAAAAAAAAAACATCAATCCCATAAAAAAATTCTGTATCGAAATTATCTATATGGTTCATAAAACATACATGATCCCCACCCATCCGATACACGAATGTATTTGCAATTAAGACTGTAGTTCCAAGATTCACAATGTAGTGTTGGAAAGCCAGTAAAAGCGCTTGAGCTGTTAAACAAGTTGAAACTGTGAGATTAATTGCAAAAGATTTCAATTCTATAAAAAAAAAAAGATTCAGTTACATGGTTGAATTAAAGCCAATTATTCATCTACTAAAAACAAACAACAGATTTATCCTAGTTTAGGTGAAAAAGGAGTGACAGGAGAAATCGAAAGAGACCAGAACAAATTATAATAGGTGCCGTTTAAAGAGTTTACTGAAAAGAACCCATAAAGAAAAAATATTCAAAAGTAACTAAAAACTTAAAAAAAAAAAAAAAAAAAAAAAAAGAATCTTAAAAGAGATCCCTTTGATCTATTAACTTCACCATCTAAGCAAAATCATGCAGAAGAAAAGAAAATACTAGTAATACCAACTAAAAAGCAAGCAACTTTAACATAAAATCTTCAACTTTAGTCAGCTTTCTTATTAAATTAAATGGTAAATACTTGACCACCACAGAGAAAATAAAGATGAGAAACTGACGCCAAGAAGGGTTGGAGTGGATGCAGTATTGAAGCTGATGGAGTTGCTCGGCAGGAATCCAAGTAGGTCCCCTTGAAAGCGCAAGATTCGGTGGTGCAGACGGCTGTGCAACAACTTGCGGTGGCGGTGGGTGGTTGTGGTGGTGGTGATCTGTTTCTCCCATCTTTTTCTTCTCCTTATTGTTTTGCTTTTCGGCTAATACCCTTTTTTGCAGTCTCTGTAATCTTCTTTTTGTTCTTCTTTACTTCAAACAGATAGCTAATAGATTTTTTCAGATTCCTAACAACAAAATGATGAACAAAAGAAAAAAGTAATAAACGGTTTGAAGTAGTTCCAAGTATTCTCTCTTTACTGACAATAAATCACCGACGCAAAAGAATAAAAAAACAAAAGATAAATGATTAAAGAAAGTGCCTTTTGTTTTGATCCGATACTGGAAAATATTAAAGAAAAAAGCCAGTTCAAGTTCAGCTCTTTTAAAAAATTTCTTTTTTAAAAAGAAAACTTTGAAATACAGAGATAAGAGAGAAGAGGAGGAAAGGGAGAAAGAAAAGCTAAAGGATCTTACAATGTGCTTTCGTCGAATTTAGCTTTCAATTTCGTTGAAAATAACATTTGTGCCACTGCCATTGCCATGCATGTTTTCTTAAATTGTCTTTGAAATTTCATTTGATTACTATACCTATTTTCTTCTAAGAAAATTAATTGGGTAAGTAATTTCATTTAAATGCTGGTTTGGGTCTTTAGCTTTTATAAATTTGAAAGAAAAAAAAAATTTTGAAACGACTAAAAATGAAAAAAAAAAAAAATGGCCTTTCCATGGTTTTGAATTTTGACAAGTAATTGCATACGGTTGTTTCTTTGATTATAAAAACACTACTTTAATTTTCTTTATTTTTTATTTATTCATTTAAAATATATGTTGAAAAAGCAATGATGCTTGAAAAATGAAAAGTAATATTTTAAACCTTTTATCAATTCTTTGTGTTCTCATTAACTATTCAATTAAAGTTTACAAGTATGTGTAAATTTTTTTATAAAAAATGTACAGATATTAAAATTTAAAATTATTAAATAATTTTTTATTTAAATGATTGTATAAATTAATTGAATTATATTCAAATTCGACTAATAGATCACCTCACTCAAACCAGCTTTTAACTTTTTTTAATGATAATAATAATAATCATGAAATTAAGCTGTTTTCATACCAAAATCAACAAACTTCTATACTATAAAAATACTAGAAATGAAAATTTAAAAACTTGAATTCCTTTTTTTTAATGTTTGTATTCCATAAATAGGTTGGGGTCAATTTGTAATTTAGAAGATAAATAGAGACAGATTTGGCAATCCAGAAGCAGCAAAATAAGATAGAAGAGCTATAATAAGATGTAATATATATAATATAATTGAAAGATTTAAAATTTCGCGCCAGCCACGTGAAGGCCATGCAATGCGTGGGGACAATGACCTCAATTAATGATTTTCTCTTTTTTTTTTTTTTTTAATATTAATTAAATTATTATTATTAAGGTTTTGCTAACTAGATCACTCTTTGAAATCATTAATATAGTGTTTTTGCTAAAGAGTTTAAACACTTTTAAAATTTTATTATAATAAAATAAATATTTTTTAATCTTTTAAAAATTAATATATTTTTTATTAATTATCACAATTAATGAAATAATATTACAAAATAAAATATAAATTTTGTTAACGAGTGCCCTTAGGGCACTCTTTAAGGTTAGTTAATATACTATTTATAGTAATATAATTACAAAAATTGACAACTTTATTCATAATTTTTAATGTATTAGATTAATATATTATCACATATAATAATCTTAAAAAATACTCTTAAAACATTTATTAGTAAAATTCATAAAATATTAACTAACTTTAAATAATACTTAAGAGTAACTCTAAAATCCCAAGTGACAAACAATGGACATCGAGGTGTCAAACCGTCAAATATTATTATAAAATAATAATTTAATTGATCTTAACAAATATTTTAAGAATATTCTTTAATAAAATCTTTATTGTTATTTATAATTAATTAACTAATTAGCAGCAAGAACTTAAAAGTAAAGTGGGTAAATATGAAAAACATACTCTTTTCAATATAATAATTATTAGATGTTATAATGAGTAAGAATTATTTTAAAAAAATATATAAAATTATTCGGAAAAAAATTATAAAGATAAAATTATCCTAGATAAAAAAATATTTTTCTCTCTTTTTTCTCTTATTTTTTAATTAATTTTTTAATTAAAAAATAACTTTTTTTAAAAATAAAATTTTTAAATTTTAAAACATAATTTTTTTTATTTTTTAATTACAAAAATAAAATAAATAATACAAATAATATTTCTAAAATTAAATTTTTTATTTTTTAAAATTTTTTAAAAATAAATATTTAAATATTTTATTTTTAATTAAAATTTTTAAAATATAATAAATTTTTAATAAAATGATAAAGGAAAAGAATTTTTTTTTATTAAGTACAATTTTATCTTTACAATATTCTTTTTGAATAATTTTTAATTTTTTTTTTCAAATAATTCTTAACTATTAAATCATTCAATAATTATTCAATTATTGAGGCATATAGATTAGCCCGGCCAACTAAGCCAGCCTTGATGTATGTACTCCTCCTACTACTACTACATTAATTACTTCCATTTCACTTTCCTTTTTCTTGAACGAGAAAATTTCTCATAGCAAAATAAAGAAAATGAGTAAACGAGAAAATTTTTGGTTATATATCACTTATTATATTGTTTTACAGTCAGTAACAAAACTTGAATGAATGTAAAAATAATTGTAGAGAACAACCATACCTTGGTAGTTGTCTTTTGGTATGGAAGAGCATGCATAAGAAACTGAAATTTCTATTTAACGAGTAATTTACATTTTAGATTACTGAATTTAATATCAATTTTTATGTAGGTTACAAACTTTTAATTTCATCAAATTATATTATTGAATTTCTATTATTTATAAATTAAGTCACTTATACTAAATTCGTTGAGTAATTTTAACGAAAAAGCTGACTCAGCATACATATATTTTTTACATCTCATCAAAATAATGCTTAACTGGCATTTTTGGTAAAAACAATTTCACATTAAGTTACTTAACAGAATTAGCATAAGTGATTTAATTTATTAATAATAAAAGGTCAGTGATGTAATTTGATGAAATTAAACGTTTATGACCTATATGAAAATTTATACTAAATTCAATGACCCAAAATATAAATTACTCATTTTTCAACCATGAAGCTGGTCTTGGGTCATTTTATATGGATCTGAAACTTAGAAGCATGTGCCTAGCTAAACCAATGAGATAATTGGTTTCAGGTTTCAACTTTCTGGCATTCATTAAACATGCTACTGTTGACCTTCTTTTTACATGTATGCTGAATCTGAAGAGCATATAAAAAATATATAAAATACTATTTGACTAGGATCAATCAGGAAGAGATCCAGCTTTCAATTTATAAGGTAATACTAATATATATATATATATATATATATATATATATATATATATATATATATTTACTCGTTTAAGATACAATTAGAACATTAATTAAGCCACATTGGGTTTATTTTCTGGCATTTGCAAATACTGCAAACTAATCAGATAGTTAAATGTAACATAGGCTAAAGTACCCAGTGGAGTGGAGTTAACCTCTTATCAGGCCCCTAGATCTAATGGGTCTTCCAGATCAATTGCTAGATCAAATGAACCTTTAACAATCGAATCAAAGTGAAAAGTTCAAAAATGGGCTCCACAGCTTGAATTGGTTAGCTCAACTTTGAATCGCCTGGGGAACCCTACCTTGGATTTTCTAGCATACAAATGAGAAAAAAGTATATCAGATAACAGAGATTTCCTTGGATTTTCTTTCATTGGTTCTTCCAAATCGTTGTCATAGTAAGTTTGACAATGTCATTACTGGAAAAAAAATGAGTTGGCCATCAACAAAAAGTACACCACCAATGGATATATGATGAATTGATTATCCATCCTAAAACCATGTCCAGGGGCATGAATTGCCATCCTAAACCAACTTTGCATTTCATTAATTACAATTTTCCATCCATTCGAGATTTAAAAGCAGACTTGGGACACGACTTATTCTTTCATTCATTTTATATGGTTTGAGTGTTGAATTGCCATTCTATCTTCTATAATGTAAATCTATTGTTTATTGCATTTCTTTCTTTTGATTTAGATGTCTTCAGGAGGGATTCTCAATGCACTTTTTATGCATTTCACAGTCACGACATTCCAAGGGGACTTCCTGCCCTGACTTTTCTTCTTGTGGTATTCAACTGTCTGAGCAGTTTCCAAATATATTCAATGCCAGTTTTTTATAGCTTTGAAGCTGGATATATATACTAGCCGTAACAACAGCCCTTGCTCAATCTGGGTTCGATCTGGTTTTCGTGTTTTCTATGGATTTGTCTCCTCCTTCATAATTGTAGTCACTCCCATTTCTTTCAAGTCTTGCTGGACTGTTAGGACTTAGGATTAGGGGTATAAATGAGACACCTGTGCTCACAAGCTACTCGAGTTTGACTAAAAAAAACTCAAATTTGGCTTGGTCATTGTCGAGTTGAGCTCGAGCTATCGAGCGAGCCGAATTCGAGTATCTTAATGCTTGACTCGAGTAGCTAGCGAGCCTTATCAAGCTTTTATTTTTATTTTTAATATATGTTTTTTATTTTTAATTAGTATTCGAGAAATCTCAATTCGAACTCAAGCATGAGAATCGAGCTCATTTTTTACTAGATAAACGAGCCTAATCGAGCGATATCGAGCAATTTGATTTTTATCTCGAATCGAGCTCGAACTTTAAAAGTGAAACTAGATCGAGTTCGAGCCGATGTTCGAATCTCAAATTTCGAATTTCAAATCGAACTCGAGTTTTTTACAGCTTGAACTCGACTCGGCTTGATTACACTCTCTACGAGGACTCACTCTTCCGGTTACATTTGCTTATCCTTGTTTGATGTGGGTTCTAATAAAAAGGCCTACGAAATACAGCTTCAGTTGGTATTTCAATTGGATCCTGGGTTGGCTGGGTATTGCCTTCAGCTTGGCCTTCTCTATATTGGTGGTGTTTGGAGTATGGTGAACAATGGGCTTAAGTTGAAATTCTTCAAGCCCAATTAAGAAGATGAAACACCTAAAACAGGCTTTTGAATTCTGTAGAATTTTATCAGTCAATGTCAGCAAAAAAAAAAAAAAAAAAACACTTTCTATATATTTCATGATACCTTGGTAGGTTCTTCCTTAACTCCCTCTGGAAAAATTCCTTGTTTTTGGCTACTTGAAGAGTTCTTTCCATCCAGTATTAAAACAATGAAAGAGAAGTATTCATATGAAGTTTTGCAATTATATGCCTTAATTTGTGAAAGTATGCATTGGGTTTATTGATCAGCTGTATTCTGTTTCATTAATCACATCAAAAGCATAATGTTTGTTTTGTTACTTCTTTCTAGGATATTACAGCATTACTCTCTTGAAATACTACTTACTAACTTGTCATAGAACAAGAGCCAATAGCATCTTCAATCCATTAACTCCTCAACTTATTGAATCCAGGATTTGATTTTGAGATCATTAATGCAACTTAACTAATCCACTTATTCTCTTTGGTACAAAGTTCGCAGATTGAGGATAGAAGAAGGGTTATAGATGTTGGGATTCGAATCTCAAAACTGCTGGATGTCATATCTTAAGGGTGATTGCATGAATCAACTAGACTAAATCTCAAGTTCAAATCTACCTATTTCAGCAGTCTTGTCAACGTGGAAGGAAAATCAAAATCAAGGAATTAAATTACGGTCACAAACACGTTTTCGGTTGCATCGGGTTTATCGTGGTGACGGATGTAATAAATGCTACCACGATCAATTACGATAAATATCGACCATAAATATCGACGAAGAAAAAAATCGAAATCATAAAATAACGACCGTTACGACTTACGATCACTATTTCACCACTACCACGCCACCATTGATGGCATTGCAATTCCAGTCCCACCTCAAATGTCACTAGCTCTTTTCAATGGAGCTATATAATTAGGTTTTCATAGGGTCCAAGTGTCAATGAAAGGAGAGCGGTGCCCATATGGATTCATAATTGAGGGCTACTATTAGAAATATAACGTGAAATTCCTTCTCTTAAATCCCTCTCTACTTGTCAGCTTATAAACCATTTTCTTGTCAAGCAAATTGATGGAAATTAAATGACTGTAATTATCATCTTGACATCATTATGAAGCAAATTCATTGTAATCAAAAACATCATGTAGGGGAAACTATCATTTCGATAAGGTTAATGAACCCGTCAATTACGGGGCAACATATGTTCGAATGCGCATGCAGACATGGTAACTAAGGTTTCGTTGTCACTGTCCTTTCTGCAGAAAGAAAGAAAGAAATCACCAATAAAGGAACAAATTTGAAGCCCATTTGGCTTAAAAGAGATGGAATTTGTCCTCAGTTTTCACCAATGGACAACCTGGAACATTCTATATCTTCAGTTTTTTCTGTCTCAAGGTTATTAAAAGTGGGTGCATTTAGATTCTGATGATTTGGCAAAAAACTGCTTAGCATTTCACTCAACAGATTTCAGCTTTAAACAGCTTTTTTAATTTTAAAGTAGGTTGAGTGGCCATGGAAATGGATGGTTCCTGGAAAGACAGGTCTAATTAGCTTCATCCACTTTTTTTTTTATTTTTATTATTATTAAATCCAGTAGTACTGAATAGGAATTTAAATATCGGTATCGATGTTATAATCATTATTTTATAATTTCAATTTTTCTCATCATTAATATTTATCACAATTGACCACAATAATATTCATTATTTTTACAATCACAATAAACACGATACAATTAAAAATACGTCCACTCGTTTAAATTCCAGATTGTAAAAGAGGGGTGAATGTGTCTTCATGTATTGTGGGGCTAACAACAATCCCCACACAGATGATGGAAATGATGAATTAATCCACCTGACACAGTTGCATCTTTCCCATTTCAAGAATGCACTGTGAGCACATATTAAATGCATTTTTCAATCTGGCTACTCCCTTAATATCCAACCTGCCAGTATCCCAAAGACACCAAGGGAAATGATCTAACACATAATTAACCTCCTCCCTTGCATCGTTTACCATCATTGTATAGGATAAAAAAGCCTAAGATTTTGGTTATGAATGCAACATAAGATGAATTAAAACAGGAAGATAAGCACTAATTATGTGTATTCCAAATGATTAACCACTGACTTTGTTAATACCATTAGGTCCTCTAGGCCTAATGAGCCTTAGATCCAACAAATCTTCTAAGACGCAGATCAGGAAAGAAGATTCAAGAATGGGCTCGTAAGGATTCTCACCAGTTAGGACTCGTCAAACTTTGAATGGTCAGGCGAACTTTATCACCCATCACTTCAAAGGGTCACGTGGTCTCTCCAACAGCCGTTCTGCCTATCACATCGCCGTCCGTCATCTCAGAACTCATGTGGGGCCTTGACCACCTGTCCTTAGCCGAACCATAACACGTGACGCACTGCGACCCGTCAGTCAAAATATAAATAGCCCTCTTAAGATCAGTCAAAAGACTCCAAGGGCTAGTTTAACATTGCTATTGGAAAAAGCTTTGATTAAAAAAATCTTGGGTTGAAAAAAATATGTTTAAAAAATGTGGTGAAAAACTGTGGTTTAGAAACTTTTAAGTGTTTAGCATTGCTGTGAAAAAGTGTTGTAGAAAATTGAAATGTCAAAAAAATATACGTTTAAAATAATAAAAGTGTAGAGATGTGAGGGTAATAAAGCCATTTTATCCAAAAACCAGCTTTTAAAGTTCAAAAGCTATATTTTTTGACTTTTTGATTTGGCTTTTCAAACCATGGTTTTAACAGCATAAGCTAATTTTTTTTATCTGTTTAGCATTGCGTTTGCGATGAAAAATAGCTTTTGATCTCAAAAATTATGTCAAAAGTAATGTTAAACGGGACCTAAGGGCTAGTTTAGCATTGCTGTTGGAAAAAGCTTGGGTTGGAAAAAGCTTGAGTTAGAAAAAGTGTGGTGAAAAAGTGTGGTTTAAAAACTTTTAAAGTGTTTAGCATTGCTGTGAAAAAGTGTTGTAGGAAATTGAAATGTCAAAAAAAGATATATTTAAAATAATAAAAGTGTAGAGATGTGAGGATAATAAAGTCTTTTTATCCAAAAGCCAGCTTCTAAAGCCCAAAAGCTATATTTTTTGACTTTTTGGTTTGGCTTTTCAAACCATGGTTTTAACAGCAGAAGCCAAATTTTTTTATCTGTTTAGCATTGCGTTTACGGTGAAAAGCAGCTTTTGACCTCAAAAGCTGTGCCAGAAACAATACTAAACGAGGCCTAAGACACTTTTTCACACCACACCATCATTGCTCTGCCCGCCTCCTCTCTTTCTTCTCCTAGATCACCCTTCACCTAAAAAAAACCCTCAACAGACCTAATGATCTGTCTTCTCTTCCCCATCAAGTTAAAAAGAAAAAATAAACCTGGAAACATGGTCCATGACTCCATTCTCTTGGTGTTTTTTTGAATCTCATAGTAGTAATTGAAACAACTGTGCTAGTCAGAGGCCAACCCATTTCTTGTCATACGCAAAGCATAATCTTCATTAACTCCAGTTAATTACAGCTTACGGAATGAATCATCAGCATATGATAATATGATTAAGGACACGTATGAGATGAGTGGAATAGAATTGGGGGCAGCTAGGCATGGGATTTATGGTAACATTTTCAGCTTTGAAATTCTACCTTCCAAAAGAGAAAAAGTTTGTCGAGAGGGAATTTTGCCTAATGAAAGCTGTAAAATGCAGAGAAAGCGATTGTTGAACTAAAAAAACGTGCGTGAAAGTGATTCATGCAATCAACCAAAAAAAATGAATTTTTTTTTTTTTTTTTTTTTTTTTTTCATTTTTTTTTTTGGCAAGATATGCCTACCATATTCCAAGGCATTCCCAAATATCATGGATGGCAATTCAGAACAAGCTCCCTACAAAAGATCGATTGATGGAATGGGGAATGAAACTTAATGGAACTTGTGATATGTGCAGTCAACAAATGGAGACTCGAGACCATTTATTCTTTGAGTGTGAGTATTCTAAAGCAGTATGGAGGGAGATTCTGCACCTATGTAAGCTTCATAGAGTCATCAGAAGCTGGGACTTTGAAGTTCAATGGGCAAAGAGGAAGCTAAAGGGTAAATCTCTTATTGCTACAGTGCTTCGAATTGCATGGAATGCTCTCATATATCATGTATGGAGGGAGAGGAACAACCGCAGGTTTGGTAAACAACCTCAGCAATGTATGCAAATGCTTGAGAAAATCAAGGAGGAGGTTAGCTATAGACTAGGGGGGATGAAAACCATAAAGGATGATACTGTTAATAGAGATTTGCATGTAGCATGGGGGTTAAAAAGCTCACTGATAGCATAATTGGTTCTTAGCTATGTAAAGAAGCCATTGTAAAATAGTACATTTGTTTGCCAGCTATGCTGGTTGTATTGATGTAGCAGTGGATACTGCTTTTGGATATATAAAAATTTTGCTTATCCAAAAAAAAAAAATTTAGGCAAGATATTTTGAAAAACTATTTTAAAGATAATATTCTTCCCACTTAGATATAAATGGATTTTGTAAAAAAGTTATCTTCAGAATAAAATGTCTAAATAAAAATTTTGAAGATTGCACTTTAATTTTTTTTTTAATACATATATACGAACTATGAATAATAATAAAAAAATGAGAGAGAGAATGACTTGATTTTCAAGGAATTAAATATAAAATTATGTTAAAATAAACGTTAATAAAAATATTTATAAGTTTAAAAATGATTAGATGAACTGTCACTAAAATTTTTAAATTTCACAAGCAAGATTAATTAAGATAACACATACTATTATGGTATAATAATAAAATAAATAAAAACTAATTGAAAAAATTAACCTGTTTGTAAAATTAAAAAGTTTTCACTGTCAATGCATCAAGGATATGCATAACTTGGATGAAAAAATATTATTTTTGAAATGAAGTAACATATCCAACAAACATATTTTTTGAATTTTTAGATAGGACATTTAGATGTCCAAGTTATGATATTCAAATGCTCAAGATAAATTTTCACTAAAAACTGAAAATCTTGTAGAATATTCAAATGCCTTCTTCATGATATTTTAATGCTCAAGGCAAAATTTCAAACAGATTATCATTTAAGTTTAGTATTCGAATTCTCTTCAATAATATTTGAATTCATTTAATTATTTTTCATTTCAAAATTTATTTATTAACTTTCAAACATCATACTTAAACACTACATACTACATAAATTTTAATTATTTTTTTTCATAAAATAGACATGAAAGCAATAGCGTTTCCATTTAAAGAGCAAATACGAATAAGATACCTCTGAAACGACCCCTTGGTTGGTGGAATGTCAGTCAGAGGAAACAATCAAAATTTCAAACTAAACCAGAAGTGAATATTATTTCCCCCCCCCCCCCCCCCCAAGGTATATATCATTCTAAATTCCATGGCATTACAGGTCCACCTGCTGCCACTTTTCCTTCTTTGAATTGGTAATCTGCAAACTCAAATTTTATTCCCTCTTTGATTAATCTACCATACCTGGATGAAAAAGGGGATCAAATTCTCATATTTCAATTACTTTTATTGGCGCTGCTAATTAATTTGAGAGGGACCTGGAAAGTCATCCTCTTGGAGGGATTAGTGGTTGAGTAGTTGGTAACTGAAATCACCCTTTCCAAAGCCAGGAAAACCAAAAACAAATGCTAGTTTTCGGATTTTATGCATCCAATTCCAAACCAAAGAAAAATCCACTTCTAGAGTGTAGAACTTCAGCTGTAAAAACTGTCGTTTATCATTCATTACTTTCGCAGTGCAAAATATTCAAGAACACCAGAGATTTACAGTCTATCAAAAAGCAAAACTCTAAGGACATAGAAACCCATTTACTCAAAAGATGACACTTTGATCAACAGTCATCTTCTATTCTACTCTAAATCTTTTCTCTCTATACCCCCAAAAGAAAAAAAAACTGACCCAAAAGAAAAGACATTTAGAACTTACAAATAAAACCGACAACACCCCTAAACCAGCAAACTCAAAAAATAAACACTGAAAGAGGTAACCTTTTTTTTTTCCTTCTCGAAATGGCGAAATCCTTGTCACTTCAAACCTTTCCCTGGTGCAGAAATTGCAAGACCTGACCAACCAAAACAATCCCCATCAACTAACCCTCCGCTACCTTCGACCTCGCTTGTTGCTTGCCATGTATTACACCCAGTAGTTCCACCTACGGAACCACCAGGTCCACCACTACCGCCGCCATTGAAATCACCAAGATAACCATTTCCAGGATAACCCCAAACCCCATCAAACCCTGAACCAGCCCCATACCCGTATTCACCAAGTGTCAAGTACCCTTCTCCCTGAGAAATCAAGAATGAAGTGAAGCCTCGGTTCACAGGAAGATCAACACTTTCATTCAAATTCACACCAGCCAAACCCATTTCAGGCATAACTGAGACAGGGTTAACAGCCATAGACACAGACTCATGAGCTTCATGCGTCACGCTCGAGGAAGAAGAAGTTGCAACAGAGGGAGAAGACCCAGAAGAACATCGAGAGCGCTTGGAAGCCTTGTTGCGGGTCCCACCACCAACAGGAACGTTGCGGAGAGTTCCACCTTGGGTCCAGTAACGGCGGCATGACTTGCAGAAGTAGCGAGGCTGAGAGAGGTTGTAGTTGTTGTAGTAGCAGAACTTGGTGCTGTTTGAGTCACACCTAGGACATGGAAGTGGCTCGATCAGTTGGGGTGGTGGGTGCGACCCAATGGTTCCTGGGACTCGAACCGGACGTCTGTCGCCGGAATCAGCAGGCATTTTTTTTGTTGGTTTAAGTTAGTATGGCAACTGGAAAGTGGTGGTTAAAGGTTAATCTTTTGACAGAGAAAGAGACAAAAGAGAGAAAGAGAAGATTTTTGAGAGAGAAGGAAAGGGAAGGAGATGTTTATGAAGTTATAAAAGAGATTATCTGAGGATTTTGTAAATGGTGGATTGGGGTTGAGGAGGGGATAAGCAAAAGCAGGGGAATTGAGAAACCTGAATAAATAAAGGCTTTTTTTCACTGCTACTGAACAACTTATAACGCGGTGGCTTTTGTTTATGTACGATGCTTATAGCCGCTCAAACTAAAAGCTTGGCTCGGCTTTAGTAAATCCTTTATTCCTTTACAAGTATTCTAATTAGATTAATTAATATATTTATTGAATTTATCTGTAAATAATTCTTTTTAGTATCAATAGTCATTAGGAGTTAATTTTAACAGCATATCAAAAATTTTAAAACTTAATGTCATTAATAGGATGTAATCGAATCCAATTTAAAGAGTAAGAAATTCAAGTTTGAGTATGGTTTTAAATTCGCAATTCAAGTTCGAATTTGAATTTAAATTTGAATTTGAATTCGAACTCTATCGAATTTTATTTTTAAAATTCGAATTCAGTTCGAGATAAAATTAAAATATTTGAGTTCGATTGATTAGACTAGTTTATTTAATAAATAAAAAATTCGATTTTCATACTTGACTTCAAACTCAATTATTTATATTTGTATTTGAGTTCAAACTCGTGTTCTAATTGAGTTTTTTATTAATGATTAAAAATAAAAAATATATATATTACAAAATAAAAAAAATTAATTAGAGTCGCAAATTGGATAATTTAAATTACTCAAACTTAAACTGATCAGCTAGATAATAATCAAACTGGATTCAAACTTTTTTTCAAATCATATCCAAATAACTTCGAATGTAAGTATTTCGTTTACCTAAAGTCATCAGTTATTGCTGTTTGATGTAACACGTAACAACTGTTTAACAAAAATCAGACAAGGGAATTATTGCCTATTGGTAGTTTTCCGACACAAATCCCTCTTATCTTTGTATTTTGGGGCCAGGCGGCGGACCATAAATGAGGAAAATGTGTCATTTACTTGGATTTATTAGATTTTTTCAGTGGATAAAAAATCGAATTGGATCGATATCAGATCAATTAAATCGAAAATTGATGATTTATCCAATCCGATAAGTATAATAAAATCGGATTTAATCGAACCGATCAAAAATCGGTTCAACCCATAAAAAATCGATAAAAAAGAGAAAAAAGAGAAAAAAAAATCATTTTTTTTTCAAAATTATTTTTTGTAATTGATGAGATTTGAACCATAATCTCTTAGAAATATACTAAATACCATAACACTAAGCTAAATACTTATTTATTATTTATTATTTAATATTTATTTAACATAAAAAATATTTAAAAATTTTATTTAAAGTGTTCAACCGATCCAACGGATTGAACCAAAAATCGAAAGTCACACTGGTTTGACCTCCGGTCCGGTAACCTTGGACTTTTTAGACAGCATGCTACTGCTCACGTTTACAATTAATTACTTGAGTGTTTAATTTGCCAATGTGGATGAACCAGGATTCAGGATCTTCTTTTCTGAAATTGTTTTTTTAATAAACTAAGCAAATAAAGTGCAAGCATTAACCAAATTGCCAATTAACTAAAGAGAGGAGAGATTAACTTAAGCCTCTCATCATCAAGTTTCAAAATGGTGGAGAGTTGGCTTAAACAACCGTCAAAGATGGGTGGAAAGAGAGACAAAGCTGCGATGTTGTGATTGCAAGTATTGCGAATATCATGCATCGTGATTGTCGCGACATGAATTTGATAATATTTTAATAAATTTAATAATGTCATAAATATTATATAATAAATAAAATACGATATGAAAATTTAATTTTTAAAACTATGAGCAGAAGTATAATAAAATACTAGAAGAGGAACGACAACATAATTGGTGTCGGGCAGCGTGGGAAACAATAATTGGGTTTGCCTGCTGGTTGCCGTAATCTCTGCTCCTTTGATTTTGCCTCTCTCTCTCCCGATTTTTTTTTTTTTTTTACTTTTCTCGACTTGTATTCTTTATTTCTACATGTTCCAAAGTTATTATATTTAATTTAATACATCATTCTTTAACCATATAGTAGAAGTAACATTTTGTCTTTCTGTATGGTTTATCCAAATTCTTATTGGAGACTGATAATTGGGTTGAGATTAGTTTTGGCAAATACGCATGGACTTGTCTTGTTCATGGGACCTGGTCTTAACCTGGCCTAACCCTCTTTCGGATGGCGCAGGAAGAGTCAAGAAGAGACTGGGTTTGCCCGTCGTGGACACCGCAGAAATTTAAATAGTGTTCATACAGATTACGATCTTTATTTAACGATTTTAATTTTTTTTATCATTGATATTTGTGATCGATATTTTATCATAAATGACCGTAATAATATTAATTATATTCGTAACCGTAATAAATATATTATAATCGAAAACGCATTCCCAATCCTAATTTCAAAATTGCAAGCAGACAGGGGTCAAAGAGGGGCTGGGTCCTTTGACAGTTGACCCATGAACAAGATCACGCGTGGCGAATAGAGAATGGTGGTTTACTGTTAATAGCCAAGCAGGCGTGCGGCTAGCTCCAGCATCTAAGCAGCAGTTAGCCGAAGAAGGAAATGGTGAGAGTCTAGTGACTTATTAGTCCCAAGATTCTCTTTCTTGTATGAATCCATCAGTTTTTTTCTTCTGCCTTACGATTCTGGGTGTGTATAATGTGAACTTCCTTTGGCGCTGCTTTCAGAGTTCAGACCTGTTTTTGACTGCCCAGAGCTACGTGTACGACCCTCACCAGGACCAAAGTACACCACCGACCTTTCAATTTCTTTTTTTAATATCCGAATTTAAATCCGTAAATCTATTTTTAAAATCCGAATTTATTTTTTATTCACATTAAATTCGAATATTATTATCCAAATTCGAATCCAAATTAAATAACATTATTTGTCGGATATGTAAATCCACTAAATATTCAAATTCAATAAGTAAAAAAAATAAATAAAAATATAACATCAAATAAAATTTAAATTTAAATAAACAGATAACGGATTCGAATAGAGGATTCGGATACCCGAATCCGAATTATTTGCAATATCCGCATAAGTAATACGGATTCAGATAATGGATATCCGAGATTTCATATCCGTATCCACTCCGAATCTACTATAAATAGTAATTATAATATCCGAATTTAAATTTTATCTGAATCCATAATATTCAAATCTATAAAAAATAAATTAAATCATTATAAATATTCGAATCTACACTATCCATTGCCCTCCTTGTTCCGGTCCTTCCCTCATTTTCAGTTTGCATTGCATTTTTAATTTTTACCCCCATCTCTTTGGGGCCCTCCAAGTCTAACCAAAACAAGATGATTGACATTGTCAAAGTAACTGAAAGCCCAATACTGTAGTCATCAGGGTTTCTAAGCCTACAAATATGGCCTGCTTTCGTTTTACAACAACTATATTGACTTTGGCGGGTTGTGCATTAAAATTTAAGTAAGAGACGTTACATGATTGTTGTAACGTAAATCCGACAATTCGTGTAGTGTTCGTATTATTTTTTATATTATAATTATATTTAAAATTTTATATATTTATATAAATTTTAACATGTTAATATAATAATTCATATTATATAAATTTTAACATGTTCATGTATTCGTGCTATGTTAGTATTATTTTTCGTGTTTAAAATTATCAAATTTATTGTAACGTAAGGAAGAAAGGATAGAATGAAAACGAGATATTAACACTTGCATCTGACTTCACATTGTTTTCATTTGAGTCCGTTAAAGAGCCAAAAAAGGCCACATCAAGAATTGGTCATTTTTTCCCGGTTGTTATGGGATGGAATTCCATGATCCTTCCCTTTGGGGCCCTGCCCGAAGCTAATCCTCCTATCTGAATGGTTAAAACTTCTCATTAACTCTTTCAATGGCAAAGCCAGAGAGGTTCACAAATGACAAAGACAGGACAACAGGTTTAGAAAAGGCCATTCAGGGGATCTGATTCTAAACAATTTAATGTTAGAATTCATCTCCAAATGCAAGTATATACCACTCATTGAATGTAGTCTACGATTCAAATAATGAGAAGTAATTATTTGGCCTGGAAACTAAAGGCATGCATTAGTTTTTGCAAGACATAGTTAATTGCTATTTATAATACATAGACCTGCTCATGAGCTGGGCAATTCGTCCGGCCCGACCCGTATTGAATCGGTTTAGATAGATATTTTTGTGATTTGGACTAGCCTGGCTCGGATCACTGTTCAATAATTTTTTATTTATTTAAATTTAATTATAAAAATATATAATTTTTAATATAATTTTTTTTTATTTTTTTTTATTAATTTGTGAATAGTAATCCGAATTGACAAGTCAATATGAAAAAGAAAATTAAAAAATTCTGGATCACGATCCAATCCATGAACAGGTCTAATAATATATTGATGATGCATCAAAATAAACCCACTTCTATTTCACATAGTCGCAAATTTAAAGGATGGATAATAAGAAAGTTAATAGTTTTCCCTCTTCATTTTTATTATTTTATGTATATTTTTTAAAATATTTTAATTCATCACATATTTTTTTATAATAAGATCAAATACTTAAATTTTTTAAATTATATTTTTTTTACCTACGTTTAAAACATATTTTTTACGACCAAATCTTTTTTTAACAGTAATACTATACTAGTCCTGAAATATTGTAAGATTGTAAAACTATCAAAAAGGGTTAAAAAGTAAACGGAACTGAAGAAGCTGAAGTTGCAAGAATTAGTATCCTGGGAACATTGGTGGAGGCGGTGATGAGTACTGGAAACCGAGATTTGGTGGCACAATGATTTCTTGGTTTGGCGGTGGTTCCAAGAAAACAGAGGTAAGAGAATGAGAAGGAGATGGGGAAGGTGGAGGTGGAGGTGGAGGTCGGGATTGGATTGGTGGCGGAGGTGGTGAAAAGATTGGTTGGGGAGGTAAGAAAACTGGTGGTGGCGGAGAACGCAGTGGTGGTGGTGGAGAACTATCTTACTCGGACTCAAATGTGAGTGTCGGATACTAATATGTGTCCGACACGGGTATGTTCATTTTTTTTATTTAAGATTTTCATGTATTTAAAGGGCTTTTCAAAAATTATATCCCCATACCCATATCCGGATATGTCTCAGATACGAATGTCGGATACAGATATTTAAAAAAAATAAGAGTCGGAGCAACATAAATGGAGAACGCGTCACACCCACCTCGTGTTAAATCTTGCCCCAAAATTCTTGGAGACAATTACCTCGTAGAATCTGCCAGACATGAACTTGCAATAGCTGTTTAATATGTTGACATGTTGTAAGTTGTAGTTTTAGAAGGCAGTTAGTCTGCTTTGCCCAATGCCTACTGGAAACTCGATCAGGTTGTAATTACATATGTTCAGATGGTTAATTAATGTTCTGTCAGTTGTCTCTTTCTATTTCAGTGAGCTTTGTTGACATTGGTTTCATTATCAACCTTATTGCTGCTTTGCAAACCTCTTCTCTGATCTCTGGTGGAGCCAAACTCTTAATATGCGCAACTAGGCTATCTCTGCTTACATGATTTCTACCGCCATTGGGGAGCCTGTTTTAGCTCTATTGTTGGTTCTTTGCAATTTTATCCCACGTTTTGAGACCCAATCTAGGAAATAATTGCAAATTTTACAAAAATGTAAGTGAAAGAAACTCAATGGTTCCTCATTTACTAATAAAGTCCGAAAACCCGAGACTTAATTCAATTCGACGTAATCTCTTATTCTATTCTCCGACTATAAATATCAAATAAAAAAAACCCCAATACCAAGTGGACATCGCTCGAAGACTTTCTACCTTTAGGGGGCGTTTGGTACCTTCCCAGGAATCACATTCCATGGAATGTGATTCCTAAGAATGTGATTCTTGGAAATGTGATTCCTGGGAATGTAACTTTCTAGCGTTTGGTATACATGGGAAAGTGCTAATTAAAATCCTGGGAATGTGATGATAATTTCCGAAACTACCTTTATAAAAAAAATGTAAATTTTATTAATTTTAAAATTTTTCAATGATATTTATTATTAAAAAATATTTATACTAAATATTTAAAAATAATATTTTAAATTGAGTTACTTTTAGGATAAAAAATATTTATTAATAATAAAATCTTGAAATTACTCTCATGTAGTTAAAAAATTAAAAGGCTGGATACAAATTAAATATTATTTAAATATTTTAATGATATTTATTATTAACAAATATTTGTACTAAATATTTAAAAATAATATTTTAATTGGTAATTTGAGTTATTTTTATGATAAAAATATTTGTTAATAATAAATTTTGAAATTACTCGCATGTAGTTAAAAAATTAAAAGACTATATGCAAATTAAATATTATTTAAATATTTTAATGATATTTATTATTAACAAACATTTGTACTAAATATTTAAAAATAATATTTTAATTGATAATTTGAGTTATTTTTATGATAAAAAATATTTTTTAATAATAAAATTTTGAAATTACTTTCATGTAGTTTTAAAGTTAAAAGGTTGTATAAAAATTAAATATTATTTAAATATTTCAATGATATTTATTATTAACAAACATTTGTACTAAATATTTAAAAATAATATTTCAATTGATAATTTGAGTTATTTTTATGATAAAAAAATGTTTGTTAATAATAAATTTTCGAAGTTATTCTTAAGTAATTGAAAAATTAAAAAGTAGAATGCAAATTAAATATTATTTAAATATTTATTATTAATAAATATTTGTACGAAATATTTTAAAATAATATTTTAATTGATAATTTTAACTTAAATAGAAAGAGGATAATGTTGTTTTTAACTTTCCAACTAAATGGGAAAGTTACTTTCCCACCACTTCTCATGAGAATCACATTCCAATGCTTGTGGGAAAGTAATTCTCCAAAGAAAGTTACATTCCCAGGAAAGTGAGCAGTTTTTAGCATACCAAACCAATTACTTTCCATGGAAAGTGATCACTTTCCATCATACCAAACGCCCTCTTAAAGGTCCATCTCCTCATCTCATGTTTTTCCAGCCAACCATAATTCAGCAAACCTTATCTAAAATCACAACTTTCCTCTATCTGCAAAATCCTGCTCGATCGAACTAACAGGTAATCCCAAACCCCGTCATTTCGTTTCTTTTGTTTCATTTTATTTCTCCAAAGTACCTTAATGTTTTTGTTAAGCGAATTCTTTTTGCATCCCAAAATGCTATAGCTTCTTGATCTCAAGCTCAGTAGACATGGCGACAACTTCAGCTATCCTTAATCCGGCAACAGTCACTGGCGCAGTGGTGAGCTGTGGCAGCAAAACCCGACAGAGAACACCCAAAGTGGTGTACATTGGAGGAATGAGTTCCTATGGAGGTCTCAAAGCCCACAACAATGTGGTTTCCCTTGGGTTGCCGGTATGCACTGAGCAGTGCTTTGCTAATGTTGTCAGCTCCGTGAAGTCGCATGGCAAACGAAAAACAGGTGGGGGAGCCCTATCTTCTACATGCAACGAAGCAGCTGAGATTTTCAAGATTGCAGCAATCATTAACGGGCTTGTTCTGATTGGGGTTGCAGTTGGCTTTGTTCTTTTGCGTATCGAAGCAGCTCTGGAGGAATCTGAGCAGTGATCAGTACTTTTGTTCCAGGATTTTGTCTTGCTTCGGAGACTAAAACACGCTTTAATCCTTTGTCTAATGTTGATGTAAATTCTTTTTGGTTGTAATAACTTGCAATAAAGTTAATCCAATCCTAAAACAGAAGCTTTTTATTCAAATAGAGATGCATCGAGCTCGTTTTTCTGGAGATACGAAATTTGAGAAGGTAATAAGGTTTTAGAAGAGAAGGTATGGAACAATAATGATACCAAATTCTACATTAAAATCATTTCTCTACTTTTTCTGAAGAACCAAAATTTAAGTTTTGTGCCTTGGGAAAAAATCTATATTATTTAGAATAATCCAAAAAAAAAGAAAGAAAATCTATGGATTAATGTTAGATAGTTCCAACAATGATAAAACTTGTAGACTACATCAAAGATAAACGAAATTCATCTCTTTTCAATCATCAGGTGGAGGGTCTAAACTATTTGGGTTTGGGCTAAATAGCAATACGAAAATCTATTTGGACCTTTCAACTGTGAGCTTTTGGGTTGTTATAATAGGCCATGGGCCCGTGGGGTTACAAGCTTCCTTTTATATATATATATATATATATATATATATATATATATAATATTATGAAGTAGAGTTGTCCATGGCCCATGCTAGGTCAGGCAAGGTTTGGATAGCAAAATATTTGTTTGTCCAACGTTCGATCCAATCCATCAAACTTGAAATTTTTGTTTTACTGTTTAAAATATATTAAAATATGAGTTTGTATTTGATGCATTGTTAATGTATAGGTCTATATACTGACAGTGAATCCTACATTGACATATCATTAAAAAACTAACCACTAATCCTTAACCCTAACTCTAACTCATAGCCCATATGCACTAACCCCTAACTATATAGGTGGCATCGTAGGATGCATTGTCAGTGTATAGACCTATACACTGACAGTGCATCAAATATAAATTCTTAAAATATTAAAAAAAATCATATTTATATATTTTATAATTAAATTTTAATAAAAAATAATTTTTTATTTATTTAATAGTAATCCAAACTGAATCGATTAACTCGAATTTAAAATATCCTATCATAATCCCTACCCAATTCGAGCCTTGGATAAGTCTATTATTGAGTATGGATGGCGGTGTTTAAGTTTTTGGATTCCATAAGTAAAATTAAAATATTTTTCAGATGTATTTTTATTTATTGTATAAATTTATTAATTATTTTGAATATTATTTAATAAGATATGTGGTAAGCTTCTAATGCTTTTGATAGAGTTTTTAACTTTCATTGGCTTTCTATATATTAGCTTAGGTTATATAGTAAACCTAACTTTCTCTATTTTAAAATTTTTATCATTTTCATATATTAGAAATCAACCAAAACTTTCAAATCAATAGCAAACAATTGATATATTTTAATTTTAATTTGGTATTTAATTTTAGAAATGTTACATAGTTTAGATGAAATTTTGTCATTTTATTAATTAAGAGGCCTTGCACTTATCTCATACTGGTTTTAAAGTGATTATTTCAACTATCCATAATTTTTTTTTTTTAGTAATGGAGTTTTCTCAATTCAGTAGAAAACGAAAATATTTAAGAATATGGCAAACTAAGTAGCTCAAAATGCATGAATCTTATTCTAATTCCTAAATACTAAAAATGAAAGAACATTATTTGGTTGCATTATAGTTTTTGCTATTGGCGTTATCTACATAAACTTGATGTGTTTTGGTCTTACAAGTAATATTCGAAGTTTCGTGCATAGCATTCGAAATATGAAATTACAATCAACGAGAGTTGGTTGAGTTGGTAAAGATCGGATATCTCTGTCAAGTGCCAGCAATTATGTGATCTATCGGTAAAATGCGGAACTCGTAATATTAGTCATCAAAAAATAATTATGACAATTTCAAATATATATATATATATATATATAAAATCGAATATCTCTTTTATAATACTTAAATTAAATTTTCGTTGTCAGCAATTCTCTTGACAGACGATTTGTAAGTCATAGCTGAAACTTGCAGCATGTGCTAATCTTATATATTAAACTAAATCAATAAGTATTCATTCTTCAAATTCTAACAATCACCTAAAATTGACATCAAATAAATTTTAATATATATATATATAATTGAGAAAGATTAGAAAAAATGATTGTTAACGACCTTTACCCATTGCCAAAAATTTTCACCTAATAATACTTTATTTAGAAAGCTGTCATTGTCTATTTGAATCATTTTTATATGTGACTGTCCCTTCCTTCTTCATGACCTCATTTGGCTTCTAGATTACCACATTATTATTTTAGGCTGGCTGATTGCTTAATTTGAGGCTCAATTCCCAGGCTACACTTGGATTTAATCTGCTTAATGGGTTAATTAAAATGTCTAATATTCTTTCTAATTTTCATTTTTGAACTTGTCTGCTTGTTTTTATTTCTCAAACTCCAAATTCTTGAAACTGACTATATCCCAAATTAAAGCCTCTCTTAGCCGGTAAGATATTTCATTAACTATGAAAAATTATGTGATTCATCGTTAATAATTTTAAGTATATAGATTTTATAAGTGGAATTGATAAAATGACATATAACTCTTAAAATATATTAAAAAATTATAAAAGTGAGACATATAATAAATTTTTAATCCCTCTTATGTAATTAAAATATTTCATCTTTAGTGAATCAAATTCAACTCAAACAAAATTATAGCAAATGCCAAATAGTATATGATTTATTATTCATTTTGCCTTTCTAGTAATATGCCTCATTGGCAGATAGGAAAGGAATTGAGGATAGAGCACAACCTGTTGCCAAACAGGAAAGCTGACCATTCTTTCATGTCATTTTTTTTACAAAGGGAGATGTGTATTAAGGAATATATATTTTTTCTTTTTTAATGGAATTAGGGTGAAGTTTAAAAGTTTGAAAAACTGATAATCTGGAAACGTCATGGGGATGTTTACCTTGAAGAAAGGGAAATGGATATAGAATTTTAATTAGTTGATGTTGAGTGTTGACATTGTCAGGTTTATTTTTCTTACATTCTATTAATGAGGAGTTTGACAATTGACAAGGAAAAAAGAGCATTCTTTCTGGCACTATTAGAGAGAGTCAGAACAAGGTAGAAAAAAATGAGAAGAAAAAAAATAAAAAATAAAAGCTTTTATTTTACCCAAAAAATGAAAAAAAAAGTATAAATGTGGTCAAAAACAAATTTATGTATAGATCAATTGGATTAAGTTAGGTTTCAATAATAAAAAATTTTATTTGTTTAAAACTTGATCTGATCCGATTAATCAAGTCAAAAAATTCAAGTTATTATTTAAAATATATTAAAAATAATTTTTTTTTATATTAATATATTTTTATAATTAAATTTTAAAAATATTTTTTATTCATTAAATAATAATTTGAATTGAATCGAACTGATCTAAATTTAAAATATTTCATCTCAAATCCGATCTTATTCGAATCGAATTTATTAAATTGGACGAATAATCATACCGTCTAATAAGTTTATGACCATGAGGACTATAAAAAAAAAAAAAAAAAATCAAGAGTGTCACGACAATGTTGACAAGCTACCTCCCCGGAAACACAATAGGGAAAAGAAATTTATTACTCCTTTGAATTGGGCAAGTTATGGCAAATATAAAAATACTATGAGAAATATAGGATTGTGCATGAGCCATGCCCATGAGGTCATCACGATGCAATGCTATTGCTAGCCCTTCACTTACCATTTATGTTGAATTGGGCAACAAAAATTTGCTGTAAAAAACCATGTTTTTTTGTTCTGTTTTTTTTTTTTTTTAATGTATTTTACTAATAGATATGGAAAACGACTTCAAGAATAACTCAATAGATAGAAAAAAGTGAGATCATGATTAACATGATATATTTAATATAAATATTATGTTTTTATTTAAAATTTTGATACATTTAATAATTTATATTGAATTTATATTTATATAATTAATACAAAAAAATATAAAATATGATACGTATTTATAAATTTTGGGGTCTAATTTAACTCTTAGGACTAGTTTAACATTGCTGTTGAAGAAAATTTGGGTTGAAAAAAAAATGTTTTAAAAAATATGGTGAAAAACTGTGGTTTAAATTTTTTTAAGTGTTTAGCATTGTTGTGAAAAAATATTGTAAAAAATTGAAATGTTAAAAAAAAGATATGTTTAAAATAATAAAAATGTAAAGATGTGAGGATAATAAAATCATTTTATCAAAAAGTTAGCTTTTAATATCTAAAAACTATATTTTTTAACTTTTTGGTTTGGGTTTTCAAACCATAATTTTAACAGTAAAAATTAATTTTTTTTATTTATTTAACATTGCGTTTGTTGAAAAAAATAACTTTTAACCTCAAAAACTATATTAAAAGAAATATTAAACAAGGCTTAATCTACCATTTAATTTAGTTTGGTAAGCTTTTTTTTGTTTCACTGCAAGTGAACTCTTTTATGAGGAGGCAGACGAATTCTCAGTGGCCACTGAGAAATCCCAACAAAGAACTGATTGCGGGAACATGAGCTTGCTGCCTGAAACTAGTGGGATCATGTGAATGTAAAAGTATAATCCAGCTCGAAGTTTTTTATTTTTAAAATCAACAAAACTGATCAACATTGCTGTTGAAATTGAAAACTTGGTGAGTAAAAAGTAAAAACCCCGTACAACTGGGAACTTCTAACTCGACTACACATCGACAAATCATCATCCCACACCTAATTTACAATCTTCACTTCACTTTCTGCTTTTCTAGAAAGTGTAATTTAGACTACTTTTTAATTTATAGTACGGTATTTTCTTTAATTTCTGCATCCTTTCTGTCTGATTAATTGCTCGGCTCCACTTTTCGTTTTTCAGTTCATGAATTAAGATGATTTTTCGTACCATCTTTTTATTTATTTATTTCTTCTTTGGGTCAATTCCAAATGTCATTAAGATGATATGATATATGCAGAGAGAGAGAGAGAGAGAGAGGGACAGGTCTGGTTATTTGCTTTCTTTGGGGGCCAGTTATATCCTGCATCCATCAGCTTCAGTTTACACTTAACCCAGTGAAGTCCCTCCTATGACTGAGATTGAGACACCATATAAAAAGAAGAGAAGAGAAAGGTTTTTAATGAACTGAATGAATGTCGTTTTTCTTGACATCGATCTGCATTGCCTTCTTTTTCACTTTCTATTTAGTATAATAGTATTTATTTTCTCGTGCTGCATGTAAATCTAGAGTGTAGATATTGTTGAGGGGTTTTTAAATTGTAAAAAGAGAGTTGGAGGGAATGGTCTATCTAAAAACAAAGAATTGTAAGGATTAACCAACAATAAAAGAACATAAATCAACAAGTATTCAAAAGAGAAGGAAGAGAAATGCTCAAAAGATTTAAAGCTATTAGAGAATAACAATGTGACTCCTTACTTTAGTTCTTTATACTTAAGATTTTGTGCAATTAATAATAATTGAGATTGTTTTCTTTTAATTAGTAGATCTTGTTTGTAGGACTATTGGGGTTTAAGTAAGCACATAATTCATGTATTATAGTGAAAAGAGTTATTTAGTTTATGTATTGTAAAAGTGAAAATAATTTAGTCCATGTATTGTAATTTAGTTCATGTACAATTGAAATAAATGCAAATAAGTAAAATTGATAACAATGTTAAAGACTGTTAAATTGCTGATATTGACTCATAAAATCTAACAGAATTAATGACTTAGAATAAAATATAACTTGAAATATATCTAAATCTGTTAGATTTTACGAGACCACGACAGCATTTTAACGGTTTTTCATTAAAACCGTTATCAATTTTACTTATTTGCATCTATTTCAATTGTATAAGGACTAAATTACTCACTTTTACAGTATATAAATTAATTTACTTATTTCACTATAATACAGAAACTATGTGAGTACTTAAACCGACTATTGAGTCTAGTTTTAGGCTTTCAATCTTTGTAATTATTGAGTAGAACAGATCTTAATTACTAACAAGAATTAAATATTAGTGAGAATTCAAATCTGATTCTTTGAATAAATGATGTCGCAACCTAAAAAAAATAAATAACGACGAGTCTCATCGCAAGACTTTACTATTCGTTAGGCGTGACATTAAAAAAAATCGAGGAAAAGTCGACTTAATTCCTCTAGAAAAATGAAGGTTTTGAAAATGACCTTAAAAAAGACATGGAGTCGCCACCAATCTTTTTTAGCTAGGTGTGATCGGCCACCTATTAAAACCGGTTTTATAAAATATTTTAAAAATTAATTAAAACATTTTAAAAACCAATTTCAAATCTGCGTTTTAAACCAGAGAAATCAAAGAAGCGGGTTCGGGAGTCGGTTACGTGTGGGGAAGGATTAGCACCCCCACAACGCCCGTATAAATCGGTACCTTATTAATCGTGTGTTATCTCAAGTCTCGGTAAAAAGTTGGTTTTAAATTTAGTATTTCAAGTTAATTCCCAATTTAAAGAAAAATAATTTCATTTTTTTTTATTGAAAATGATTCAGAATTTATAAATTCAAAATTTTCCTATATTCCCCAACAAACGTGGCAAAATATAGAAATTTTTATTAGTTTTGGCAAAATAAGGGTATGGATTTGGACACGGGGCCTTTGGAGGTTGTACATAGCTCGAGGTTCCTATCTCAGGTACTGGATAAGGTGATTGATGAGGGAAATAGTATGAACTGGTAGTTGGTAATGATGGAGTCGGATTCAGGAATCCCGTAGTGGTCGTCCCAATGGACGATTGGACCATAGTAGGGTGGGGATACTGGTTTGGACCTAGAACAGTTTGCAGGTATGGTACTGGATTCGAGGTTTCTGTCTTTGGTATCAGGCTTTCAGGTTTAATTATTTTCATGATTTTGTCCACAATTTCATCAGGATTGCAACCTTTGTGGCATTGACAAGTGCAGGATCCAGCAAGGATTGTATGTTCTGGACCTAATGGTTTTGGTTGATCCGAAGATGATGCGAAGCCCTGAGAAAGTTCACCTTTACTGTTACCCATATCCTCAACCATTTTCAGCAATTTGGCAAGTTGTTCCTTCACCTCTCGGATTTCATGTCCATATTCATCTTGATTGCGTTCCAAAGCACCCAATCGTTCCTCCGATTCATTCCTCATATCTCGAACCCCTTTCATGCAAATGAAAATGTCATGAGATTAAGATTATGAATGTACACGCTCTATTCCTATGTGCATGAATAAATTGATGATTAATGCATGAACATATACAGAGAAATTATTATGACTATGTATGCTATGGATGCAATTTAATGCCAGGTATATACAGATAATGACTATGCATGTCATAAACGTGTCCTACAATGAATGACCATGCATGCTATGATGTCAAAATGATACATGCTAAGAATAAATGAATTAATACAAAGGTAGGTACAAAGAATGACCATGTATATCACAAATGTATTCTACAATGAATAATCATGCATGTTATGACTGTAACACGATGTCAAAATGACACAAATAAATTAACCAATGATTACACGAAATTGGTGGGACCTAAATCTTGATTATTCAAAAATCTCATTATACAAGATTTGCCTCCTAATTTATGATTTTTTTAACATGCTTTTTTTTTGTGTTTTTTATTTATTTATGAAAAACCAATCACATTATTTTCAAAAGAATTTCAGGGTGGATCCCACTATGGTACCATATGCAAATGTTCATGTGACACTACCGGTTTTATGAAATCATCAAATGAAATTACCAACTGTTTATTGCAAAGAATGAGATCAATAACACAACCAAAAATGTACATGCTCTATTCACACATGTATGAAATGTGCAACATGCAAAATGCTTGAAAAAAGATTTTTTTTTTTTAAAAAAAAAAAAAACAGCTAATGAACATCTGCCCCAGCAATATCTGCTTATTTAGGCATCACGATGTCTTCGAGGCGGAGTATCACATTTATTACGGGCGATGTACGTACATCGTTGCCCGATCTACCACACTTATTCGGAGTGTAAAATAGGTAACAAAAGGTTTAGAACTGTCCCTCTATGTGTTCCTATTTTCGGTATATCTAACGGAAATCCGGCATGGCTTCGCCTAGGTTCACTATATGAGGGTGAATCGGTTCTAAGGCTCCGAATTGTTCCTCACTGTCACCGGTGAAGGCTAGTAAGGCACCCCGATAAAAGCGGGTTCAATTCGTTAGAGTATATTTTCCTATGCCCATGCGGAGGATCATCACGAAGGCATTAGGTACTTTATACTCCGAAAGTGTTTCACTAGCCCATACGGAGGATCAATCACGAAGGCGTAGTTACTTTACTCCCACTTAAAAGGACGGAACCCGGGTATAGGATTCATGTTATGCAAATGCACGTGTAGTGTGTGTGGAGGAATAATAAACCTTTCACCACCTATTCTACAAACCTTATTCTAAATGCCCTAGCAATTAAAACATTCAAGAATAGTGTAACGCATTAACCAACAAGCAATTATAATATACAACCTTAAATAACTAGAGAACAAAAATAAAATGCATGCACATGAGTATGAACATATTTAAAAACAATTTATTATTTTCAAAATTCTCCTTATTAAAAAAATGTGGGAATTAAAATCAAATACCAATTAAACCAACAAAACCGAGACTTTGATAACACACGACTAATTCTAGGCCTGACTCTCTAATATGTCCCCAGCGGAGTCGCCAAGCTGTCGCAACCTAAAAAAAAAATAACGACGAAGTCTCATCGCAAGACTTTATTATTCGTTAGGCGTGACATTAAAAAAAATCGAGGAAAAGTCGACTTAATTCCTCTAGAAAAATGAAGGTTTTGAAAATGACCTTAAAAAAGACATGGAGTCGCCACCAATCTTTTTTAGCTAGGTGTGATCGGCCACCTATTAAAACCGGTTTTATAAAATATTTTAAAAATTAATTAAAACATTTTAAAAACCAATTTCAAGTTTGCGTTTTAAACCAGAGAAATCAAAGAAGCGGGTTCGGGAGTCGGTTACGTGTGGGGAAGGATTAGCACCCCCACAACGCCCGTATAAATCGGTACCTTATTAATCGTGTGTTATCTCAAGTCTCGGTAAAAAGTTGGTTTTAAATTTAGTATTTCAAGTTAATTCCCAATTTAAAGAAAAATAATTTCATTTTTTTTATTGAAAATGATCCAGAATTTATAAATTCAAAATTTTCCTATATTCCCCAACAAACGTGGCAAAATATAGAAATTTTTATTAGTTTTGGAAAACTTTCCGAATCATTCTCTTTTTTGAAAGAAAGATATTCCTTTATTCATGATAATTGATGATATTCCCTCCAGCAAACCCGGTAGAGAACTCATGAATTATTTTAACTCGGGAATATCTTTATTTTTATTGAAAACCATTATCTTTTGAAAACATTTAAAATAAATGAATACGTATATGCTAAATAAAGATAACTAAATAAAAGCATAGGATATCATGAAATATTCGAAACCATATAATAAACCATGTAACATCAAAAAATATAAATCAAAATAACAACAATATCATAGAAATTATTATAGCAAGAATCACATATTATATAAAATGCATGAATATAAAAATGCAATGCATGAAATGTATTTTTTTTCTTTAATTAAGGAAATCCGTATATCTAAAAAGATATCCGGCTACCTTAGGAAAATATGTCAAATTAAATATTCTAAAACCAAAATACTTTGTGATTGTTTGAAAACAATTTTGAAAAGCTTGAATTAAAAATAAAAACTGGGCTAATTTCTTTAAAATGGCTCTAATTTCCTAAGTTTAAAAAATCCGGACTTGACTACCCTTAACCCGGGACTTGAAAAACCATTTTTAGAGTTTGAAAAGGCTTAGAAATTACCCTAAGTCAGTAGCTAACCCTTCTAATCAGCCCACTCTAAGTAAATTAACCAAAACAGAAAATTGTTTTTTTTTTAAATTCAATTCTGACTCCACTGTCCAGTTTTAATCCACGAATTTTTATCCTACTTTTAAAAATTCCAAAAATTCTAAAAAAAATACTGGAAACTCAGAACATGTAAAACTACACGAAAAAAAATCGGCTTAATTTTCGAATCAAAGATGAATTCCCAGAAAAATCAGAGATGTACGAGTTTTTGGAGGAGAAAAAACTGCTTTGTTTTTCTTTAAATTCAATTCTGACTCCACTGTCCAGTTTTAATCCACGATTTTTTACCATATTTTAAAAAATTCCAAAAATTCTGAAAAAAATACTGGAGACTCACGACATTTAAAACTACACGAGAAAAAATCGGCTTAATTTTTTGATCAAAGATGAATTCCCAGAAAAATCAGAGATGTACGAGTTTTTGGAGGAGAAAAAACTGCTTTGTTTTTCTTTAAATTCAATCCTGACTCCACTGTCCAGTTTTAATCCACGATTTTTTACCCTATTTTTAAAAATTCCAAAAATTCTAAAAAAAATACTGGAGACTCAGGACATATAAAACTACATGAGAAAAAATTGGCTTAATTTTCTGATCAAAGATGAATTCCCAGAAAAATCGGAGATGTACGAGTTTTGGGTGGAAAAAAACTGCTTTGCCAACACATTTTTTTTGTCTTTGATAAAATCATTTAAAAATAAAAATAAAAATATTTGAAACTCATAAAATGACTTGAAAGCAGTAGCTAGGACTTTTTGAAAGTTAGATAAAAATTGGCTAAGTAAAAAAAATCACAAAGGTAGAATAATCAATTTGACAAACTTAATTTTCCACAAGTGTGCTCAAGAGAGCATGACTTTGAACCATTAATTGGCTCAAGTCATTATTCAAGTGGCATGAACATGAAATGCATGAAACAATGCAGCAAACATAATGCATGAAATGCATGGATCTAAACCTAAATGTAAGGAAAATGCATGACATAAATAATATGGCCTAGACCTAACATGAACTTGCATGGCATTTAATGTAACCTAGACCTAAGACATGCATGGCATTTTCACAAACACAAGGCATGCTTAATTCAAAAATCCAACCAAATATCATGCAAATGCAAAAACCTAACAACTAGCATGACAAAAAATACAACACACAATGCAAAACACATGGAGTAGCCAAATGGCCCCAAGCTCCAACAAGCATGGCATTTTCACAAACACTTGGTATGCTAGCATGAAAAACTAAGTCATAACACAAAAATCACACAAGCATTTTCACAAACACCTAATATACCAAATCTAAAACATGCTCACTAAGATATAAAACAAGAATCATGCAAAGAATCACACAAACATTTTCACAAACACTTAATATGCTAACTCTAAAACATGCTCAAATTTAAACAACATGAAAACAGAAAATTAAAAATGCAAAAACATGATATCTAAGACATAAATGGCAACAAACAAAGCAACCAAATTAAATATAACTTAAGAACATGAAATAACATAACACTTAAAACATCAAAAACAAAGAAAATAGCATAAACAATATGGTAAAATGAATTGAAACAACAACTTAAAATAAATAATGTAGGCCATTTGGCCATGGTGAGTTTATTGTAAAAACAAAATGTAAAAAAAATATACTTAAGAAAGGAAATGAAGGAAGAACAAGAAACATTATTTTAAAATGAAAACTCACCAAGTAGAGATTAAAATAGCAAAGAACAAGAATAGAAAATGAAAGTGCAAGAGTTGGTGCTCAAGAGCAACCTCAAGAAGCTAATATTTCAAGCTTTTCTCTTCAAACTTTCCTTTATTTCTAAACTTTTCTTTTTTTGCTCTCAACCAAGAAGATAAAAACTAAGAAAAACTAAGAGAAATCAGCCAAAATGGAAAAGAAGAAACCAAAATCTGCCTCCCTCCCTTAGGGCTAGCCTTAATGCATGGTTATATAGCCTCCAAGATGTTGTCATTTTTGTGTAACCTAATTTCCATCAAATGGCCAATAATTCAAGATGAAAAGTCATGAAATTACCACCTTTAGATTAGCATCTCAGCCCTCTCAAATTACAGCTATGCAAAAATAATGTTGACATCTTTCTTAACCTATGTGGTTTAATCACCATGGCTTGATCAAAGAGAATGGTTAACTAACTCTTGATTTTTAACCACTTGATTAAAAAAAAAAAAATTAGAAGCTTCCTCCTTTATTTGGGCTTGGGCATGACAGCACTTCTCTTTTCCAGCCCAACTCTGATTTTTTTGAAGGGCCAAAAAAGCCCTTTTCGGTTGCTTGGGTGAAATGACCATTTTGCCCCCCGGATGCAAATAAATATCAAACGGACTCCAAATTCAATTTTTCTTTTTTTAATACTTCCAAAATAATAAAATATTGAGTTCTAGAAGTTTTCAAAATTATCCGAGTCTGTTTGCTATTTATTTGGATTTTTTCTTCCCAAAAATGCCCTTTTATGCCCCCACATTTTACCATTTTTTAAACGAGCTCCAAATCAAGATTTTTCTTCACCAATCTCTTCAAAATAATTAAAAAGTGTGATCTGGAAGTTTTCATAATTTTTGGATCTCATTTGGTATTTTTTTGGGATTTATCGGCTTGAATTACTGCATAGGAGGCCCGGGATTTGGCCATTTTGCAAACGAACTCGGAATCAAGATTTTCTTTCGCCAATCTCTTCCAAATAATTTAAAAATGAGATTTGCCAAATTTCAGAATTTTTGGAGTCCATTTGCTATTTTTCCGGGATTTATCTTTTTGAATTACTGCATAAGAAGCCCGGGATTTGGCCACTTTGCAAACGAACTCGGAATCAAGATTTTCTTTCTCCAATCTCTTTCAAATGATTTAAGAATGAGATTGACAAATTTTCCATAATTTTTGGAGTCCATTTGCTATTTTTCCCAAATTTTTCCAATTTTACCCTTTAACCTCCGAAACCCGGTTTTGCTCAAAACAAGTCCGATTTTCAGATTTTCTTCAATCTGAGCCTTGGGCCATCCTTTTTAATCATTCCTCATCCATTGGGGGCTTTGGTCTTACCAAGTCGGGCCATTTCTGTGATTCTTCCCGATTTCACCGAAATCCACTAAAAACCCTAATTCTCGGTTTTCTCCCGGATTGACTTTTTTTCGGTTTTTCTTGCAAGTGACTTCTCCATTACCCGTAGTCAGTGCTTATCTTTCATTTGGAACCTTCAATTTCGACCAGTTTGATCGTTTAAGCACTTTTCCCCAAATTTATCGGATTAGGGTTTCCTTTCTACTGAATCTCCAAATCCCAACTTCCGAACTCCATATCTTTCAATGTAGACCTCGGATTATCAAAATTCTTTCGCCATTTTTCAATTGAACTTAAAATCTTGATTTTGAAAGTGGGTTGACTTTTTCAGTAGTTGACTTTCTAGGGTTGACTTTTTCGGGGTTGACTTTTTCGGGGTTGACTTTTTTTCAAGTTTGACTTTTTGTGCTCGCCCTCTTAAACTAAGTCTCGGAGTACCACCTGCAGGATGAAAACAGTCTTTTTACACTTGGGAACATCAATATGGGAAGAAAACATACCTGTTTAGTGGTCCGGACAAAATTAGGTGTCTACAGCTGCCCCTCTTTGGCTATTGCTGAGAATCAGGAATCAGGCAAAGATAAACCGACACTAATTTTGTACGGTCAGTGACATCACATGTGAAGGAAAGGGAAAGGGGTTTCTTTTTCATTTTAATTTTTTTTCATTTTCTATTTTTCATTTTTTCATTTTTTTCTTTTTTCTTCTTTTTTTCTTTTTTCTTTTTTCCTTTTTTTTTATTTTTTTTATTTTTTTATTTTTTTTTTATTTTTTATTTTTTTTTTCTATTTTCTCTTTTTTCATTTTTTTTTTAAAAACAATAAATTGAAGATTTTGTCCTTAAATTGAATTCCCTGCCTAAACAAGGCTCGATTCGTCTTAAGGGAATGAATTCGATTTCAAAAGAAAAATTTATGCTCGAAGGGCTTTAAAATTGGTGCCCGAAGGTCTTAAAATGGTGCCCGGAGGTCTTAAAAATTGGTGCCCGGAGGTCTTACCCCTGAAAAAAGTTATGCCCGGAGGTCTTAAAGATGTTGCCCGGAGGTCTTACCTGTGATTTGAAAAATTATGCCCGGAGGTCTTAAAAATTGGTGCCCGGAGGTCTTACCCCTAAAAAAAATAATGCCCGGAGGTCTTAAAGATGTTGCCCGGAGGTCTTACCTGTGATTTGAAAAATTATGCCCGGAGGTCTTAAAAATGGTGCCCATAGGCCTTTCCCCTGAAAAAAAGAGTTATGCCCGGAGGTCTGAAAGATGTTGCCCGGAGGTCTTACCTGTGATTTGAAAAATTATGCCCGGAGGTCTTAAAATGGTGCCCGGAGGTCTTAAAAATTGGTGCCCGGAGGTCTTACTTGTGATTTGAAAAAAATGCGCTGTATGCGAATTTAAAAATGATGCCCGGAGGTTTTAAGAATGGTGCCCGGAGGCCTTACCCGTGATTTGGAAGAAATGCGTTGTATGCGACTTTAAAAATGATGCCCGGAGGTCTTAAGAATGGTGCCCGGAGGCCTTACCCATAATTTGGAAGAAATGCGCTGTATGCGACTTTAAAAATGATGCCCGGAGGTCTTAAGAATGGTGCCCGGAGGCCTTGCCCATAATTTGGAAGAAATGCGCTGTACGCGACTTTAAAAATGATGCCCGGAGGTCTTAAGAATGGTGCCCGGAGGCCTTACCCGTGATTTGGAAGAAATGCGCTGTATGCGACTTTAAAAATGATGCCCGGAGGTTTTAAGAATGGTGCCCGGAGGCCTTACCCATAATTTGGAAGAAATGCGCTGTATGCGACTTTAAAAATGATGCCCGGAGGTCTTAAGAATGGTGCCCGGAGGCCTTATCCGTGATTTGGAAGAAATGCGCTGTATGCGACTTTAAAAATGATGCCCGGAGGTCTTAAGAATGGTGCCCGGAGGCCTTACCCATAATTTGGAAAAAATGCGCTGTATGCGACTTTAAAAATGATGCCCGGAGGTCTTAAGAATAGTGCCCGGAGGCCTTACCCCTGAAAAAAGTTATGCCCGGAGGTCTTAAAGATGTTGCCCGGAGGTCTTAAAGATATTGCCCGGAGGTCTTACCTGTGATTTGAAAAATTATGCCCGGAGGTCTTAAAAATGTTCTTTGAAGAATTGTTGAAAATTACCCTAACGATTTTGAGAAGATGCGAATGCTTTTTGATGCAGATGCAGATGTTGAATAAGACACGAAATGACTTAAACTGGTGCAAATGTCTTTAATGCAAATGTAAATGACTTGGATTGATGCCCATGTTTCATGATGCAGATGCCCCTACTAATTGTGTTCATGTAACTGGTTTATGAATGGTGTAACTACAATTACCACACAGTAATGAAAATGCAATGATTCTAGAAATGATGCAATTGCTTGAGATGACACAAATACGAATTCCATGAAGAATGTAAATGTAAAGGTAAAATACAGATGCTTATGGAATAATGCCAATGCAAATACCCATGAATGATGCAAATGCTTGCCGACACTGTGCAGATGCAAAAGCTCGATAAAGAGATGAGTGCTCATGAGTGATGCAAGTGCCCCCGGCTGTTTTTCTAGACTTTGGCTTAGCCTTTCAAATTCATTTTTCCTCTTCAAATCAGAGTATATCTTCAATTCATTTTGGCTATTCTCTTTGCCCCAACAGTTTTTCAAACTTTCATCAACAGAGATCTGAACCGGGTTCTATTTCTTCTTCTCATATCTGGAAGTCAAGACCTATCCTGGCAGTTCTACACCTTTGAGTTAGAAAAATCCTTGTCTCATGCCAACATCAAAATGGGTATTTCAAAAAAATCTTTTTATTTGTTTTCGCATTTTGAAAACTTCTGAACAAAAAATATTAACCCCACAATGTGTGATGTACAAATCTTTTGAAGAGTGATGATCATTGTTAGAAATTTCTCTAAGTATCAATCTGGGTTTTTTCAACTGGATTGGCAAGGCTTGGTATAACAAGATTCTGGCTTTTCCAGGAAAACTTCATGACAAAAATGTATATCCCTTCTAGGCTCACAAATGGAACAGGTTTTATAAATCATGAATTCATTGAGAACCAAACAAATTCAACATTCTTTTAGTTTCCATATCAAGGCATTTTGTCAAGCATCAAGATTGGCTGGGATGTTTAAACCGGAAAGTTTAATCTTGGGAACAAAGTTTCAGTTTTTGAAGACAATCCTCCGAATGAGAGCTGACAATTTGGGGGGTTCAGGAATTCCTAGATGTTCCTCGATGACCACTCCTTTAATAAGATCTTTTCTTTTGGGGTATCGGCACTATCATCGATGGCATCGAAAATTCCCATTCTACTCTAGACCGCCCGTTTTTTTGGGTTTTCGCCCTAGAGTCCCATTCTTTTCAATTTTTCTCTTTTTTTTCTTTACCATGCACTTGAGAATTCTAAATTCTTCCTTAGTGAAATGAGAATTTGATAAGATGGGATAAAATCTGAGGAAAACCCTTCAAATTAAACATTCATGCTTGATCAAAATGGACTTTTAAAGCACGTAATGTAGGCCATGGCTCAGGATTCATAAAGAAAGGATAAATAGGCCCAAAATATGTGTTTGAGGGTAATCAGATCAAGGATCCTTTCTTGAAGAGGATTTTCTTTGAAGCATGTGTCTCTTCTTGGACATTTCTTTCTTTTTGATTTTGCTCTTTTTCTTCCTTGCTTTTGGCTTTCAATTTGCCATGTCTTTCACACACATTTTTTTATTGTGTTTTTTGTTTGTTTTTCTTGGCTTTCATTTCGTCATCTTTTCCTCTTCTTTTTTTCTTTGACAGAGTGCGCCCGTATTTATTCGGGGCTCCATTTGCTTTGTGTCTGTCCCTGAGCTGTCACTCATTTCTCAATGATCTTTGAAAAGATCTTTCCTCGCATTTGCCCCCCAGTGTAGAGGGTAATCCTTGATCAGGGTTCAAAGAATTAAGAATTCTTTTGGCTCAAAAGGGGTGACTATGGATAATAATTTTTTTCTTGTGAAATGGATATGAAAGATGGCCATTCATCATATCAAGCCCAAATATTCTCATTGAAAAGCAATCCTCAGGGGAAATAGATATTCAGAATTTCATTTTGCACTTTGGAATCATCCGAATTCTCATATGCATGATAACATGATTTTTCTTTTTCTTTTTTTCTTTTTTTTGTTTTTTTCGTCGCATGCCCCCAATGATTCATGCATTAGCCCATCCTTCTTCACTATGTATCCATCATTTCCACATATGATGCCCCAATTTGATTAACCATGCGAATTTGTATCAACGAGGAACATTGCAAGTCTAGGTCTGTTTTGAAAAGGCTGAGTTTCCAATCTGAGTTCTTTGAAGAGACAAGGAAAATATGACCCAAAAACAGGTTTTCTCTGGGACAAGGGATAATCTAGTTTAATCATTGTGCCCCGGGGTGTCAATCATGAAGTGATGTCTGGGCAATTAGTGTTTTGTGGTCATTGGGAAAGGTCATGAATGGTTTTAGCACAATCTTGACACACACCAAATTATCAAAATCTGGATTCTTGAAAGAATGTCTCATTTGTTTGATTTTCAAGGAATTCGAAAAATTTCAAAAAGTTCATTCCTTTTTTCATAGCCTAGACTAGGATCTACATCTTTGCTTATTCTATGACGACAATGGTTTAATGAAGTCAAATCATTCATATTCCTTGAAGCATTAGGTCTTTCAAGTGTTCTTGGTTTAAGAGATTTGGGCTTAGGAAAAAGTAAAGAGAGGGGAGAAGGTATTGGGTCATTTGTAACACTGATCATCAATATTCTCAAGATTGTTCATTATTTCATGTGAAAACCACTTATTTATTGTGTACCACAAATTTTCTCAAAGTTTCATTTTTTTTTTTTTTTTTTTTGCAATTTCAAATTTATTGCTAAAATAAAATGAACACAAAATATTTAAATTCAAAATTTATTTATTTCATGTAGATGTCATCATGAGACAAGAGCTTTCATTATCAAAGTGTAGAAATATATGCATCAGAATGCTCCTATTGACATGCTTTCAAAGATAACAATTCTTATCCTCAAAATTCTTCAAGAGGAAATCAATTTATGGTAAAACAGATTTCCAATGTTCGATAAGCTCTGGAATCAAAATGCCATCATGGACAAGACCTTATATTTTTTTCCTTCAGTTGTCTGCATTTTTTAGTCGAATGCCCAATTGCCCCAATGTGATACTTGCACTTGCTGTTGGGGTCATAGCTTTTAGCTGACGAAGAAAACTCTTCAAAGCTAAGCCAATTTCTATTTCATCTTATTAATGTGTTTCATGATGAATGAGCTATGAATGTCATGAGTGCAATTTGATGCATGTGAAGGATAAACAAAGTTATGTGTGGTCATATACAGTGGAAACATGTTGACCATGTATGTTATAAATGCAACATGATGCCAACATGATGCATTTAAAGAATAATAAATTAATGCATGGATATATGCAATGAATGACCATGTATGTTCCAAATGTATTTCCCAATGAATGATCATATACACTATGAATGCCATACAATGTCAATTATGATGCATGTGAAGAATACATGACTGACACAGAGTATATACAAAGAAAGTCATGCTGGCCGTGTATGTCATGAATGCAACCAGATGTCAATATGAAAAATTAATGCATGAGCATATCATGATGACTGTGTATGCCATGAATGCAACCTGATGCCAACATGATGCATGTAAAAAATAAGCAAATTAATGCATAGATATATACAGAAAAATCATGCTGATTATGAATGCATGAATGCAACCTGACAAATAATTGATGGGATGCAAAATGCAAAGGGGGAGATATCAAGGAGGAAATAAGAATCGGAGGAACTTAATCATCAACCTCTCATAAATTTGAAACATAATCAATTCATTCCCACATCAACATTCACAATGGTATAAACCATGTTTTACAAAATTTGAACAGTGGTTAAGACTGTCCTTACAAGCACTTTATTCTTCCTAACATCCTAAGGCTATAAGAGCCGGCTACTGAAAAAGTGAAATCCTATTACATCATATAAGACCGAAGTCTTTCCACCTCAATGATGTAAATCTCCCAATCCTAATGACGCTTTCCCAGTCCTCTATCAATCAGTGTCGTGGGATCCAACCACTTGGCATTTATAAGAGTTTGCACTTTCTTTTTGAATGCCATACAGTCTTCAACGTTATGGCCAACAATTCCACAATGATAATCACATCTTGCATTTGGATTATACCACATTGGATATGGTGGTAACAGGGGTTTCAATGGGACACAGGCAACCATGTGATTTTGGATCAGTATAGGGAGGAGCTCTTGGTAGCTGATTGGAATGGGATCAAAAGGCATTTGGGTCTTATCCTGGGGTCGTTTCTTAGTCACACATGGCCTAGGAGTTGGGGCACTTGGTGGTGGCACTAAGGTCCGAACCGGAGTGTTTACATGGAGATGTGGCGGAACAGCATGGTGAGGGTATGGATTTGGACACGAGGACTTTGGAGGTTGTACATAGCTCGAGGTTCCTATCCCAGGTACTGGATAAGGTGATTGATGAGGGAAATAGTATGAACTGGCAGTTGTTGGTGATGGTGTGGGATTCTGGAATCCCGTAGTGGTCATCCCAATGGACGATTGGACCATAGTAGGGTTGGGATACTGGTTTGGACCTAGAACAGTTTGCAGGTATGGTACTGGATTCGAGGTTTCTGTCTTTGGTATCAAGCTTTCAGGTTTAATTATTTTCATGATTTTGTCCACAATTTCATCAGGATTGCAACCTTTGTGGCATTGACAAGTGCAGGATCCAGCAAGGATTGTATGTTCTGGACCTAATGGTTTTGGTTGATCCGAAGATGATGCGAAGCCCTGAGAAAGTTCCTTTTTACTGTTACCCATATCCTCAACCATTTTCAGCAATTTGGCAAGTTGTTCCTTCACCTCTCGGATTTCATGTCCATATTCCTCTTGATTGCGTTCCAAAGCAACAAATCGTTCCTCCGATTCATTCCTCATATCTCGAATCCCTTTCATGCAAATGAAAATGTCATGAGATTAAGAATACAATTATGAATGTACATGCTCTATTCCTATGTGCATGAATATACTGATAATTAATGCATGAACATATACAGAGAATATGTATGATGACTATGTATGCTATGGATGCAATCTAATGCCAGGTATATACAGATAATGACTATGCATGTATTCTACAATGAATGAACATGCATGCTATGATGTCAAAATGATACATGCTAAGACTAAATGAATTACCACAAAGGTATACACAAAGAAATCAATGATTACACGAAATTGGTGGGACCTAAATCTTGATTATTCAACAATCTCATTATGCAAGATTTGTCTCTAAATTTATGATGATTTTTTTTTTAACATGTTTTTTTTTCTGTGTTTTTTTTTTTTCTGAGAAACCAATCACATTATTTTCAAAAGACTTTCAGGGTGGATCCTACTATGGTACAATATGCAAATGTTCATGTGACACTACCGGTTTTATGAAATCATCAAATGAAATTACCAACTGTTTACTGCAAAGAATGAGATCAATAACACAACCAAAAATGTACATGCTCTATTCACACATGCATGAAATGTGCAACATGCAAAAATGCTTGAAAAAAGATTTTTTTTTTTTTAAAAAAAAAGCTAATGAACATCTGCCCCAGCAATATCTGCTTATTTAGGCATCACGATGCCATCGAGGCGGAGTATCACATTTATTACGGGCGATGTACGTACATCGTTGCCCGATCTACCACACTTATTCGGAGTGTAAAATAGGTAACAAAAAGTTTAGAAATGTCCCTCCATGTGTTCCTATTTTCGGTATGTCTAACGGAAATTCGGCATGGCTTTGCCTAGGTTCACTATATGAGGGTGAATCGGTTCTAAGGCCCCGAATTGTTCCTCACTGTCGCCGGTGAAGGCTAGTAAGGCACCCCGATAAAAGCGGGTTCAATTCGTTAGAGTATATTTTCCTATGCCCGTACGGAGGATTATCACGAAGGCATTAGGTACTTTATACTCCGAAAGTGTTTCACTAGCCCATACGGAGGATCATCACGAAGGCGTAGTTACTTTACTCCCACTTAAAAGGACGGAACCCGGGTAGAGGATTCATGTTATGCAAATGCAAATACAGTGTGTGCGGAGGAATAATAAACCTTTCACCACCTATTCTACAAACCTTATTCTAAATGCCCTAGCAATTAAAACATTCAAGAATAGTGTAACGCATTAACCAACAAGCAATTATAATATACAACCTTAAATAACTAGAGAACAAAAATAAAATGCATGCACATGAGTATGAACATATTTAAAAACAATTTATTATTTTCAAAATTCTCCTTATTAAAAAATGTGGGAATTAAAATCAAATACCAATTAAACCAACAAAACCGAGACTTTGATAACACACGATTAATTCTAGGCCTGACTCTCTAATATGTCCCCAGTGGAGTCGCCAAGCTGTCGCAACCTAAAAAAAATAAATAACGACGAGTCTCATCGCAAGACTTTACTATTCGTTAGGCGTGACATTAAAAAAAATCGAGGAAAAGTCGACTTAATTCCTCTAGAAAAATGAAGGTTTTGAAAATGACCTTAAAAAAGACATGGAGTCGCCACCAATCTTTTTTAGCTAGGTGTGATCGGCCACCTATTAAAACCGGTTTTATAAAATATTTTAAAAATTAATTAAAACATTTTAAAAACCAATTTCAAATCTGCGTTTTAAACCAGAGAAATCAAAGAAGCGGGTTCGGGAGTCGGTTACGTGTGGGGAAGGATTAGCACCCCCACAACGCCCGTATAAATCGGTACCTTATTAATCGTGTGTTATCTCAAGTCTCGGTAAAAAGTTGGTTTTAAATTTAGTATTTCAAGTTAATTCCCAATTTAAAGAAAAATAATTTCATTTTTTTTTATTGAAAATGATTCAGAATTTATAAATTCAAAATTTTCCTATATTCCCCAACAAACGTGGCAAAATATAGAAATTTTTATTAGTTTTGGAAAACTTTCCGAATCATTCTCTTTTTTGAAAGAAAGATATTCCTTTATTAATGATAATTGATGATATTCCCTCCAGCAAACCCGGTAGAGAACTCATGAATTATTTTAACTCGGGAATATCTTTATTTTTATTGAAAACCATTATCTTTTGAAAACATTTAAAATAAATGAATACGTATATGCTAAATAAAGATAACTAAATAAAAGCATAGGATATCATGAAATATTCGAAACCATATAATAAACCATGTAACATCAAAAAATATAAATCAAAATAACAACAATATCATAGAAATTATTATAGCAAGAATCACATATTATATAAAATGCATGAATATAAAAATGCAATGCATGAAATGTATTTTTTTCCTTTAATTAAGGAATTCCGTATATCTAAAAAGATATCCGGCTACCTTAGGAAAATATGTCAAATTAAATATTCTAAAACCAAAATACTTTGTGATTGTTTGAAAACAATTTTGAAAAGCTTGAATTAAAAATAAAAACTGGGCTAATTTCTTTAAAATGGCTCTAATTTCCTAAGTTTAAAAAATCCGGACTTGACTACCCTTAACCCGGGACTTGAAAAACCATTTTTAGAGTTTGAAAAGGCTTAGAAATTACCCTAAGTCAGTAGCTAACCCTTCTAATCAGCCCACTCTAAGTAAATTAACCAAAACAGAAAATTGTTTTTTTTTTAAATTCAATTCTGACTCCACTGTCCAGTTTTAATCCACGAATTTTTATCCTATTTTTAAAAATTCCAAAAATTCTAAAAAACATACTGGAAACTCAGAACATGTAAAACTACACGAAAAAAAATCGGCTTAATTTTCGAATCAAAGATGAATTCCCAGAAAAATCAGAGATGTACGAGTTTTTGGAGGAGAAAAAACTGCTTTGTTTTTCTTTAAATTCAATTCTGACTCCACTGTCCAGTTTTAATCCACGATTTTTTACCCTATTTTAAAAAATTCCAAAAATTCTGAAAAAAATACTGGAGACTCACGACATTTAAAACTACACGAGAAAAAATCGGCTTAATTTTTTGATCAAAGATGAATTCCCAGAAAAATCAGAGATGTACGAGTTTTTGGAGGAGAAAAAACTGCTTTGTTTTTCTTTAAATTCAATCCTGACTCCATTGTCCAGTTTTAATCCACGATTTTTTACCCTATTTTTAAAAATTCCAAAAATTCTAAAAAAAATACTGGAGACTCAGGACATATAAAACTACATGAGAAAAAATTGGCTTAATTTTCTGATCAAAGATGAATTCCCAGAAAAATCGGAGATGTACGAGTTTTGGGTGGAAAAAAAACTGCTTTGCCAACACATTTTTTTTGTCTTTGATAAAATCATTTAAAAATAAAAATAAAAATATTTGAAACTCATAAAATGACTTGAAAGCAGTAGCTAGGACTTTTTGAAAGTTAGATAAAAATTGGCTAAGTAAAAAAAATCACAAAGGTAGAATAATCAATTTGACAAACTTAATTTTCCACAAGTGTGCTCAAGAGAGCATGACTTTGAACCATTAATTGGCTCAAGTCATTATTCAAGTGGCATGAACATGAAATGCATGAAACAATGCAGCAAACATAATGCATGAAATGCATGGATCTAAACCTAAATGTAAGGAAAATGCATGACATAAATAATATGGCCTAGACCTAACATGAACTTGCATGGCATTTAATGTAACCTAGACCTAAGACATGCATGGCATTTTCACAAACACAAGGCATGCTTAATTCAAAAATCCAACCAAATATCATGCAAATGCAAAAACCTAACAACTAGCATGACAAAAAATACAACACACAATGCAAAACACATGGAGTAGCCAAATGGCCCCAAGCTCCAACAAGCATGGCATTTTCACAAACACTTGGTATGCTAGCATGAAAAACTAAGTCATAACACAAAAATCACACAAGCATTTTCACAAACACCTAATATACCAAATCTAAAACATGCTCACTAAGATATAAAACAAGAATCATGCAAAGAATCACACAAGCATTTTCACAAACACTTAATATGCTAACTCTAAAACATGCTCAAATTTAAACAACATGAAAACAGAAAATTAAAAATGCAAAAACATGATATCTAAGACATAAATGGCAACAAACAAAGCAACCAAATTAAATATAACTTAAGAACATGAAATAACATAACACTTAAAACATCAAAAACAAAGAAAATAGCATAAACAATATGGTAAAATGAATTGAAACAACAACTTAAAATAAATAATGTAGGCCATTTGGCCATGGTGAGTTTATTGTAAAAACAAAATGTAAAAAAAATATACTTAAGAAAGGAAATGAAGGAAGAACAAGAAACATTATTTTAAAATGAAAACTCACCAAGTAGAGATTAAAATAGCAAAGAACAAGAATAGAAAATGAAAGTGCAAGAGTTGGTGCTCAAGAGCAACCTCAAGAAGCTAATATTTCAAGCTTTTCTCTTCAAACTTTCCTTTATTTCTAAACTTTTCTTTTTTTGCTCTCAACCAAGAAGATAAAAACTAAGAAAAACTAAGAGAAATCAGCCAAAATGGAAAAGAAGAAACCAAAATCTGCCTCCCTCCCTTAGGGCTAGCCTTAATGCATGGTTATATAGCCTCCAAGATGTTGTCATTTTTGTGTAACCTAATTTCCATCAAATGGCCAATAATTCAAGATGAAAAGTCATGAAATTACCACCTTTAGATTAGCATCTCAGCCCTCTCAAATTACAGCTATGCAAAAATAATGTTGACATCTTTCTTAACCTATGTGGTTTAATCACCATGGCTTGATCAAAGAGAATGGTTAACTAACTCTTGATTTTTAACCACTTGATTAAAAAAAAAAAAATTAGAAGCTTCCTCCTTTATTTGGGCTTGGGCATGACAGCACTTCTCTTTTCCAGCCCAACTCTGATTTTTTTGAAGGGCCAAAAAAGCCCTTTTCGGTTGCTTGGGTGAAATGACCATTTTGCCCCCCGGATGCAAATAAATATCAAACGGACTCCAAATTCAATTTTTCTTTTTTTAATACTTCCAAAATAATAAAATATTGAGTTCTAGAAGTTTTCAAAATTATCCGAGTCTGTTTGCTATTTATTTGGATTTTTTCTTCCCAAAAATGCCCTTTTATGCCCCCACATTTTACCATTTTTTAAACGAGCTCCAAATCAAGATTTTTCTTCACCAATCTCTTCAAAATAATTAAAAAGTGTGATCTGGAAGTTTTCATAATTTTTGGAGCTCATTTGGTATTTTTTTGGGATTTATCGGCTTGAATTACTGCATAGGAGGCCCGGGATTTGGCCATTTTGCAAACGAACTCGGAATCAAGATTTTCTTTCGCCAATCTCTTCCAAATAATTTAAAAATGAGATTTGCCAAATTTCAGAATTTTTGGAGTCCATTTGCTATTTTTCCGGGATTTATCTTTTTGAATTACTGCATAAGAAGCCCGGGATTTGGCCACTTTGCAAACGAACTCGGAATCAAGATTTTCTTTCTCCAATCTCTTTCAAATGATTTAAGAATGAGATTGACAAATTTTCCATAATTTTTGGAGTCCATTTGCTATTTTTCCCAAATTTTTCCAATTTTACCCTTTAACCTCCAAAACCCGGTTTTGCTCAAAACAAGTCCGATTTTCAGATTTTCTTCAATCTGAGCCTTGGGCCATCCTTTTTAATCATTCCTCATCCATTGGGGGCTTTGGTCTTACCAAGTCGGGCCATTTCTGTGATTCTTCCCGATTTCACCGAAATCCACTAAAAACCCTAATTCTCGGTTTTCTCCCGGATTGACTTTTTTTCGGTTTTTCTTGCAAGTGACTTCTCCATTACCCGTAGTCAGTGCTTATCTTTCATTTGGAACCTTCAATTTCGACCAGTTTGATCGTTTAAGCACTTTTCCCCAAATTTATCGGATTAGGGTTTCCTTTCTACTGAATCTCCAAATCCCAACTTCCGAACTCCATATCTTTCAATGTAGACCTCGGATTATCAAAATTCTTTCGCCATTTTTCAATTGAACTTAAAATCTTGATTTTGAAAGTGGGTTGACTTTTTCAGTAGTTGACTTTCTAGGGTTGACTTTTTCGGGGTTGACTTTTTCGGGGTTGACTTTTTTTCAAGTTTGACTTTTTGTGCTCGCCCTCTTAAACTAAGTCTCGGAGTACCACCTGCAGGATGAAAACAGTCTTTTTACACTTGGGAACATCAATATGGGAAGAAAACATACCTGTTTAGTGGTGCGGACAAAATTAGGTGTCTACAAATGAAAGCATACTATTTCATATAGTATTTCAATTTGATCAAATAATTCGTTTCTTCTGTCACCATGGTCAATATACTCTATTTCGCTTTCCTGATATTATTGATAATCACCAAAGCTGAGCTGTGGGAAAGTTTGAGAAACCAATTAGTGAGGTCAGCAAGATCAGAATTGAAACCTACGTAGTAAAAATACTTGAAAAAGATAAGATTTCAAGTCTCAAGGTCTGAAAACCTTTTCAATTTTATTTTATTACTTTGAGCTGGTTTGAACAGCTAATATATATATATATATATATATATATATATATATATTGGTAGGGTTGCGTAGGCTCTGACTTCATTCACCTTAGTAAGTAATTAGAGGTTACTAATTGACTTCATTAATGTTTTGTTCTCTTCTCAAAACTCGTTTCACTTTAATTACCTAGGATTTAGCAACGCTCTCTTTGAACCTACCTACCCCTTTTACAAGCAAAAAGTTGCCTACCCATCTGATATTCAACCATCATTAATCAATTATTGAACCCTTTTAAATGCTAGTTTTGACCAAATTGTTGTTTCCAGTTACGAATTTTACTAACAAATATCTTAAGAACACTTGTTAAAATTATTATGTATAGTAATATCTTCATTCAATGTATTGAAAATGATAAATTAAATTATCAGCTTTTGTATTTAATATAATACTTTTACTATAAATAATATATTAACTAATCTTAAAAAATAATCTAAAAGCGTTAGCAAAACCCTTCATTATTTAATGATTTATGATTAATTAGACCTTAATTACAGTTACAGTCGTCCTCTTCCTTTCTTTTTCAAGGAGAGCATCAAATATTATACAAATTAAATTAGGCTTAAATATAAAATTGTCTTGTATTATATATATATATTTTTCATTTTGTTATTTAAAATTTTTTTGATCTTAATCTGATACCTATAGTATAATTTTTGATCTTAATCGACTTCAAATATGGTATCTAATTGGGGTACAAAATTATATTATAAGTATCCGATTAAAATAAAAAATATTTTAAGTATCAAAATGTCTTAAGGACACTTGTTAAAGTTATTATGTATAGTAATATATTCATTCAATGTATTGAAAATGTTGAATTAAATTGTCAGCTTTTGTATTTAATATAATACTTTTACTATAAATAGTATATTAACTAACCTTAAAAAGTACCCTAAGGGCGTTAGCAAAACCCTTCATTATTTAATAATTTATGATTAATTAGATCTTAATTACAGTTACAGTCGTCCTCTTCCTTTCTTTTTCAAGGAGAGCATCAAATATTATACAAATTAAATTAGGCTTAAATATAAAATTGTCTTGTACTATATATATATATATTTCATTTTGTTATTTAAAATTTTTTTGATCTTAATCTGATACCTATAATATAATTTTTGATCTTAATCGACTTCAAATATGGTATCTAATTGGGGTACAAAATTATATTATAAGTATCCGATTAAAATAAAAAATATTTTAAGTATCAAAATGAAAAAAGAGATATAATAGAGGGAGTAATTTTATATTTAAGCCATTAAATTAAGACAAAAGAAAATTCTACATAAACCAACGGAATGTGTGGGATTGGGAGCCTGGCAGCCAGCAAGCCAGGGTTTATTCTCTTTTTATATTCTGTAGCGAGTAATGTCGTGGTGCACATCACCCTAAACGGCGCCGTTGATTTCGGTGATTCCTTTCTTTCTTTTTTGTCTTCTTACCTTCGTAAATACTCTAACTTTAGGTTTGTTTGCAGAATGAATTTTTTTTTTGGCTAAAAGAATAAAGTAGGAATAATAATTAGTTTATAATTTGGTTCATTTACCAGCTAACAATTTTGGTAATTAACAATAGTAATTAACATGTCTTGCTCTTGCTTGATCTGCACTGCATCCATCATTCCTTCTTATTGAAGAGGACAAATTACATCACATTGAAAACATTTATACATCATGTAAAATCACAGCTACCAACTGGGGAAGATGCTGAAACCTATTAAAATTATAAGCATTGTTACTCCATGAGATTAATTTAAAATGGTATAGTTTTGTTATGCCCATTATTCATCTGGGTTAGATGTTCAAGAACAGATCCGCTCGTCACACAGATATGATCCATATGTCAAAAAATAACAATTCCAATTATTGTCAGCTACATAGGATTTAAGGTATTAAAGGTATGAGATAAGATACAAAATTCTAATACAACATTCTCTTTAAGTGCAATCGAAGGCTTAAAATTGGAAGCACGAAATTGAGATATTGTATTCGTTCCAAGGGAAGCAAATGACCAAGCGGATAGGCTTGCGAAAGCGGGAGTTGGTAGGTCCAATAATCTTTTTAGTATGTATGCATGAATGAGTCTTGTGTGGTGAGTCTTGTGTGGTATTTGTTCCAGTTTTGGGCTAGGTGAGTTTTGAGATTAAGATGAGGTAATTTCTGCAAAGTTTACATTTTGCAAAAGTGTTGTTATTGGATAATTGTTTTTCGACTTTGAAGGTATGTCATGGTCTGTTTCTTCTATAGTGATCTCTAAGTTTTATAATAAAATTCAAGCGCTTTTCATAAAAAAAAAAAATAATACCACATCCTCTTGCATTCTACTATCTCTATTATTTGATACCTTATTTTTCTCATTACGATCTTTACTAACTTAAGAATCGGAGTGCATCTCGAAATCACAACTCGGACACCCCTTTAATTGTTTTCTGTACTTGACAAATCTCATTAGCCTTTTCCTCCGTAGCTTCTCCAAGCTACTACTTAAAAAACACATCAACAAGGTTGTTTTTTAATTAAGTTTGATAACTTAATCAATTGAATATCAAATAGGGTTTTATATTAGAGGTCTTTTTTAGAAAATGATATTAAAGCTACAAGTTTGAAAGATTTCATGAATAAAAAGAAAAAAAAAATGATATGCAAAGACTGTTCTTAAAAGACAAACACATGGAATATGGAATATAACCCAAGCATTTGACAACATTGCAAGTGAGCCATAGAGAGACATATTGACCGAATATTACCCCACTGCAAACGTATTAATTCAATAATCCAAACCCCACACACAAAAAGAGAAGAAAAAAGAAATTATTTAATTAAACACAAATAAACTAACAGAAAAAACAAAAAAATAAATTAAAAAAATTCATTTCCTGGAGAATATCTAGAGCGCATCAGGCGCTGACCGTGGCTTTGAAAACTATTAACAAATGATTAAAGCATTTTAAACATCTATTTTTTTTTTTTTTTCCTTTTCTTCCATTCTTCTTGTTGTTACTGTTTGATCAGACTCTTAAACAAATGGGATTAAAGAAAAGGAGGAGAGGGCTATGGGGGTTCGAGAATATGAGAGTAAATTAAAGGGAAAATTCAGCTAATAAAACGGGGATTTGAACAAGGAAAGAACAATAGAAAAGAACAAAAGAAGATCTTAAGACCTAGACAAGGTCACGTGATAAGAACCATGTTGATGCCAATGTATATGTTTTTTTTTTTTTATGAATTTATATTTGATACACCGACATTATATAAATTTATATATTATCGAATTATATAACATCATTTTATTAAAAATAAAATTATTTTTAAATTTTTTTAATGAGGTAATGTCATATGATTTATTAATAATGTATAAATTTATACACTGTCAAATTTATTATTATTTGGTGATTATTAGTTTATTATTAGATTAATTTTGGGTTTGTGGTATTCCACGCGCGAGTGGGGCTCGACAGCAAGGTTTCCTTAGTTTAAAACAGGAATATTTGGACACGGAGAGGGAATATTGGATATCAGGCGAAAATTACACATTAGACAAATACTACCCGTTGAATTGAATTGAACGTTTAAGTTTGGGCAATGTCTTCGAATTCCTACTTGCTTTCTTTCACGTGATCCCAACGCGCCTTACACTAGTAATATTAAATTTTAAGATAAATAATTGCAATACCTTCAATTTAAAACAGTACATCTTTTTGCATACTTTACTGGTTAAAATTCATGAATTTAAAGTTATACTATAACTGTTAAGTGTTACCCCTAAAAAAAATTTATAATGATTGTGTTTGGATCGAAAAAATACGTAGATAATATATTGTTTTTTTCTTAAATTTAGTGAAATTAATACATTAAAGGGTTTTATTGATAAATATTTTTAAAGTACTTTTTTTTAAATATCATATTAGATAAATTTATAATCTTTAATGAATTAAAAATTATTGAGTCTAATATAAGAATATATTAAAAGACTCGGATTCAGCCTCACATAGGAAGGAAAAAAAAGGGGTAAATTTTACATAACATCAATAATACAATAATTGTTAAAAGATATAATGAATAAAAATTATTTGAAAAAGAGAAATAAAAAAAAAAAATTAGGAAGAAAATTGTAAAGATAAAATTACTCTTGATAAAAAAAACTTCTCTTTCCTTTTTCTCTTATTTTTTAATTTACTTTTTTAATTAAAAAATAATTTTTTTGAAAATAATTTTTTTAATTTTAAAAAATAAATATTTAAATATTTTTTAATTAAAAAAATTTAAATAATAAAAATAATATTTCTAAAATTAAATTTTTTATTTTAAATTTTTTAAAAAAATATATATTTAAATATATATTTAATTAAAATTTTTAAAAAATAATATTTTCTTAATAGGAGAAGAAAAGAAAAAGAGATTTTTTCATTAAGGATAATTTTGTTTTTACAATATCTTTTCTAATAATTTTTAAATTTTTCATTTTTTTTTTAAAATAACTCTTATCTATTATATCATTTAACAATTTTTTAACTATTGAAAACATGTTTTTCGGATTTACTCAAAAAAAAAAATAAAAGAAAATTAAGATTAGGGCGCGTGGGAAAGTAATAGTGCAAAACTTAATGAAAAGAGGGCCAAGAAATAGTTGCATGTGGGTCTGCGACCCTGGTGTCGCCGGACACCCCAGCCAATCTGACACTGCTCCTCTCTTAAATAATCCCTGCTCCATATTCCTTCCCTCCTTATTACTCACTTATAGGTGTCCATCGCCCGGGCTGGGCTGGGCTGGGCTGGGCCGAGTTGGTTTTTGATTTAATTTATGTATGATATTAATATTATATTGTTTATTCAAGTCATGTCTGATTCGAAATATGAGTCTCAAATTTTGTCCAAATCCGTTCATATTTGTAAATGGATAACTCAAACCCGTTTAGGCCAGTCCATATTATTATTTTTTCTAATTTTTTTAAAAAATATTATTTTTATTTAATTTTTAGTAATTTTATATATTTTTAATTTATTAAATTCTTAAACATGAGTAATTTAATATATATATTTTTAATGTTTATACTATAATATTATATATATATATTTAATTTTTATATGATATAAATTATATAATATATATAAAAATAAAAATAATATATTATTTAATTAAAAAACGGATCGGGCCGAATCTTGAATGTTGGAGCCAAAACCCAGTCAATTTTTTAAACGAACCTTATTTTTTTTTGCCGAAATTCATTTTTCGAACTTAATATTTTTGTCGAAACTCTTTTAAATATGAACGAATTTTTAGACTTAAATAAGTAATCCGATCCTTGTACAAATTTATTACTCACAACACCAATTCTTTTTCATTCCCCCACACCCACACGCACATGTACAGCTCGATGCTCATTGGCAATTCGGGTTTTTGCCATACCTGCCCACCAGGACTCTAACACTACTCTATCCACACGAGTTTAGCTTAGCAGCCTCAATATAATTTTAAAATCATTATCTTATGGTTTTAATTTTTTTCGTTGTTAATATTTATGATTGATATTTATCATAATTAATCGTAATAATATTCATTAAATTCACAATCGTAATAAACACGATAAAATATAAAATACATTAACAATCGTAATTTAAATCTTACATACAGTTGACCAATGCTGGCAAATATGGTCGGTTTAATCAGGAGTTTTTAAGAGCTGGGGTGAACGTAACTCCCCCCCCCCCCCCCAAATTAATTGCTATCTGTTTTTGAGCATAAAACCCAGTAGCTTCATTAATTGAAAAAAAATATATATTAATAAAAAGTAATAATCAGGTTTTTGATAAACATGAGAAAAAGGGTAGGTATGTTTTGGTATATATAGCATGGAATTAATGATTATTATTGTGATTAATTATGTTTGTCGCTTTGTTAAATCTTTCAAATCGCAGCAGCTTAAGCATGAACATCATGTGTTAGGCAGTAAGCTTTCAAAAAGAAGAACAAAAAATTTAAGAAGTTTATGCCATTTTAATTTGTTTGGAAAAGACCTAATAAAAGCAGTTGAAAATTTTGAGCAGGCGATTTTTTCTTTAGATCTGATAATTTTGGTAAGATATAAAAAATAATATTCATACGACACGAATATAATCGTATCAAAATTTATATAGCACGAATTATTAAAATTTATATAAATATATAACACAAATATAATATAAATACACGAATTATCAAATTTTATTTTTGGATCTTTGTTCAAGAAATGAAAAGGAAAATATTTTAATTAGACCTGCTCATGGGCCGGGCAGCGGCCCATTTTTTAAAAAATTCTTTGCCCAGGTCCGGTTCTGGGTCGGGCCGGCCCGATAGGCCCGAATTCACTGTTTATAATATTAAAAAAATATTTTTTATTTTTTATAATTAAAATAAAATAATATTATTATAATAAAAAATACTGTTCCGGACTGGATTAGGCCAAATCAAAAATATTTTATTCAAACTCGATCTAATATGGGTCGGGCCGAGCGAGCTGCCCGACCCATGAGCTCCAGGAAAAGCTAGGAAATTAAATTAGTACAACAAAAAAATGTGGGAATTGAAGGAGGGGGAATTTAAATGGGGGTAGCGATCCTTGCCTTCACCAAGGTAGATATATATATAAAAGAGAGATCTATTTACACTAATATAAAATTAAATTAATTTTACACACTTCAATAATTTTTTATAAGATTTATATTTGTTTAATCTGACCGTCGTATTTCATGTTCTATTCACGTAGATAATACATGTCGAGTTTCGAGTAAATTAAAAATGTTTAACTATTTGTTCGATGTAAAAAACTTTCAACCGTTAAATATATATTAAAAAAGATAATATTCTCGATCGATATGATTAGACGTATCAGATCATTTAAAATTTTACGTGCATGACGAGTACGATTATATTGTTAAATCCAAAGATCAATTTGTTAAAATATAAACCTTATAAAAAATTATGAAACTTTGTAAATCTAATCTAATTTAAATCCAACGATCTTTCCTTTTATATATTATCACTGATCTCTAGAGAGAATGAGAGAGAAAAACTCAATTTTCCATTCCAAATAATTCCTTTGAATAGTACCCTTCTTTTGTTTTCTCGAATTCCAACCATTCCCCTGCATAAACCACCATGATAAAATCCCTGGCTGTCACTGCCATTCTCATTCCCCTATGATAAACATAAGGAAAAACCCACCCCTTCTTTCCCCAGAGAAAGCCCTTTTCATTAACGTTTCCTTCAAACCATCATCCCCAAAAAAACTCTGTTAATTACTTTCTCATTTCCTGCAATTGATTTTTGTTTTTGTTTAATCTGACTGGTTGTAGTCTCTGCAACTTTTTTTAACCTCTGATCTTTCTATCAAACCTATAGGGATCCTACTAAAAAGCCTTTATTCTTTTCACTCTCTCTCTTTCTTCATGCAAATGATGAGGCACTCGTGATATAATCACAACATTTCCTTTCCTTTTCGGCTCTCTTCATTTCTTTACCTTCGAAGTTCTAAACCCAACTTTTCCTGTCAATTTTCTTTTCCTTTTCCTTATTTTTTTTTTGGGGGGCAGTGCTTTGCTTACACTTTTCTTCATTCATTCTCTCTATTTTAATTTATCGTCTCTGTTAAGTGTTGACATATATACCTGCTGCAGGGCTTTTTGACTAAGATCTTCACCTTTTTTCCTTATGTTCACAAGCTCCAATACTATAATGAGAACCACACCTTTGCCTGATCTATCCTTGCAGATTAGCCCACCATCCGTTTCAGATTGTAAGGCTAAGGAAATGGCCTACGATGGGTTATCAAGGAAATCAATCTATAGTGATAGGAGTTCAACGACTGATTCTGGCAGCAGTGGAAGCGATTTGAGCCATGAAAATGGATACAGTAATCCTGGTCCTGGAGAGCCCACGTTGAGCTTAGGGTTTGAAATGGCAGATTTGGGTCCTCCTCCCCATTTACAGCAACCAAGAAACCTTAACCATCATCAGCCCCAAATCTATGGTCGTGATTTCAAGAGAAATGCAAGAATGATCAATGGAGTAGTGAAAAGAAACATCAGAGCTCCCAGAATGAGATGGACTACAACCCTCCATGCTCATTTTATTCATGCAGTCCAGCTTCTTGGCGGCCATGAAAGTAATATATTATATATCTTTTCATCTAGAATAAATATATTTACTTTTTTCTCTTTTCTCTGATAGTGCAAAATGGAAACCTTTGTTGGAAAAAGCATAACAAGATTACATGTTTGTATTGGCAACTGTCACAGGAGCAACACCAAAATCTGTCTTAGAGTTGATGAATGTCAAGGATCTAACCCTATCTCACGTGAAGAGTCACTTGCAGGTAGGGTTATACTGTGGGCAATCTTCTTTTCTTTGAAACTTATGTAGTTGAGAATTGCTATTATTTTTCATAGTTGTTTTGGCACCTTTATCGTGTTCTATTTAATTTGTATTTAAATGATTCAACGGTAGTGGGTATGGAGAAACAAAGGGGTAAGGACAAAAGGGCATCTCTAGATGGTAATCTTAGCGATGTGGATTTTTTCTCATTATCTCTATGGGTGTTCTTCTGTGTTCATGCAGATGTATAGAACAGTGAAGAGCACTGACAAAGGATCAGGTAATTGGATTTTCCCTCTTAGAAATACACATAACGTTCATTACGCAGCATAACGGTCATGACCGTAATAAAAATTGAGATTTTCACATCGCATTTTACATGTTATGTAACGTCTGCGACATTATCAAATTCAAGTCCGCAACAATCACGACGCATTACGTAACACGTTCGTAACACCCGCAATCACATCTGCGAGACCGAAATTTAAAACTCTGACTACAGCATTTTTATTTCTCTTCTATTATTTATCTAATTTGTTTGAAAGCTAAGTTGGTGACCAAGTATGACAGAAAACTCTATCATTTGATCCACCATTCCCCACTAAAACAGAACCGTATGGGAACTATTAGATTGACTTGAGTCTAAACATGAATTATTTGCTGGGTGTATGATAAAAGCTAGAGCAGTGGCTTAACTTTTATCGTGGGTGTTTCAGGTCAAGTGCAGACAGACATGAGTTTGAACCAAACGAAAGAGATTGTTGATTTGGATGGAAGATTATCAGCAACCTCACCACATCCGACACCACAAAGGACCCAAAGGTGAGGACATCTGCAACATATATCTCCTTTCTGTTCTCGATCTGCTTAATTTCCTTTTTAATTTCTCTATCTAAGAAGCTGCATCATGATCTTCTATTATATCTTCACAAATTTTAAAGATAAAATAATGCCTAATTTAAATGGATGCATTAACCACTATGCCAAAAATAGTCTTAGACATATTTTTGTTATAGCATTTCTCAAATGTTGTTAGACAGCATCTTGCATATTGCCATTATATATTATAATGGCCAATAATTACAACATTTTTAAAGTTTTTAAAAGCATTTGATATGTGCTGTTATATATGTTATCATATAAACATGCTTTTGGTAGCACTTATAATTGGCTATCATTGAGATCTTTTGCAGCAATTGAAAAATGCATGGAAAAGTTCTTGAAAAACTGTTATAACGTAGAAATAGCAGCATTTTGATAAATATTATTATACATATGTAAAAATGCTACTAAAGACATAAGACTGTGGTTACATATACAGCACATAAAAAAATGTTGTCTTATGTTACAATAGTAATTTTTTTTAAAATTTTCACAACATTTCAAAATGCTATTATATGTCAAATTTGATGTAATAAACTCAATATGATCGTACATATGCACGCATATACACATATCCTTGGCAATTGAATGTTTTGGTCCAACATGTTGTCTGTCATTGTTTATGGTGTAGATAAGGCCAGTTTATTAGAGTCTCAAAGTACATAGATTTTGATGAAGATGACCTAGGGTTTTTCGTGTTCCATTCCAAAACAAGTTTCATCCAACTCTTACCCGTTGGATTTCGAATGTATTAATCCCTATATCCTCTAAAAAAAGTCAAGGTTTTTTTGTTCAAATCTCAATGCTGCTATAATCTGACGGGTATTTCTTCTGCTACATTTTACGAGAAGCACCCTAAACCTCGCATGACCTTTGTACTCATTTGTTGATCTAGTAATTAATTAATTATACACTTTGCTGTCTCCTTTCGTTGACTTCCCCAAAAGATGGCTTAGTATAATGTAATCTTGTAAAAGCAAGATTTTGGAGTTGCATTCCTAATCCGAGATATGTTAAACAAGAGTTTCATGCTTTCCCATGCTCTACATTCATGGATTTAGATAACCATCGTTGAAGCGATATAGTGATTGCTATTTTACGGTTTTAGTTTTTTTCGTTATTAAAATTTATCGTAATGGGTATGAATAATTAGAGGTTTGTAATCGTTAAACTTACGATTGAGAATTATAATTTAAAAATATCATAAATAACTTTTTTATGATTATAATTATACTTGTTTTCTTTTTACAATAAGTTGTGTAAAATAAAAAAACATTACGACCGCAATAACTACGATCCTTTACGTTGACAAAACATGTCTGTAATTGTAATTTAAATCCCTGTTTACATGATTTAATTGAATCAATTATATCTGGAGTCTTGATATTATATGTCAAAACTTGAAGAGAAGAGAAGAAATACTATAGATCATAGATATATCCCCATCACGTAATTATAACAAACTTTTCCAATTTTATTTTCAGAAAGCCAATTTTTATACACACATTTTAAATACATGAAATGAAAACCCTCTTTCTGTGTTGCATCTTGAATTAAATCATGATAAAACAGTTAGAAATTAATAGATAGCAAATAGGATCCATGTATGCATGAAGGGGGGATTTAATTTAGCCTAATACTTGCTACTGCTCGCTTTGTTAATTATATTCGTCCTGTTCCTTCTATACATCTTCCCATAGTACTAAATCGCGGTTCGCGGATTTCGTCACAAAAACGGTTGCGATGCCGCAGTTACGGGTGTCGCTAGTATTACGTAACGTGTTGCGATTGTCGTGGACGTTAATTTAATAGTATTTCAATGAATTTGATAATATTGCGGACGTTATGTAACGGGTAAAATACGATGCAAAACTTTCTATTTTCTTTACGTCGCGACCTTTACGTAACGTAATGGCCTTATTTTAGAACTATGCATCTTCCTCTTCCTGGAGGAGAAGCTAGCGGGCCGGGCCATATTTAATCTCGGTGTTTCCTTGTTTGTTTGCAGCGGTTCATGGCTATCCTCAACGGAGACAAAGAATTTGATCATATCAAGCCATGGAAATGGCTTGAATTTTAAGCCAAAGGATACCAAGGTATATATGAGTACATCACTGAAAGTTCAATTAGCTATATCATTCTTTTAATAATGAATCGTATGATAAATTTTGGTTTTGCTATAGGTGGACGGAGACAAGGAAGTGCTTCATATGTCGGATAGAATGAAGGAGAGATTAGATTCCAGCTCGTTGTCGCCTTCAGACATGTTCCTTAACCTAGAATTCAGCCTCGGAAGGCCAAGCTGGCAAATGGATTATGCTGAATCTTCAAATGAGTTAACCCTTCTCAAGTGTTAATTAGACACCATAAAAACCAGCTAATATAATGTTTTTTTTCCTGTGAATTTTGGGGGGGGGGGGGGAATATATCTAACTTGCATGCACTTGCTTGTTCCATGTTCTTTAAATTTTGTCCGGAATGGAAAAGGAAAAAGGTAAAATAAAGTGTATGTAGTTAGGAATGACAGTGGGTTAGATATCTGTTTTTTTTTTTGTAATATTCGAATTCGAATTCGCAAATCTTTTTTAAAATCCGAATCTGTTTATTATCCACATTAAATCCGAATATTATTATCCGAATCCGAATTAAATAACATTATCCGTCGGATATTCGAATCTGTTAAATATCCGAATTCAATAAGTAAAAAAATTAAATTAAATTATAAAATTAAACAAAAATTAATTTTGAATTCAAATAAACGGATAACGGATTCAGATAACCGAATCCGCAAAAATAAACGAATTTGGATAGTCAATTCGGGTATTTGAATCCGTTATCCGCATAAGTAATACGGATTCGGATAATGGATATCTGAGATTTCATATCCACATTCGTTTCGAATCCACTGCGGATAATAATTATAATATCTGAATCTAAATTTTATCCGAATTTACAAAAAATAAATCGAATAATTATAAATATTCGAATTTTCCTTATCCATTATCACCTTTTATCTGTAGCCTTGTGAAGGTCGTCAAAGCGCTCTTGTTCCATATAATTTTGATGGCATTGTGGAAAAGAAAAAAAAACAGCATACTAAAATCCAGCAACGATCTTGATATTTCTGGGCCATGGCCTATGGTCTTTGCTAGGGTTCTGCAGCCTTCCAGGAGGGTCCCAAACAATGAAAAGGTGGGTCAAGCCCTACGTACCCTAGTGCGAAATATCTGGGACAGTTTATGTCAATCAATTTCGCACTCGTTGCTCTCTGTGAACATTGAGCTGCTGGGTATGGCCCTGCCTGGCTCCTGACCATGGATATGATTATAGCCAAGATTTGAATGCTCTTACAGGGATCAGCTGGCCGTAGAAATTGATAAGAGATGGGTCCATACTCCTTACATGCTAATAACTACTCGGAAAAGCGTGATCACTCTCTTAGGACCCCATTTCTCAGAACTGTCATGAATCATGATTGTTCTTCTTCAAATTACTATCCGAGCTGTGACCACCAAGTTTGGCCGGTTCTTTCGATCTATGTTATTCGAATTCGGATATAAGTATTGGATACGAAACGTAATAATATTGGACATGACACGAACACGACAGCGAAAAAATAATTAAAAACATGATAGTATTACACGACACAAAACGAAACAAAAAAAATAACACGAACACGAACGAATACACGAATGTCTCAAAATCTATTTAATACGAATTATTAACGTATCAAAGTTTATATAAATTTAAAATACTTTAAACACGATTATGACACGATAAAATACACGAATACGATACGGATACACAAATTGCTAGGTCTATAGGATTCGGGTATGTTCAATTTTTTTAAAATTTTTTATGTATTTAAAGGATTCTTGTAGGATCATATCCTCCGATCCAAATATGTGTGGGACATAAATATTTTAAAAAAAAAAATTTAAAAATCGAAGCAATGTAACTTTCAATTGACTATTGAAATCCTAGAGTAATTTAACATATCCAACTTACAGGGATTTATTTTCTTTTGGATTAGCCAGGAAAGAGAAGAATACGCCTATATTGTAGTATGCTAATATAAGGAGCATAGATTTCATGTAAAATATATGTCGGCAAAATCTTTGGTTGAGGTCCCCTCCCCTGTTCAATCTCAACTTGATCATTTTTCATGAAAAGGGATAGCAAATCTTTTGAAAAAACAAGAAATAAACCACATAACATAGAGATTATACTCAATAAATTGAGTAATTGATGCTTTGAACTTGAAATTAAAATCAAAGGGATTACTATATTTAAATTAAAGTCCCATATACATATATGACAGAATCATAAATGGAGGGAAGGCAAACGCTCACAAAAGCCATTACGAAAAAAAGCAAACATATAAATTTTTTTCCCCATTGTTAGTTGTCGTGTAATTGCCCACGCCCCTTTTCTTCATCACTGCAGTGAAGAAATCAGAAAATGAAATCTTGTACTTTTTCATTTGGAGATATATGGTCGCTATCAATCTTTTATTTCCCAGACTTTAATTCCTGCCTGTACATTTTTCTTGAAGGTTAAACAAAAAATGAAAAGAAAAGAAAAAGGCCCGTAAGATCCAATCTCGATTCTGTGCTGATTATCAGGTTGGTTCCTTTTGTTGGAATATGGTATGGCTCAAAGTCACATTTGGTGGCTTAGCACCAATAATGGAGCTACCACTTGCACCACTTGCACCACCAATAATGGAAGCTACCACTTGCAAATGGATGGTGGCTATGGTGGCTACCACTTGCAAAGTGTTCACACCAAGATAGGTGGTGGAAGGTGGCTATGGTGGCTGCCACTTGCTTAGTGTTCACACCTTGATATTATGGCTATAAATAGCCATGTAGAGATGAGAGAGTAGAGTAGAGTTGAGTATGTGTTAGAGCTAAATTGTTGAAGCAAATACTCTGTGTTTATAGAGTAATTCGGTATTGTGTTGAGTTGTGAGTTCAGTGCTTGTGTAGCACCTTGAATTCTGTATATGTTTGTACTCTAAACTCCATTAATACAAAGCTTCAAGCTCCTCCTCCCGTGGACGTAGGCACAGTTGCCGAACCACGTAAAATATCAGTGTTTTTTCAGTGTGTTTAAATCGGTTTTAGTAATATCAATTCGCTTCCGCACAACAAATTGGTATCAGAGCCAATTTTTACGTAAAACCGAGTTTGTTCGATTCTGTCCGTTTTTCAAAAGTGCTCCAATTTGTGTTTTGAAAATACTAGGTTGAAGAGGTCGTTGAGAGGAGTGCAACAGAATCAACCGGAGCACCAGAGGAGGCCGCACGCGCCCACACGCGTCGCCAGAAGAAGCGCCCACGCGCCCCACGCGCCCACGCGCCGCACGCGCCTCCAGAGGTTGCAGACGCGTGACACCCACGCGCAGCACGCGCCACACGCGCCTCCAGAGGTTGAAGACGCGTGAAGCCCACGCGCTCCACGCGCCACACGCGCCGGCCACCCAAACAGCTCCACGCGCTCCACGCGCCGCCGTACGCCGCCCACGCGCCGCCGCAGGTCCGACCAACTTTTTCGGGCTATTTTTTGAGCCGTTTCAGAACACTATTCCGAGACTTTTCCGAGCCGGTTGAGCTAAACCGAGTCCATTTCGAGCCACTTGCAGCTGAATATTCGCAGAATATTCACCGTGTGTCCAAAATTTACACAGTTGGACCCGTTCCTGGCTATTTCGACTATTCCGGACTCAACCGCGGCATCCGTTTTTCCATACAGGTACCGGAAAAACACTTTGTTGGTAATTTTGTTTTATTACCATGGCAGAATCATTAGAGACACATGAAACAACCAGCAGCGCACGATCAAGTTCTTATATCAGAAAGAACTCGATGACCACTGCAAAGTTCGAGGTGGAGAAATTTGATGGCACCACCAACTTTGGCATGTGGCAGTGCGAAGTTCAGGATCTGTTATTCCGAGAGGGTTCATATATCGCTCTGGAAGACAGGCCCAGAGATATTTCGGAAGATGACTGGAAATTTATCAACCGTCAGGCTTGTGGCACAATCCGGTTATGCCTAGCCAAGGACCAGAAGTACTTTGTCATGAGAGAGAATAATGCAAAAACTCTCTGGAAACAACTTGAGGACAAGTACATGACAAAAAGCATGGAGAACAGACTCTATCTGAAGAAGAAGCTGTTCCGCTTCCAGTATATGCAAGGTATCACCATGCAGGAGCATCTAGTAAGTTTTAACAAAATCCTCGCTGATCTTGAAAATCTAGATGCAAATATCTCTGATGAAGATAAGGCTCTTACTCTGTTAAATTCCTTGCCTGATAGCTATGATCATTTAACCACTACACTGTTGTATGGTAAAAATGATATAGAATATGTTAATGTTAGTAATGCTCTGGTGAATAATGAGTATCGGAAAAAGGATCAGCATGATCACCAGAATACTACACCAGAAGCTTTAACTGTGTACAGAGGCAGGACGAACAACCAAGGAGCCGGAGAAAACAAGCGAGGTAAATCCCGCTCAAAGAGGGGATCATCGAGAACACGACTCTCGAGGGACGAGTGTGCCTTTTGCCATGAGAAAGGGCATTGGAGGAATAACTGTCCCAACATGGAGAGGTCGATTGTGAGTGTAGCTCAAGAATCTGAGGGAGAGGAAGACTCTGCATTTACAATTTCCACAACAACATACTCTTCAGATCAATGGATTCTGGATTCCGGATCTTCCTACCATATGTGTCCGAACCGGAAGTGGTTCTCAAACTTCAAAGAGTTTGATGGAGGGATTGTCCATATGGGTAATGACAATACTTGTCACACTAGAGGCATCGGAACGATCCGACTGAAAATGCATGACGGTACAATCAGACAACTTACAGACGTAAGGTATGTCCCTGATCTCAAGAAGAACCTCATATCACTGGGGGTCTTAGACTCAAATGGTTACAAGGTGACCATTCAGAATGGAGTCCTGAGAGTTGTACGTGGAGCATTCTTAGAAATGAAGGGTTATATGAAGGGAAATCTGTATCTCCTTGACAGAGAAACCGTGACAGGCAGAGCAGCAGCCTCTCACAGAATGATGGGATAATCCGACACTTCAATGTTCCTAGCACTCCCCAGCAGAATGGAGTTGCAGAAAGGATGAACCGAACTTTGGTTGATAAAGTTTGCTGCATGTTATTCCAGTCGAGCTTGAGCAAAGCATTTTGGGTGGAGGCTTTATTGTTCGCCTCCCACATTATCAACAGACTAACCTCCACCGCAATTGATGGGAAGACTCCTATAGAGGTGTAGTCCGGATATTCTGCCATTGAATATGATCGGCTTCGTAGTTACGGATGCAAAACTGGATCCTAGAGCCAAGAAAGCTGTCTTCATGGGCTTTAGTGAAGGAGTAAAAGCAGTCCGATTGTGGAACCTTGAGTCAAAGAAAGTCATCGTAAGCCGAGATGTTGCCTTTGACGAATCTGTAATGCTGAAACTGTCAACTCCAGAGAATGTGAACCAAGATTCTCTAAAGCAGGTTGAGTTTTGAATCAGAAGATGCTGGTCAAAATTCAGATGAATCTGAACCAGAATCTGATGACACCTTAACTGAAGTGGAGGAGTCATCACCGGAAATCTTTCAGCAACTTGAATCAGTTGTCACCAGTAGACCGAATAGACATATTCGGAAACCTGCTCGATACACAGACGTGGTGGCATACGCCCTTCCAGTAATTGATGATGATGTTCTGATCAATTACAAAGAAGCTGTAAACAGCCCTGTGCATGCCCAGTGGAAGGAGGCGATCAGACTTGGAAGTTGGTTCCACTTCCAACACTCAAGATATCAATTGGGTGCAAATGGGTCTTTGCCAAAAAGGAGGGTGCTACCGGCAAAGACAGCATCAGATACAAAGCCAGATTGGTAGCCAAAGGTTAGGCTCAAAAAGAAAGGAATAGACTACAATGAGGTATTTTCACCTGTTGTTAAGCATGCATCTATTCGGATCTTATTGGCTTTAGTAGCACTGTATAACCTAGAGATAGTTCAACTTGATGTAAAAACTGCATTCCTCCATGGTTCCGTAGAGGAGGAAATTTGTATGACTCAACCAGATGGTTCTGGAGTCCCCGGTCGCAGAGATTACAAAAGCAAGTTGAACCGATCACTGTATGGTCTGAAACAATCCCGTGACAGCTGTACAAACGGTTGGACTGTTTCATGACAGGATGAAAAGTACACACACAGTCAATTTGATCACTGTGTTTATTTCCGGAAACTTCAAGATGGATCATTTGTCTATCTGCTGAAAAAGGCAAGGTGGAGATCGACAGGCTGAAGGCTCAACTGAGCTCAGAGTTCGAGATGATCTTGGAGAAGCTAAGAAAATTCGAGATGATCTTGGAGAAGCTAACAAAAATTTCATCATTTCTAGCGGTTCTCTACGAAATTTTGCAGGCGGTTTTTATCATTACATATATCATCCTGTAAAAGAAATCTTTCGGACAAAATACTTATGTATCCTGTGTTTCCATTTCTTTCTTTGAAGCTTCTTTCTTGCCTTAAAGCTCTTCTGCTTTTCTTATTTTTCTCTTTTTCCAATGTATTCAATTAATTCCTTTGTTTCTTTTTATATGTTTTGGGTATCTAATATAAATTGCAATTTTATATACCATACATACAGTCTCCAGACAAATTATAGAGAATTTTGTTTCTTTTTTCAGTGGATTTGTGGTCCCAAATTGAAGTATTAATGATTTGCTAGTATTATTGGGGCATTTCAATTTCTTGGTCCTTCTTCCTTTGCCACCAATACCTTAATGTAATCCCGAGAAAGGGAACTATACACTGTAAATTTTACTAAAGATTATGTGATTGAAAGTGTCAATATAGATGAGAAATCCAGTCTTCTGAGACCTAATTATGTGAATGTTTCACTTTGCACTAATCTGATCCCATTTGGGAGAAGAAACATGCATAAAAGAAATAAGTATCTTTGTCTATGCAACAATTTGAAATTAATCATTGGGCAACCAAATTCCTATCCTATGTAGGGAGATATCAGCTTATTCAATCAGTGCTTTTTATCTTCAAAACTTTTGGTGTAGACACTTCATTCTCTCAAAAAGTGTCTTGAATCGAATTAACCAATTGTGTTCAAGATTTTTCTAGTCTGGACAAGTTTCCTCAACCAAGAAAGCAAGGGTAGGATGGCAGTTTGTTTGCTCTCCTAAATCTGAGGGGGGTCTTGGTCTGAAGGAACTTTGCTCTTGGAATAAGGCTTTTATGATACAGCATATTTGATCCCTATTAACCAAAGCTGGCTCCCTATGGATAGCATGGATTGAAGCATACATTTTAAAGGATAGGACATTCTGACAGGTGAGTGAAAATCAGAAAAGCAGTTAAAATTGGAGAAAACTGTTGAAGCTAAAGTCTCTAGCAATTCAGTTCACATGGCAGCAGGGGAATCAATTGGTTTGGAAGTTCCCTGAGGCAAAATATTCAGTTGCTAAAATCTGGAAGGAGATAAGACTTGTCCAACCTAAAGTGGAGTGGGAAAGGTTAATATGGTTTTCGCTGCATATCCCAAAACATGCCATCATATCCTGGATGGACATGCTTAACAGACTCCCCACCAAGGATCGTCTACAAGCTTGAGATATTGAAACTGCTAGTGAGTGCGTGTTTTGTCACCCAATGCAAGAAACTAGAAATCATCTGTTCTTTTAATGTGGTTTTTCAAAGAGCATATGGAAACAAGTTTTGGGATTGTGTCAGCTGCATAGAGAGGCAGGAAATTGGGAGGCAGAGCTGAGATGGGCAGTGTGTAGATTGAAGGGTAAATCTTTGATCTCTATTGTATTACGACTTGCTTAGAGTGCTTTTATTTACCAAATCTAGAGGGAAAGAAACAACAGGTTATATGGAAGTTTACAAGAGACTCCTCCACAGATCCTTGCTCACATCAAGTAGACTGTCAAACTGAGGCTTGCAGGATCAAGACATATTGCGGCAGACTTCGTAAACAGGAATTTATGTACAGATTGGGGTTTGGATAATTCAATTTTTTTGTTGCTTTAATTGATTGATTGAATGTCTTGTACAGTCAATGATTTGTTCTTGTACAGTCAAAATGTAACAGTATTACCTGCTTCTTTTGGATAAATAAAATCACTTTATTATCCCAAAAAAAAAAATTGAAATTATATAAAGAAACAAATTTGATTGTTCATGGTTGAATATTGTTGGATTATTAGCTATGCTGCTGAACCATTCCTTGATTCTGTTTGCATTTGGGCTTTCTTGTCAAACCATGTTGAATGAGCTTCATGTCTTCCATATTACTGAATAATTTCAGAGAAGAAATCCTTCTGTGTATTAATGAGTTTCTACCCGTCAGTACACTGTTCAAACAATGGGAAATTGGATTTATTGTTTAGACTGTTTACTTTGACTCTCTTCATAGATCATGATTTCTGTTATAATTTTGGAATAAGTGCTTGGTCTGTTGTGCAACATGACTGTTCCTATTTTGTCTGATTTAGGCATTTTTAAGGAATGTTTTAATGGCATTTTCTCTGCTTTTTCCGCAATGTGTAACTAATGCAGTATATGAAGAGAAATTCTTGGCGATATTCAGGAGTGAATATCGGATACGGATATGTGTCGACACGGGTATGTTTGATTTTTTCTAATTTTTTTTATATATTTGAATGATCATAACCTCATACACATATTCGAATATATGTCGGACATAAATACTTTAGGAAAAATAAAAAGTTCGGTAACATAGTGTAAGTTTAAAGTTTAAACGACACCATTCTGTTAGTATCAACTTGTCTTTAGGAAATGTTGCCTGAAAAATTGCATAATGGAAGAAAAAGAACCATTTAGATACTATCTTTAACACATGGGTCACTGAGGTCTTTTATGTTTTTACTGAGAAACTCACGAGCAGCAATTATTACATTGAATTAATTCCTGATATGTGCTCAAAGAACCTCAATTTATTTTTCCAAACTGCATATACTCATTTACATTGTTCTTTTGGTTCTTAAAATGAAAGATTTAAAAGTACTTTGAGCTACTAACATGTTGTGCGGAACTAAATCGAGATTACTAAAACCGATTTAAACACAATGAATAAACACCGATATTTTACGTGGTTCAGCAAGTGTGCTTACATCCACGGGAGGAGGAGCTTGAAGCTTTGTATTAATGGAGATGGAGTACAAACATATACACAATTCAAGGTGCTATGCTAGCACTGAACTCACAACTCAACAATACCAGAAAACTCTAATAAGCTCAGAGTATTTGCTTCAACTCTTAAACTCTTAACTCACACATTTTTCTCTCTCACTCTACATGGCCTTTTATAGCCACCATCCATGGTGTGAACACATAGCTAGTGGCAAACAAAGTAGCCACCATCCACCAACTATCATGGTGGGAGCACATAGCTAGTGGCAAACAAAGTAGCCACCATCCACCAACTATCTTGGTCTACCATCCACCAACTTGGTTGGTGGCTCCTCCATTATTGACCTTGGTTGGTGGCTTTGGTGGAACCTTGGTTAATCTTTGAGCCATTATTCAACATAACCAACCTTGATCTATTTTGTTTTTCTTAAGAGATGAAATGGCCCATTACATTGCTGAGTGTTGCATCAAGGTTTTGAGTATTATACGTGAAGAACAGATGACATCAAGTGATGATATGTCTCAGAAAATTGAGAAATGGCAAAGTGGCAAGATTCCTTCATTCATGTTTGGTAATCAGTTCTAAAGAGTTTTATATGCAGGGGAGAGTTGACTTTCTTGCTTTATTTTAATTCGATGTTATGATCTGGACTATTGACATATATGGGATATAGATATGTCACAGTTACAAGCGTTTAAGCATGCTGGTCGAAGGATGAATCAATGCCCTATAATACATTCTTTGGAACATTAGAATATTCAACAGATGAAGTATGAGCTATGTTACATGAACTTTTCATTTTTCTTAAAATATCCTTATCCGATATTTGTATCCGTATTCGGATATGGGTATATATATGGGGGTATGGGGGTATGATACCCGTGTCGGACACATACCTATATCCCACACTCACTCCCGAATCCGGATAATATAGTGTATGAGTAATTTCTGCTCCAAGAATTACCCTAAAAAGGGAGAAAACAGAAAAAGGGGTAGAAGAAACCATGCTAACAAATCTTTCTGACCCTATAGTAATATCTATAATATCCGAGCAATTTTTCTTTCTTCAAATAATGCAGACTCTAACATTTAACTGGAATAGCAAGCTAATGTGTCGCTCAGCAGCTTGCTGAGAACTATTCTCACATTATTCAGTCAGTGGTAGTTGGAGGACTTGTTTAGTCATTCAATTAAAAACTGAGGGATGAAAACCATTCAAAAACTGCTGCATAGTTCAGGCTAAGCTGTTTCTTATATTCAAATTATATTTTAGATGTGTAATATGGATATATTAAATTCTCTAGTATCTATTTTTCTCTGTAAACATGCATACACAAATCCATGTACACTGAGGAATAATAAACAGATTTATGAAGGAAAAGCCATGTCCCTTGCCAGAATTTGTTACCCAATGGTATGCTTCATGCTGACTTTAGTCGATTTGCTGTTAGCTTGAACATATAAATAGACATGAATTCTCTTCCTTGAGTTACTAAACCATGGACATGGACTCTTTTCTCCAATTAATCGCCATTGCTGTCTTTCTCTTCTCAATCTTTTGCTACAAGGTATTGCTTGGAAGGAAAAAGACTAATGAAGGTGGGAAAACTAGAATGGCCCCTCAACCAGAAGGTGCTTGGCCAATTCTTGGCCACCTCCACCTATTGGGCGGCAGTGATCAGCTTCTTTATCGAACACTTGGAGCAATGGCTGATAAATATGGGCCTGCATTTACACTCCGCCTTGGCAGCCGCCGTGCTTTTGTGGTTAGTAACTGGGAAGTGGTAAAAGAATGCTTCACCATTAATGATAAGGCATTAGCTTCACGTCCTACTACAGTAGCTGCAAAGCATATGGGTTACAATTATGCTGTGTTTGGATTTGCACCTTACAGCCCTTTCTGGCGTGAGATGAGAAAAATTGCAACACTTGAACTTCTCTCAAACCGCAGGCTTGAAATGCTCAAACATGTTCGACTTTCTGAAGTTGACATGGCTATAAGAGAACTATACAGTTTATGTTATAACAATGGTTCAAATCCTGTGGTTTGTGAACTTAAACAGTGGTTTGAAAACCTGACACTTAATGTAGTTGTCCGAATGGTGGCTGGAAAACGTTATTTTGGTGCTTCTTCTGTTGTTGATGATGGCGAGGCAAGAAGGTGTCAAAAGGCAATTAGTCAGTTCTTTCATTTAATTGGTATTTTTGTTGTTTCAGATGCAATTCCATTCCTTTGGTGGTTAGATATGGAGGGTCATGAAAAGGCAATGAAAAAGACGGCCAAGGAATTGGATGATCTACTTGAAGGCTGGCTAAATGAGCATCGGCAGAGAAGGATTTCTGGTGGAATCAAGGCTGAAGAAGAGCAGGATTTCATTGATGTAATGTTGGCCCTTGAGGAGGAAGGTCAACTCTCAAATTTTCAGTATGATGCAGATACGAGTATCAAGTCTACCTGCCTGGTATGTTGTATTTCAAGAAACAGAAATAACTTGAGTTCAGAGTTTGATTTATGATCATTTTTGTTAAAGTATTTGTTGATGAGAATCAAAAACATTTTATACTATACTTTTTATAGCTGATGATAACTGATAAGCTAACTTTTGTAAGGCAAGCTTATTAGACTATGTTGCTTCGACTTTTCATTTTTTTATTTGTGTTTAACATCTGTGTCCGACTCATATTTGGACATGGGTACGGAGATAGGATTCTCCAAAGATCCTCCAAATGTATAAAAATCTTGGAAAAAATCTCATGGTTAAAAAAATCGGATCGGAAGTCAAACCGGTTAGATCTTCAGTTCCCGATTCAACCGGTTGAACCAAGTGGTTCACTTAAACAAAAATTTAAATGTTAAATAAATATTAATTACAATATATATATATATATATATATCAAACCGGTTTTTTCGGTTTTTTTACCGATTTTCCTATTTTTTAATGGTTAAACCGGTTTTTTACCGGTTCAACTAATACCCGATTTTATATAATGTACCGAACCGGTTAAATCATCGGTTTCTGATTCAACCAGCTGGTCCGGTTCGGTTTTTTTAAACAGTGGGAAAAATTAAACATACCCGTATCGAATACATACTCATGTCCAACACTCACATCCGAATCCAGAGTAACATAGCTATTAGATTAATGTTCTTTTCAAATTTCATGTAGGCACTTATCCTTGGTGGCAGTGATACGACAGCAGGGACACTGACATGGGCCATATCATTACTTCTGAATAATCTTGAGATATTGAAGAAGGCTCAAGAGGAATTAGACCTCCATGTTGGCCGTGAAAGGCCAGTTGAAGAGTCAGATGTAAAAAACCTTGTGTATCTTCAAGCCATCATCAAAGAAACCCTACGCCTTTATCCAGCTGGTCCTCTATTAGGACCTCGTGAAGCCATGAACGACTGCACCGTTGCTGGCTATCATGTCCCGGCTGGCACTCGCTTGATCGTAAACGTGTGGAAAATTCAAAGAGATCCAAGAGTATGGTCCAATCCATCTGAATTCCTACCAGAAAGATTTCTCACTACCCATATTGATGTTGATGTTAGAGGTCAACAATTTGAACTCATTCCATTTGGGTCAGGAAGACGTTCATGCCCTGGTGCATCATTTGCTCTTCAACTTCTTCATTTGACACTTGCTCGTTTTCTTCATGCATTTGAACTAGAAACTCCTTTGGATCAGCTTGTTGATATGACTGAGAGCCCAGGTTTAACCATTCCGAAAGCCACACCATTGGAGGTTCTACTTAAGCTGCGTCTCCCAGCTTATGTGTATGCCTCATAATTAACCAGGGTTGGGAGAGGATAATTGGAGATCATGTAACTTAAGTAAAATAAGACCAACTAGAATGGAATCTTTTAGTTGATATCATCATATGTTCTGTTATATGTAATACTGTAGTTTGAGTTCTGATGAAAGTCAAAACAATGTTAAACTTGAAATTTTATAATTAATTTAGTAACTTCTAGTATTAAGATATCCTATAATTATTTTTGCAGGAATATCACTTCTCTTTTCCACATTTCGCCATTTCAAGCCAAAAACAAAGGATGATGTAGGCATCATCATCTATTTATGTAAAAACTAAGAGGTAAAATAAAGCTATGTTACTCCGATTCTTTTTTTTTTATATTTGTGTTTGACACTCGTATTCGATACATATTCAGACATGAATATAAGATACTATCTTTCAAATATACGAAATTAAAAAAAAAATTAAACGTATTCATATAAAACACATATAAACCTCAAATCCAAATAACATAATTACAAAGTGAAATTTCAATAACTAAGATTGCAAACAAAGCTTTTAAATGAATGTAGGATACTATGAAGACCATCCTAGATAGGATTGAACCATCTTAAACAAAGGTTATTTCCAAACACAATATGTAACAAACATCATCATTGTCCTATGTTTAACTGCTGACATTTTTTTTTAAAGTAAATTATTTGTGTTGACTAATCAAATGTTAAACACACACAAATACTACTATATCATCCAGTAAGGCAATCCACAATGGATATTGATTTCTTCCTTCCTTACCTAAACAATAACATTGCAGGAGTCTTTGCTATACTCCTCTCATTTTTTCCTGCTAATTAGGTGGTCTAAAGAACCATTGAAGGGCCAAAAACCACCAGAAGCTGCCAGTAGAAGGCCTTTAGTCGGTCATCTCCATGTATTAGCAGGATCCCAGCTTCCATTTTTAGCACTGGGATCTTTCCTTTCTCATTCATACCCAAGAATTTCAACAATAGCAGCACCAAAAGCTGGAGGTTCATGGCTTGTACTTGGCCATATCAACAATAGTCCGCAACCGCGATAAACGCAATACGACCGAAAACACATTGATGACCGCAATTTAAATCCCGACACCTAACAGAGTGTTGGGCGCAACATGGCTGACAAATATGGCCCAAAATTCACCATCAAGTTGTGTGTTCGAAGAGCTTTGGTTTTCAGCAACTGAGGAACTGTAAAGGAATGCCTAACCACCAACGACAAAGCCTTTAACAATCGTTCAAACATTCTTGCCATGGAGGTTTTGAGCTACAACGACGCCATGTTTGGGTAGAAGAATAAGAAATAAAAAAAACTTTGTTCTACGGGTTTTACAAAATAATTTAGTCGTATGGTGTTTTAAACTTTTAAACAAAATTGGTAATTTTGGTTGCTTTAAATTTGAATTTTAAGTTGGCTTGTGTTTCAATTAAAATTTAAACGGGAATGGACGAGAACTACGGAGGGGCGGAGGCCGTTGTGCCAAAATAATTTTATTACTTTTATAGAATTTAATTATATATAAATTTAAATAAATATAATAGTTATAATTTCTTTCGAAAGATCTAATATTTCATTTATGTTCAAAGCTTGTCTTAAACTAACTCGATTCAAATGAAGCCTTGATTATTATCTTATTGATAAAAAATAATTTTTTAATATATTTAAATATAAAATTTATAAATAATTTTTTAATATTATCAAACCTAAACAACTCAAACACCAAATTAATATTTAAAAATTTCAACCAAACTTGATCGATCCATACACCCTTCTAAATATCCAAACCAAATGATCAAAAACCAACTCTTAGAATTTTTGTATTGATCACCTTAAATTAACTTTTAGAATTTTTGGTTTTATAACTTGTTGAACCGGTTAAGCTCCTGAATGTGTCAGGTGAAGGTTTTTTTTTTTTTTGATAAGTATGTCAGGTGAAAATGATGGGCAGAAACCGAACTTACCAATAAATCGAGAAAGCACAACCGGTAGTTCTTTCTCTCCCAATTAACAGGATCTGTAAATATGGTACTAAATTGCACAAGATATATATATATATATATATATATATATATATATATATATACTCCAGCAACACAAATTCAACCAAGGATAATCACCAACAACCAATCACACGAGACACACAATTTTTACGTGGAAAACCCCTTTAAATCAAAGGGTAAAAACCACGGGACTTAGGAGTCGAGTCAAAATCTCCACTATAATGAGAGTGTGTTTACAATATCACAATAATTCAGCTAATAGAATGAGTACACAACTCTAACTTAGCTATCAACAAGTGATATTAAAATCAAAGAGAGAAAGTTGAGAAATCACCCCAAAAACGTGACTACTATTCGGACACAAAACAGTACTTTATAGTGTTCAGATGGAAATTCTCACCGTACACAATCAGCATCTACGTATCCTATAGCCACTGCCAGAAAATCAAGAAGATCGGACCACGGATGAACCTCCGATCGACGACTTGATCAAAACTGTGCAACTCACTCTTTTCTCTCTTTCTCTGCCGCCTCCCTCTTTTTTTTTTCTTTTGCTACTGACTCTCATCTCACCAAATACAACAAACCCTCAAATTAAAAAGGGCTAAGGGCATAAAAGGAATTTCCTCCATATAGGAGGGACCCATGCCCAACAAATCTCCCCCTCCCGACTATGTGGAGGTGTTCGCCATCCCGGCGATCAAACAACGTATTTCAAACTTTTCTCTTGGTAAGGCTTTAGTCAACATATCAGCACCATTATCATCAGTATGAATTTTCTCAAGTTCTAACAATTTAGCATCGAGAACATCTCGTATCCAATGATACCTTACATCGATATGTTTAGACCTAGCATGAAAGGTTGAATTCTTACCAAGATGAATAGTGCTCTGGCTATCACAAAATAAAACATACCTCTCTTGGGTAAAGCCAAGTTCTTGCATAAATCTCTTCATCCAAAGCAACTCCTTGCACGCTTCGGTCACTGCAATGAACTCTGACTCAGTAGTGGACAATGCAACACATTTTTGCAATCTGGATTGCCAAGCCACAGCTCCCCCTGCAGAAGTAATTAAGTAACCCGAAGTGGACTTTCTGGAGTCAATGTCTCCAGCCATATCAGAATCTGTATAACCAACTAGAACAGGTTTCTCATTGCCGAAACAAAGTTTCAAGTTGGAAGTACCCCGAAGATATCTCATAATCCACTTCACTGCATTCCAATGCTCTCTGCCTGGATTAGAAAGAAACCGACTGACGGTGCCAACAGAATGAGCTAAGTCAGGTCTTGTGCATACCATTGCATACATCAAACTACCCACGGCTGAAGCATAAGGAACCTTCTGCATGTCTTCCTTCTCATCTCTTGTGGAAGGACTCTGCTTGACACTCAATCTAAAGTGTGTAGCAAGAGGAGTGCTCACCACTTTAGCTTTGTCCATACTAAACCTTTGAAGTACTTTTTCAATGTACTTCTCTTGTGATAACCACAATTTCTTGGCATTTCTATCACGTGTGATCCTTATGCCAAGAATTTGCTTTGCTGGCCCCAAGTCCTTCATCGCAAAGGATTTACTCAACTCTTGCTTCAACATATTAATCTTAGAAGCATTACGACCAACAATAAGCATATCATCAACATAGAGCAACAAAATAATAAAATCATCACCAGAGAAATTCTTGACAAAAACACAATGATCAGAAGTAGTCTTCTTGTAGCCATGCTCCCCCATAACAGACTCAAACTTCTTGTACCATTGCCTCGGAGCTTGCTTCAAACCATACAAGCTCTTCTTTAATTTGCACACATAGTCCTCTTTTCCTTGTGCAATGAAACCCTCTGGCTGCTCCATGTAAAGCTCTTCTTCTAAATCACCATGAAGAAAAGCAGTTTTCACATCCATTTGCTCGACTTCCAAGTCATAATAGGATGCCAAAATCAATATAGATCTGATAGAGGACATTTTTACAACTGGAGAGAATATTTCCTCAAAATCAATCCCCTTTTTCTGACTGAAACCCTTGACGACCAATCTAGCTTTGTATCGTGGAGTTGAAGAATTCTCTTCTTGTTTCAACCTGTAAACCCACCGATTTTTCAAAGCTCTTTTACCCTTAGGCAATTTCACCAGCTCAAACGTATGGTTGTCATGTAAAGATTTAAGCTCATCTTTCATAGCATCAACCCACTGATCTTTGCATTCACTCCCCATAGCCTCTTCATAACACTCCGGTTCTTCCCCATCAGTTAAAAGAACATACTGATCAGAAGAATACCTCACAGAAGGCTGTCGATCTCTAGTAGACCTCCGAAGTGGAACTGCTGGTGGAGATATAGGTCCTTGGTGTTGATCATTCACAACACTATCCATGGGAGCATCAAAATCACCCATACCATGCTGGTCATCATGGACATCTTCTTGCATGCCATCCTCAACTGGATTTGGCGGAGGGGTTAGAGGAATTTGATCCATGGTGGTCAAGTCATCACTATTCTGTGGATCGGTTTTCTCCGCCTTGTCAATGTCATCAATGGTCTGATCCTCAATGAAAACAACATCTCTGCTTCTAACAAGTTTCTTTTCAACTGGGTCATATAACCTGTACCCAAATTCATCTTGACCATAACCAACAAAGATACATTGACGAGTCTTGGCATCTAACTTTGACCTCTCATCCTTTGGAACATGTACAAAAGCCTTGCAACCGAACACACGCAGGTGATCATATGACATATCCTTACCAAACCAAACTTTGTCTGGAACATCACCTTGCAAAGGAACACTTGGAGACAAATTAATCACATGTGCCACTGTATACAAAGCTTCACCCCAAAAAGATCTAGGTAACTTTGCATCTGAAAGCAAACATCTGACTCTCTCAATCAATGTTCTGTTCATTCTTTCGGCTAAGCCATTCAACTGTGGTGTCTTAGGAGGTGTCTTTTGATGTCTGATTCCCTGTGCACGACAATAATCATCAAATGGTCCACTATATTCGTCGCCGTTATCAGAACGAATGCACTTCAACTTCTTCCCAGTTTGCCTTTCAACTGAAGCCTGAAACTGTTTGAACACATCAAGCACTTGGTCTTTTGTTTTCAAAGTATAGACCCAAAGTTTTCTTGAATGGTCATCAATAAAAGTCACGAAATAAAGTGCACCACCATACGACCTTACTTTCAAAGGACCACAAACATCGGAATGTACCAACTCTAGCAAATCTGATTTTCTTGAAGGAGGATGACTCTTAAATGAAACTCTTCTTTGTTTTCCAGCTAAACAATGAGCACAATTCTTCAGTGTAGCATTCTTCAACCCAAAAAGTTGATTCTTCTTGGCCAGACAATTAAGCCCCTTTTCACTCATGTGACTAAGCCGTTTATGCCATAGCACAGTTGAACTATCATTTTCCGTCACATTAACAATGCCTCTGGAAATTGAAGACTGCATCAAATATAAATTTGAACACTTCTTTCCTCGAGCCACAACTAATGAGCCTCTAGTCAATTTCCACTGACCATCACTGAAGGTGTTACAAAATCCCTCATCATCTAGCTTTCCCGCTGAAATCAAATTCAAACGGATATCCGGTGCATGTCTGACATTTTTCAGCGTCAACTTTGTTCCATTGTTAGTTTCCAAACAGACATCTCCCATGCCAACAACATGTGCTAAGCCATCATTACCCATCTTCAATACCCCAAAATTACCAGGCGTATAAGATGTGAAGAATTCCTTCCTAGACGTGACATGAAGTGAAGCACCAGTGTCTATTACCCAACTTGTCTCGTCGCATGCTAAGTTGATCACATTCTCATCACAAGTAACCAACAGATCATCAGAGGTAGCAGCAGTAACACGATCATTCTTTCCATGATCCCTATTATCTTGTTTATCACTACCACCTTTGTTCTCTTTCCTCCACTTGTAGCAATATTTCTTGATATGGCCCATCTTGCCACAATAATGGCACTCAACATTTTTAAATCTTGATCTTGACTTGCTTCAGCTTTTATCTCTACCCGTTTCATTTTTGCTCCTACTTCTCCCCCTATTTTCAGTAACTAGAACCTCAGACTGTGATGAAGAACCCTGAGACTTTCTTCTCACTTCTTCATTCAAAACACCATTCTTGGCAAGTTCCAAAGTTACTACACCATTATGAGCAGAATTAATAAGTGAAACTCGAAATGTTTCCCAAGAATCCGGTAGAGTAGCAAGCAACCAAAGCCCTACTACTTCATCCTCAAATTTGATGCCCATACCAATTAACTGATTCATAACTCCTTGAAACGCATTCAAGTGATCAGCCACAGTTGTTCCTTCTTTATACTTCAGTTCCATCATTTTTTTAAGCATGAACAACTTGTTATTGCCAGACTTTAAAGCATACAAGTTTTCAAGCTTGTTCCACAATGTGCGTGCATGTGTCTCTTGATCAATGTGATTGTAAACATTTTCCTCAACAAATTGGCGAATAAAAGCACACACCTGCTGATTCTCAAATTCCCATTCCTCATCACTTTTAGATTCGGGTTTTTGAGTAGCAAAGACAGGAAGATGCAAAGACTTCACAAATAACAAGTCTTTCATTTTATTCTGCCACAATTGATAATTTGTGCCATTCAAAACAGTCATTCTACTTGTGCCAGCCTCCATAATTACACAGCAACACAATCAAAGCTCTGATACCAGTGTGATGGGCAGAAACCGAACTTACCAATAAATCGGGAAAGCACAACCGGTAGTTCTTTCTCTCCCAATTAACAGGATCTGTAAATATGGTACTAAATTGCACAAGATATATATATATATATATATACTCCAGCAACACAAATTCAACCAAGGATAATCACCAACAACCAATCACACGAGACACACAATTTTTACGTGGAAAACCCCTTTAAATCAAAGGGTAAAAACCACGGGACTTAGGAGTCCAGTCAAAATCTCCACTATAATGAGAGTGTGTTTACAAATATCACAATAATTCAGCTAATACAATGAGTACACAACTCTAACTTAGCTATCAACAAGTGATATTAAAATCAAAGAGAGAAAGTTGAGAAATCACCCCAAAAACGTGACTACTATTCGGACACAAAACAGTACTTTATAGTGTTCAGATGGAAATTCTCACCGTACACAATCAGCATCTACGTATCCTATAGCCACTGCCAGAAAATCAAGAAGATCGGACCACGGATGAACCTCCGATCGACGACTTGATCAAAACTGTGCAACTCACTCTTTTCTCTCTTTCTCTGCCGCTTCCCTCTTTTTTTTTTTTTCTTTTGCTACTGACTCTCATCTCACCAAATACAACAAACCCTCAAATTAAAAAGGGCTAAGGGCATAAAAGGAATTTCCTCCATATAGGAGGGACCCATGCCCAACAGAAAATTGGTAAAATTTGAAAGAATAAAATAATATTAGAGGACACCAAAATTAAGTTTTTAAAGTGTGTTCTGATACTTAAATTAATAAATTTAAGAGAGAATAGTTAGAGAATAGGCAATTGTGCAAAATTTTCAGTGTTTAGGTCCTCTCTCATTTTTTTTTTTTTTTTAAGTAAAATTTTATTTATCTAAAAAGCAAAGTTTGCTACATTATCACCTGTTAGCTGTAGGACTACAAGCCTTTTAGCTTAACATTGTTCACAAAGTTGCCAAGCATCACATAGTTGCCTGTTAACCTGATCTCTAGCTATTGCCCTAGGACCTATCAGTTTGCCTCGCACAACACTCTAGATCCATCTGAATAGCTCTTACACCTGTCTTGCTGGTCTGCCATGAAGCCTTCCATTTCTTTCCTGCTAGAGAATATAGATGTAGGCATTCCAAATAAGCCTTAGGATAATTGATATTAAATTATTAATGCCTTACCCTTAAGTCTTGTGATAGTCCAAGTGAATACCTCCTACGAAGGATCTTGTGGTATGCTGAGTTCACAAACCTTCAATATGCTAATCCACAACTGTTTGGAGTACGAACAGATGAAAAAAACATGATTTCTTGTTTCTACTTTCTCTCCACACAACAAGCACTCAAGGATAACTTGACAATCCGAGGAGTGTAACCTACGTTTAGTTGGTAATTTGTCTTTAATTGCTAGCCAAGCAATAAAGGAGTGTCGAGAAATGAAAAACCGGCACCACACCAGTCTGTGCCAGTTAACCTTTTCCTGTTTGTGTCTCAACTCCTTCCAAACACAAGCAATTTAGTAACCATGTCCAGGCTAACTCCAAACCGTCATGCCCCTTGCATTAGCATAAACTGTGGAATCAAACTTCTCAACTTCAGTAACTTCTTTCAGCTCCAGTTGTATCTTTAAAGAGGAGGCAATTACATGACATTTCTCCCCTTTAAGAGATCTCTCTCATTTTCTGCCAATCTTAACTCTCATTATTTATACCTAATTATGGACTGTATTGAAAATTTTTAATCTTGATAAATGTAAATCAAGTGTCTTGATATTAAAATTACTGGACAATTATAAACTCATCAGATATCTTACACGTATCCTTTATACGGGAGATCTAGATGTATAACGTGATTCTTGTGAGCCTTAACTAGCTTAGCAGCACAACATAACTTTTCTCATTAATTTTAAAGTTATATGCCAAATTTTTTATTACCGGCATGATGAGACCATTTAATATCTTTTAAAATAAAATTAATAAACGATCAAAATATTGGGCCAACTTTTGGCAAAAGAAAAAGACCTCCACTAATTTTAAATACATAGAAAATGTAAATGATGTACGATAACACACCTAATTTGTCCTAAATCAAATAGTTAAACAAACAAGATCTTAAGTTTAATTAAGTTATGTTTAGCATTTTGATTGACACAATTTTTTAAATAAAAAATTATATTGTATTGTAATCTCAATGTTAAATGAATAAAAAATTTAATATTTATAATTGAAATTGTGATATTGAAACTCAAACAAAAAAATTAAGATTTTGGTGTTTTTAGGTTTGGAAACTGTTTTATGATAATATTTTATGTATTATTTTAATTCATCATAATACTAATTTTTTGACAATAATGATAAATACTTAAAATTCTTAAACCACATTTTTTTATCATAATTTTAAAAAACATTTTCTCAATCCATTTTTTTTCCAACAACCCAATTTATTTGGTTTGGAAGTAATTAAAATAAGTTAGGCAAATGCAATCAAAGCAATTAAATATTAAATTCAACAGGCCACATCTTTACCTTTTTTTTTTAATTTTCTTCTAAATAATGCTATTTGATTCATTGTTTTTATCCCAATTATTTAGTTCATTTTTTTTTATAAAAAATAGATTTGAACTGATTCTTACAATAAAAATATATATTTATTATTGAGTGAAAAAAATCAAATACTACATAATTGGATGAGTCAATTATTAATTCATAAATTCGATGGTTTTAATTTAATTAATAAAATATTGTCACATGATTAAGATAGACAAAGTAGTCAAGATATAAAAGTATATATTAGGACTAGTAATATCTTCTTTTTTAATAAGTATATATATTAAAAATTGAAGATAAAAAACTGTAATTTAGTTGTCGTTATTATTATTATTATATTATTATTATTAGAAAAGTAATTACTTCTGGCAATTAAACAAATATCAGTGGCATGCGGTGGAACGCATGTATCCTGCTCACTAGTTGGTCAAACTATACACTTAATTCATGTAATCATTAAAATTTAAGATTTAATTAATTAAATTGAATTTTCATATGTTAATATCAATCTAATTATTAACTATGTTCTTGGCCAAAAAAAAGTATTAACTATGTCAAATTTATATTATTATAATTATTAACGTGACGACATTTGATTTTGTTTATATGTAAGGATAGCAGAAGATCGGATATATGTAATTTTTTAAATATTTGAGTTCGTTTAATATATTCGAAATTCGAATCTGTTTATAATTTGCTTATTATCCAAATATTACTATCCGAATCGTATCCGATTTAAAGAGCAATATCTCTTAATTATTCGAATCCGCTAAATATATTAAAATTATAAAATTAAACAAAAATTAAAAAAAAAGGTTATCTTACACTATTTGCATCAAAACCAAAGCGAATTATGATAACAGATATCCAATGATTCATATCTGAATCCGCTGCGAATAGTAAATCTAATATTTGAATCTATAATATCAAAATCCATAAAAGCGAATCGAATAATATCAAATATTAATTTTTTATTATTCATTGTCATCTTTATTTACGTGTTACTGATCATATTGACTGATAATTTTTAAAGAAATTTAAATGAAAAAAAAAATGACGTTGCTTTGTTTTTTTATCATGTGGAATATTTCGTGGGTTGAACAAGTGATCTTCCAAAACTTCATTTAGATAGAAGAGAAGATTAGTTTCGGTAAAATTGAAAATAATTATAGGTGAGATTAGTTTTTATAATGGTTAAATTAAAATTAGTATCGAGATAAGTGAATTATAATAAAGAGAAATAACCATTAAGGATTTTCTTTTTAGATTTAAATTTATAATAAAATTTTTAAAATTATTTGATATTTATGAAATTAATAAATAATTAAAATGTATTATATTACTTCATTATATAAGGATAAAATTGATTTATTATATTATTTTATTATATAATAATAAATTTTATTTATTGTATTATTTTATTTATTATATTAAATAAAAAAAAATCATTTCAAAACTTAAATAATAAAAACAAAAAATATTCAATGATAAGATATTTTTTTCCAAATATTATAATTTTAAAAATAAAAAATAGTCATGTGATCTGTTGGTAGAGTGCTGAACTCTTAATTCCTTTGATCATGGATCAAACTTTGACAACCTCAAATATATATTAATATATATACAGAGGAGGGATCCACTTACACTAGTGTAAAACTAAATTAGTTTTTTATACTTTCATAATTTTTTATACGATTTATATTTGTTTAATCCGACCGTCGTATTTCATGTTCTATTCATGTAGATTATGCACGTCGAGTTTCGAGTAAATTAAAAATGTCTAACTATTTATTCGATGTAAAAAATTTCAACCGTTAAATATATATTGAAAAAGACAGTATTCTCTATCGATATGATAGAGATATCGGATCGATTCGAAACTCTACTTACACGACGAGTATAATTATATTGTTAAATTCAAACGTCGGTTTGTTAAAATATAAATCGTATAAAAAATTATGAAAATGTGTAAAATTAATTTAATTTTACACTAATATAAATGAATTCCTCCTCATATATATATATATATATATATATATATATATAAAATTGAAACCACCCACGGCTGAGAAGGAATAATTTTCAGCTAAACCTAGAAAATTCAGTTGACACTTGTCTTTTTATCATTTGTTTTTTTATTAAATTTATTGATAAAAATTAAGCAAATTTAAATCAATCCAAAAAATCTCTAAAAACAAAACTAAATCCTAACTTCATGGAAATCGAGAAATTTATTGCAATCTCCCATAACTCTCTCTCTCAAGATAATCTGGATATTTTATGTTTCTTATCCAATTTTCTTGGGTATTTTCATGAATCTAGCTGTTATTGAACCATTCGAGCTTACTTTGATCGAGGTGCTCTGTAAAATTATCTATGGCTCTTTTCTGTTGCAGACAGGCGGAAAGCTCATGGTTTGCCTATCGTTGCCACCAAAAATGGAAGTCCTGTTGATATACATGAAGACTCCTACGTTTGAATCACAGATTTCATTATCAATATGAGATGTTTTGTACGTAGGATTTTCATAATTTGTCTATTCATGTCCTCTTTATATATTTTTATGTCATAATTATGTTTAAGGTATTATATGTTTATATAAATTTTAACACGTTAATTGTTCGTGTTATATAAATTTTGATATGTTTGTGTATTTTTATTGTGTCGTATTTTTTTTTTAAATCGTATTGCGTCATGTCCAATATTGTCAAATCTCGAATTTTGAAAATAAATAATTTACAATTAATATAAAATTTATTTTTTTTATATTGACACCATTAAAATTTTTAAAATTTGTTAAGAAATGAATTAAAAAATAAATTTTATCTTCACTTTACATTCATTTTAATTTAAAAATTCTAATAATTTTCTTTCACGTGTGAATTTGAAAAAACAAATTTAATATGTATTTCTATTAATTTTTTACAAATCGTATTTTTAATATATTTTTGTTACTTGTTTTTATTGAAATTCTTTTTTTTATTATTATTTTGTCTTTATCACACATTCTGACTATAGTTTTTATCTTTAATTATCTCTATAATACATATTATATACGAATTTGATTCATTTTATAAATGATTGGTTTATTGTACTTCGTGTAATTTCATATGTAATTAGTTATTTGATATATAGTAGAAATGCAATCTCATTATAAAAAACCAAAAAATATATTGTATTATATATCAATAAACTTACACTAATCACTGAGATAAATTTTTATTATAAATAAATTATAAAAAACATTTATTTATTTAAAAATTATTTTATATTGTGAGATATTTTTTATATTTAAATTTGTAAATGTTTATTAAATAATAAAATATTATAAACAAAAAATAATATTAGAGTAGTGGTCCTATTGACCCAAATTCTCAAATTCTTGGCTTTAGCACCGTTTATGATCCGGTAGAAAAAAATTCCAAATTGTCTGCTCTATTTTTTTTTTTTTGTTCTATTTTTTAACGAGTTATATGTTTGTTTTTTTTATTTGTTTTTTTAATGTTTGATCCGATTTTTTATTTAATAAAAAAATTAGTTTTGCTTAAAAAAATAAAAAAAAATACGGATATAAAAATAATGCAAATAAAGAAGATGGTGTATTTTATCTATTCGATCATCTTAAAATATTAATAGATCGTATTTGTATTTTGTAACTTTCGTTAACCAGTTGAAAAAAAACAAAAAAAAAATGATATGAAAAAAGAACTTGTAATTTGATACGAAAGTGAAAACACAAATAAAGAAAGAAAAATGGGACAAAAGATTTCTAATAATAGAAAAAGTAAAACAAATCATCTTTTGCGATTTTATTCAGGGTTAATATGAAAAACATGCCCTCGATAAAAAATTATTGTTAAATAATTTAATAAATAAAAGTTATTTGAAAAAGAAAAATGAATAATTAGAAATTATTATAAAAGATATTATAAAGACAAAATTACCCTTAATGAAAAAACTTATTTTTTTTTCTTTCATTAAGAAAATATTATTTTTTAAAAATTTTAATTGAAAATAAATTAAAAAAATAAAATATTTAAATATATATTTTTTAAAATTTAAAAAATAAATAAAAATTAATTTTAGGCATATTATTTTTATTTTTTAAAATTTTTTAATTAAAAAATGTAAATAAAAAATTTAAAAATTTATTTTTTAAAATTAAAAATTTTTAATTTTCAGAATATTTATTTTTAATTAAAAAGTAAATTAACAAATAAAAGAAAAAGGGAGGAGAAGGTTTTTTTATCAAGGATAATTTTATCTTTACAATATCTTTTATAACAATTTTTAATTATTCATTTTTCTTTTTCAAATAATTTTTATTAATTATACTATTTAACAAATACTTCATTATGGAAGACATGTTTTTCATATTTACCTTTTTATTCACTACTTTAAAAGAACATAGGTTTGTTCATCTTCATATATCCCAAGACCTCACAAAGTCTAGAAGTCAGAAATATCGCAATAATGGAGATCTTCTTTCCAAACCCTGTAATTGGGATGGCTGAAGTCTTTGCCTTTTTTATCCTTTGCTATTTGTTATTTACTACAGTGATTAATCAAAAAAGCTCGAGCAAGAAGAGAAAACCGCCGGTGATTAGCGGTGCAAGGCCTTTTCTTGGCCATCTCCACCTGTTAGGAGGGCCAAAACCAGCTCACATCACCTTGGGTAATTTTGCCGACAAATACGGACCAATCTTCACCGTCCGGCTAGGCATGCACCCAACTCTAGTGGTAAGCAATTGGGAGATTGCTAAACAATGTTTCACCACCAACGATAAAGTATTTGCCAACCGTCCAAGATCTCTAGCCGGAGAACTCCTTGGTTACAACTACGCCATGTTTGGGTTTAGCCCTTACGGCCCTTACTGGCGTCACGTTCGAAAGATAGCAACGCTCGAGGTACTCTCGAACCACCGTTTGGAGAAGCTCAGACATATACGAGAATCCGAGGTTAGGACATCAATCAAACAACTTTACGAGTTAGTCGTAGTAAAGGGCAGGAAAAATAGTATGGCTGTGGAGATGAAGAGATGGTTTTGGACCTTAAGCATAAACACAGTTTTCAAAATGGTTATCGGAAAGAGATACTCTGAGATTGAAAGTTCACACGAGAAAGACGAGAACGAGCGGCGGAGGAAAGCGGTAAGGGGTGTTTTTGAATTGACAGGGACGTTCACGGTGGCGGACTCGGTGCCGTTTTTGAGGTGGTTGGATTTGGGTGGACATCAAAAGGCTATGAAGAAGACGGCAAAAGAATTGGATCAAATGCTTGAGGAATGCTTGGAGGAGCATAAGGAGAAGAAGAGAAATTCCGGCAAATCGGACGGTGATTATGAACATGATGATTTCATGGACATGATGTTGTCGCTTCTTGAAGATGCTGGAGATCTCCCTAGTTATGATGCTGATACAATCAACAAAGCTACCTGCCTGGTTAGTTCATACCTACATTTTGATTAGAAACCACATTTTTTTTTTCCATATTTTTTGTGTGTTTTGGTTTCATTATCAGGATCAAACAGCAGGAGTTAGGTAGTATCGATCTCTTAATTTGCTGATTTCGTTAACATGTTAAGATCTGAACCCAAAATTTAATAGAGGCAAGAAACTAAAATAAGAACTCTGATCCGTTTAGCATTAATGTTGTCACAATTTTTGATATTAAAAGTTATGTTTTATTGTAAATATAATGTTAAATAAGTAAAAAATAATAATTTTTACGAATTGAAATTATGATTTAACAATTTAAAAAAAAAAATAGAGTTTTTCAATTTTAAAAGTTGATTTTTGAATAAAATAATTTTATTATCTTCATATCTCTAAACTTTTATTATTTTAAACATATATATTTTTAACATTTTAATTCCTCGTAATATTTTTTTACAGCAATACAAAATACTTTGAAATTCTTAAATTATATTTCATCACCATATTTTTTAAACACATTTTTTTTAAGAGTTCGTTTTTGATGTACTGTCAGTGTATAGACTCTATACACTGTCAGTTAATCTTACACTGACACCTCATTGAAAAGCTAACCCCGAACCCTAACCCCTAACCACTAACACTTAACCCTTAACCTTAACTCCTAACCACTAATCACTAACCCTAATACGACAGGTGGCATCGTTTAATGCACTTACAGTGTATAATCCTATACATTAATAGTGCATCAAATATTAATTTTTTTTTAACTCAATTTTTTTAGGATTTATATTTGATGCACTGTCAACGTATAAGTCTATACATTGATAATGTATCCTACGATATCATCAGTCTAGTTAGGGGTTAGTAATTAGAATTAGTGATTAAGAGTTAGGGTTAGGGTTAGGGTTAAGAGTTAGGAGTTAGGATTAGTGATTAATTTTTTAATTAAATATCAATATAAAATTCACTATCAATATATAAATCTATATACTAACATTACATCAAATACTAACCTATTCTTTTAACCTAAAATTTTTCAACAACCATTTTAAACTATTCAGAATACCATAGAGTTGGCCTGGATATGTCGTTGTGCAATCCATATAATTAAAGATAGGTATAGATTATTGATGTGTCACTGTTGTTTTCCCCTAACATACGACAAATTTATAAGTTGGGTTTTTTTTAATTAACCTACATAACCTAAAAAGAACCCTACTCGTACTTTTTTAACAACAATTTTTTTTTTTAGTTCGTTTTTATATTTTGGTGATTAAATTTTTTAATTTAAAAAATTATATTAAGAATTTATTTTATGTTTTATTTTTTAAAATTTTTTAATATACTTTAAATATATATATGATTTTATTAATTTTATTTGTAAAATTTAAAAATTTTAGACGATAGATGTTATAATTTTATCTTTTAAAAATACTTAAATTTTACAACAATTGTAAAACTTATAATATAATTCTAAATTTATAAAATAATTTTTAGTTCTTATTATTTTAAGAAATGCTTTTAAAAATATAGGAATATTTTTTTTACATAAAACTAGTGGTCCAGCAAAGATTGAAGCTAAAGCTAAAATTGTTTGCATTTTTAATCCCATGATAGAATTTAAATATAAATTATATAAATAATCCCCATTAATTTACTCTAATGAGTGAGTAATATATAGCATATTGTACTGAAATAGTCAAATGTACCTTCTTTTTTTTTAATAAAATATATAGTAATGGTCCATTGCCGTGTAGAATATTCTCTTCTTTTTCGTCCGTCTCTTTTGTTTTACTAACGATTTTGTTAGAAACCAATTATGAAAATTTATTATCTCAGCAAAAATTAAGATATTATTTCCGTTCTAATCTAAACGTTTTTTTTTTTTACTTTCACATATACTAAAAAAGAAATTTAAACTTTTGTATATTTAATATTATAAATTTAATTATCATTTTTTTTTTGTAAAAAATTAAAAATAAAAAGTATAAAATGTTTAAAAATAAAAAATCAAGACATAAAAAATACTTAAAATAAAACCAAAAAATACATATTTTCGTTGGAAACATAATTAAATAAAGATCCGTTTAATCTGTGATTACAAATTATTTTATTATTAGTTTAGAAAAAAATATTTAATTTATTATTTTTATTAAAATTTAAAAAAATCATTAATTATATATATATATATATATCATCTTAATCTAATGTATCTTAATAAAAATTAGAATATGAATATTAGCATGATTATAACTCATTCTAATTAGTAATTAATAATATGATCTTTTAATATATTATTTTAAATTATTTTTATACATATTACATATGTAAATATAAAAAATAACTAAATAAATAAATAAAGCATTAAATTAAAATTTAAGAAAAAAATATAAAAAATAATTACAATTTTTTTTTCATATACCCAACATAAAATTTAATAATTTTTTTATTTAAATATTTTAATCGTGTTATGCTTATCAAATTTAAATATATTATTTTTAAACATGTTAATCATGTAAATCATATTAATCGTGTCAATCGTATCAATCATATTAAATTTAAATAAATTATTTTTAAATATGTTAATTATATTGTATCACATGTATAATAAACGTATCGTTTTCATATTTATCAAAATTTAGACATGGTAGGAAATACGACACGCGAATTGCCATGTGTATTTGTCAGTGTTATCACAATAATCCAACTGTAAAGAAACCCTTTTGTTCACATGCAAAGTACTTAACTTTGTCGAAGCTGTTGTGGGTTTATATGAAAAACACGCTCTCAATAATAAATTATGGTTGAATGATCTAATAAATAAAAATTATTTAAAAAAAATAAATAATTAAAAAATATTATAAAAACAAAATTACTTTTAATGAAAAAATTTATTCTTTTTCATTAAGAAAATATTATTTTTTAAAAATTTTAATTGAAAATAAATTAAAAAAATAAAATATTTAAATATATATTTTTTAAAATTTTAAAAAATTTAAAAAAATAAAAAAAATAATTTTAGGCATATTATTTTTATTTTTTTAAAATTTTTTAATTGAAAAAAGTAAATAAAAAATTTAAAAATTTATTTTTTAAAATTAAAAAAATTTTATTTTCAGAATATTTATTTTTTAATTGAAAAGTAAATTAAAAAATAAAAGAAAAATGAAAGAGAAGGGTTTTTTATCAAAAATAATTTTGTGTTTATAATATCTTTTAAAATAATTTTTAATTATTATTTTTTTTTTACATAATTTTTATTTATTAAATCATTTAACAAATATTTTTTATGGAGGGTTGTGTTTATAATATCTTTTAAAATAATTTTTAATTATTATTTTTTTTTTACATAATTTTTATTTATTAAATCATTTAACAAATATTTTTTACTATTTTTGGGCAATTTGCTGCTTTTGCAGGCAATAATTTTAGGTGGAACAGACACAACGACAGTGACAATAGCCTGGGCTCTGTCCTTACTGCTCAACCACCGTGATGTCTTGAAAAGAGCCCAACATGAATTAGACACTTACGTTGGTAAAGACAGGCTAGTGCAAGAATCCGACATCAAGAACTTAGTCTACCTCCAAGCCATCATCAAGGAAACAACCCGCTTATACCCAGCTGCCCCACTCTCTGTGCCACATGAATCTGTCGACGACTGCACCACCGGCGGCTACTTCATTCCGGCAGGCACACGCCTTCTTGTAAATATTTCCAAGCTTCAGCGAGATCCCAAAGTTTGGTCCAATCCTGACGAGTTTCAGCCTGAAAGGTTTCTTACAACTTACAAGCATTTTGATGTCAGGGGACAGAACTTTGAGTTTGTCCCATTTGGTAGCGGTAGAAGAGTTTGCCCTGGAATTTCATTTGCACTTCAAGTTTTACAACTCAACCTTGCTGCTTTGCTGCAATCGTTTGAAGTTACAACCCCTTTAGATGAGCCAGTCGACATGCGTGAGGGAGCGGGTTTGACTAATCTCAAAGCTACGCCACTTGAAGTCATTTTCACACCTCGCCTTCCTCCTCATCTCTATGAATAAATATATATACATATAGTTGTTTGTCTGAATAATTTTCCTAGTTTACGAGTTTGGGCTCTCCTAGGAATGGAAGGAACAATCTTGTAATATAATTTGATACTAAAAAATGGATGTCGAACTCTCTCTTCTAGTTCTGTTTGTATGGTAATTGATGAGAATCCGTCCTTTTTTTTTATATATTTATAGTTATATATTTAAACAAACAGAGCCACTGAATTTGCATGATTAGGGAGAAAAAAAATAAAAATTCTTTGTCTCTATTCGTTCTCACTCTTTTAACTAGTCGCGGGTTCGTTTTTTGGAGTCGCTTTCTTTCTTTCTCGTTTGTTTTCAATTTTTTAACGGACACTAAGAAATACAAATACAACTTATTGATATTTTACCGTGATCGAATAGATGAATTTCATGATATCATCTTTTTTATTTGCATTATCTTTGTATCTGTATTTTTTTCAAGCAAAATCGATTTTTTTATTAAATAAAAAATTAAATCAAATATTAAATACGAATAACTACAAAAAAGAAAAAACATGCGACTTGTTACGAGCTAGAGTGGGGCACGGATAGAGAGGGGACAAAGGATTTGGATTCGAGAAAAAAACATCCTATGATATTGGATGAATATACAATCTTCCCTGAAGATTTGACAGACAAATAAAAGGAAATTAATAAATTTTATTTAAGAAAGCTTTACTTTAATTTGTCTCCATTTTTCGTAGTATAATAGCCCATTTCATCAAAGTCCACAACAATCTTTTACACAATATATAACCATAGAAAAATCCCGAAATGATCCCTTTCCCTCTCTGTCAGGCAAATTCCAGCAGCCAACATACACTTGCATATCCCTGTTCCTCCTCAAAAGATTAATATCAGAATTTTCAACAATGGAAGACCCCAAATTCATTTGGGATCAGAGTAATTCAATACCTATTATTCTGGCTGGCTCGGCTGCTGGACGAGTAGCTCCCATCTGATGGGAAAGACTCTTTATCATAACTCCCCTGTTTCTGATTCTGCTGCATCGCTGTAACCTGAGCAAACTCCGCAACGCTCCACACTTTCACGGACTTATCAAGGCTCCCACTGTAAACAATCCATCGCTGCTCATTCCCTGATTCCGGATCCTTTTCGACAGCCAAGCACTTCACTGGCCCCGTATGCCCTGTTAGAACCGAAAGGCATGTGTGGATGTTGCCATCCCTACGCCAAACACATATAGTTTTATCAGCTGATCCGCTAAACACCAAATTCCCAGCTGCTTGAAGGCAAAGAACCGCCAGTTTGTGCCCTTTAAGGACTCCACCGTGGGATAATTGCTTTTCAAGTTCCCAGAAATTAACCAGGCCGTCACTTGAGCCACAGTAAACTACTGAACCAGTGGTGTTAATTGCTAATGCTGTAACCGCACATTCTTGTTGTAAAAGAGTTTGAGCCAATGTATGCTTTGTTCCTTTCCGAAGTTGTTCCTTTTTCCACACTTTAACGGTCCCATCTGCTGAACCAGTAAAAACCATTCCTCCCAAGCTGGAAACGACAGAGTTAACAGCGTCGTCGTGTGCATGAATTGATTCAAGACATTTGGAATCAGAAATTCTCCAAACTTTAAAAGTTCTATCCCATGAAGCTGAGTAAAGAAGACCTTGTTCCTCGTTCAAGCTCATACACGACACCGCATCCGAGTGTTTGATCCATAAAGAACGCTTACGTTTCACTTCCACGTAATTGCTTGGCTTAATGGAACTTTTAAGGATGTCTTTAAGAGTTGGCAAAGTTCCAGCTCGTTTATGAACGCTAGGGTTCTTAGGAGAGATTTTCCAAACACGAATCTTCCCATCTTGATGACCAGTAAAAATCTTTTCACCAGATATCACAATAGCCTTAACCAATCCACTGTTTGATTTGAATCCAGTAAATTCTTTAAGATTCTTCCACACACGAATGTTCTTGCTATCAGAACCAGTATAAAGAAGATCCTTTGTGGCTGCCAAGGAATAAATATGGCCTTCTTCACGTACAAGCGAACCAATGAGGCTATTCGCTGGAACATTGTCTTCGTCGAAAGGGATCCATGGAGATTTGTTGAAAGGAGAGGTTTGGTTCCATGGTGACATAGTCAAAGGTGAGCCTTCGCAGCTCATCCTATTGGTTTCATAAAAGGCAGCTGGGGCGGCGGAGGCGCTGCTGTGACGAAGGCCCAAATCATCTTCACTCGCAGGAGCAGTCACGGAAATGTTAGGATCAGAATGCATAATGTTGCCATATTTGGCTCTTGGAATGCTATCAGCCTCTTCGAACATTGTGCTCCTCCTGCGTCTCTCATCCCAATCCCAAAGAACCAAAAAAAAAAAATATAGTACGAAACTACCAAAGACCCAAAAAACTAAAGCAAATTCTAAATATAGGAAAATAAAGAAGATATGATGGACAGGCGGGATTTCAGGGCTTGATGCCTAATAATAACATGCTTGGTAGTTTAATTAGTTGCGATTTGGGTTGTTCTTTTTTTGTTTGTTTTTTTTTTAATAGGATTTGAGTTCTATATTAAGATAAAATTCGTGCTTTTTTTAAAAAAAAGTAAGAGTTGGAAAATCGTTTGCACAAATCAAAGTTTGCTGGAATCAAAGTCTTTTTTTCTTCATTTAGTAGAGGGTGAAGGGTGTCCAACGCTCACATATTCTACTTATCGTTAGCCCAACATAAAATCCAGCCATTATATACTTTAAAGCAGCAAAATTTTGCTAATATCTAAAGAAGATGTTACATTGCAGATTTGTCTCTATCTGCTGGAGGTTGAACACTTTGATAAGGTATTATTAACGACAACACCCACAAGCATTGTGTTCAGTGTTTATCACAAACAACGTCAAAAGATCCCTAAAGTAAAAAAAAAAAAAAAAAAAAAAAAGGGACCGGAAGCCAAACTAGTTAAATTTTTTATTTTCGGTTTATTTAAATAAAATTTTAAATATTTAAAAAATGATTTTAATATTAAATATAATAAATAATTAACAAAAATATGTATTTAACTTAATGATATGATCTTTAATATATAACTAAAACGTTAAAAGTTCAAATCTCATCATTCATAAAAAAAAATTACAAATATATATATCAAACCGGTTTTTTCGATTTTTTTACTCTTTTTTATCGGTTCAGCTAATACCCAATTTTATATAATGCACCGGATCGGATAACTTTTCAGTTTTCGATTCAACCGGCCTGATCCAGTTTTTTAATTCCTCGGCGTTAGCTATGCCCCACCTGAAAAATCAGAGTTCCTTTCATTAATTGGATATTAGAGAAAAAGACTACCAATCTAATCATCCCTTTCATTTGGTTTAAACTTGAAACGATTGAAGCAGGGATTAACAAATTGTAGCTCCTGTTTCAGATTTTAGATACCAGGGGAAATGATTGAGGCAGTGAAGAAATATACTTTCCCACTTTTTGCAAGTGGTTATTTCAAGTTTTCCAACTTCCGATTGAACTTTAAAAATCAAATGCAATCCTCTGGTTATCCTAGTAGAGATTTAGAACCGATGAACACCCAAAAAAGCATGGTAGAATACAACACTTGCTTGCTGTAAAATCCCTCACGTCTAGATACGCAAAAGGATGTACTGAACTCATAATTCATTAGATCTTTTTTTATGAATGTCAATTAAGTATAGTAAGTAAATTGGTCTCGATTGTTCAATCATTTGATAACCAAAATCATTCTTTGATAAATGATCACTATGAGTCAAACTCAATATAATTTGATCATCTTATTTTCTGTCGTTAAGATAAAACATTGAACCAATTTTTTTTTTTTTATCATCAATCGAATCACCGTTAGCTTTTGCCTAAAATGACATAGGAAAGCTAAAAAGGGAGAAACCAATAGAAATTGATGAAACAAGAGAAAAAAAAAAGCCACTTAATTTGTGACAGGTTTGGATCAACTCCAATTACGAAACTGTGCAACCGCCAGATTCAAAGGACAGAAGTATGGTTGTTGTTTCAGTGTCATTTTCATAGAACCTTGATCATGTCACCTGGTACTTGATGAATTTCCCATGTTTTGAAATTAGCTTTGTAATTATTTCCTTACAGCTAGTTTCTTGATCTCCTTGATTTCTTGTATATTATATCAATCATAGAAAAAGTGCAGAATAATAGAAAGGGACCAATCTACCGGCCACTTGTCCCGCACTGCGTAAAAGCTTGGAAGTGTTTCAGACCCTAACTACTGGGGTCGTGAACCTTGTCTCACCATAGCAGTTGCTAAGTATGGAAAACGAGTAAGCTAAAGAATTATCCTATTTTGTTGCAAAAAAAAGAGATTATAAACTAGGCTACGATTCTTTCGGTTGTTGTCTCCAAAATTTTGTATCTTTCCCTGTTAAAGACATCGACTTTCTCTTTTGAACCAGTTGAATTTCAGACAACTAAACACACAGTTGAATCAAAGTTTCTTACATTAGCGGTTATGCTGTAAATATCAGGCATTAGTCAAAAAGAAAAGCCCCTAGACTTTCTATTCTTTTTGTTGGCTAACTTGTCCCTTAGAATCTCTATTACATCAAAAGTTGATTTCGACGGCTGTCCTGTCGCAGATTACAACCACTTACCTGCAGCCTCCTTAAAGAACACACGCATCTCTCGTTTCTTCTCTTCCAGACAGTCACTTGCAAAGTTTCAACACCCATTAATAGCCTCCTTTTTATTTAGTCAAAAGCCCAAGCACATACTACTCTATGCTCTGTCCTTCTTAAAATAATTATTTTTTTATAATTTTTTTATCAAATTAATATAATGCATTGGATTCTTTATGTTTTTGTCTAATGTTCTTGTCATTAATCACATCATCAAAATTTTATCTATTAATTCAAAACGCATTAAATATTATACTTTTATAAATGGATATGTTATATTTTAGAAAAATAAAATACCTTTTATGTTATTTTACCAAAAGTTATTATAGCATTGCAACAAAAAACAAGAGGATATGTGATTCGAATTTTTTATATATTTTAAGTTATAACTTTCAAATAAAAAAATAAAAAAAAACTTTAAAAACAAAATTAAATATAGGCACACATACGAATAACGAAATAAATTTACCAAAAATATGTCAATCATCTAATTTCCTTATCCTATCAAATTACATCAATGACTTGCCAAATTTACCATTGACAAACCTAAAACTTCTTTTTAGAAACTTGCTCTTTTCAACGATGTTACCGTAACGGCAGCCCCCAAAGCCGACTTACCGACTTCGATATCAAACGAATCGTAACGTCTGAACAATTCAACCACCAATAGCCTAGACATCAGCACCACCAAATCCTTGCCCGCACACTGTTTATTCCCCACCGTTGGATTCTGAGTCTCGGGTCCATTCGACCAAAGCACGTGCTTTAACAGCTTCTCCCCATCGTCTCCCATGAACCTGTAAGGGACAAACTCCTCGGATTTCTCAAATATTTTCGGGTCTTTTGTTGCAAAAGGTTGGAACCCAAACAACATCTCCCCTTCTTTCACTTCAAAGACAGCGTCGTGGGTTTCTATCAAAAGATCTTTCTTTGCTTTTCCGAACTGTAACGGGACGGGAGGTTCGATCCGGAACGCTTCGTATACAACAGATTTCATCAATGGCATCTGTTCCATGGCAGCCATAGTGAGTTTCCCACCGTTGGATCTGATGGTTGATCTGATCTCCTGTGCTAATTCAGTATGTAATTTGGCTCCAGCTCTGCCAATCCATTTAAGCATGTTTGGGAATAAAATTTTCATGCCACTGAAAGAATTAAAGCACGTTGCGAATAACAGATTATGACAAGCTTCTTCTCGTGAGATACCCAGTTTCTCAGCTTCATCTTGAACGAAACCAGATGACTCGTAGAAAAAATCGTAGAGTCTCTGGTAATCTTTTTTAACAAGAAACGGCGGAAGACGAAAAGTATGGATTAGGAGTTCTTCAACATATTTTGGGAGACCAAGAGAGAGAACCGGACCGACTTGAAACAGTATCCATTTACTAATCAAGCTTGGACCATCAACTCCTAGTTTAGTATCAGGCGGATTTGAACCGAAGAAAGCCCGAGCCAAGAAGTTAAACCCAGCTTGATCATTAGCTGTCTGAAAACTACTTTTGCCTTTCTCACCAAGTTCTTTCTCTAACGTTTCAAATAACTCGGTGTAAGAGGCTTCAAACTCAGGGATCACTTTATCTCTCCTAGACTTTAAGAGAAAAAAAAGAAGTTGTTTGAGCTTGCCGTGTTTGGGCTCGGAAGGATCGAGATATGAGAGGATTCGATAGCCACCGGTAAGGTCGGTTGAAGGCATGTAAGTACCAGTGAAAAGGTCTTTTTTTTCAACTTTGGTCACATCAAAAAGAATAGGGAAACTCTTACCGTCGAGTAAAGCGACGACCTTTGGGTTAGAAGCGATGAAAGGACCAGGTGGCATGTTGGTTCGAAACACCGTTGAATGGTATTTCTGGATTTTTGATTTAAAAAACTCGTCTCGACCTTGGTTGTAGAAATAATCAAGTCGGTCTTTGATTGGACCAACAAAAGGAACCCCATAATTTCCTGGAATTTTCTTCAACGGAAGCTTGGTTTCTCCATGCTCTGAAACCGCCACTGCCGGCGCTTGTACAGATGGTTTCTCCGACAATGAAGCTCTAATCGGCCGCCGTACGACAACCCGACGCGTAGACAACCTATTCGTTGTTGTTGCTGCTGCTGATGATAATGATTTGTTTGGTGAAACAAATTGTAGATGAACAGAACTAAAAGGTAAAGAAGCAGATGCCATTAAGATCGGCTAAGCCTAACAATTAGCTTCTTCAAGAGAGTTATGGTTTATGTTTAATAAATGTAAAGGGAAATTAATCACAAAGAAAAGCGTTTTCGAAAGGTAAGGGTTGCAAGTGGATGACAGAGTCGAGTCTTTTATTTATAGTAGTGGTCAACAACAATACAACAGTGGTGGCTAAAAAGGTGAGGGGCCGGGCCGGGCCGGGTCGGTGACTTGAATAAAGCTCGCAATATCTTGATCCAGTCGTTAAAGGTGTGCATTATTTGATGGAGTTTGTATATAAGATTTATATATTGTTAGTGAATCAAAATATGACACGCTTATTAATAAGTAAATTAAAAAATAAATGATGACTTATAAATAAATATTATTAATATTTATTTATAAATCTTTTCTTGTTTTTTAGTTTGTTCATTAATAACGTGTCATATTTTGATTCATTGACAGTATATGAATCTTATACACAGTATATGAATCTTATATACTGTCAGTGCATTAAATATAAACTCTATTTTGTGTTGAATAATTTACTTTATGTTTTTTTTCCCTTTTTTTAAGAAAAAAACTATTTTTATATTGTTTTATAAATATAAAAAATAATATAATAGTAGCATAATTCATAATTGTGTGAATTTTTGTCATTCAAATATTTACATTTTTCTTTTCTTTTTCTCGAGAATTTCCGGTTTCAATAATAAGCACATGGAAAGTGTGAGATAGGTTTTGGATAAAAAGGATAAAAATATTAATTCAAATCATAAAAGATTTATTATAATAAATTTTTTATATCTATTAAAGATATTGCTTTAGATTTAAGTGTACTTGATGAATAAATAAATAAACTTAGAAATAAAAAAAGAATCTTAATTAATCAGATGAATAATGAAAGAAAGATATAAAAAAGGGTATTGATTTTGATTGGACCTTTGGGGTAACAAAACGATTTTAAATTTATTAATAAAAGTTGGTTAAATCGATAAGTTCGTCCCTAGTATATCTTGTGAGAGCATGAAATATTTTGTTGGAAAATATTAATTAGTGTTTAGTGACATTAATTAAGATAATATATAAAAAATATATATATATATTTAATAAAAAAATTAAATTTAATAAAATAATGCATTAAATGTAAAAAAAAATTAAAATTAAACAAAATTTAACCATTGATCTTATCTTGTTTTAATTTGAACAATTTTATGTATCTAGACTTTTCACATTAAGAAATTTTAAAATTTGGGTTATAAACTTAGAAAGCTTTTCGTTTTTACTAAACAAGGGTAATGTAAATCTTTTGATCTAATTACTAGTTAAACACTTATCATTTTTGGGCTATATTTATTTCCCTGGAAAACTAAAAAGCAAAATTAGGTTAAATATCCAATTCATGTTTATTTTGAAATTTCCTATCAATTGATCATCAAGATGTTTTATCCGTATATCATGGACTCAATCTTGACTCAATCTTCAATTTACAAGAAAGAGTTTACAAACTTTTCTTCCTTTCCATTTACAAGAAAATTAAACAATATTTGTTGACAACCTTTCAACGTTAATGATGCATAGTCAGGGAAAAAAAAGACTACTTTTCATCTTTTTTATGGATTCAAGACAGAACCAGCTTCACTTTCTAGGCATTTTCCTCCATTAATTCGCACGTTTTACAGCCTTAAACCCTGAATTGGTTTGGCTAATTAACGCGTTAATAGGTTTAGCAAGAAACTCATAGTTTGACTGCTCCGGATTTTTACAGCCATAAAACGTGATTTTTCTTGATATGGAAAGAATGAGCAACCGATGATTTTGATATATACAGTCGGATTTCGTCACGTTAAATTTTTACATGCATAATAACTTTAAGTAGAATAAAAATTTGATATAAATAATAAAATAAAAATTCATCTAAAATAAAAAAATATATAAATATTGAAATTAGTGATATCCTATTTTTTTCTTTGAATTTTTTTGATCTCATACTAATTTTAAGTTTCAGAATATATTTTGAAAATTAAACTCAGAGATGTCTATCTAATATTTTTTTTATCTTTATAAATAATCATAAATTTTTTATCGGACAATTCTCACAGACTCGCTCTGCTCCCATCATTCAAAGGACCCACAAATTTTTAAGATTAAAAAGATTAGAATTGGAAGTTGAAGCTTTTTAATAGTAAGGGTAACTAAAACTATTAATCACATCCATTAATTATTCAAAAGAAAAGTGAAAATCAATTTCTTAAAATTCGTAGAGGTTATATATAAAATCAAGAAGGACAAAGTAGTTGAAAAAATTGACAAGACGTCGAACACAAGAAAAGAAAAGGGTACAATATAAAATGAGACTAATATATTTTTATTTTATTTTTAGGGTTTGAAAGTCTAAAAAGTTGAAGGTTTAAAACTCAAGTGAACAGAACTGCTGCCCTGCTCTTCGACGTCGTCCAAACTCCGACCAATTATACTGGATTATGGCTGGTTCTCACTGCCGCCCAAATTTAACATAAATAATAAATTTCACGTGACTTTAATCAACTTTTGCACAAAATCTATTTGGTTTTTATATAGCTAATTGGTTAACTCATGTTCATACTCTAATGTTGTTTTCTTTCAGGTAAATATGAAAAATATGTTCTCAATAAATAAATAATTATTAAATAATTTAATGAATAAAAATTATTTGAAAAAAATAATAATTAAAAATTATTATAAAAGATATTGTAAAGATAAAATTATCCTTGATAAAAAAATCTTCTCATCCTTTTTTCTCTTATTTTTAATTTATTTTTTAATTAAAAAAATAAAAAAAAATTTAATTTTAAAAAATAAATTTTAAACTTTTTTTTATTTAATTAAAAAATTTTAAAAAATAAAAATAATATTTCTTTATTTTTAAAATTTTTAAAAAATAAATATTTAAATATTTTATTTTTTAATTTTATTTTCAATTAAAATTTTTAAAAAATAATATTTTCTTAATGAAAGAAAAAGAAAAAGTAAGCTTTTTCATTAAGGGTAATTTTATCTTTACAATATCTTTTATAACAATTTTTAATTGTTCATTTCTCTTTTTCAAATAACTTTTATCTATAAGACCATTTAACAATTATTTGTTTATTGAGGGCATGTTTTTCATATTTATCTTTTTCTTTTTCAATTATATTGATTTATCTTGTTTTAATTTTTTTTAATACAAAAAAAAATCATAATTTAAAGATAAATAAATTTTTAAATTTTAAATATTAAAATAATAAAATTAAATATTATTTTTTTAAAATAATTAAATTAAAATTTTTTTTTTTTTCGGTTGACAATTATATGACCTATAATACTGGTCTACCAACCAAAAAATTGAAAGAAAAAAACAAAAGTCGTAACATCTAGGTAAGTGGCCCATGGGAGTTTTAAGTAAAGGGGCTAAGACGGTGCCAAACTTGTTGATTGATTTTCATTTCTTATAAATACTACTATTATTTTCAAGAGCTTGGACATAGACCTGCTCACGGGCCGGGCAGTCCGCCCGGTCCGGCCCGTATTGGGTCGGGCCTGAGCAGGATATTTTGTGTTTCGGGTCGGTCCGGCCCGGCCCGGAACAGTAATTTTTATTATAATAATATTATTTTATTTAATTTTAATTATAAAAAAATTATTTTTTTATTCCGATGAACAGTGTTTCGGCACTAAACGGGCGGGCCAGGCCGACCCAGGGCCGAGCCTGGGCAGAGAAAATAAAAAAGAAAAGGGCCGCGACCCGACCCATGAGCAGCTCTACTTGGATATAGTACTTACTATTTTGGTTGAAAATTGACGTATCACACGTAAAGTTATTCGCGTATATATATATATATATATATATATATATATATATATATATATATATATATATATATATATATATATATACTTACTAGTACAATTTGAAGCAAAAGTATTAGGCTGAACATATTTAGATGAAAATTCATAGTATATCCTTTTTTTCTCAAATTTTTCATGTAACAATAAGCCATGTATTTAAAAGATTGTTAATTTTATTATCTAATGTAAAAAACTTTACACCCATCACTTATTTTCATTAAAATATATATTATTATATATTTCATAAGTAAAATTAAAAACTGCCTAAATTAATTATTTTATTTTTTAAATATACTTTAAAAATATATATTATTATATTTATTCCATTTATAAAATTTAAAAACTTAGATGCGAAATAATAAGCTAATTAATGGGCCTTTAGATTGTTATGTTTTCCGTGGAAAGTATCGGAACAGCTAACCCAACTCTGCAACGTCTTGCATTCTAATTGGCTGCAACTCAAAAACCCACATCGTACTTGGGAGGGTTTAAAGGAATCCAAATACTCTACTCTCATTTTCCTACTTCTATTCGTGTTTCTATTATCGTAACGAGTCATACGTTCATTTTTTTTTGTTCTCTTCATATCTGTTCGTTTTTAATATTTGACCCGATTCTTTATCTAATAAAAAAACCGATTTCGCTTGAAAAAAAAAACACGGATACAAAGACGATACAAATAAAGGAGATGGTGTCGTAGAATTCACCTATTTGATCACCAGTAAAATATCGATCGGTCGTATTTGTATTTCGTAGCTCCTATTAAAAAGTTGAAAATAAACAAAAAAAAAAATGACATCAAAAAAATGAATCTACGAATCGTTACGAGACGGATAGAAACAGGAAAATGGGCATAAGATTTCTATTCGGGTTTAAAACGGTGACAACTGACAAGACAACCAGCAACTTAAACCAACTAAAAGATGGAACTTCAATCCGTTTTGTCATGGATTTCCTGACCCAAAGCTCAAATTGTCCAATCATCGTCGCCTCTCTCATCAATCTGCAAGTAAATCTCTCCAAATTCCCTAAATTTCACTCAACTTTCTTACATTTTTAAAGTTAAACCTCACCATCCCATTTTTTGTTTTTTGTTTTTTTCATTAATTTTATCAAAGCCAGAAACTCACTGTATACCCAAATATCAAATTTGAAGGCTCCTGCAAGCGACATCGTACTAAGAAATGGAAATGTTCGGATTGGAGATGTGTCAAAGTGTATGTGTCTTTGGCTCTTAGATATCCATGAAACTCCATGGCCCAATGCATGTTTCATCTAAAGGACATAAAGTGGAAAAACTTTTGGGTCACTGCCAAAAATGGGGATTCAATTAGTAAAGGCTGAATGAAGAAAAAGAGAACCTTAAGTTCGTGATGTCAAATGCAATTAATTGTAACTTCTAATTATAGCCTTTTTATTTTCTTCCTTTTTTCTGATCGGAAGAATATTTTCAAAGTATCTACATCAAGACTAAAAGAAATCTTGATGATATTTTTTTCATACAAAGAAAATCGCAATCTGAAAATAAGGTAAGTGATTACAGATTTTGAGATTCAAATCTCAGATCTACTGGATATCATCTTTTAAGAGTGATTGTATGAATCAACCGGACTAAACCCGGGATTATGATAAACTACTCTCTTCAGCAAGAATCCTTACTGTAGTACTACCCTTGAGGCTTTTTTCATCTTTGTCTCAAAGTCCAAAACTTATAGTGCACGTGGATAGCTTTCGAATGAAGGAAGATTGGTTGGCCCTTAACAGAGTCCAAGGAGCTCAAGCAGATTCCCTTTGTTTTTGTTTTTTCAAAAGAATTTGCTGTCTGTTTCGCGGTAGAATGCAACATTTTAAACTGAATATATGATTGTAACTTCTAAACGCACTTAATGTTCTAAGAAAAATTAACTAAACTAGGTCATGACCTGGAGGGTACAGAAGCATTCAGAAATATCTCACTGGCTGCAACTGGCATATTTGGTCGAGGCAATTTACAATTCTTTCAGGCTATGTTGCTCCGATTCTTCATTTTTTTTGAAGTATTTGTATCCGACACCCGTGTCTGACACATATTTGGACATGAGTATAGAGATATGATCTTCCAAGGACCTTCCAAATACATGAAAATCTTTTTAAAAAATTGAACATACCCGTGTCCGACACTCACATCCGAGTCCGAATAACATAGCTTTCAGGCTCCTTCAATCTGGTTAATGGTTCTCTCCCAAAAATTCTGACATAAGGATGGCCTTTTGGTGGATTTCAAGATTAAAAACTTCAGAAAACTCCTTAATCAAGGATTTGTAGGAAATATCAATCAACTGATAATCATCAGGACTCGGTGTAACTGCTTCACCACATCTTGTAGATGACTGAAATTCTTTAAGCAACCCTTTTATGCTTCCAACTTGACGATCCTTTAACCCACAAGGGACGATCAAACTGAAGGGAGTTAGATCTGTGGTGACATTAAGTGCCAACCCATGGTATGTTATCCACTGAGATACTCTTACACCAATTGCAGCCAATTTCTGATTTCCTATAGCAAAATTTTAAAAAAGAAATGATCAGGAAAAGACGATCAAGGAAGCCAAGGTTTTTTCTTTCTAATGAAAACTAGATTAGAAAAATGACATTGGTGATATAAGGGCTATTGTCTTGGACGATGGTGAAATCTTCATATTGCTAAGTGCAGGCATATGTCTAAATCAAGCAGCTAGATTCATGGTTTGAGACTTTCTCACCCTTCCCATGAGGTCAGGATATGAATAACCTATGTTACTCGGATTCGGGTGTGAGTGTCAAACGCGGATATATTCAATTTTTTCCAAGATTTTCATGTATTTGGAGGGTCCTTGAAGGATCAAATCTCCATACTCATGTTAGGATATGGGTCGGACACGGGTACTTCAAAAAAAATAAAGAGTCGGAGCAACATAGTGAACAACTGTGGATATTGGTCTTTAAGGCCAATGTTATTGGTAAAGAGAATTACAAACCATAATGATCGATTGCTATCTTTAATTGAAGGCCTAACATGAGAAGGGTGAGTCTATAAAACCCGTTTGTTCCCTGCATTTACAGCTTCAGCAAAACAAAGATAATGCAATAAACAATCAAAAGCAGAAAGGGTTAAGGAGCTATGCAGGTTAGCAGGGATGCATTCTTGCTGCCTTGGAACATCACCATCCCACTTAACAAGTAAATATTGATAACGCAATGCCTATTTCCTCTGCCTGCAACGTCCTACAGTAATTGTTCATTTTAAAGGGGAAAAAAAATAAAAAAATATGAAAGCATAGCTGACAAACTTAGAGTAACAAGATTTGCTTAACCATTCAGTAAGTGGAAATGCAATCACAATCATCACAATCTATAAAACATAAAACATTGAAAGAGTATAGTTAATCAATTACTCCTGTTAAAAATCTAACCTAAAATCAATTAGTAATAGGTGGAGAAACTCAACTTGAATATAAGACCAAAGAAAACCCAAGACTTAGCAGATATAGTATAACACCACTTTAACAGACCTATCGTAGGTGAAGACAGAAAAGTCTACCACGTGACAAACTTGGAAGAGGTAACAAACAGGAGTAACATGCAAGAATAACAAAACAGAACTTAAACTCTGATCCCATGTTAAATCCCAAAAGCTTAAAATGATAAAAAAAAAAAAAAAAAAAACCCAATTATTATATTTAAGTTTCAACAATTCCATTTTCCAAAATGCAAATAGTGCAACTTTAAATCTCATATAAACACCTAGTAGGAAGAAAGAGGAATCACATTATGAAAACAAATCAAGCATCAAAAAGAAAGAGATAAGAATTCTTACCAACCCAAACACCTGTTAAACCCTCAATCCTAGAAGCCTTAATAGAAAATGTTGATGAAAGAACACGAATCACCACCTCCTCAAGTGCTCTCAGATACCAATGAAGATCCATCTTGTGATTCCGGAGATTAATAATTGGATACATAACTAGCTACATTTCAACAAAGTTGTCAAAAAAAAAAAGTTATTCCAGATAGAAAATCACCCTAAAATCAAATCAATTTGACATTCTTAGCCCAATCTACCTTTTGAAACTATACCTGTCCAGGCCCATGGTATGTAACTTCCCCGCCGCGTTCAGTTCGATAAACATCAAAAGGAGCTTCCTTTATGTCAAAATTCAAATGCTTTTCCGAGCTACCAGTGCCCATTGTATAAACAGGGTTATGCTGAAGAATAATTAATGTATCTGGGCAATCCCCATTTTTTTGGATCAATACTTTCTTTTGTTTAACAATTTGCTTTTGCCAAGACCATCCTTTTCCATATGGAATAAGCTCCTTGTGCAAATCAAAACACTCGCACCTATGAAATTGAAGTGAAAAAAAGCTTGATTTTTTGGGGGGGAGAAATGAATGGAATTTGTTTGTGAAAATGCTTGAGAAAGACAGAGGAACTTACACTTTCGTTTTTGTTTGAGTTACCTGGTTGAGTTGCTGATGTTCGTTTTGATGCTTTATTGTTGTGCATGTTGTTGGGATTGTTCTGAAACACAAATTTGGTGCAAGAATCATAGCTTATAAATCTCTGAAATAAATCATTATTGAACAATTGGGGTTATACTGAAATGCTAATTCCCCTCTGAAAGCGAAGAAACCAAAGTTGAAATGAATGTTCAAATGCATCTGGACCGTTGACAATATAGTTTGGGAATCTTAAGGTTAAATCAGACATTTCACTTGCTGACTTCTGGTCTATTTTGTACTTTCAATTGATAACAGAGAAGCCCCTCATGGACTAGCTATAAAGCTAGCTGATGAAAAACCCTGAAAAATATCATCTTGAAGTTCTTCAATTAGCTGCTTCGGCTGGTTTTATTTACATTTATTGGCAGTATTTTTTTTTTTTTTTTCTGTGATGAAGTCTGATCTCTTTATCTAATCCATTCACCTAGACGACAAATCGAGGCATTTGTCTGAGAGAAAGATCTACCTTTTTTTTACTTACTATTTTCTATGAATTTCTGCTTCTAAGATGCGAATTTTGTTTGATTTCCAAGAAATTTTGTGAAATGAAGAGAAAAATAAAAGATTTTCCAAAGGAAACCATATCATCTTTTTCTGCAATATTTATTTAGATTTCAGAAGCAGATTAGATTCATTCCAGGAACTTGCGGCGATGATGATATTAAAAACGACCTTTTATTTTCTGAAGGGCATGTCTTGTGATAGAGTCTCAAGCACTTTTGAGCCGCATCTTAATCGCAGAAAAAAGTTTTGTCTATGTGATTTTCCGAGGCTTGTTCTTTTCTAGTTAATCCCCTGAATTTCATTAAATGGAGTTCCAATCTAATTTTGCATGAAATTGCAATTTCTTTCTTCTTGAATTCTGAGTTCATGATTTGGTTCACCGCAATAGGCCAACGCTGATGTCTCCGAGTATAAAATGTTTTTAAAGGTATCGGAGTTTTGAAAAGTGGTTTTGATGCTTAAGTAAGTGAAGATTCAGAGAAAACTCGAGAATAATCAAAGAGTTTAAATGTTTATGTTTCTTTTAGTTTTGCTTTCATTTACTTACCTATAAATCCTGCTATGTATGTTGTATTCGAAGTTGTTGGACAGACCATCTGGCTGATTTTATTGGAGAATTCATCCGGTGATGAATTATTTTGACTAAAATATATATTTTTTAAATTAAACTATTTATATTTTTTTAAATAAGTTTTATATTTTTATTGTATCCCATTATTCAAATAAATCATATTTTTTATTTGTATCTAAATAAATTTTTATTTTTTATTTGTATTTAAATAAAATTTTATTTTAAATTAAAAATTTATTTATATTAAGAGTTTATTTAAGCATAAATTAAAAGTTATGAACTTATTTAAATAGAAGTTAAAAGTTAAGAATTTATTTTGAATACAAATTAAAAATTTATTTAAATACAATAAAAATATAAAAATTTATCTAAATAAAATAATAAAATTCAAGATTTTTTTAATTATTTTAGCCAATGAAGTTGCTTCTTGGCTTCTTACCATACTGTATTACATTGAATCTCTCCAATTCATACTTTGTAACTCTGATGCAACTTCTGCATTGATTATTTCAAGGCAGCCTTTTGGGTTTTGACCCAATGATCACCACATACTCGTTTTAACAGTTGTGAAGGATTAGGTATTCAAACATTCAACCGTTCAAAATTCCTCTAGCTTGGAGGATAAAAGAAAAATCTATTCCCTTTGTGCATATTTTTCCTTCAAAATTTTGTGCATATTTTTCCTTCAAAATTCTTAAAAATAAAACATTACGACAGAATCTGAGATGTTTCTTAGAAGTGACATAGAGAGAATTGTCTTGTTTCTCTTTTGATTCTGTAAGAAATATTCTGTAAAGAGAAGGCATAAAAATAACACGTAGATTTGAAACCTGAAGAGTGAACCAAAGGATACAACATTAACTTCTATCGGACAATGAATGAATATAATGGATAAATTCCAAATAAATTGGAATATGGGGAGAAAAATTGTCTATTACAATAACAAGAAGAATTTGAAGCAAGCTAATACAGCTATCTACTCCTAATGGAGCCACAAAAAGATCATACAGAGGGAAAATTCTCACCCTTTACATGGAAGCAAGAAGACCTCTCATTTCGGTGGCCGAGGGGATGTTTTCAGTGGGATAAATTTTGGCAACAAGTTGGCCGAAGCTATCGTACTTGTCCAGAAACTCTTTCTGTCAAAATTTCAAGAAATAGAACTAGTAAGCAACCACTAATATATCACCAAATAAGCACCTAACAGATTGAAGCAATCATAAACTTCTTTTTTTTTTTGGCACAAAAGAGGTCGCAATTGTAAATTTGGGAAATAGGGGAAGGAATTGTAAATTTAGGATTCGAACTCCAGACTAACTAGATATCATATCTTAAGGATGGCTACATGAACCAATTGGACTAAATCCTGGATTCATAAACTCTTTCCTTCCTTCACCCCGGAAATAGGGGAAGGGATTGTAAAATTGGGATTCGAACCCCAAACGTACTACATATCATCTCTTAAGGATGGCTACAAATATGAACCAATTGGACTAAACCCTGGATTCATAAACTCCTTCCTTCACCCCAAAAATAGGAGAAGGGATTGTAAATTTGGGATTCGAACCACAGACATACTAGATATCATCTCTTAAGGATGGCTACAAATATGAACCAATTGGACTAAACCCTGGATTCATAAACTCCTTCCTTCACCCCAGAAATAGGGGAAGGGATTGTAAATTTGGGATTCGAACCCCAGACATATTAGATATCATCTCTTAAGGATGGCTACAAATATGAACCAATTGGACTAAACCCTGGATTCATAAACTCCTTCCTTCACCCCAGAAATAGGGGAAGGGATTGTAAATTTGGGATTCGAACCCCAGACATATTAGATATCATCTCTTAAGGATGGCTACAAATATGAACCAATTGGACTAAACCCTGGATTCATAAACTCCTTCCTTCACCCCAGAAATAGGGGAAGGGATTGTAAATTTGGGATTCGAACCCCAGACATACTAGATATCATCTCTTAAGGATGGCTACAAATATGAACCAATTGAACTAAACCCTGGATTCATAAACTCCTTTCTTCCTTCACCCCACAACCTAACCAGGTTTTTCTAATGCTCTTTCCTATCGAATTGATTCAGATTGCAGTTCATTAACCACTTTGTGAAAATGCTTTGGCAAAAATACTAAAGCCTCGAGCAGTTGTAGAAATAGAAGTTAGCTTACCTTGCACTTGTCCCACAACGAGGGTAAAAGTTCCTCAGATGCTAAATTCTTCTGCAACTTCTTATACATTGCAGCAATAGACTTGTCAACCTGAAAGAGACAAGTCAAGATATAGATTCCACCATTCGGAACTAAGGGAAAGATGTTCTGAAAATTGTTGATCAACTCACCCCAGATAAACTGGATTTTAACGTCTTCCGGAGATCCACTTTAGACAATCCAAGCTGGAAAGGTATCTGAAATTTGTGAAGGACACAATCAGCCAAATCATTCATTTGTTATGGATGGTGGCGATGTCTAAACACACAAAAGTCACTAATTTCATTATTAAAAGAAATGATTCAACTTTTATTACGGATTCTGGTTGTGTCTAAACACGGGATAGGAATACCATGCAGATTATGCATTATTCTGTAAAATTAGTGAAAAACGGGATAGATGCTCTTGAGGAGTTATCTGATGAAAATAAATGCATAAATAATGTGAACATGGCAAAAGACTATTATTAACACGCTAACCTCTTCTGGTGAAATTGTAAACATTAAATCCTCAATCTTTCGAGCAAACTGAAAAAGTCGTTCAAATTGCTGCAAAGAGAAACAATTTAAAGAGTGAGTCATAACATGAAAAGCCCTTTCAGTATCTCCACAACTATTTAACATCACTGCTCAACAAGTAAATAATGAGTAAAGCAAATAAAAAGCCACCAAGGTGGATTACTTACAGAATATATTATCATGCTGATATGACGTGTACATGCTTGTTCATAAGCTTCACTTGCTTGGTGATAAAATTTGGCTAAGGTGGGCACAACATTGGCCAGGTCATACAAGCTGTAAAGCGTGCATGGAAAGAGAAAAAGAAAGTTTCCCTCAAGGAACCAAGAGAAATATTATATCCACAGCCATAGAAAAAATAGGACAAAAAATATCCAAACCTATTCTGAAATGCAGCATAGTTTTCCAAAAGAAATATATCAGCGTATTTGGGATCCGTTTGTGCAAGTTTTTCAAGAGTCACAAACATAATACTAACCTGCCAAACAATATTTGCAATGCAAAATCTTTTCAGTAATAAAGCTATATATATTCAGAAGATAAACAACATAAAGAAAAATTACAAAAAAAAAAAGACAGCACGATTTGATACCACGACAAGAAAGAATTAATCTTATTAAGAAAAGCAAGTAAGGATAACATATGCAGCCAAACAGAAAATAAGTACAGGAAAGGTGGTTGTGCCAACAGGAGTAGCTCAAAAGAATGCTTTAGTGACCCATCACTCTATTTCATGCAACAGTATGCTGATTAGTAGCAAAACCTATGTTACTCGGACTCGGGTGTGAGTGTCGGACACGGGTATGTTTCCGACACGAGTATGTTCAATTTTTTCCAAGATTTCCATGTACTTTGAGGGTTCTTGGAGGATCATATCCCCATACTCATGTCCAGATATGCGTCGGACACAGGTACTTCAAGAAAAATGAAGAGTCTGAGCAACATAGAGCAAAACTAGACCTTAGTACATGCTTAAGTCTTATCATGATGCTAAGGCTAGAGTACGTTCTATCACGAGCTCACTTAACAAGGATATCAGGCTTAAAATATGACTTACAAATTTTGTGTATGCCTGATCAACCAAGTCCCTAGATTGTCCCTGGATGTACTGTTCCATGCGGGTGGCTAGAGTTGCAAAGCTGTGCATAAGAACATTTAAACTGTTTAAAACCAACTGAAGTAATAATCTGATGAGCACACAAATAATAAAGCATCAAATAAGAATACTAAACCTAGCTATTCTGAAAATAAAAATTTACAGCACGCTGATAATATATGCCTGAAAAAGCAAACATTTCAAACCTTAATGAAAAACAACTACTATTTTTGTCTTTGCATTTTTATCAGCTTTGGCCTCAAATTTACTATCTCTGCATTCTCACAAAGACTAAGATTCACTTTACCGAGGGATGTATGATAAGACCCCCATTTGTCGCACATTACGCTCATTTCTTTCAATTTGATGACAAGCCTCATCGACAAACTGCAAATTCAATTGCAGCTTAAACAGGTTATATTCATGCTAAATGCAAAAGCTCATAAAATTCTCAGTTTCCAAACAAACATACCCGGCTGAACTGCATAGAAATTTTTGACTCTAGGTCACCAAGCAGGATACGTACAAATCCTGCTGCATCAGCTTTCTGGCCAGATAGATAGCGCTCTGTTATCCCATGCATGGATATGCAACGTAAAGGATCAATTTTATATGCCCAATCCACCACAGCATAAAAATCTTCCTGTAATCCAGAAACATCATAAAGACATGCTAATAGAAACCAAAGGAAAACAAGTACAATAAAATAAAGAATGAGAAGAACATGCAGGCAACTAAAAAATGGTGAGCATTAAAGAAAAGTACAAACTTGGGATGACATTCATGATTTAAAATGTAATTCTAGTTCCAGAAACTCAGAAACAAATAAAGAACACAGCAAGGAGCAACAGAAAATCTATCCGCAAAAGAACCCAATATGCTTACATACTTGAATTCCATCAAGCAAATCTTGAAGTGATTCATTTAATGATTGCAGATCCGCAGATTTTACTAGCAAAATCAAATAGTTTCCACATTTGTCAGAGTTTGAATTAGAGGAAGGGAGATTTCTTCCCACAAATTATAAAGGCACAAGAAAAATGATTACCAGCCTTGCTGTCATTGTCATCAATGTCCATAATGCCCAGATCATCATCATTGGTATCATCATCATAGGATCCACTTTTATTACCATTAGCAATACCTCCTGGGGGAACAAGTGCAGGAACTTCGAAGCACATGAAGTGTGCAAAGAAAGAACTCTGCAGTTTAAGCCATGAAGGAATAAAACTTCAATAAATTAAGACTTAAGAATACATTTAACCTCAACTACAAGCAGTGCAGAAGGACTATAACCTCATCTACAAGTAATGGAATGAAAATCGTCAACATTTTGGCATATGCATCGGAAACTGCAGAAGTGTCTGCACTATTCCCACTTTGACTGCCACCTGTGGAAGCTTCCAGCCAGATAGTTGGATTTCTTGATGCTTTTGTACTAGCACGAAGTTCATTGGCAAATTCACGAGCCTAAACAGAATTTTAACTATTTATCAAGCATTGTAACCAGCATAAAGTTCAAATGAGAAAGGCATTTCTTTTCTAGATAATTAAATATTTCATTTTGCATTCCCCAACCTCTCGGCGTAGAAGTAAGTTCAGGGAGCTACAATAAGCTTTCCTCAAAGGACCCAAACAACTCTTATCAAGACTCTGAGAATGAGCAGGAACAAAAATATCAGAAAAATCGAGACATGATATTTTACAGATTTTAGAGTTGATCAGCAATTTAACCTTTAAATGTTGCAGAAGGCGAGCATATGTCCTGCATTTATACCGCAAGTCAGCATGATCAGGTCGCTTCAACTGTCCCCGCTGTTTAAATCAAGCAGGTTAACAACATTTAGGAATCCTTGTCGCACAGTTGATACTTATCATCAAGATGAAATAACATGAAGGAAATACCTGAGAGAAGTAGCTTTTGTCACTAATCATAAAATCCACCAAACTGGCAAAGTAGTTTCTCAAGAACTCAGAAGCTCTCCGGACAAATGTAGTTTTTAATTTTCCGAGTTCCGCCCGCTTCTCTTTAACCTAAAATAAAGGCACAACAAACAGAGAGCTACTTTTATTCTTCAAAGACCATATATATCAAGATCCAATAGCAATACTAGTCCATTGCAAAGTTATTGAAAGTAAAAATTCCACAAAAATCCAAGGTTAAGTGAACATTCAAGTAACCAGCACGTGTTAAGCTAGTCATGTGCCACATAAGCTACTGGATAATTTGCCTATCCAAAAAACTGTAGAAACTGGGGGAAATAGAGGGGAGTCCATACAGCTCGCATGTTTGCATAAGTAGAATCCAAGTTAGGTACTTCAAGTCCACGTAAAGCACCAGTTAACCACTCACATGCTTCAACATTTTGAAGCATGCGAGCCTCATCAAATGGGCCTACTGTCAGACATGCTGCATACTACATCCAATAAAAACATTGTTAGGGGGGAATACAGGCTACATACCTTGGCTAAAGTCTAAACAAAAACATAGTGATGGATAACATACCTCAGAAGGGACACGCAACTGTTCAAGAAGCTTATCAAGTTCTTCAATGAGAGCTTGATTATTTACAGATTGCATCTCTAACTTATTGTTACGTGTTTCTATCTGTATATTGTGAAAAAAGAATTACAGCCAGCATAAGAAGAGGTCAGATGTTGAAGTCAAGAATATACAGTTTCTATTTTCAAATTATTTGCTTTGAGCACAAAATTGCAGCAAACTTGAAGCATATAAATGATGCAATAACTTGGAAGTTAGAACTATCCTGCTTCAGACAAGCTCCTGGTAGAGGGATGTGTAAAACGAAAAAAGGCCAAAAGCCCCTTTCTTCAAATAACAAAGTTAAATCAGTGCAAGGCATTGACATAATGACAGGAACAATGACAGACTAGACAGGATGAAAACAGAGAACCCTACATAATAACAGACTGTCCAGAAAAGGTCCCTACCGACTCAATATCCTCTCTCATATGTCGTAATTTAACATTGAAGATGCCTAACCATTCATCCATGTCATCAACACAATTAGTTGCTGCCTCAAGCCCTTGCAATACCTGAAAGACCAAAGAACAGAACAACTAGCTTGGTGAGTAAGAAGCATATCGTTGATAGTGGTGAACATAAGCAGCACCAAGATTAATAAAGAATTTTCATAAAAGAACCAAAGAATGTCCTAAACATATAAAGCAATCATAAAAGCCACAAGGAAAGAGGGAAAATAAACAGAAGTTCCTCAAGCACAAAAACATACTCTTTGGAACTATTTAGGAGTAGACAAACATAATAAGAAGCTGTCAGAGAAGAATGGCTAGAAGTCGAGGTAGAGAAATGGTGAACTTGAGTATATCCGAAATGGGAGTAAAGAAGACTGCATAGAACAGTTGATAAGCCTGTTTGAAACCTAATGCATAAGGGGATGGGACTGGACTAAAAGATAAAGCACGGAAAAATGGAGGCCATTGATTCTTCATAGTCCCAACACGGTGCCGGGGGGATTTGAGAATAAAAATAATGAGACTAAAAAAAATTCAAAAAACAAAAATAGAATGAAATACCTCTTCTACTAGAGGTTCACTTTCCAAAATGGCATGCACATTTGCTGCTTCCAGAGCAAGAAGCTCTCGCTTCAACCGTTCAGAAAATGCCTCAGCTTCACCAATGCCCATGACATAGCTGTGTACCATGTTATGATAAAAAATGTTAGGATAGGATTAAGGGCTTCAACATTTAGGAACCAAACACAATAAACAGTATATTGCTTTTCAATTATGTGAATGAAACAGATGAAGAAGAAAAAGAAATCAAGAATCATAGACTGCCATGGAACTATGACCACTACAAGAATCAATCCATATCAAACATTTTTGGCTCTGTTTCCAAAAGAATGACAGATATTACTGCCAGGATAAGGACTTCCCCCCAAGAGGAATAGAATTATGACTTTAGCTCTGATCTAACCATCTTAGAAATTCGGCAGATGATACATGAATATTTTATTTTTTAAAAAATAAAATGAAAATGCAACGATATAAATATGAACATTCTCATATGATATCTTTCTCAATCTAACCAAAAATATATTAATACTTGCATATCAATTTCAAAGAATTGGACTGCAAGTATGTTTCATGCCTTATGTCTACTCTGTCAATTTGCATTAGCATTCACACTCTAGAAGGAACCTATGCACTTTATTAACAGTGAAGCGCATCTGGCTTTCACTGAAGAACCTTAGGACAGAATAAAGGAACAACATACGTGCCCAAAAGAGCCTCCATGTCCTCTTCCTCAGCTTGAGAGACGAGTTCCTTTTCAACAGTCACCTTCAAGTCACTTTCTGTTACTGTAGTTGCAACTGGGCCATCTTGCTGATTCTTTTGAGTAATAAGTGAGGGTGTATTTTCCTAGATACAATATAAAAGTCAAAGACAAGAAAGAGATGATAAATTCATATAAAACTATTGAAATAAGATTTCTTGAATTTTAGGGTAATTAAATCTGCTTGAAATTCTATGCAAAATCAGAACCAACACTATGAAATTATACTACTCAGAGTGACCACCAATCCACAAGGACCAATAAGTTAAAATATCCTTAAACTTGGTCACTAGGCACAACCAACTAAAAGCTTATGTTATGCACCGCATAAGTACAGCTTTTAGTGAGTTTTTCAAAGTAATCTATAATTTGCATAAAAATGATTTAGTATCAATTCAACAGTCAAGAACTCGTAAAGAATTAAAGTCATCACACTCACCTTAGCCCAAAGAGCCATCTCCACGACATCTATACCAACAACTTTGGGAAGATGACCAAGTGCATCTTTGCAAATGTTTAAGATGCATAATAAAAGGCGATTCCTACAAAAATATTTAAGAACGGACATAGACAAATCAATAACTATAAGCAACAACAGCCAGTTGTTAAAAGAACAATGAAGAAAAGAAGATAAGCGTTAATTTTGTTGGATACCAAAAGGAAAGGACCATAAAAGGGGAAAAAAGAAACATCTTGACAGAAAAGAAAAAAAAAAAGGTGATATCTTCAGTCCAGAGCTATTTCAATTTACCTGTCATCAGTGTTGCGCATGGTCCACTGAGGTGGAGCAACACTCTGACTTCTGAGGTTATCAAATCCCTATAAGAAACTCAGTTAGAAGCTGAAGAAAAAATCTCATGCAAGGAGAGCATGGAAAAGAAGTTTAAGGTAGAAATAGCTTCAACTTCTGCACAATTGCTTCTTTAATTAACATAGTCGCTAAGCAGTGTTCGGCCTACTGGAATTGACAAAGATCAAAGAACATCCAGCTTTCAAAAGAATGTTCTTATTCAAATAACCAAAAGAAAGGGCTTACCAAAGTAAAAGTACATCCACTGGGGTCATTAGTTATAACCTCCACCTTTGAAAGATGCTTCAGCTTATACAACTTAGCAGGCTGCACAATTTCAATAATTCATATGTCAAATATATGATCTTAAAATCAATATAACTAGAATCCCTACTAGTTAAGAACCTCATTTTTAATCAAATAGTTTCCTTCCCTTTTTATTGGAAGTTAATGAATTTTGCTTTCTGTTTATATAGAAACATTCTCTTCTCAGTAATGCTAAAAGTGATAGTATAAATGATTCCGTGTTTCACATGAAGAGGTTGACAACTGGCTAGCTTTATTTTGTGATTTGCTTATTCATTATTTTTATCCATTGCAAACTTCAGTAAAAACGGAAAGATATGATCCATATGAACAATAAACAAAGCCAGCTCCTACTTTATCATGGCCATCTTAAGACTCTTGATTCAGCTCTAATGCACTCAAAATAAAATTAATTAGACACCGATAATTCATTTTGGTAACATATAAACCTGATGTATAATGAACAATAATCAACTTTATCAGCATAATGAAGCCAGATAGGCAAGCAAATGTACCACCAAAGTCTTAACAAAGAAGCAATAGACATAAAAGATGGACCAACACAACCACAGAGGCAAAAACCTATTACAGGTAAGCCAAATGAAACCTCACGATGGCCACCCTAATCATTCTGAGTTCAACTCTAGTAAGCTACCACGTAGCAACACCATAAAGGCTTACTCAATAATGAACCATAAACTCATTGGATACTTCATTCTTAACACACATTGTCTGAAAGATTATAATAAGAGAATTACCTCAAGAACTCCTCCTGTAGAATACTTCATGACTCGCAGAAAAGCTTTAGTTCTCTGAGCTTTTGGTTTCACTGCACAAACCATAGGCCTCACGTAAGGACAAGCAAACCTGCACCTTCTCTAAGGGAAAAATGTCCGGCTTATAGAGAAAAAAACAGTTAACTTAAAATACATCATATTTACTTGCATCCGGCTTCCGTACAGAAAGAAGCTTCAAGAATCCAACATTATTCCAGACAAGAACCCCGAAATGGACCAATAAAGAACCAAATGCCACTTCAAATCTAATCATATTATTTTAATTCAAAAACCTTTACAAAGCATAGTTTATATTCCTTGAATTTGAACTGCCTATCAGTTTTGCACAATTTTACTATCGTAACGGTTTGTTCAATAGTTCAACATCGTATTTAACACAATTCTAGCATAATCAACGACATTTAAATTGAAAAAGAAGCCAAAAAAAAAAAATTCCTACATCCTAAATTGAAGTAGAGAAAACATTTGTCAGATTATGAAAAAGACGTACTGGAGAGAGCGAGGACTCTAGGTTTAGCCATGTGGCGGCCCAATTTTCCAGATTTGCCCCACATCCCGTGGCTTTTAACGACGCGAATCGACATCACGACCTTCTGCTTCGTGCCTTCGATTGCAGCCTCGCAAGCTCGCCTTAGCTCCTCATCGTCGGCGCTCGATTTCGCCATTTCGTTTTGCTTCGACTTTCTCCTTCCGATGTGAGCTTTCCCTGGTGCCCAATCTCAAAGAGAGAGGAAAAAAGAGTGAGAAGAAATGTGAAAAAAAAAATGAGTGATTAACAGTTAACAGACACGGACCAACAAAAATGAAAAAACAAAAACTAATAATAACTTTATATTAAATTTATTACTATAAATAGTACATTACCCACCTTTTAATTTATGGTTGAAAATTATATAAAATAAATTGGCCCGAATAAACCGGGTTTGAAGTCTCTTACTATTTTTTGTTTTTTTTATAAAAAAAAAATCAAAATACTAATTAGCATTATTTTATTTTATTAAGACACGATAATTTTGTATATTAATTAATGTGAAAACAGTAGCAAAAAGAGGAATTTTTTTTTTTGGTATTAAAAGAGGAAATATTAAATCATAAGAACCAAGTGGGTCTAAAAACATTTGTTCCAACATGCTATGGTATTACCATCACAGAAATTAATAATTATTAAAGTTTAAGTTTAAATGAAAATGAAAATAAAGTTTACTTATTTAGGTAAATTTTGGATATTGAAATCCGAAACTTAATTCATTTATTTCAATTGATTTATACCATCACTCTTAAAACAAACAGTTAACAACTCTGGTTTTTGAATTAAAAATTTAAAGGGCACTCCCCTTATAAGAAAGAATGAGCAAACCTTCCAAGGAGGATTGGGTTGCATTCCGATAATAAAATATGTAATAATATACTATATAGTAGTATTTAGTTACAGGAGTTCTTCTGACAAGGCATAACATCCGGAACAAGACAGCCAGTTGCATATGCTCGACAAATTAAGGCAAGCAATATATCCTTGCGACGTGCCAAGAGACGACCTGTCAGGAAGCGCTGCTGTCAAAGAACGCTACTGACAGGGAGACTATTACTAAAACCCGCTGCGTGAGATTTGTGCCTGCAAAAAATATTATTGACCAAAACCGAGTGTCTACAAGTTACACAAGAGTTCTTCAGACAAGGCATAACATCCAGAACAAGACAGCCAGTTGCATTCTATTATACATGTTCCTGCCTGAAGCCTTACTTTCTTCAATGGCAGCCATGATGACTATCATGGATCCAAATAAATGACTTCCGCATATATTGAGGCTCGCCGGAACCGCAGCAATTCCTTCATTAACTCCCATTCGCCATCCTGGGAAGCAGGCTTAACAGTCAACTGCTGAAGCACAGGTGAATTTGATAGCAGGAATTTGATGAAATCCATTTCCGATTTAACACCAGAGATGCCTGACACTTTTACCAGTCTCAGATGGGCAAACATCGAGCTCCAATGATCATCTTCCCAAAAGTTAGCGGATCTTTCTACGGAAGTTTGTTCCTCGGGTCGAGCCTACATAAAACATCAGACTTTTCTAATCGCTAACACGACCTCCAAAATCAGGAATCGTTACATGCATAACCTTTTTTTAGATTAACAGCTATGTTACTCGGACTCGGGTGTTAATGTCGGACACGGGTATGTTCAATTTTTTCCAAGATTTCCATGTATTTGGAAGGTCCTTGGAGAATCATATCTCCATACCCATGTCCGGATATACGAGGGACACGGATACTTCAAGAAAAATGAAGAGTCGGAGCAACATAGATTAACAGTGTAGCTAAAAACATAAATGTGATATAAAAGCTGGGGGATATTACTATCTACATCACCATAAGAACTACTAAGAGAGTAAACAAAATAAAACTCACCAACATTTCCAGCTCTTGGAGATTCGGGCAACTTCTTAGGAGGCATAGAGCAGCTGTATTTTCCTCCAAATCATCGAAATCTATGCGAATTGATAGATGATTCAGATCAAAACATGGATTAGGCAACCTGCTTGGCACATTTCCAATAGCCAAATACTGGAGTAGAAAAAGGAAGAACAGTATATATTAGAATCTCCAACAGATAAATTAAGGTGGCATATGGACATTCTAGAGGACTTGAACAAGTATATAGGGATTCAAGAACCATTTTACGAGAAAAAAAAAAAAACTTGTAGTACAGTTTCTATAAAATTCCCAGAGATCTGTAAAGAAACATGTGACTTTGGTGTTTGCAGAATCCTATAAAAGGCTGTAAAAATGCATATAGATGTCGAAATGGTAAAGAAAACCCAATAACACTCAATTGAAATCTCCCAGGGAACCAACAAACTTGTTCCATATCCAAGAAGATACTAGTGCTCTACAATGATGTTCACAACTATGTTACTCGGACTCGGATGTGAGTGTAGGACACGGATATGTGTCCGACACGAGTATGTTCAAATTTTTCTAAGATTTCCATGTATTTGGAGGGTTTTTGGAGGATCATATCCCCATACCCATGTCCGGAGATGTGTCGGACACGACTGTCGGACACGGGTATTTCAAGAAAAATGAAGAGTCGGAGCAACATAGGTTCACAAAGTCATTACCTTCAAAAAGTAACTCTGAACCTCCAGCCTTCGAATATGAGGCAGATTAACAAAGAATCTGAGCAATTTACTAGAACTGTCTCGAGCATCATTCTCATCATTGTCGATATTTACATACAAACCAATGGAAACCAAAGCTAAACGGAACGTATTCTGAAAGCTAACATCATCAAAAATACCGCCAATGTCAAAGAATTGTAGATTTGGTGCATCAATGTTGAGATGTGTGACACCAGTAAAGTTCATCAATGTTAATCTCTCAAGCAGAGGGCAGCTAGAAATGAGCTTTTCAAACACATCTTGGATGATGGTAATGTGCTGAAGATCAAGGCTCCTCAAATTCTTGAAACCTTGGGATGTCAATGGAGGTTTTAGCAAGCAATTAAATAGCTCCAAATGAATTAAATTCTGGCAATTAAATAAACAAGAAGGTGGTTTGTAGCGCTGGCCCTTCCATATTTCCAGTACGAATTCTTTGATAGAGCTCCTTGATATACAAAGAATCCATCGATCAATGTCAGCGACTCCTAGAAGATCTCGATGAGAAAGTTTGAACTTGTGTATTGGACCCTTGTGAAGTAAGAGTACATGGTCAATGATGTTTACAAGCTTGTTTTTTATGAAAGTTTGGTCTTGGGAAGAGACATTAAGACACTGACTATCAAACACAAGATATGGTATCGTAGCCCATTTGTATCTCCACTTCCTGGACAGAACACTACTCCTTACTGCATCCCTTATCGGCAAACGTGACAAGATTTGATCTATAACATGTCCAGGTAAGTTGCTGATCTTATCTAGCTCTGCCTCTGTTTTGCTAGACAATCTTGGTGGCTCTCTTGGCTTCTGAAATACTCATAAGGGACAAAACAAGCAAGTTAATGAAATAATACATATATCAGTTAACACCTATAAAGTATGGGAGTTTCACGCACAAACATAACTATACAACCATAAGCAAATATATTCCATAAGAAGTGGCCAAGAAAACAGATTAGTTTCCTCTGAATCTCATTGATGACATCAAATTGCACCTTTTCAAGTTATGTAGTTAGTCATATGAACAGATAGTAAGACGCAGAGTCTCTATATTCTAAAGATGGAAAAGTATGAAAAAGCATACATTTTGGAAGCACATTGTCTGTAGTAACCTATGTTACTCGAACTTGGGTGTGAGTGTCGGATACGGGTATGTGTGCGACATGGGTATGTTCAATTTTTTCTAAGTTTTTCCATATATTTGGAGGGTCATATCTCCATACCCATATCCGAAAATGCGTCGGGCACGGAAGTCGAACACAGGTATTTCAAGAAAAATGAAGAGTCGAAGCAACGTAGGTACATTATAAAAAGATAGCCATTGCCAATCTTAAAATGGTAAATCTAGTCCTAATGCTCACTTTATCTCGATTGGTTAAGCTTAGATACAAGCAAGAGTGTTGGAGAGTTTCAAACTGACAAAAATAGGCAATGTCACCATATGTGGTTTCTCCAGCAGAAATGCACAACACCATTGTGGGTGTTTTAATTTAATTTATTTATTTTAAAAAAAAGACATATACTATGGTACCTTAAAAAATGCAAAATCTGTAAAAGAACTTGCATAAAATTTAATTCATTTATTTAAGCACATCAAACCCTTGGTTCAATACATGGAAACAGAACAGCAAGAGAAATCTACTTCATTTTTCAGGCATTTTCACCCCATTATTGAAATGCAAAAGAGGCTGACATATATAAACAATAAAAAGAACTTACATTTACCATGCTCATTCTGTTTAGCTGTTTGAGGGATTTCAAGCAATGCTTTTCAATTCCCCAAAAACATAGTTAAACCATCAAGGCCTTGTTTCAACTAATCTAACAGCCGAAATCTGAGATATTTAAACACAGAAATTTGACTGATATTTGTTCCAAGAGATATCTACAATAATAGAATAAAGATTACAACTTTAAATAACTTTAAACTTCAAACCAGTGTCTCCAAAGTAAAGAATCCTTGTACTTTAAAATTATAGACAAAAATAATACTGTTTTGACGATTTTAAAACGTCAATGAAATCAAGAATAATACTTAAAAATTAAAGTACTTTGAGGTAGAAAAAAGGGTACTTTTTAAAACAGAATCTGAAAAAGAAAGAAAAAATGGAAAATGGCAAAGCCAAAAGGGGGGGGGGATTCATTTCTTTAGAGCTTACATTGAAACAGATGTTCAGATTTTGCTGTTGTAATAAAAGGGCGGAGAAAGGGGAGGATTGGAAGAGGAAATAGAATAAGAAAAGGAAGATCGTTACCTGAAGAAGAAGAAAAGGAAGTCAGAGCAAATGCGACTTTGGGTTGAGAGCTTCAAAGAAAGGGGATAGGACTTGGGGGAAGCTCTAAGTCGAAGCCTCGAAACCCCAGTGGCAGTGGGCAGTGCGGCGCGGTGTAATCTCGCACGTGCAGCATATATGAAAGGGTTTGTTTTTGGTTTCCCAAGTATCCCAGGTTTGTTTAAAATTAATTACTGTCGGACGTTCAACGTTAAGACAGAAACCTCTCTAAAAAAAATTTGCTGCATCCAAAGCTCGAAATCGAAACCTTTTACTTAAGCAAGAAAGTTACGGGCTTGACCCTTTCTCAATGGCTGACCATCGTGGCTTCCTTCAAGCACATATAACAGTATATGTTTTTGACTGCCATAAAATAATTTTAGTAAAACTTTATTCATAAGAAACCATAAATTAATAATAATAGGAGTATTCTATGTTATCTTGATTCAAATGATTGTAAAATATAAGTACGTGTTCGAGAAAAAAAAATTATAAATGATTGTAAAATATAAGTACGTGTTCGAGAAAAAAAAATATATAAAGATTGCATGAAAGAATTATTTTACGTTAGTATTTTTTTAATTCAAATCATATCACATAATTAAATTTTTTTAAAAAATTAATTATTTATTAAAAAATCATTAATCAATTATTAAAATAAATATTTATCATTACCAATCATGCCACAGAGAGCATTATCACCTTGTATATGATTTGTCTGTTTTAAACAAATCCTATGAAGTTGAAGTTTGAGTTGTCTGAGCCAAAGGACTGGATAGCCGTAAATACTAGTACATATGTATATGATTTTAGTTGCCATTTATGATCAGAAACTTTAAGCTTAAACATATTGTTACTTGTAATAATTCCTGGTGATTATAAACTACTACATCAATAATTAATCTTACAAACACCCTTCTTTCACAGATTAAAAAAGCTTTTTTTCTCAGTTAGCAGGAACCTGTTAAAATGGATCCAAGTTTTTGTTTGTAATTTCATCTTGTACTAGAAAATTTGTTAGAATTGTACAGGAATCGAGTTGGATCGGTTAGATTTATATAAAAAAAAAATGTTATTTGTTTAAATCCGGTTCATCAGATCTGATTTTAAAATATTAAAATAATATTTTTATTTTATATAATTAAATTTAAATAAATAATTATTAATTAAATAATAATTTGAATAAATTAAATTGAACTAATTCAAATTAAAAATCCTATTTAAAATCTGATTTAATTCAGATCCAACAGATAATTCGAACTTTATAAAAATCTAATGATTCCTTCCAAGTTCCAACGCGTTTTAATTAACAAAATGATGCCATGATTGATATGAATCCAGAAATTCCAGAAAAGAGGAGCAAAAAACAAATAAATTTTCAGTCAAATTTGTGCAACAATTTCCAAATTTATTTAGATAAGTTGCCGTACCCACACGTTTGGACTTTATTCCAGATCACAGCCGTAAATTTTTCATACCTTTTAAAGTCATGCCACGTGGCATTCAATGAAGCCCCAATGAGCACGATGAATTGATGTTCCGGCAATGCTTCTCCCTTGTTCTTTCCCATAATGATCTACCGACCGACACTTTTTTTTAATAATTTTATTTTCTTAAGTAGTAATTATTTTCTTGAGTAGTAAGACCAATAATAATGATAAACTTTTTATTTAAAAAATAATAAGATTTTTTAAGAAAATATAATTAGTGATTAGTGATTAACTAGTACTTACTTTTGATCTAATTAATCAATTAAAAGTAGTTAATCAAAAACATAAAAAAAGATTAAAATTATTTAAAAAGAAAAGAAAAAACAAATTAAGTGAAAAGATTTACTTACTCTTTACTCTTAATTTCTCAATTTATTTGTTCATATGTCTGACTTTAGTCAAACTTACACATTTAAATTATTATTTTTAAAAATATCATGTGGATTGAATTTTTTTTAAATAAAAATGGAAACTCTTTTTAAAAAATTACAATAATAATTTTTTTTTTTAGAAAAGACAACGATAATAATTTATTACTACATGCAATAAAAAATGAATTTAATTTTTATATATGCGATGAATAAACTCTCTTTTATTATGCTTTGTATATATTAAGGAAAATTAAAAACTTAAATGAGAATCATATATATATATATATATATTTATAGTTATTAAAGGCAAGAAATTAATTTTGTAAAAGGTGAGCACCTACACAAATTTGGGCTACCACACACGAGTGTCGAGCTGGGTCGGGTTCGGGTTGAGTCAGTAATTAATTTTTTATTATCCAATTGACTTGTTTTTTCGGTCTAAACCGAATTAGCCCAACCAACAAGATCAACCTGTTTGTTCGGTTTGAACCGAACAGGTACAACCTTTCAACCAAGTAACATGTTTAATTGTTACATGTCTTTTCGGACCAGACCAAAAGATCCGTTCGATTTCAGACATGCTAGTTCAGACCTTGATCGAACCGGTTCTTGTCAAAGGATTTGTTTGTTCCGAACATACTCATGTTTTTCTATAAATATCGAGTTCTGTCACTGTTTTATTCACTGAAAACTTTCTATTCTTCCTCCCGTATTCTAAGTTTTGTGTTATGAGAAGGACTTGCATATTTTGGTTCACTATATTGCTTCGAGTGTGCTCTCGGTTGTAACGTTATGTAGGAGACTTGAGAGACAAATTACAATAATCTGTAAGCACGTTAGTGACAGACAATAATCGTCTTAAGGTTAGAGATTTTACCTTGACTCGATATTATTTTCTGTTCGAATAAAGTCTGTAAGCATATATATATATATATTTTTTTTATTATCATATATTCAAAATTCGGTTCTTGTGCTTATATTGTAATCTGGTTTATATATATTTTGTTCTATATATATATATATATATATATATATATATATCTGTTCAAGCAGTAGTGAAATAATTAGTATAATAGAAGTAACACCAAAACAGCTTTTTTGCTATACATCGATCCGATATGAAAATTCATGAAACCATTACTATTTTCCGTCTGGATTTTCTTCTCCTTATTGTTATTACGATAATTTTCTTCATATTTAGTGTAATCTTGCAAAATGCAGTATATGATCATATAACTGTTTTAGTACTATAATTTACAAGAAACAACTTAATCTCCCCAGAGCTCCTCCTTCTCCAGCCCACCATCTGATCTGCAGCTAAAATCTTTACAGCTGATCCACCATTTCTTGACGATTCTGTCACTTTCTCAGCAGACAAACACTTGCCAGGAAGATGGTAAACCAATGCAATATTCCAGCAGCGAATTAACAAGCATTTCCCATCAAGAATCCAATGTAAATGGCGTTTGCAGGAGATCATAAGGTGCCCATAAAGCGTCTAAAGGGCATGGTCTATTAGCATCAAGCCTCGCCCAAGGCTTCCCTTTTCCACTCCAATGTAAAAGACTAACCGGACCAGGATGCAAATCCCTACACAAACCTCTAAAATTATCTCCCCCGAGGCCATGTTGATTCCACCTATGATCAACTGGGACTATGTTTCCAGCGAAAACTAATAAAAACGGTGGCAAAGAACCCAACTCGTAAATTCTCATTCTTTTTTGAACCTCCATCCATTCTTCAATCTTTGTCGTGTAATCTCCTTCTCTCCATCGATCAAGGTCGATTACCATTACTCCGGTGTTAAAGTAACAAGCTTTACGGTTCGCAAAAGTTAAGGATAAAGAAGGGTTTGACCAAAACGATAGAGTGAAGTAAGACGTGAAGTTTGCATTGCAATATTGTGGTGCAGCCAAGACTGAGTTGTCTCCGAGTGGAGTTGCAGCGAGTTTAGCTATGTCGTCAACGAGAACCAGGTCGGAGTCAAGGTACACGACTCGGCGGACGCATAAAGGAAGTAGAATATTGGCTAAGTAGCTTCGAGCGTAGTTTAAAGGGCAGTCTAAAGCTGAGCGGATTGAGGTTGAAATGAGGCGTGAAACTGAGGAGTCATCAAAAGCGTAGACTTGGAAGTTGAGGTAAGGGAAGGAAGAGGAGATGGTGGCGCGTAAAAGCGACGCGTTGGCTGTGACGGAGGAGGCGACGAAATGGAAGGCAATATTCTGGGGACAAGAGGAGTGTTGAAGTACTGAAAGAATAGCCGCCATGGATCCCCGGATGTAAGCTTTGTCAAGGGTCATTGCTACGTGAACAGCTTGATCCGAGCATAAAATGGAGGCTTCATCACCGTCAGATTCATCTTCATCTTCATCAACTATCACAGGGCAATCCAGAGAGTTATAGAATTGTGGGGCTTCCTTGAATTGTTGGGTTATTGGTGTAGCGGCGGCGGTTGCATTGGTGGCGGCGAAGGAAAAGACAGTGAAGAGTAAGAGAAGGAGAAAATGAAAGAGCGGTGATTTAGGCATCGGAAAGATTTTGTTGAAAGGGAAAGGTAAAGGGTCCTGGGTTTTTAATGCAAGAAGGGACTTTGTGATTAGGAACTTAAGTTTGTTTTAATTTAAAAGTTTAAAACACAGGTTTGGGATTTAAAAAGAGTGGAGAGTTGACATAGGCTGCAAATGAAGGGGATTTAGTCATGATTTTTTTTTTTAATAATTTATTTTTTAGAGGGATTCACTTATATTAGCGTAAAATTAAATTAGTTTTACATATTTTCATAACTTTTTATACGATTTATATTTGTTAATCTGACCGTCATATTTTATGTTCTATTCACGTAGATCATGCACATCAAGTTTTGAGTGAATTAAAAATATCTAACTATTTGTTCTATGTAAAAAGCTTTCAATCGTTAAATATATATTAAAAAAGACATTATTCTCTATCGATATGATAGAGATATCGGATCGATTCGAAATTTTACGTGCACGACGAGTACGATTATATTATTAAATCCAACGGTCGGTTTGTTAAAATATAAATAGTATAAAAAATTACGAAAGTGTATAAAATTAATTTAATTTTACATTAGTGTAAGTGGATCTTTCCTCTTTATTTTATATAAATTTTGATATATTTATATATTCGTATTATTTTTTCATTTTATATCGCATTTTAATTATTTTTATATTATATTCATATCATAAAATTATGTATGGTCTAAAATTATCATACAAAAAAGTTGTTGAATTCTATACTATCTTCTTTTATAACATATAATATAAATATTCAAAAGGGTCCACACTATTGTCCTACATCCTTTTCTCATCAACTCCTCAAATGCTGTTCTCCATTTCACTCAATTAGGAAAGGCTAGCATTTTCGTAAAGAATACAGTTGCTCTCCAATGGTAAAATTTGGGATCAAGAAAATTAAAAGAGAGATTTTAAGTTCTAATTCCTAAGTCTTTTTCTTTTTTTGGCTAAATAATGCATCATTTTTTGGTATACATAGTTTCTTCTTCTTTTTTTCTTTTCTTTAATTATTCTTAATTATGGTTTTTAGGTGATATTCTCTTCATTGTTCAATATCATGAGGTCAACCACATATCATCATCATTCATTTTCTTTCTTCGTTCTTTTAAATTTTAACAATTAATAATTCCAAATTAAGAATAAGATGCAAATTTATTGTCTAAACCACTGGTTTTTTTTTTTTTTCTCTGGTATTAATAAAAACGCAGTGGACATATATTTTATCGAAGTTTAAGAAGAAAAAAAAAAAAAAAAAAAAAACATATTTGCCACATTGAAAGGGAGATTAATGAAAACGAGGGATGCTTTCTTAAACTCTCAGCCTTGAAGACGATTGAAGAGTTATGTTATTTGGATTTGAAGGGATTATTTCATAAGGATATGTTTAGTTTTTTTTAAAGTTTTTTTTAAAATTTTTTTTAAAGGATTATATTTTATACTCATATCCGAATATATATCGGATACGAATATTTTTAAAAAAATGAAAAATCCGGATAACATAATTGAAAGAGGAAGCTCTGCATTTTATTTCTTAAAAAAAATCCCAGACTTTTTTATTTTTTTAAGAAAAAGAAAGTTGTAAACGTTATTCAAGTAAAATGGTTGTTGATGCTTCCTGATCGTAAGAAATTAACTGTTTAGATAAGTTGGACAATCGCAGTCCCAGAAAAGTATGGTTGAGCAACGAGCAAAACGATCATTACTTGGCTTCTTCAAATATTTTAAAAAATTTATTTCACATTTATAAGTTTTTTTCAGAATTTTCATTTAATCCTTATATATATATATATATTTATTTATTTATTTTAAAAATTTCTTTTTATCCAAAATTTACTTGTTTGTTCTAATATAAATTTCAAATCCTATCAACAATAAGAGACAATAGAATCAACCCTGTCCGAAACAAACCTTGCATGAACTACAAAAGAAACTCCTTAATTTGTTTGTCTGACATTTTAATTAAGTTTTAATCTCTTACACTGATCTTTTTATCAGAATCTTTGGTTTAATCCTTATTCTCTACAGAGAGTTGAAGAGGATACAGCCAATAGGATCCACCATTCAAAGCAAGTTGCTCAATGGATCTATTATTTGACTTTAAAAGCTATGTACTATCAGCTAGCTATCATACACTAAAGGAAAAACGTTGAAACTTTTATTAAGATTAGATCCTTTTTTTAAAGGTTTTGTCTGAACGTTTTGGTGATTTCAACTTGATTGCTGGATGAGTAATCTTCAATCACCAACTTTTGGCATAAATATTGTATAATAATTTAACAGAGGAATAGAGGTAGTGAGTTGGCGAAAGAGAGAGTAAGTACTAAGCAGGATGTCACGGTCTATATTAACCTGTAAGTTATTATTCGTTTCGATTTATTAGATCTCATGATTTTATCCAAAAAAAAGTCGCGCAAGTTGAAGATGGTATGAACATGTATATACTCAGTCGAATTCTAATACACAGTCGATATGAGATTCATGACATCCTCTCCCACTGCAACAAGGGTTCAATGTCCTCAGAGACGTATCGTTAGTACCTCCATAACCGGTTCTGATATCAAATGTCATAGTCCACGCTAACCTGCAAGATATTGTCTGCTTCGACCCATTGGACATCACGATTTTGTTCACAAAAGACAATTAACAAATTGAAGTTGATATGAACATTTATATAATCAGTCGAACTCTAGTACACAACCGTTATGAGATTCATAACTCCTCTCTATGATTATGACACGTGGCAATGCGAAGATCCTTTGGGAGGTACAATGCCAACAACCAACTCCCCAAGACATGGAAATTATGAGATTGTTAATTGATAAAACACAAAACAAGGAATTTGAAGATGGATAGCTCAGGGAAGCTTGCTCTCCTACAACAACGCAAGCTTTGCTTAAAATTGCTGGTAGCAGATTCCAAGGTTACCGACAATCCCCAACCAGATTGGTTGTAAAAGTCGGCTTAAATGAACTGCACATGCTTCAACCCTTTTGTCCATTTTTTGCATCTAAGTCATCCCAAAGTTATATAAAGTACATGTTCGTCGGTGTTTCAGTTCAGTACAATTAGTGAATATGGGGTCAAACCCTTTTGAAAGAATTGAAATTTCGTGTTAGATATAAAAAAATTCTTTGTTCACAAGTTTATGGAGAAGCCATCGAGCTTCCAAGCAATTTCACAAATTAACAGCTCCACTGCCTAGAGTTTGACGAAATAATTATTAGTAGAATGAAAATGAAATTACCTGACATGAGAAAAATCGGATTGGAAGTCAAATTGATGAGACTTTCGATTTTCGGTTAGATCGGTTGAACACTTTAAATAAGATTTTTAAATATTTTTAAAATATTTTTAATGTTAAATAAATATTAAATATGATAAATATTAAATAAAAATGAGCATTTGGCTTAGTGGTATGGTCTTTAGTATAATTTCAAAGGGTTATGGGCTTAAATCTCATCACTTACACACAAAAAAATTAAAAAAAATAAAAAAACAGTTTTTTCTCTATTTTTTATCAGTTGAACCGATTTTTGATCGGTTTGATTAAATTCGATTTTATAATATCCGTCGGATCAGATAAATCACCAATTCAATTTTCGATTTAACCGATCCGACTTATATGTCTGATTTTTTTATTCACTGCCAAAAACTTTCAAATCTGCACGTTCACCAGACCCCAAACTCTAGACCACTGAGCAAACCATGTGCTTGAAGCTTAGTCCTACAAACTAAGGGGCCACAATCAACGAGAAAAAAGTTGAAACTGGTGGATCGGATCACTCTAGGAGGCTGATCAAATGGAGCCATTTTAGGACATGTCATACAAGAAACATATAGCAACAATTTAAGCCCATACATTTAACACATATTTGATATGGATATGAAGATATGATCTTCTAAATATATGAAAATTAAAAAAAAAAAATTTGAATATACTCGTGTCAAACAAATATCTATATACAACACTCATCCTCGAATCCGAATAACATTAAATATAACTATTGATTCTAACCTAATAGTTCTAAGAGGCAATTGCCCCAACTGTATATCTATCTAGGGAGGCAATTACCCATAATTCATAACGATTAATCAACGAGAAATATTTGAATACCGCACCGGGATTCAACGGTAACATAATCAAATGCAGAAAGAAAAAAAAAATAAAGAAAAAAAATCCAAACTTAAAAAAAAATATAAAGAGAGAGAGAATTGGGAAATTACTGACCTTTAAAGAGATAGCTAAGATCGAAGGACCGATAGATGAAAGTCAAAAACAATGAAGATAGCAGGGGAAAAGAAAAAAAAAGTCCTTGAAAAAACTTTGGAAATAAAAATTATATATTTTTTTACACGTTTACAGCGGAAAGAACAGTTCCATTCTTTTCCTTCCTATAATCCCATTCTTGTGTTTTAGTGCGTGACGTTTGGGTTTTGGTTTGGATTTAACTGCTGTTGACTGTTTCTTAAGTTGAAAGTAGACAATATCCCAAGTTCATTATTACTACTACCTACGCTCCAACTATCTTGCCAGAATCGCTATTTCATATAACTATATAATTCGTTTTCTGGTTTACTGTTGAGGATTATAGATTGGTCTCATTAGTGGGATTTTCTTCATTAGGAAATGAATGGATGCATCGACTTTGATTCCAGCTGATGATTGTACTTTTGCCCATGTCTTTGTCAGCTATAATTGCTTTGCTTACTATATCCATTCATTTCTATCTCTTTCCATCTGTATATTTGATTTGATGATCTATAAACAATTATCCAATCTTGGATCAGCTAAGAAACTTGCCCCTGCACGTTCTCAGCTGATCACATGTGATGTTAAAAATGCAAGTGCAAACTTAACAAGCTATTGCCATATTGATAAACCCATATTTGATCTAAAGAAAACAAAACGAGAAAAAACAAGTAGTTGTCTTTCAATTTTGTCATCAAAGTCACTTGGAATTAGAAAAGTAAAAAAGAAGTCAGTTATTGAGTTCCTCATCATAATCAAGTCTGGCTAAAATGAAACACTTTGCTGGAATTGTTACCGGTTCTTGGCTACCAGCTTCTTTTGCGTGTGTTAGGTTTTCCTCTGTCCCTCATCTTCATTATTGCATCACTTGTAAACTTGTTTTACCTCAGCCCCAGACGATAATTACATGACTTGACGACCTCACAAATATTGTAGGAAGATTCGACAGCCTTAATAAGCAAGGAATTAACGCGTTTTAGGTGCAGTTAAATGAAACACTAGGTCTTAATTGCTAGCTATATATTGAAATTCTGTCAAATTCTTTTTCCATTAGCTTTTCATTGAAATCTACTGATTTAAGCATCGGAACACGCCCCAAAGATAAAACTCAGTGCTCTCTAACATCTCCTTGTTTTCTCAGAAATCCCAACCTTTATCTGACAGTCCGACAACTCACTCAACTCGTCATCAAAAGAGATCAATAATACTAAAAGAGGTATGGTGAAGGGTGGTATCTACTGCTGTCTCCTTTGTCAAAAACAAACATGGCAATGTCTGCAAAAGTGTATATTTTGTTGTTTTTATTTACGTTGGGTTTGTTCAACTAAAAGGGCCTAATAACAATCGATTCATCCCATAGCAGACAAGCTTTTTTCAGTTGCAAGTGTCCCCACTTCCACCAAATTAAAGAAAGAAAATTGAATGACTTGTTAAGCTGTCACCAAATAAATTCCGTAGGGAAGATTTTCATGTTTGGATTGAAGGAAAATAATAAAAAAACAAAGAGATCCAAGTCATAATCCATGAAATTGTTGCCGGAAATACCAATGATTAGGCATTGACAATTAATTACAGAGATAATGAGCCCTTTCAAGAATGTGAGTGAGGGGTAGTTTATTTTGTTGCTTTTAGAACATTTTATTCTCTTAAGCGTGTTGGGTTTCAACTCTCAAAGCTGAGTTCCTTTTGGATGGTTGAGTTATGTTCTTGAAAATAATGTCTAGTGAGAGTTTGCAACGACAAAACACTATAGAGAACATCGGAGTTATGTTTCTGGGTATGTTTAAATGTTTAAGTTAATAGATTTAAGAGGAATAACATGAAAGGGACAAAATGGCAAGGGTTCAATATGTTTGAAAAATTATTTAAATTTTAAATTAACAAAGTATCCAAAGAAAAGGCATCTATCTACATTTGGATTTATCATTAATTAAGCATCGATTGCAGAAATATATTATAAAGTATCCGTGATGGACATCATCCTGAATGTCAATTATCCAATCAATTGCAAAACATATGATTCTTCACCGGACTTAAAGTCATGATTAAGAAGAAAATAAGTTGATCATTTTTCTAGAATATGAAGATTATCAAATAATTAGCAATCTTGTCGGCTGTTTAAGGAGTTTAATGTCTAGAAGTAATGACATAATAATTAAAGCTTTCTTGGAGAAATAAGCAATAGCTTAAGGAATCTCTCTTTTTTTTGGATAATTAAGGTTGTTAGGATTTGATTCCTGGTCATTGAAATTAAGAGTCCAACATTTTATCAACAGATCGGCTGTTGGCAATAGCTTAAGGAATCTCATGTAAACTAGTAGTAGTACAAATACCTTATGTAATAACATGTTTCTTATACATATTGTTGATTTGCTTTTAAGGTTGATGGGAGGAGAGTTGAAAGGAGAAAATTGCTTGAAAGTTAGAAGAGCATGTAAATGAGTGCAAATGGTTAAAGAGGCATTGGAGTTCAAATTTCGGGACGCGTTCCGATACTTAAATCAGTAAATATTCAAGGAGGAAAGAGGAGGAGAGAATAAGCACGAGAAAGAATAAAACTACTGGAGTATCAAAATGAGACCTAAAATTCAGTGTCCTTATCTCATTTCTTTTATACCTGAAATTTTGTGTAACTGATAATATTGAAACTGTCCTTTGCTCATCATCTAATTTATGTTGTATTTTCAATGGTAAATAAGATAGTGGGAAGAAAAATAAATGTGAAAAACAGATGAAAGTAAAGATGGGGACAAAAAATTCAGATCATCATCAGTTAATGAGTTTATATTAATTTGTAATAGAAATTAGAAAAAAAAATGGAAAAAGGGTAGTTTAGTTGAGTTGAGAGAGGTTGAGTTAAGAAAAGATTATGGGGAATGGTGGAAGTGTGGAAGCAAGCACGTGGTGGTGGTGGTGATAGTGGTGGTGGTTAGATGCCGAAGGACGCGCTGATAATCGGAGGTTGTGCTGATGGTCGCCACGTTGTGGGCTCAAAATTGTTGCTTCACGACACCATAATCAGCAAACAGCAATCAGAACTATGAACTAAGTAGCCAGAGGAGAAAACTGTCTTTCTCACGTGACTTAGGATGTGTTTTATAGAATCTAAATTGATATAAAATATTAAAATTCTACAATTAAGTGTCCATTAGTCTTTCGAGATTAAAAGATAGACATAAAACACGATATTACACCCAAAAAAAAATAATACGAACACGATAAATTATTCCAACGTAAGAGATTCAATATTCTAAGTATGTTAACCTACCACGAAAAGACAGGGACAAAATAATATATGAAACAGAGGTACAAAATGTGAAAAAAAAAATTGATAATTTACTCAATGCTCTCAAAGAGAACCGAGAATCTAATCTTGTTCATGAAAAGTAGGACAAATTTTTTATATTTGCAAGCAAAATTTATGGGGTAGTGGAAGTGGACCCTAATATAAATGCAAGAACTTTCTATATTAACTTCCCTGCATCAAATCACTCCAAATCCTTCCCATTTATCTCAACTCAAGCTCTCCTTCCTTCTTCACAAAACAATAATGGCGATTACCTCTGGGTCTGGGGTTTATCTTCTTTTTCTATTGAATCTCTTCTCATTTGGTAAATGTCTTCCCTTTATTTACATGACAACATTAAATATAATTTATAAAGTATAAAGTTGCTTGTTTTGATAGTTTATATAATAAAAAATTTATCTTTTCGACTGAAAATTGAGAGTTTAGTATTTAATCAGTATTCAGTCAATGCTTTAAACTTTTTGATTCAAGTAGCATTGACTCAACTTTGCTTATAACTACAATTTCAGGGACGATGTTTTCTTCAGCAACCCTTTTTACACTCCAAAACCATTGCAGTTTCACAGTATGGCCTGGTTCTCTCTCCGGAAACGGTGGTGCTGCGCTTGGTGACGGCGGTTTTGCATTATCACCTGGTTCATCAGCCCAATACCAGGCTCAACCTGGTTGGTCCGGTCGATTCTGGGGTCGAACTGGCTGCACATTTGACAACTCTGGCTCTGGCAAATGCATAACCGGCGACTGTGGCGGCGTACTAAAGTGCACCGGCGGCGGCGCGCCACCGGTCACCCTGGTGGAGTTCACCATTGCGGGAGGCTCTAGTGATAAGGACTTTTACGATGTTAGTCTCGTGGATGGTTACAATGTTGCCTTAGGAGTCAAGGCAATTGGTGGTTTAGGGGATTGCCAATACGCTGGTTGTGTATCGGATCTCAACCCGAATTGCCCGGCTGAATTGCGTGTCATGGATTCGGGTTCCATTGTTGCTTGTAAAAGCGCCTGCGCCGCGTTTAACTCGCCGGAGTTTTGTTGCACCGGCGACCATGCTACACCTCAAACTTGCTCACCGACTCAGTACTCGGTGATGTTCAAAAATGCTTGCCCTACGGCTTATAGTTATGCATATGATGATGCCTCTAGTACTCGGACTTGTTCCGGGTCAGATTATTTGATCACATTTTGTCCAACCGGGTCATGAAAACATGGTTAGGATGAATCTTTATTTGGTATTTATTAGTAAATTTGATGCTTGGGATTATGGGGATTTGTTGATTGGATTGGTTATGTTAAAGTTACAATATTGAAATTAATTGTTTACTTCATCTTGCTTAAAATAGATGATAAGTTTGGTCTTTTAGTTAGCAAATTTTTATCTATTCTAAAGATTGTGGTTGGTTTGTTTGGTGAGATTGAAAATTTTCTTCAATCTAATGAAATTCAAGAACCAAAGATGAAGAGGAGAAGCCATAAGCTTTGTGTGAGCCGCAACTTTTGTGGGGGTGGTTGGGTTGCAGAATTTGAATAAGTTTTCAACAGAGTTCAGATGACCTCATGAACTAATTCTACTCCTTGTTGGCAATCAATCCAGAATAGAAGTGCTCATGGACCGAGCCCAGCCTAAGTCCGAAAAAAAATATTTTTCCTTGTCCAAACCCGTTTCGTGTTGGGACTCATAAACCCATTTTACTATTTATAGATTATTAAAATATTAAAAAAAACTATTTTTATATTATTTTAATATATTTTATAATTAAATTTAAATAAAAAAAAATATTTTTTAATTGTTGAATAGTAATTCGGACTGAACCAATCCGAATTACAAATACTCTTACCCAAATCCATCCGAGCCGGACGAACTACATAGCCCTTGAACAAATCTGGTCCAAAATTTTAATCCAAGATATAAAAGCAGGGGCCTGGGAAAATGAAATTGACTCCAGATTAGTATGTAAATGCCCAAAATCTGAAATTACCAAAGGGAGAAAAATTATTCACTAAATAACTTGGATTATGCACCATTTAAGAAGAGAAAGAAGAGCTTAAAAAATAAACAGAAAAAAATGAGACTTTTCCTTTCCTTTCAAAGGCCTTCGGCCAAACATCTGGTCACTCGCTCAGAAGAGCTTTCTTTTTCTTTCTTTTTTTCGTTGCTTTTCAATACATATTTTCAATTTTTCTCTACATGGGGCTTTCATATTGGAAACCCTAATCCAACCCAAATTTTCTAATTGATTTTTGGGTCAAGCACAAAGAAACTCTACACCTTTCCTACACTGAAACCCTAGAAAAATTACAAGCCAAAATTAGAAGAACAAAAGGAGAGAATAGGGGGATTGGAAACAAGAAAAAAAGGGGGCTAAACCTGGCTATATTTTACAGACATTCCTTTCAAGGACGCATTGCTTGAAAATAAACTACTTCGCAAGCGATTAAACCACGACAGCTTCATCTCGCCAGAGCCGGTGCATTGGCCATCGCCTTCCTCCTCGCTACTAAAGAGAGTTTGGTCCGAGCAATCTAGTGATGCTCCACATGCTAAATTATACGACTGACATGCCGAATGGCATACCCGTAGTCTGTTGTCCCCATCATTATCGCATTTTTGGATCGAAATCTGGTTGTATAGGATCAGTAGTTTAGAGTCAAGCTCATAAGGAAAAGATGAGCCAAGAACCAAAAGCAAAATAACAATGGAGATCAACTACTACTGAGGAAAATAAATGCTTTGAAACAGAAGCACAGGGATGAGCTACTTTACCCAGCAGGCTAGTCGCTTGGCGGCCGCATCACAGTAGCTGCTCCCAAAGAGATTATTAAACAACTTTCGAGCACCACCGGGGAATAGACGGTGGTAATTGGGCATGATGACAACTTCTTCCAGTTGCTGCAATATACTTGACTCACTGGGTGCACAATGTTGCCCAGACAACTCCCTCTCCAACTCATTTTTGCATACTGAAAGACTAGAGAGGAGAGTTGAGCTGTTCCGGCATGTGTATCCCGCATAGTCGGAGCAGCGAAACTCACAAACTCCGTTGTCACAAACACCACCATGAAGGCTGCATTGTTCATCGCAAACAGCTGCATATAAAATTCCAAGTAAAAATGGTAAGAGAAAGGAAAAAAAATGGCATTAACTTTTCCTCCACAAACACAGAAACTTAAGGAAAAACCTATGTTAGTCGGACTCTGGTGTAAGTATCGGATATGAGTATGTATCTGACACGGGTATGTTCAATTTTTTCTAAGTTTTTCCATGTATTTGAAGGGTCATATCCCCATACCCATGTCCAACTATGTATCGGACACGGGTGTCAGATAGGGTACTTCAAGAAAAATGAAGAGTCGGAGCAACATAGAGAAAAACCACTAAATGGGATAGGATGTGTATACTCCTAAAATCACATAAATAACTATTCAGCAACTGTAAGAATACTTTCCAACTAAAATATTTAATTAAAAAAAAAACACATTACCAGTGGAGCAGTCAATGCCAGTGTGACCATTTTCACATTCACAGATCCCATTTGACAGGCATTTTCCATGGCCATTGCAATTGCTAGGGCAAGATCCTATATAACACAAATGGACAAAGAAAATAACATCAGTTTAATGAAAAGGATTAGCTCAGAACAGATTTCACTTACAATGTTTTTATTTTGTACATAGCTAAATAATGGAATAGAGAAGGATCCTGGAGCTCACTTTTAGTACAATCATGACCATGAAACCCAAGAAAGCAATGACATTTTCCACTGACACAGTCACCATTAAAATTACAAGAATTGGCACATTGCCCAGACACAGAAACAGGGCCAGTGCTACAGAGTTCGTGGTAAGCAGGACAAATCAGTTCACCTGCAGATAAAACAACAAAAGAAATTGTTAATGCATATAGATATATCTTATTGACTGAAAAGTAAATAGATCGAAATTACCATTAAAACCGGGGAACTGAACTGGTCCACCAGCTCCAGGACACACTTTCCAAATACCATCCACAGCAACCTAAAAGAACAATTATAAACAAAATTAATGACAAAGTGCAGGGGCCAATTCAACATGCGAATGATTCTTTGCCAGCTTTAACTTTTACTGCTATTAACAAAAGGTATATTTCAGTCAGCCAGTCCATGATCGAAAAGATCTTTTCTAATTTGGACATTGCAGTAAATCAGCAGTGGCTGGGGTAACTGTACTCTAAAAAGATAAGATCACAACTCACAAGCTGCAAGGCTGCTTTTACTAAAAAATTACCAAGTACAAAACTTGGCTTTAAAAACACCAATCCATACCTTTAATGAGTTATTTACACATCTGTGCTGGTAACAACCATTTCCTTGGGTCATAGAACCCCGCACAAAACCATTACGTACTAAGGATGAAGCCATGCACCTATGTAGTCACAAAAAGGAAAATTTCATCAATCATTGCCTCAAAAGTTCTAACTATTTATAAGGTAAAAAGAGAATTTTAAACTGAGTCTCAGTAAAGTTTTTAAGGTCAAAACTCACCTAGAGTTGCTCCCTCTCACTTCACCTAACATTCTGTCTGGGGCCCTTGCACTATTAGTGTCTGTACAAGATCCATCAGAGTAAGCCACAAAGTATGTGCAATAATCAGCCAGTGAGGACTGACCACCTGCAAAAGTAAAAAACAGAAGTTCATAGACCTCACAAGGACAACCAAACTAAAAATTCAATGATGTTGATAAGTGTAAAATGATTGCATTATATGCCCATATCTTGAAACCGGTTCATTCACTGCCGTACTTAAGTTGCATGCACAATACGAGTATCACATTAGGAACAACATGTAGATGTAAACCAAAACTGAAAATAACTTTGCTATATGTGTAACTCAAAAATTCAAAATTACATATGTTAATACACAGATTTTTCAATCTGCAGAAATAAGGAATTTGTAGAGAGTATAGGTCATAAAAATAGATCCGAGGGCCTCAAAAACATAAAGCAGACAGATAAAAGAACCCAACAAGAACATACCCTTGTTAGCCTGAGGAAAATACCGAGCCCATTGAGGTAGGTCCCCACTATAACTTATAATAGGGCAGTAACCCTCTGCTTCCCTGTTATATGTACAACCAGACAAATTGGTTGTGTTGCAATGATATGCCCCCTTCCAGAGATTGCAAGGAGAAGTAATAAAATCAGTTCCTTGGTTGCGACCCCAATCAAGATGATCTGCCATGCTATAGTTAGCTTGATACCATCCACTATCCTCCAACAAAGCCAGAGTCATTTTTGAAACTACTGATCTTGTATCCACAGATCCCGTCATTATCTCATTCATCAAAAGCCTTTTTTCCCAATGAGATCCTGCATCCAAGTCATCACTCAAACATTAAGGACTAAAATGCTAAACTGCTGCATCTTCCATTAAGAATCATATTGTGTTTTGTATGCTAGTTTTGAGATAGTTTCCATGAGTTAAAAATCCACAACCAACGCCTCAATAGAGAGGATAGAGACACAAATAACAGAGACAGAATTGAATACCTGATGTGCCACGTCCTCCCCCATCTTCTAGCTCTAAGCCAGTAAAATTTTCTGAGAATGCCTGTCAATTAAACTATCATCAACTATTTGTTCAATTTTCTCAATGTGTTTTTTCAAAAATCTAAAGCCACGAAACCAGTGATGAAAAAACAGGACCGGCCAGTCAACCAGGTTCAATTGGGAACCGGAGGCCTACCCAGTCCGATGAGTATAGAGAATTGCCCTTTAAGCGAACTGGTAAAAACTGGTAAAAGAACGGTTTTAGGTTTATTTTATTATTTTTTGTTCAAATTTTTTTTGTAAGTGATGAGATTTAAACCTTTTACCTCTAAGTTCTATATTAAAGACCATAACATTAAGCTAAATGCATATTGTTATTAAGTATTTACCATATTTAACAATTATTTAATATCAAAACAATGTATTTTAATATTAAAATCTACTCTCAATTGAACCAGTCGGACCGGGAACATCAGTCCCCACCACTTCAACCTCCGGTTTGGTTTTTTAATCATTGCACGAAACTCAGCACAACAAAAAAGTTAACAATACCCCGTAATGATGTCGGGAGTGCATGACAACACGTGGAAGCACCACATGAGTTACCATCCTCCCAAGCTTTTCATCCATGATTTGTTCGGTAACCTGCACAATGCACACAGAAATAACCACGTGACAATGAGGATCTAAATTTGTGTCCATAATATACACAGATGACAAATAAGCAACAAGTTATGAGGTTTGAGCTTTGACTTCAGAATCCAAAACTTATTATGCAAATTGCTTTGATGGCTCAAGGGTATATTCATAGTAAATGCCATGCAATTACCTGACTACGCCTCCTTTTTCTCTCGTCCCTAAAGTGAGCAAAAGCATGCGGGTCAAAGCCAAGAACATGCATAACCTGGATTAAAACAACAATGGTGTTTAGGACACTAAATTTCCTTCTATACTTTTCCAAATTCATAAAATAAACATCACCACACCTCGTGGATAAGAGTAGCTGAAAGTAAAGTCTCTGCTTCAGCAGTTAAATGACGAGGAGCGACATTCACGTGACCTACAAAACAGAAGTACATCATTGCTTTTGATTTTAGATTTCTACTGCACACAACAGCAACATAATCCACAATTTAGAGATGGGCCAACAAGAAATTACCAGCAATTGCACGGCCCCATTGGTCACGCTCACATGCTACCGCCCATGCCAAAGTGTTGCCAGTGGTAGGTCTTGTAGTCACAAGAAGGACCAAGTCCGCATCAGCAACACCCTCTGCAAGAAAAGTTAGATAAAGATAATGGTTACAAAAGAATGAACCTAACAGGAAAGTGCTCTTAGAGGCCACAATCAAGATGAAAATGGAATCTAAACACAGTAATGGAATTGCAATGAGATACCTTCAACATATTCATGAGGAAGCTGTACACCTCCATCTTGTCCACATGCAGAATATCCACTCAATCTCAATTTCCCTTTAACAGGCTCTACAGCCAAGGCTCTCTTGAACCAGTCAGCTGTCTGCCCTAGAGCCTTCATTATATATTTTTCAAAAGTTAGCATTGGCTTAATCATAACTCAAAGGAAAGAAAATTTATGTGTAGAATGTATAAAGTAAAAGTGTAAAACCTTGCGAAGGCGACGGCGTTTGTCCTCCCCAGATATATCATCCAAAGTGCAATTATACCAACAGTCACCATATATTGGAGGATCACCATGAGGATCGCAGGAGGGTGTGCCAGGAGGAGAACTAACAGGAGGCTCCCCAAGCTGGTAAAATAAAAAAACGAAACAACAGAAAAGCATAGAGAGCAAACACCAAGTACCCAACATTAGATTCACAATCATGACTAGAACTACAATGTTACTGAGTTTACCAAGGAAACAATAGCACCCACCTTCACAATGTCACCAACTTTTCGACAATCTCTATCCTGTGAGTGGCCAACAGCATCGTAATTTAAATATATTCTTATAGGCTGCTTAGCATCCTTTGGATACCCAAGCAATTCAGGAATCTCAAGCAACGACCTTCCTTTGTGCTGAACATGATTTGAGATACCAGAGTGCTCATAAACTTGAGGGGTAACCGAGTAAACCTTCCGACCTGGTCGCCTCCTCTGCTCAATTATCTGGTCATGAATACATGCATGTGAGACAATGTTATCACTACTTCCTCTTTCTGGGCCTTCCCATTGCAGATGATGCTCCCGAAATTTTGCAGTAGCAGCTTCAAACCATAACAATATCAATAAAATCTGCAGTAGACACCAGAAAACCTTGAGTTTTTAAAGGGAAGTACATAAACAAGAAAACCCATTATCAGAAATTAAAACCAAAAAGCCAAAAAAATTCTATGCAACAATGGATCTAATAAAACCAAGCTAAGAGTGGCTAATAATACCAGCACAAAGATTGTTTTTTTTGCAAATCATGAGTTCAAATCCAGCTAATTGATGTGGCGTTGACCCGACAAAATTTCAACTTCAAACAATTCAAAAGTAATAAAATTGGGGGAACGGCAAAAGCTGTGTATATATATACTCACGGCTAATTTTCAAAATTCAATAGTTAATCAAACTAAAAGTTCACAATTTTACCCAACAAGTAAACCCTTAGCAAACAGCTACCAAAAAGAAAAGAACCCCAAAAAAACTCTTTTAAGAAAAAGGAAAGTAAAATGGAAGTAAAATAAATAAATATAAATAAAACTATGAAGTACCCAAATTGAATCCATCTTTATAGGAAGAAAAAAAAAACAAGCAAAAATATTTTTTTTTGAAAAAGTATTAGACAGCAAAATTCGAAATATCTGATCCTTTTCCAACTAATTTTCTCAGTAACACCAGGAGCTCTGCACCATTTTTATTTCTAATAATTAAAAACCATAAATCCTCCTAGCCTTTTACTATGGGAGATTTCCATTTAAAAAAAAAAAAAAAGAAATTTACAGTGAAATCGAAGTTTACCTCGAATATAACGGCAGCAAATCGAAGCTTAAAATCAAATCTGGTTACGGTGCTTGAACCAAACCGGATTATATCCTCCATGAAATGTCCAAAGAGTAAAGCATTAACTCTTGTAATTCCATCAAATCTCCCTCGATTCTCCAACCGGCTTTAGAATCCAGAAAAACAGCTCTTTGCTCCACATTTCAACTCCAAAATGCAACCCAAAAAAGTTTCCAAAAAAGAAATCAAAATTTGCAGAGCTTCTTTGAATTGAAGAAGCCCAAGCAAGCAAACAAACAAAAAAAAAAAAAAAGAAGGGAATATAATGGGGTTAATAACTTTCAGTTTGTTTTCTTTCTAAATAGAAATCAGGGTGTTCTCAAGCAGTGAATTAACACTGCTAAAACATACAAGATTTCTAAAGCTTTTTCCCCTTTGTTTTGTTTCTGGGTTTTGTTTTTTTTTTTTTTTGTGTAGAGAGATGAGAAACAGTGACAGTGAAGAAAGGAAGAGAAAAAATGAAAAGAATATCAAAAGATTGGTGGGGGTGGGTAGACACGATAATTTTTTTAATCTGTTTTTTTTTTTTCAAAGGTACTAAAATAAAATAAAGAAAAAGTTGATAATACGAAATAAACAAATAAATATCAAGTAGCGTGTAGTGATTGCCCTTCATATTTGGTGAAATTACATGAATAAAGGAACAAAAAAAACTTTTTGCATTATATATCACTTATAAATTTTGGTTACATTTTAGATAAATTATTATGGATTTATATTTGATGTATGTAAAAATTTATATATTGTCAATGAATTATAAAATATTATCTCATTAAAAATAAAATTATTTGTATTTATCTTTAAAAAAATTTAATGAAATAACATCGTATGATTCATTAATAATATATAAATTTATATACTATCCATATATCAAATATAAACTTAATTATTATAGGTAGTATAATTATTAAATTTTGCAAGTCAAATTAATATAGTGATATATATTCATTCGGATATAATAAAAATTAAAAAAAAAATTATTAAAAAATAAAATATATGATAAATTTATTTGTTAAATTAAAATAAAATAATGTGGAGATATCAAAACCAACTCTACATTTTTATCAAAAAAGTAAATTGAATGTTGATTTATTAGTAGTGTAAAATTTATGAAGAAAAAAATAATGAGTCATTGGTGCATTATCTAATTTGACACATTATTTTTCATTTATTAGAAAGATAAGTTTTAACAACTTGAAGAACATCTAATATGGATAATTTATTAAAACTGTTTTTCCTTCTAATGTACACAAATATTATATTATATATAATTTCAATGATAATAAACGAGGAAAATAAAGCTTATAATAATATTTAAAATTAAAAAAAAAAATTGGGTTGACATTTTAAGTCTTTGAATTCTTCTAAATTGAAAATTCTTTCCAAGAAGGCAAATAATAACCATTTGATGTTTTTTTCATGGCTCTTCAAATCAGCAAGAACACGAGGGCAAAGACGTGAATAAATTTGATATATTTAGATACAATATGAATATAACAAAAAAATATATAATATAAAACATGATACGATATAAAAAATAATATGAATATAATACAAATACATAAATTTTTAAAAATTTATGTATTATGAATTATTAATGTATTAAAATTTATATTATATATAATACCTTAAACACAATTAAAATATCTCGGCCAAAAAATAAACACAATTAGAATATAAAAAATATATAAACACTATATAAATATATGAATTATCAAATCTATCATCTAAAATACTTTTTTAAATATTTCGAACCAACCCACAAGCCGTCTAGTATTGCCAATTCCCATACCTTCTAATTAAAAAAAAAAAAAATCAATCATACTTTCTTATAGCATTTTTTTATTTTTATTTTTTGGGTTCATATAACATTTTTTATTTTCATTTCTCTATTTTTCTTGTAAATAAATGAAAATATTAAAAATATTAAAAATTTACCCAATGCTTGATTAATATTCACTTCATTTAAAAAGAGAAAAAGAAAACATTTTAGTACTTCATTTTAGGAAGTCAGTCAATTATTATATTTTTGAAATAAAAAAATGAATTTTCATGCCGTACGGCTCAAAACTTTGAATAGAGATTAAATTATATATAGTTTTGTACTATTGAGAAATTAAATTCAACATTATTAACTTGGTTAAAAAAAATCCAATTAGTTGGTGTTTATAAACAATTAGTTAAAGATTATTTAATTATTATTTTTTTAAAAATTGTATTTAATGTATTATTTTATTAAATTCAACAAAAAAAGCAATTTATTAATTGCACTTTTCATTCTTTAAATATCAGTTTAATCAGTGCTGCTAGATATTGGTTATCAATTTTTAAAAAATTTGTATGAAACGATTGTTACAAGTCAACATATATTTTATTTTATTTCATTGAAATTATGTTGTGAAATCACAATATTAAAAAAATAAATTATTTATAAAACATCACATTTGACTATTAAAATGGTGAATATTTATTTCAGGAGACTAATTAATAATTCAAGTAATAAATAATTAATTTTTTTAATAAATTAATTGCATGACATGATTTGAATGAAAAGAATGTATACTGATATGATATAACGATTTTATACAATTCTCTAATCTCACAAAATTTTCAGATAATAATATAAATAATATATAATAATAATTAAATAAATGGATAACATGTGATAAATGGTAATATATATCCTCAAATTAAATTCATGATATAAATTATTTACAATAATTACAAGTATAACTGCCACATCATATAAAATCAAAATATAAACTTGAGATTAGTCCATCTTCTATAATATTATTATTTATTATTAAAATCAAATTCTAAGTACATGAGGAGGAGTTCAAGGTTTGCCAAAAAAGCAAGTTACTAGGATTATTTTGATAATTTGTTTTTTTGACAAAAAGTAACATAGAAAAGGTGGATTTGGAGATTACTTTAAGGCTCCTTCCTCAAAGCATTGAATTTGAAAGAGGGTTAATTTAGTTTGTAATTCATGGAGGATTTGGTATAACTTGAACAAAGAGAATTGGTTTTGGAACATAATAATGATTTTGAAAGTGATGGGAATGGGACTGATTAGGCATGAAGCAAAGCCATGCTATTTGAAGGTTTTTGGTTGGTTTTCAAGAAAAGGAAAACAATAAAGGCACTTTTTGATTCAAAATTTTTTATTTTTCTTATTCAAGTTCAATTTGTGCAAGACTCAAAAACCCATATTATTATTTAAAAAATATTAAAAATATTTTTATAATTAAATTTAAATAAAAATATTTTTTATTAAATAAATAATAATTCGAATTGAATTACAAAAATTCATATCCAAACTCAATTCAATTCAAGTCGGATTTGTAGTGGAGTATAATGTTGGTTTAGAAACTATTCCTATTTGGGCTAAAAAGGTAAGGAAAAAAATTTTCAAACAAGTAAAAGAAATTTATCCATGGGTCAAACTATTCGCCCAACTAGACCGAAACAATGTATGAATGTATGGACACCTCTAAAATAAAATCCAAGAATATAATTGGGCAAAGAATGATTTAGGAGGGAGGTTTTCCTGATCAATTGTTCAAAGCTTCAATACTCTAGTTTTTTAATTTGAGTATAGTATTACACCATTAAATTTTAAAAAAATTTATTTCATTCATCGTTAAACTTTACAAGCAAATTAATAAGATGACATACTTTTAAAATTTTAAAAATAAAACATATAATAATCTCATAATTCTATCTCTAAATTTTTTTTTTTTTTACCGCAGCCAATGTTTACTATGATCTAAAAACCGATCTATCATTGTCTTTGCGTTTGCTGACCAACTCTAGTTAGAATTAGAATACAGCTCATCTACCTGATCAACAAAATTAATCAATCTTTTAAAATTTGTTTACATGGTGATTAACCTAATCACAACGGTATTGTAACTTCAAGAATAACCCAATTGTTTTTTAATTCTCATAAAAAAAAAAAAAAAAACTAATTGGACCGTTGCCTGTGCATAAATAAGGATGGTAACGAGTCAGATATTTATCTTTATCATCCGCATCTGAATCAGCAAAATTGCTTTAAAATTTGAATCCGTTTATTATCCGCATTAAATTTGAATATTACTATCCGAATCCGAATTAAATAACATTATCCGTCGGATATCCGAATCCGTTAAATATCTGAATTCAGTAAATAAAAAATTAAATAAAAATATAAAATCAAATAAAAATTAATTTTAAATTCAAATAAACGGATAATGGATTCGGATATCTGAATCTGAATCCACAAAAGTAAGCAGATTCGAATATCCGAATCCGTTATCCGCATAAGTAATGCGGATTTGGATAACGGATATCCGAGGTTTCATATCCGCATTCTTTCTGAATCTACTGCGAATAGTAATTACAATATCCGAATTCAAATTTTATCCGAATCCGCAAAAAACAAATCGGATAATTATAAATATTCGAATTCGCACTATCCATTACCATCCTTATGCATAGACAAATATGTGAAAGAACATTCATTTTTGAATTCGATAATTAATTGGTTTATATAATCGTTTTTAAAAGAAACATTCAAATTTAAAGTTCAAATGCTCCTTTCTTACTTTATTCCCAAACTACGTAGATAAGTCCATATCTAAAAAACAATGAAATTTTATCATATCGTATTGCAATTTGCAAAGAAACATGTGAAAGATGGAAACTTCACAGGCAGCTTCCAACCAGGGACGAATTTTCGTAGGGAAGTCTCTTTGCAGCTGACAAAAAGCTCATTATTCAGCTTTAGAAGAAGCAATATTCTCAATTTTTTCTTCCTTTTTGGTTAAGGATATGAAACAAAACGAATATCAAACTTATCGGAAAACAATGTTTGTTTGAAAGTTAAAATATTAGTCAGCATCTTTGGATGTGAACATGCACATGGCTTCTTTTAACAAATAATTTATGGGCATTTCGAAATTGACTTGGCGCTTTCTCTCTATAATTATTTATCTCTTATTATTTCTTTAATTTTCTCTCACAATTTGCTTCTTGAATTCTTGATATATACATGCAATGATATTAAAAAGAAAACGTTTACTTTAAATTTCAGTAACTAAGCTCATGTCTTTGCAACATCACAGTTTGATCAGTTGTCACATATGTTTACTTTAAATTTTTCATTTTTTTAAAATTATTCGTGTCCGACATATGTGCCTGACATATATTCGGACATGAATACGATAGTATGAGCCTCTAAATATATTAAAAAACTTTTAAAAAATTGAATATATTTATACCGAACATATACTTGTATCCAACACTAACTACAAATTTAAGTAACATAGGTTATCACCTATGTTGCTCCGACTCTTCATTTTTCTTAAAGTACCTGTATCCGACACTCGTGTCCGACGTATATTCGGATATGAGTTTGAGGATATGATCTCTCAAGGACTTTCCAAATACATGAAAAAATTTAAAATAAATCAAATATACCCATGTCGGACACATATCCGTATCCGACACTTACACCCAAGTCCGAGTAACATAGGTTATCACAATCCTTCAACGCATGTCTCGACCTACTGGAGAGCTTGATTAACAATTGAGGCTTAAAACTTAAAAGCATTGAAAATGAGACTATTTCTTGTGTCCAGCTTGTTATAAATTAAAGAAATTAATCAAGTATTAGTATATCATCAGGGCAATAAAATCCCTTTCAATCTTCCACCTTGAATTTTACTTCAAATTGCTTTTTCCTGCCTTTAGCATACTGGGGGCATGCAGCACTTATGTTTTGTCATTTTCTTGAAAATGTTTAGGTCATAAAATATCAAATTAGGGATTTTCCTTTTTATTTTTCGTTTGTCTTTGTTGTTAGATTATTATATAATGCTGGTATGGAATATGGATTAAAAAAGTTCGATCATGCGAAAAAGTTCCCAGGATTTGAGCATTTGCATGATAATTAAATTTACTCTCCCTGATGGATTGAGATCCTGACATTACTTTTTCATTCATTATTTTTTTAATATTTTTATTATTATAATTTATATATATACGATCCACTCATAAATTTTAAAAATTATATTTATAACTTATGATTAAAATTATATTAAATATAAATGAACTAAAAATAATAAAGGGGAGTCGAACCCTCCTAGATAATGCTTTTTGTACTTTCAACTTTGAATCTAACAGTTTGGTTTGACTTTTTTTTTTTTTTTTTTGCCATTTCAAATTTATCAGGTTGCCTACTACTACAAACGAAAAACAAAAAATTAATTTAGATAAAAATTAAATGTTAAAATCTTATTTGATATAAATTAAAAACTTATTTAAATAAAATGATAAAGTTCAACTTTCTTTTTTTTTTTTTTTGTTATTAATTTAGTCAATTAAAATACATTGCTAGTATGTATAATTAAGTGAGTTTAATAAATTAATTTTGTTTTGAACTGTTCAAATTTGAATAAGTTATGGAATGGTTGAATTGAAAATCAGTAACTGAAGGGATTGGGGACATGGGATCTGACCCAAGAGGATCCATTTGAGAAAGAATTGAAAATTAATGAAAATATACAAATGGAGGAACGATTTGTTGCTTGGTCTAATAGACTAATACCCACTACCAAAGATTACTAAATTTGGGAGAGTTGTTGAGCTGATTAGTTGGATAACATTTGCTTTTGGACTGCTTGCATTTGCATGGATACAAATGAAGTGATTGGATTTAAGATTTGCTCCCAAAAATTTTAATAACAAAATTGTCAACTTGATCCAATTGCTCAAGTGGTATAGTAGTAATAGATTTGTTCATGAATCGAGTTTAGATAGGGTATTAACAGTTTTTTTTATTATTATTCAGATTTGACTCAACTCGAAATATTAGCAAAATTTTATGTCTAGACTTTGGTCTAATTATATAAGGATATTGTCCAAATCCATCTAGATCTGCCCACATTTTTACGTAGAATGATCGATTTCTCTAAAAAAAAAAATGATTGATCCATATTAAAAATGTTGATCATTTTTAAAAATTTATATAACTAATAGTAAATCGAGTCGGGTCAGATCGCGCCTGAGCAAAATGATATGTTGATGAATGGGTCTCTTTTTTTTTTTTGTTGCTCAAACTCTTTTTTCAGGTCTATATTTTTATTTAAACCCTTTCAAATATCGAATGGACTTTCGGATTTAAACAAAGAACCCGATTCATGAATAGTTTTAAGTGATAGAGAAACAGGGATAATATCTGCAGAATTGATGAATTAGCATGCAATCATGATATTTGCAAAAGAAGCAAATCTGTTATTTGTAATTACATTATGTTGAAAGTGATTAAGAGTAAAAATTGATGAAGCAAGCGTTTGGCAGTTGGGATGAAGATTGAAGATTGAAGAAGGGAGTGACAAGAAGGCTTCTTTAATGGACTTTGATCGAAAAATATCTTAATTCCGTGGGGTCATGGTTTGTTGCAGATATATCATGTTCAAGTGTATATATAGCTTTCAAAAGTGAGGTCGAGTGGGCACCAAACTCTAATGATTATCTTCTATACTTTATGGAAATGGCCCAAAGGAAAGGGTTAAAACATCTTTTTCTTGAGAAAATAAAGTGAGCTGTGAGAGAGTGAAAGTGTGTTTTTTTTTTTTTTTTTTCTTCTTTTTTGTTAAGAAATTGCAGAAGGAAATGATGTTCCTTAGGTGAAAATGGTGCAAAGGACAGCACTGATAAATCCGATGTGAAAGTAAGCATGAAAAACTTTTTTTGCATTATTGAAAGAGTTGCCAATGTTTGTTGATTGTATGCGCCCGATGGAGAACTAAGCAGGCGCCATCATCCGCTTGGACCTCGATTTGTTTGTTTGTATAAGCCCTTTTCTCTTTTGTCTGCTTGAAGCCCATTTCTCTTTAAGCCTGTAAGTTGCATCATACATGGCATATGATCTATGATCATGACAACTGACAAGGGTGTAAACGAGATGCCTGTGTTCATAAATTATTTAAGTTCAATTTGAAAAAAACTCAAATTACTCGAACATCTAGAGTTATTGAGTGAGCCGAGTTTGAGTATCTTAATGTCTGGTTCGCGAGCTTAATTGAGTTTTTTTAGTATATTTTTAAATAGTATTGAAAGAATCTCTCCGAACTAGAGCTCGAATTCAAGTACAAACAATCAAGTTTGAAGTCGAGTATAGAAATCAAATTCATATTTTACCAAGTAAATGAATCTAATTGAACGAACTTGAGTAATTCGATTTTTTTCTCAAATCGAACTTTAAAAATAAAACTCGATCAAGTTTGAGCCGAATTTCGAATCAAACTTAAACTTAAACTTTTTACTACTTAAACTCGACTCAATTACACCCCTAACCATTACTACCAAAATGCAAACATGTGAGTCATACATTGGTTATTCAGAATCAGAGAGACATATAAAAGAATCATTGTTTGTCAAATTGTCAACATAAATCAGATTCAGCATAATTATGGATGGTGGAAACTGAAGCCTTCATTGTTCGGTCCGTGATATTAAAACCTAGTTTAGAATTCAGATTTGAGATCACCCTTCAAAATTGCTAGGTTGGAAAAATTGTATACTATTACTTAAAAGTTAAAACTCCTCTTTTATTATCATAGGAAATTTTTCTCCTTTCAAATTGCAAAATTTTCAGTGTGCAATCCCAATGCTGAGTTTCACTTGCAATCATATTTTTAATAAAATTTATGATAATCTTAAAGTCCATTAATTAATTGCTTAAGTCTTAAGCAAAAATATAATTTTTTTTATAAAATATATACACTTATCATTCGGTTAAATGTTGTTGAAATCATGAAAAATGGAAAATTTAGGGTCTATTTGGTTTCAGAAAATAAAGTCCTTTTCCGTTTTCATTTTCTTGAAAAATAGAAAATAAAACTGAAAACATGTTTGGTGATTAAAAAAAGAAAATGTTTTTTAGAAAAGTAAATGAAAATATGGTGGATTTTGAGAATGAAAAAAGATGTTTTCATTGTTTTCCGGCAAAATGATGAAAACACAGGTGAACAACTCCCTCTTACGAACCTCATTCACATCCCGAGTTCGACACCCCAAGAAGCAAATGTAAAAGCAAACATATAATCATCATAAAAAAGGCATATGTCTCACTCCTTTTAACTCTTGACATGTCCTCATATCATCGGCCAATTTGATACTCAAAGTTAGTGGACCACCCGTGACTAACCCAAAGAAATCAAAATATAACCAAACGCTTTTTTATTTTTAATTTCAAAAAATGGTCTTTAGTTTTTAATTAACCAAACTTTTTCAATGAAATAGCAAATAAAGAATGAAAATTGTTTTTAAAAAATGAAAAATATTTTTAAAAACCAAACACTACCTTTGTATTCTTCACAAGTTCCATTTCCCGTCCACATGAAAGAGAAGAGTGGACAATTCTACAAGATCGTTTGAGAAGGAGCTAACCCAAGGCCTGGCCTTAAAAACTGGGGCTTCAGGTCTTAACCCTATCTATACATGGGCCTCATACAAAGCCATTTAGTTCATATATATATATATATACTACAACTTAAGGCTTCAATTAACTTTTTTTTTTTTTTTTAGTTTCTAATCTACCCATAATCCCCAACTCTTGTCTAATTAACTCACATAAGGAGAACATTACGCGTCTAAACTCTTTCGAACACACAATCTCCAGGAGTTTGTCAACAACATCATATTCAAGCCATCTGAATTAGTACTCAGTTGGCAAGGCTTTAATTAATTTTAAATAGACTATTGGCCTATAGTATTTTTCTTTGCTTTGACTTCAATTCCTATGGATCCGGCTATTCTTCATTACTTTTCAGTTCCTTATTCATGAACACGTTTTTAATTGCCTTTCACAAGTATAATTTTTACAATTAATGAGTACATTTTATACATTTTAATGATAACAATAAATGTATTAAAAGGTAATGGATTGAATCCCGATCCCACCAATTCGGCTATTTCTGTACACCTAAAGATAGCAAATGTTAAAACTAAAAACTACCATGCATGTGGATCCTGCTTCTTGTTTCTTGTATCCCATAAAATTTGGTTTTACTTAACCCTACAACTACATAACACTTCCAAGTCTGAATGATTTGATACTTGAAAAGAAATTATTCAAATATCAAAGTCCCCACAGATCCACATTAAATAATCGAAATTTTCTTCTGTATTGTATAATTTTATTAGTACTAGAAAAACTCCACTGCTTTTCCTTTTGCATGGGCGTTAAAGGAGTGCCTCCTCTTCATGTTTTAAGGTCGAGTAAGGCTCCAAATTCGGCAAGCCATTGGAGAAGTTGGGATAAAATGCCTGACGAAGTTTATTATATTTTTCAATATCAAAGCTATGGACCTTCATGAGTTTCTTTTGTTTAGCTTTGAAACGGCTTTGAAAGTAGCCTTGGAAGGATGGTTCGGTGGAAGTGCGGAGGAAAAAACCATAGGCTAAGGCGAAGTGAAGGGACGTGACAAAGAAACATATGGGTTCCATAACATCCCAATTCAGTTCCCAAAACGTAAGCCTCATGAATCCAAGTGTTTGGACCACTACGAACCCTAGCCCACAATAAAGCTCACCACGAACCAGAGACTTAGCCTTTTTGTCTATTTGAGCCTTTTGTTTCTCCATTTCGTTCAGCTCTTTTCTTCTTGGGTCATTTGGGAGGGCTATCGATTCAGAAATTATGGTCTCCATTGATTTAGCCACCTGCCGGAATAAAACTCGGTCAATATTCAATTCAAATACCCATAATTTTTTAATTATTCATGAATCTAATTTACGTCTCAATTTCAGAATCTGATTAAGACAAAGAACTTGGAAATCCACACGAACATGCAGTACAGGAAAGTGGGCTCATTTATGACAAGCCCAAGACCATTTCGGCCGCTGACCATTTCGGCTGAAATCTGTTTAATATTGTTTTTGGTATAATTTTGAGATCAATTTTTTTTTTCACTGTAAACGTGTTAAATAGATAAAAAAAATTAATTTTTATTATTCAAATTATAATTTGAAAAGTCAATCAAAAATTAAAATATATAATTTTTAAATTTTAAAAATTAATTTTTAAATAAAATAATTTTACATCTTTATATTTTTATTTTTTTAAACATATTTTATTTTAAGATTTCAAAAACCACAATACTTTTTTAATTTCTCAAACACTTAAAAATTTTAAATCATATTTTAAACACATTTCTTTAAATTTAATTTTTTTTCAATTCGATTTTTTTCAACCGTAATACTAAATTAATTATGTATCCACGTTCTTCAACAGCGCGTGTATCGCACTTTTCTAATCAGTTTGCGAAACAGCGAAATTACGGCTTATTCCAAAAGGGAAAAAAACGAAAAAAGAAGGCGGTGAGAAGTTTTATACCTGTTCGGGTCGGAGAAAAACGACGTTTCCTAAAACGATGACGTTTCCGGATTGATCCAACATTTTGGCTAGCTCTAAAGCTTGAGCTTCATTTCCGCATCCTTCAAGGCAGACTTGAGCAAATTCATAATAAGAAATCCAACTCTTTGGAATCTCTCTTAGCTTCGCTTTAAGCTTCTCGATTTGGGAAACCCTCAATAGCTTCCTCGCATCTTCAACCGAAATCTTAGCCAACGATTCGCCGGCCGCGGTATCCGTCGGCGGAGTAAGTCCATCCAACCGAAGGCGATCTCCGGTAATATTAATACCTCGGAGCTTTTCTCTGAGTTTTTCCCCGACAGGTACCGAGAAAATCTCCGGGAATCCCGGATATGACGGTCCGGAAGCTCTCCGGTGGAAAAACCGTCGGAGGAATCCTCTCTTCCCGGATTCTGGCGAGGCGACGTACTCTCGACGGAGTATGGTGCGGAGTGAGATGGGAGAGTTTTCTACTATGACTGGCGATGAGGTGATTATGTAAGAACTCAAAGGACGCTTCGCGAGGGTTTTCCGAAGCGCCATTGACGAGGAAGATAAAAGTAAAGAGAGTTTTTAAATAAGAGAAGATTGTGGGAGTAATTACTAATGTGTTGAATGGGTGTGGGGAGGATCTGAATTTATAGTGTCCAAACTTTGAGAATCTTTCGGGAATTTCGTTTGCTACTATAATTATTATTTTTCTTCCTTTTTTTTTTTTAGTTTTTATACAAGAAATTATCTCATCATCTTGAATTTTTAGATTAAATAAACAAAATTAATATATTAATATATTTTTAGAATATATTTAACAAAATAAAAAAATTAACTAAAAAAAATATAATAATCTTTTAATTTTTTTTATAAATTTTAATTTTTTTTAAAAGACTAACATTATTTATATTTACTTTCTTTAATATTAGTAGTAATAATTTTTTTGTTCACTTGAGAATTTATGATTCACAATTTGACTAATATAATAATGTCACTTTGGTCCTCATGAATGATAATGAATTCAAGAAATTGGTATTTATTACAAATATTATATAAAAAATGTTTGGTTAACGTGTGTTGTTATCAATTAAGAATTATTTAATTATTATTTTTTATATTTAATATATTATTTTTATTGAATTCAAAAAAAATATTAATTATATTTTTTTATAAATATCACTTAACCAATGTCTAGAAGCATTGATTAACATTAAAAAAAAAACGGTTATATTATTACTTAGAAGAAAATTGTACATAAAATTATTAGGGAAAAAAATTATCACCAAATAAGCAAATAAAGCATTTGAAAGAGAAATTATAATACTAGTAGAAACTTAACGAAGCCTAATACAAAGGGTAAGCTGCCATTGGCAATGAAAAATAATTTTTCATACATAAAATTTTCTCATTTCTTTTTTCTTTGTCGTGTATATGAAGGATATATGTAACATTAATTATGAAATAAATTTTTAAAAAAATAAAGATAATAATTCAATGGTTGAATTGAAAATAAAACTCATCTTATTCCTTCTGAATTGATATATGCTATTTGTTTTTAATTAAATCAGACTTCTTCTTCTTGTTTTCTGATTTTAAAATAATCATAAAAAAATATTATTTATTTTAAGTAATTTTATACTTCTTTTGAGTATTAAATAGAAACCATTATTAATTAGTTCATTTTAAAATAAAAAATAATTAAAAGGAATATGATTTACAAGGAAATAATAGGTTTTATTTCGTTTTTTTTTTTTTCCTTCTTTATTCAGCTCGCTACAATGTTCACTTTTCACTCCTTTTGGAATTTTATGGACATTTTTTTATATTAATTATATACTCTTTTTGGTCACGTTTGATACTTTGACTGAACATTGAAGGAAAAGGGATTTCATTTCTATATATACATAAGCCTTACCTTACATAAATACAAAAGGGTATAAATTTTAACATTATTTCCATGAAATAGTTTCAATTATGAAAATTATCCCCCAAAAAATTAGATTCAACGTGGGTTTATCAAGTTTAATAGCCCTCCCAACCTATGTTATTTGAATTTGAAAATGAGTGTCGGATATGAAAATATATATAACCCAGGTATACTTGATTTTTAATTTTTTTAAAATATATTTGGAGAATCATATCCGATAATTAACCATATTCGAATATGTATCGAACACAAATAATTTTTTTTTAAAAAAAGTTTGAATAACATAATCTCCGGCCACTATTATTAATCTACCTAATAAAATTATTTTTTGAGAAATGTTCATCACTAGGCACAAGTTAAGATGATATACATAAAAATAAAAGTGTAATCAATGACTTATTTTTTCTTAAATTCAATAAAAGTAATGTATTAAATGCAAAATACTTTCTTAAACTCATATTTAAATAATTCTTAATTGATGTTTCTAGATATTGGTTAAATAGATCTCTCATTCTTTTAGGGTTCCTTTCACTCTAAAATGTTCTTGCTCTCAATTTGCAATGCCATAAATTAATACAAAAACACAAAAAAAAAAAAAAAAAAAATAACTCCTGCACTGGAATCTGTGAATTGTAAAATTTGGTAAATAAACGGTGAGGGTTTTTCTGGTTTTTTTATCTAAATATAGCTAAAAAAAATATTTTTTTTTACTAAAATACCGTTCTTTTCAGATTAATTCCCAAAATTCGCTTTTTTTAAATCAGTTGGGAAATCGCCATGGGCATGGCGATTTCCCAACTGAAATTTTTAATTTTTTTAAAATACCAGTTGGAAAATCGCCATGGCCCATGGCGATTTTCCAACTAAAATTTTAATTCTTTTAATAAATAATAAAATTTAAATAAAAATTATATAATTTTAAATTTTAGAAAATAAAGATTTAATAATTTTAATATATAATTTTTATCCATGGTGGTAGAAGTGTTCATGGGCCGGGCCGGGCTCATGTATGGTATCAACACCACATTTGCTTGCCCGAGCCACGGTGGCAATTTTTCAACATTTATTTATTTTTTAATTTTATAAAATTATAAAAATTATATAATTTTTAATTTTAAAAAATAAAAATATAACAATTTACCAAAAATAAAAAAATTATATTCGTAATTAGGCTTGCTCATGGGCCGGGCCGTGACCCAAAATTTTTCAATTTCCTTGCCAAGACCCGGCTCGCGGGCCTGAATTTAATTATTTTAATATATAAATAGTGATCCGGGCCTGGTCGGACGGGCTGCCCAGCCCATGAGCAGGTCTATCCGTAATGTCAATCGAATTCTTTCAACTTGTATTCGTAATAAATGGACCTCCGGGAGAAAGGCCAACCAGAGTGTCGTATTAGTCCGGGCTTGGACAAGTGTTTTTGTAATTTTATTAAATAATAAATTTTAAATAAAAATTATATAATTTTTAATTTAAAAAAATTTAAATAACAAAATTCAAAAAATTATAAAATATATAAAATATATTTTTAATAGTGAAATGGGCTTTCGGGTCGGCACGACTCGAAATGGGCTTGGGTAAGGGAAAAAATTTCGAGTCGCGGCCCGGCCCATGAACAGGTCTAATACGAATATAATTTTTTAATTTTTGGTAAATTGTTATATTTTTATCTTTTAAAATTAAAAATTATATAATTTTTATTATTTTATAAAATTAAAAAAATAAATAAATAAAGATTTAAAAATTGCCACCGTGGCTTGGGCAAGCAAATGTGGTGTTGATACCATACATGGACCCGGCCCGATCCATGGACACTTCTACCACCATAGGATAAAATTTATATATTAAAATTATTAAATCTTTATTTTTTAAAATTTTAAATTATATAATTTTTATTTAAATTTTATTATTTATTAAAAAAATTAAATAAATAAAAAAAAACTTACCTTGGGAAATCGCCACCTTGGGTGGCGATTTCCCAATGGGAAATTTTTTTTTTTTTGAAAATTTTAGTTGAGAAATCGCGGCCATGGCGATTTCCCAACTGGTATTTTAAAAAAAAATTAAAATTTTCAAAAAATATGTAAAAAAAACGAATTTTGAGAATTAATCTGAAAAGAGCGATATTTTGTAAAATAATTTTTTTTTGACTATATTAAAATAAAAAAACCGGGTTTTCCTTGGTCACAATAATAAAAGAAAATAAATAATAAAAACCTGCATGTTAAACTTGGCCTCCTCCCTTCGCATGCCTGCCATTTGCCTTTCAGTCCAACTTGTAGTTAATTTGCACGTGAGACTTGGGCAAGTCTTAGCCATGCTAGCTAACGCCTGTTTTCTTGGAAATTTTTGTCATATTTTCGATAATGACAGTCAAAAAAATTGCCCATATTTCCGTGATTGTACCATTATTATATGATCAAAGCTCTTTCGAGCAAATTTTTTTTTTTTTTTTTTTTTTAAATTTGAGGATAGATAAGTTACTTTAATCCTATGCTAAAAACAAATGTGCAGCTTCTTCACGAGGGCTTGCATTTTGATTTACGTCTTCAATCAGGAATCTTGTTCGGTTTGATATATACTTTAGAACAATTAAAAAATGAAATCAAATCCGTAAAAAAATGGTTTTTGGCTTATTTTATTATTATAATTTTTTTTGTAAATAATGAGATTTAAATATTAATTTTTTAATTTTACATTAAAGACGATAACATTAACTCAATATAAATTTTTATTGATTATTAATTATATTTAAATTTTTTAATTAAATCGATTGATTAAATTAATTGAATCGATAATCAAAATTAAGGTGGATTCAAACTTTCCTGATGTTGAGCAAGTAAAAAGTGGTGTTCCCCACATCACAATTCACACAGGCATATTTTTCCATGTTTTGAGTCATGGCTTGGGGCTTTTCGCCGATGAATAAAAAATCGAATTTAATCGATTGATTCGATCTTGGATTCGAATTTTTTTAACTTTGTTTTTTGCTCACTTCAAAAGACATTGCAATTCATGTTAGAGTATTGAAACAATCGAAGGCAGGCGAGCCAATCATACAAAATGCCCTTTTCTCGTTACGACCATGCGCAGTAGTAAATGGCACATGGGATTGGCAATGGTATGTCCAGGATCATGATTACAATTACGGATGACAATAGATACTGCGTATTTGAATATTTATAATTATTCGATTTGTTTTTTGAGAATTCAGATATTATAATTATTATCCTCAGCGGATGCGGATATGAAACTTCGGATATCCATTATCCGAATCCTTATTACTTATGCGGATAACAGATTCGGATTTTTGGATTCGGATTCGGATATCCATATCCATTATCCGTTTATTTGAATTTAAAATAATTTTTTATTTGATTTTATATTTTTATATAATTTTTTTACTTACTCAATTCGGATATTTAACGGATTCGGATATCCGACGGATAATGTTATTTAATTCGGATGCGAATTCGGATAGTAATATTCGGATTTAATGCAGATAATAAACGAATTCAAATTTTAAAACAATTTTACGAATTCAAATATTATAAAAAAGACAGATATCCTACCCGTGCCGCGGACCATGTCTCAGGCAAAGAACATCAACATTTTGGCTTTGGGTTTTCAACAATTACACCTACCAAAAGGAAATTTAATCAGTAGCTATATAATTTTTTTTTTTCTTTCTAAAGCCACCATTTTTACACTAATATTTGGAAGAAAGAATCCATGAAAGAATGAAAGAAATTCACACGACAGCTAGGAATCTTTTTGTTAGTCACTGAATAAGAATTAAAGAATCCCAACAAATTGGGATTGGAATCAAAATTGCAGAAATGCCGTTGGATTTCCATTTGAGAGTTGCTAATATATGAGAGATTCTTGGAAACTAGTGGCAGTGGGAAGTCTACTACCCCATTTTCGCTCGGTGCAATGTGCATGCCACCCTCACCTTTTCCCTTTTTTCCTGGCAAAATTTAAAGAGTATGAACAAACTCTTGGTTAATTTTTCCAGGAGGTGAGGTTTAGATAATTTTTTTTTTTTTTTTTTTTTTTTTACAAAAAAATCGTAGTCTGCGAATAAAAAAAGAGTTATAGATGCTAAAATTCAAACGTTAGATGTGCTAGATGTCACCTTTTAAAGGTAACTACATGAACTAATAGAACTAGACGCCGGATTCAATAATTTCTTTTCTTTGCAATGAGTCATTTAGGGTTTGAAACACTAGCACATTTTGTCCATGAATCACGGTTGCCTTTATGTCCAACACTAAGGCTGCATTTGGATGGACGATGAGATTGATTCTAGTTAGATTAAAAACTGCGGTAGAGGTGAGATTAGTTACTGTAACGGTGAGATTAAAATCAGTGATGGAATATGTGTTTGGATGCAAAAGCAGCGATGACGGTGAGATTAATTATAATGAAAAGAGAAAATGACCATTAAAGACATTAAATTAAAATGTGTATATATATAATGAAAACTTAAAATTATTTGATATTTATAAATTAATAACTAATTACAAAAATATTATATTATATAATGATAAAATTTATTTATTATATTAAATAATAATAATTTTATTTATAAATAAATAATGATAAATTTATTTATTATATTAAATTATCACAATTATTTTAAAATATCTAAACAAAAATGAAAAAACAAAAAAATATAATAAGATATAAAAATTTATTTATTTATTATTTTTAAAATAATTATAAAACTACAAAAAACAAAATTTCAAAAAATTTCAAAACAATAATTTAATTTTTCACCGAAAATCCAGTTAGCAACTATACCCTCACCACTCCGGTCCCCAACTGGAGGGGTGGTAGATTTTAATCCCATCGTGCGGTGCATTCAAAATTTCAAATGCATCCCACGGTGCGATTATCCTTTGAAAAAAGGAAAATATTATCCTGATTTCATCGCACTGAGAATGAGATAGAATCCATACGGGGCCTAAAACAGGCAGCATCCAATGCTAGAATTGTGGGCTCAATTGGCTTTGCAATCAGCAGTAACCATTGTGGTAACTAGTGGGAATCCGCCAAGGCACTGCACCATTTCATCCATTGGCCACCCATGCTTACCATTTAATCATGGAACTCAATTTCGTAGCTTGTTAACAGTGAAATATAAAGTGAAGCCATTCATGTTGCTATCTAAAATAGTATATTACTTCAAAGATAATCATACAATTTCATTCTAAAAAAACAAAATTTAAATTTAAATTCCTCATTTCACAATTACTCATATTGATCATGCAGTGCAGATTATATATAGTACATGTTTTTTTCCTACCAATTTATAAAGTTTGAAATGCCTATCAAAGCTATATTTTGGGATTTTGCATAGACCTGCTAATGGGCCGGGCCGCGGCCCAATTTTTTCCCATATTCTTTGCCCAGGGCCGGCTCGGTAGGCTCGAATTTATTGTTCATCGGATTAAAAAAATATTTTTTATATTTTTATAATTAAAATTAAATAACATAATATTATTTTAATTAAAAAAACACTGTTCTGGGCCTGGCAGGAACAAAAATATCCTGCTCAAATTCGATCCAATACGGGCCGGACCTAACGGGCCGGACGGACTGCCCAGCCCATGAGCAGGTCTAATTTTACACCACAAGTTATCTATGGAGGGACTGGGCAAATCCTGCTTTAGTCCACCTAAGCCCACTGGTCGGACGGACTGCCCAACCCATGAGCAGGTCTAATTTTGCACCACAAGTGACTGGGCAAATCCTGCTTTAGTCCACCTAAGCCCACTGATTTTTTTTGTTTCGATGAAAGGTGACCTAAGAGTCTAAAGACTAATCAGTGATGGCAAGCAAACTTTTTCTTTCCTACGAGGGCCACTAACTCAGTCACTAGTCCTTTGAAATTATGGTATTTTGGAACAATGACGCAATAAGAGGGGCAAGGCGTCGTCCAATCCAATCAAATCATGCATTTTTTTTTTCCAGATAAGAATTGCACCATCACTTACTAGTTAAGCATTGGGGTTTTATATCAGATGATGGAATCAGATCAAAATGATCAATTTTTATCTATCAGAGATCCCTTGGAATTTGGAGCTAGGCAAGAATGATCACCTGCAATTATATTCTTTGTGTTTCTGAAAGCAAGTGGTGAGAAAGAGAGATTCCCTACGCGAAATTAAAGAGTGGATTCGACTGAATTGGATGATGCAATAATCTTGAGTGCCAACCAATTGATAGTGTAGAGATAAACTCCATTTGAAAGGCTAATTCCTTTAGTATCCAACCTATATGTTATTCGGATTCGAGGGTGAGTGTCGGATATGGATATGCTCAATTTTTTCTAAGTTATTTTCATATATTTGGAGGATCATATCCCATACCCTTGTCCGAATATGTGTCGGGCATGGGTGTCGAACACGGGTATTTCAAGAAAAATGAAGAGTTGAAGTAACATAGTATCAAACTATCTAATTTTTGGATAATGAGGCTTAATTTAAGTCAATTGCAGGATTCCAAGAATCAGCTTCTGATTCTGCAGGAAGGCTTGCATGCTTCTTAATAGCAAAGTAGATTTTCATGCCTGAATTATGATAAATCTTTTGATTCTTCCAGCAATAGGTTGGTAAAGGGACTGGCGTATCAGCAAAGATGGCCTCAAATCTGCCACCATAATTAGCAGCTATATAGATGAATTTATAGCTATGAATTCTTTTTTTTTTTTCTTTTTTCTAATACTGATTTTGGGTGCCATTTTGTTGATAATTGAAAGTGACTTGAGTGAGATCACATATTCCTACATGAAACTTTGACATAATTTGTGGGATGTTGATGGAAGAAAAGTAGCCACTCAAGAGTAAGAAGAACATCCATGCAGAGTTAGGCTGGAATCCTTTCTTTAATCCAACTACTAGCTTAAAGATGATGCTCCCATTCGCATTGAATTTTGGCGAATTAAGCCACAAAAAGAGTTTCTTTTTCTTGTTATATATTGTGAATTAATAACTAACATATTAATTTGATCAAGCAAGTCTCAGTTAAAGATGTTAAGAAATCAAGTAACTGATAATAGTAGAAAAATTAATTAACATGAAGTTTGGAGAATTCTTACAAATAAATCAAACAAGACTTTGTTTTAATTATCACTGATGCAAGGTCTCATTGACAAATGTAAATACAAGGTTATAAGTCATCTTATTTGTGCACTACTAGACCTGCTCAAGGATTGGGTAGTGTGTCCGTCCGCTAGGGTCGGGTTTGGATAAGAGTATTTGTAATTCGAGCAGGGCCGGTCCGAATTACCATTCAATAATTAAAAAAATATTTTTTATTTAAATTTAATTATAATATATAAATATTAATATTAATATAAAAATGGTTTTTTAATATTTTCATAATTTATGAATAGTGAAATGGGCTTATGGGCCTGCCCGGCCCATGAGCACCTCTATGCACTACCTTACCCGGACTCTTTATTTTTCTAAAATGCTTGTGTCCGACACATGTATCTGACACATTCAGATATGAGTATGAAAGTATGATCCTTCAAATATATGAAAAAACTTTAAAAAAAATTGAAAATACCCGTGTCAGACACATACTTGCATCCGATACTTTACCCGAGTCCATGAATGTGGTTGTAGTTTGTAAAGGAATGTTCATAATTCTTGCATTACATTTGTGTGGATGCTGTTGGGGATACGTTTACCTTTTTGTGTCTGAAGCAGCCTCCGGCTTATATATTCTTGTGCTGGTGTTTGAGACAACCCCATTTGGCTGATTGGATTGAATCTTTATTTCAAGAAAAATTCCTTTTTCAATTTTTTTAGGCGAATATAATGCTTAATATAAATCGTCATTACATTCATAAAGGAAGATATTCATCAACTATTTTGTCAGTTTTTCGACCGCTAGACGAATTTGAAAACAAAAATGGAGTCGCCACCAATCTTTTTTGTTAGGTGTGATTGGCCACCTATTAAAACCGGTTTTAGTAAAATATTTTAAAATTAATTAAAACATTTTTTAAAACCAATTTCAAAGTCCGCGCTTTGAACCAGAGAGTAAAATATAATTGGGTTCGAGAGTCAGTTACGTGCGGGGAAGGATTAGCACCCCCGCAACGCCCGTTTAGAAAACGGTACCATTTAATCACGTGTTATCTTAAATCTCGATTAAATGGACTTGACATCACTATTTAAAAATAATTCTCTTTTATTTTTATTTTATTTTATTTTAAAAAAAAACATGTTTATTTTTTTGAAATTTTTTTTGAACTGTTATTATTATTATTTTTCAAAAACGAAAGTGAACATAAATTTGTTATCGAAAATACTCATTAAATATTCCTAACACTCTTGGTGGTATTTAACGAGATCTTCTCACCTCGAGATATCTTAGGAATCACAACCGTGATATCCTTCGAATTCCGTCGTCGGCAATTTACATTCATTTTTTATTTAAATGCGTACGATGCAAATATTTAAATGTCGGATGCACACGACTTAGCACATAATTATAAAATTAAACATGCAAATCATAATATTAAAAAACGAGCATGGCAAAATATCGAGCGCATTCACTATTTATTCATTTTTATTATTTTCATTTTTTATGAATTTTTGTATCGAGCATATCGCTAAATACTCCCACCACTCGTGGTGATATTTAACGAAATTTTCTCACCTCAAGATATCTTAGGAATCACTACCGTGACGTCCTTCGAATTCCGTCGTCGGTAATTTACATTCATTTTTTATTTAAATGCGTACGATGCAAATATTTAAATGTCGGATGCACACGACTTAGCACATAATTATAAAATTAAACATGCAAATCATAATATTAAAAAACGAGCATGGCAAAATATCGAGCGCATTCACTATTTATTCATTTTTATTATTTTCATTTTTTATGAATTTTTCTATCGAGCATATCGCTAAATACTCCCACCACTCGTGGTGATATTTAACGAAATTCTCTCACCTCAAGATATCTTAGGAATCACTACCGTGACGTCCTTCGAATTCCGTCGTCGGTTACTCCGTATTTATTAAAATCTTTTTTTTTTAAAAATAAATTAAAATGCTCTTAATGATTAATTTCGAAATAAAAAAAAATTGTCTATGTAAGAATATTTCTCGAATCATTCCGACATTTTCGATAATGTTTCGATTATTATTCTTACTCGGACCATTTCAAAGAACGATTGATGCTTTGACCATCCCGAGAAAGAAATCCGTTTTTAGAGAATTTTATTTACCGAAAATAATTTTAAAAGACATGTATTAAAAGAATTATTATTTTATAATTTTTAAAACCGAAACCGAGTAATAAAAATATGTCGAATATTTAAATAAATAAACAAAAATAAATAAGAAAATTAAAATCATACCTGAAAATATCGAGAATCCGAAAATTAAAATGCCGGACTTGATCTTCGCAAAATCACCTGAAAAATGTCAAAAAAAATCCAAAAATCAAAACTTCAAAATCGATAATCGTGAATTTTTTTTTATTTTTTTTATTTTTTTATTTAAATTTTAATTATTATTTTTTTGTATCATTATTATTATTTTTTTTCATTTTTCATTTTTTTCATTTTTATTTTAATTTAATTTTGTTTTCCTTTTCCTTTTCCTTTTTTTTTCTTTTTCTATTTTTTATTTTCCTTTTTTTTTTAAAAAAAAAATTAATTTTAATTTAAATATAAATTATTATTATTATTATTTAAAACTAAATTTTTTTTCTTTTTTCCTTTCCTTTCTTTTTTTTTTTCTTTCTTTTTCCCTTTCTCCCCTGGCCCCTTTTCCCTGGCCTGTTGGGCCCAAGGCCTGGGCCGGATCCGGCCAAACCGGATCCGGTTTGGGCTCTTCCTTTTTTTTTTTTTTTGGGGCAAGGGGGTACCCGCGCGGACCCCGGGTCGGATTCGGGTCCAGGCTTAAACCCTCCTTGCTTAAAACGGCACCGTTTCGGCGCCACACATTTCTTTTTTTGAACCCGGGTCGGGCACGCGGACACCGGGTCAGATCCGAGTCCACGTTCGGACCCTGGGTCAAAACGGCGCCGTTTTGGCGCCAATTTTTTTTAAAAAAAATAAACGGGTGACCCGCGCGGACCCCGGGTCGACCCGCGGGTCACCTTGACCCGTTCCCCTAAACGGTGCCGTTTCGGCACCGTATATATACCCCTCAACCACCTTTTTTTTCATTTTTTTCTTTTTTTTTTCTTCCTTTCTCTCTCTCTCTCTCTCTCTGCTCAGCTCACCAGAAACCCCCCCAGCCCAAAATCCGGTGGCCGAACCACCGCGCCGGCCGCCGTGCCTCGCCGTCGGTCGTCGTTCGTCGGCGGCCGATGGTCTTCAAACCTCGCAGCCATGGAGATTCCGATCTCCTCTTCTCGGATTCGGGCACCGTTTTGCCCGAATCTTGACGAAACTCCCTAGATCTGAGAAAGACTTTTCGACCCTCTTGTTTTTTTTCTTTTTTGTTTCTGTTTGGTTTTTTTTGGTGTTTGGTTTTTTTTCTTGCAGGGATCTGAATCGAAAGGGAGGGGGCTCGACCTGGTTTTTTTTTTTTAGGGGGGTCCGATCTGGGTTTCGGACCCCGGATCTGGGGTTTTGGGGTCGGTTTGGGGCGTCGGTGATGGATCCAGGGGATCCGAACGTGTGAAAAGGGGTTCGGCTCTTCTCTGGCTGAGGCTTCCTTTTGGGAGGGGTCCGAATCAGCCTCCCCCCCTTTTTTTTTGTTGGTGATTTGGGGGTTTTTATTCATGAGGATTGAGTGTTTGGGGGTTGAGGGGTTGGTGGTCTGGGTAGAGGTTGCTTGTAAGCAACCGGTTGGGGGCTGCCGTGTGGGAAGGGTGGCGTGTGGCAGGGGATTCTGGCAGATAGGGGTTCCTAGGGTTAGGATTAGGTTTGTTTAGGGAAATGGATTTGGGCCAGATGTTGGGCCTGGGCGTTGGGCCTGGTTAGTTGGGGGTTTAGGCTAGGTTGGGTTGGTGTGGGCTGTAGGTAGGGTAATGGGCCAGTGGGTAGGGTAATAGGCCAGTGGGCAGGCCCGAAAATTGGGCCCGTATTAGGCCTGGACAGCAGGCCTGGTGGGCCTGCGGATTGGGCCTGCTGAATAGCAGGCCCTGTTTGCAAATGGCCCGGGTCGGATTCGAATCTGACTCCAACCCGGGCTAAAAACCGTTGCTACATATTTAATGACTTGCAAAGGGAATTGATTCATGTGTCCTCTTGATGCACCCAAAAGAGTGTATCTTATTTAACCTTGCACTAAAAAGATCAATTGTAAGTATAATGATTAGCAAGGGTCGAGTCCTCAGGGATTAGGTTTTAATTTATGAGTTATTAGTTTATAACTTACGTTCAAAGAAAACAATAAAAGAAAAGGGGTTTTTGAAGCCAGATTTAAACTAAGTAAATAATAAGAATAAGATGCAAGGCGGTATAACCAGCCAATAAAAATATATATACTAAATTAGGCGGTATAACCAGCCAATAAAAATAAAACAAAGTTAATATACAAATTAGGCGGTATAACCAGCCAATAAAAATAAATATAAAAAATAAGCAAACTAAAAGTAAGAAAACAAGTAAGTAAGAAGAATTAAATATGAAAAATATGGTTAAGGTTTCATTCTCCACCACTAGACATCATTAAGAATCAATTTCAGATCTATCAATATCAACCAACTATCAAAGTTAACAACCGTAGATAACAACAAGCTCTGTTATCCCAATCTTTCCTTAGTTTGTCGTTAAATAGAACAAGCTCTCTATTTAATCTCTAACCATCAAACAACCTAGAATAAGCTCTCTAGATTCAATTTAATGGCAGCTTTATGATGAGAAAGATAGGTTGATCTAAGCAACAAACACATAAGCTCGGATTGTTCAACTTAGGTTATGTTCCACTTTGCAATTATTGAAAACTTGACCATAATCATTAATCACAAATTGCCACTTATGAATAGGAAATCAAGACAATTACACGGATCAAGACTCCTAAACTAGCAATAGATAATTATCAAGATCTATCTAGTTGTACACCTAAACAAATCAAGACAACATCATGAACAATTCTTGTAGAAGAACATAAGCAACTTTGATAGAAAATTAATGATAGATAGAATCTGAAAATCAATTATAAAACATGTCTAGGGCTTTGAAATCACCCTTAACCAAATAGAAGTTTAGCCTAGCATAGGCATTGTAAACATAAACATAAAATTAAAGAAAATCTAAGAAGAAAATAAAAGAAAGAAAGAAGAAGAGGAAGAATATTAATTATCCAACCTCTTGCTCTCTCTAAAGAAAAATAAAACTAGAGAAAAGAAAGAAGAAGAAAACTTAGAGAATTTTATTAAAATGGCTAATATCCTACCTATGTCCAATATGATCCCTTACAATCATCCAAGGCCCTCTATTTATACACATTTTGGAGGGCTAAATGACAAGAGACAAGCTTTACAAATTTCAAAGGTAGGTATATGACGATTTTGATCAGCCAACTTGATGGTCGATTTCGTCAATATTGGAGGCCTGATCTGATCACATGGTCTTCTAGAAAAAGGTTCCCCAATCAGTTACGGAACCATAGCCGTTGGAATCAGCTCATTTGCTGATGTGGTTAAGCAGATATGGGCAAAATACGAAAACATGTCAGCACAGACGTCATTGCACATCAGCCACCTTGATGGTCGATTTCTTCAATATTGGAGGCCTGATCTGATCACATGGTCTTCTAGACAAAGGTTCCCCTATCAGTTACGGAACCATAGCCGTTGGAATCAGCTCATTTGCTGATGTGGATAAGAAGATATGGGCATAATACGAAAACATGTCAGCACAGACGTCATTGCACATCAGACAACTTGATGGTCGATTTCGCTAGGGAAAACGACTCCGTTTTAAGAAGTGTAAAACATGAAAAAGATAGATATGCCTCTTAGCTTTGCATGGCTACAAATTTCAGCCTTATTGCTTCAGTGAAACTCGAGATATAGCTGATATGGCAAAAGGTGTCGGAACTGAAACTGAACTGGATTTGCCCTTAATTCTAGTAATCTGAAATCACTCAAAGAAACTTGTGAAAAACACCAAAATACATAAAAATATAAAAGATCATAAACACAATTAGACTAAACAATAATAACTCATATTTGACACAAAACAATAATAAAACATAACTAAAAACTATATAATTATACGAGTTATCACACCCCCACACTTAGATTGTTGCTAGTCCCTAGCAACGACTCAATAAAAATAAAATAAGAAAATCTAATCTAATCCATTTTCGTAGGAAATCACGGTGGCACTTAGCATGTGACACAAGCCTTTAAACCCCTAGGTGTCTCTAGTGGACGAGTTTAGTCTCGTGAGGGTTTACTAGAACGATACCCACAAACATTGAAAAACTAAAATATAAATAAACTGCATATACTAAAAATATTTACTCCTAATCCTTTCAATACAAATTAGAGACAATATTTGAACAAGTCTTATAAACTAATCAATAGCTTAAAGAATTTCACAAAAAATCATGCTTGAATGTAAATTGTTTGAGTTAAGCCAATATTAGCATAACATATCTCAATCAAAATATTGCATGTTCAAATTTAATCTCAACTTCTCACATGGGATACCCTCATGATTTTCACTCTTTAAAGTAGTGGTGAAGTGTTTACACTCAATCAATCTCATGAAAACAGTTCTACCATATTCTTTCTTGTCCACCTATTCTCCACTATTTAGATCATACAACTTCATGAATCAAGAGGTCTTTAATCAAGGTTGTAATGGGGCCAAGGGGTTTGTAATGTGGTTGAAGAACAAAAGGATAAAGATATCACAAAGGTTCCAAAGAGTTCATAAAGTTTAGAGACATAAAAAGATTATACAAAGAAACTTCTCAAAACTTTTTACAAGTACATAGTCACCTAGGCCGGATATTCATGTTGGGCCTTTTCTTCATTCTAAACAACTTTGTAACATCTTTTTCTTTTTCCACAAATTCAAGAGATGATTCATATATATATATATTTTTTTACATAGGAATGTATTTTCCAGTATTCCATTTCTTTTTCTCTTGACTTTTCTTTTCTTTTCCCCCCACACTTATTTCTTGTTTCTAACCCAAATTTTTAACTAAAAATATCCCTTGTCTTTGCAACTTGTCTCAAAACATGCTAATTCATCTTTGGAACAACGGTAAAGATATAAGTATATTTAGGTTAGGGACAAGTTATGGTTACCAAAGAGATAGCTTATTCAATGTAGGCTCAAATTGGTTCACTAAGGGTGTGTTCTCTTGGAACATCAATAAGGGATGGCTGTTTGGCCCTGGCTAAAAATCCTAATGCCTCTATCATATTCATGTTGTCACATGTATCAATATAGTCTCAAACGGTTTAAAGAAAGTTCTAGAGAATCATGTAATCATAAGAGCACTCAAGAAAGAAATTAGATTGATTTGTATAATGCATCAATCATTATAGGCTCAAAAACTCACAAGGATGATTATACAAGTCAGATTAAGTCTAAACATGCTTCTTTCTCAATCAACATATTATATTAACATTGGCTCATAAAAAGGTTGACATCAAGCTCAATTCTCATGAAAATCTTCTCACTAATAAATCTGTTTTAGACTTATGCAATTCATATCTCATCATTGTATTAAAAAGGAACTAAAACTCACAAAAAAATAATAATAATAATAATAAAAAAAATAGTAGACAAAAATAAAAGAAATCCTAAATCATTCCCCCCCACACTTAATTCTTACATTGTCCTCAATGTAAGTCTATTAACTCAAATGAAAGAATCATGTGTAAGAGAAAAGAACTAATAACATAAGAATAGGAACAACTAAGACTCAAAACAAAACAAAACCATGCAACCTAAATAATCCTAAAATACTAAACAAAAATTAACAAGTAAACATAAAAAGATTAAAATCAAACTGACAAGGTATGTCTCAAGTCTCCCTTACTCAGACCTTGTTCAGAATGAATACTTCTAAATTGCTTAAAACACAACAAACTCTTTTTTTTTTTTTTTTTTGAAAAGAAGAAATCAAACTGACAAGGTATGTCTCAAGTCTCCCTTACTCAGACCTTGTTCAGAATGAATAATTCTTAATTAATTTTTTTTTTTTTTTTTAAATTAGCAAAATATGTCTCTTACCCCCTACTAAAATATGACATTGTCCCCAATGTCAAATTTTAAAGGTAGAATTTAGGAGATATTACCTGCAGAGGTTGCTAACCACTTATTATAACTGAGACACAACAAGCAAAATGTTATTTAATGTCACAAAGACAAAGTGCAATCCACTCCTTGCTCGTCCATATCTCTTTTTCTTTTTCCGAGCGTTTGCGAAACAACCGTAGCAGATAAACACTCATAAGCTTGGAGCTTTTTAAGTAAATCTTCAATGGTTGTAGCAGAAATTATGGTTCTCCTTGCCTCTGAAAACATGAATCCATTATCCACAGCATTATCTAAATATAAAAGCAAATTACTAAAATAACCATTAATATTAAGCAAACCAATGGGTTTCTTATTTGTGACCAAAGATGACCAAGAAGCCACGCAAGCTATTTCTTCCAATGTACCCAGACCTCCTGGTAAAGCAATGAATGCATCGGCAGAATGGTACATGATTGTTATCCGTTCAGGGACACTCCAGACTTGTATTTCCTTACCCACGGTAGGTCCACAAAAACTTGTGAATAGTTTTGGCACGATTCCTAGAACTGGACTTCCTCCGGCGTGTGCTGCTGTAGCGACTGCTCCCATTAAACCCGTACTACCGCCTCCATAAATCAAGTGGATCTTTTGTTGGGCAAGTATTACTCCAACTCTTATGGCTTCATCAGCGAATATGTTATTTTTTCCTGGATAAGCACCTCCAAAGACACAAATTTTTTTAATGCGCTGGGATGAAGTACTTTCCATTTTTTTTTCTTCGAGTGCCTGAAAGAGAATGAGTACATGGTGTAATATATAGAGGACTCAGTAGTGAATCAGACAAGAGTAATAATGTCGCCGAAAGTGTATCTGACCTGTCAGAAGAAAATGTTAACCTAACAAAAGATTTTTGCGTGATTTCAGGAAGAAAATCAAAAAGAGAAGAAAAAATCAACCGTAAAAGACAAATAAAAAAAAAACGAGAATAATTACACAAATCGAACAACACGTAAATTAAAACAAAATAAAGTTATTGCAAATCAAACCAAAAGCTGAGAAGTCATTTATTGTAGTTGTGATTGTGGCTCACATCTTCCTCTGGTTTTACGTCCAGAAACGGCTTAAACGCCTTCTATGAGTCGAGGATATGCTTCCCATCCAGTTTTCTTACAAGCTGGCAAACAGGGTCTTTTAACATCAGATTCCCAAGATGTTGCCATTCCCTTTGGAATTGCGGCCATAAATCAAGAATTTCTCTTTGTACGTCTCCACTAGGATGCGTCTCAAGAGAAAGTTGGATATTACCCAAATTCTCCTTACTCAGTCCATCCTTAATGAATTCAATTTTATCATCTCGATTAGAGGACGGAATCCCAATAGAACGACATTTACCGTTACACGTCCATCGTGCACATTTGTGGCAATTTGAACTCATGCGCTTTGCTCGTCGCTTCTTTGCAAAAGTGCTTCTACCTGTACCTGGTAAATGCAAAACAGGAAGATATTCATCTTCACGTACCTTGGCTTCAATTATCCAACGTATGTCGTCAGGAATCCCTTTGTGCATAAGCATTCTTAATCTTTCAAGTCGAACTTGGTAAAGCTTCAGTAAAATATTTCGAGGAAAAGGAGGAAATCGTTTCTGCAATCTTGTGAGAATATCATCCATCCTGAAAAAAAAAATGAAAAAAATTGAAAGAGAAATTGGAAGAGAAATTTATATACAATATCAGTTTTGTGGGTAGCTCATGGAACCGATTTAAATAATCACGGAGTACCGTTATCCGCCATTTAACCGGGGTTAAAAAAATTAAAAATTATATTTACATCTAGTTATTTTCAAAACAAGGATCAGAAAGAAAAACAACATAAAAAGACTCAAAAACAAAACACTCTAAATAAAATCCTATATTCTTCCCCCCACACATAATTCTTACATTGTCATTAATATAATGCTATTAATCCCAAATGAAAGAATCATGTGTAAGTGAAAAGAACTAATAAACAAAATAAACTTATGCAGCCTAAATGAACTTAGAAACACTAAACACAATTAGCAAAGAAACATAAGAAAAAGATAAAGAAAACGAGAGCAAATATGAGGATGGCAGTTTGGCAATGCTTTCACTAATTAGGCTGCCTCCCCCAATTAGCACTTGATTTAGTGTTTTGAACCTAACCAACACCCCTTCTTGGCATTTTAGGCTTGTCAGGCTCATACATGAAATTTCCCAAATTTATGCGTTTGAGAGGAAGCTTTCTTTGCACAACAGTGGATGCATTCTCCATTACAAGTATTATTCCATCATCCTTTGTGGTGCATATGTCATCGAGGAATGGAGCATATTTTGATACTTGTTGAATGACCTCCACAAACAAGTTGTTTAAGGTTTCCGGCATGTGTTGTTCATGTTCTTCCTCCTTGAACTTTGCAAATCTACTAGGAAAAGGTGGAGAAGAAACATTAGTAAAAAGTGAAACCTTAAACGTTACCTCAGGTGCCGAAATACTCTTATTTGGATCTTTGGCTTCATTATCCTCAAGAATAGAATCCATCTCTAATTTTGTTTCATCCTCATCTTGTTCCTCATTCTTCAAGGTCACAATAGTAGCATTCTCCTTTGGGTTAACCATCGTTTGGGCTGGGAGTTCTTCAGATCTTTGTGTTACCCATCCCACCATACTACTAGCCAATTGGCTCATTTGCTTTTCCAAACTCTGGATGCTTGCCCTTGTTTCCTGTTGAAATTGCAAAGAATCAGTAACAAGAGAATAGACAAGATCTTCTAAAGAAGTACCTGAGTTTTGAGTCATATGTGGTGGTTGAAAAAGATCTGGTTCTTGAGACCATGATTGATTGAAGCTAGATGGATGAGTGTAATTGGCATAAGGATCTACTTCTTGGTAATTTTTCGAGTAGCCATAATTAGTATGATCCCACCATCCCTCATGGTAAGTGTTTGAGTAATGATCATACTGTTGGTCTTGGAACACTTGATGGCCTTGACATCCTCCCATGGCCAATTGTTGAACTAGGGAGGTGAGATTGGCTTGTTGATTCTCCATGTTCATGTATGCCACCAACTCTTCAAGTGTTAGATTGCTCAATTCCATTTTTTTTTTTTTTTTTTTTTTAAATTTGAAAAGAAAAACTTGTATGTACAAGAAAATAAAACTAATTAGAACTGAAAATAAGAATAAACCAAGTAACAAATAAACTAAAGAAAGCAATCCCCGGCAACGGCGCCAAAAATTTGATGCACCCAAAAGAGTGTATCTTATTTAACCTTGCACTAAAAAGATCAATTGTAAGTATAATGATTAGCAAGGGTCGAGTCCTCAGGGATTGGGTTTTAATTTATGAGTTATTAGTTTATAACTTACGTTCAAAGAAAACAATAAAAGAAAAGGGGTTTTTGAAGCCAGATTTAAACTAAGTAAATAATAAAAATAAGATGCAAGGCGGTATAACCAGCCAATAAAAATATATATACTAAATTAGGCGGTATAACCAGCCAATAAAAATAAAACAAAGTTAATATACAAATTAGGCGGTATAACCAGCCAATAAAAATAAATATAAAAAATAAGCAAACTAAAAGTAAGAAAACAAGTAAGTAAGAAGAATTAAATATGAAAAATATGGTTAAGGTTTCATTCTCCACCACTAGACATCATTAAGAATCAATTTCAGATCTATCAATATCAACCAACTATCAAAGTTAACAACCGTAGATAACAACAAGCTCTGTTATCCCAATCTTTCCTTAGTTTGTCGTTAAATAGAACAAGCTCTCTATTTAATCTCTAACCATCAAACAACCTAGAATAAGCTCTCTAGATTCAATTTAATGGCAGCTTTATGATGAGAAAGATAGGTTGATCTAAGCAACAAACACATAAGCTCGGATTGTTCAACTTAGGTTATGTTCCACTTTGCAATTATTGAAAACTTGACCATAATCATTAATCACAAAATTGCCACTTATGAATAGGAAATCAAGACAATTACACGGATCAAGACTCCTAAACTAGCAATAGATAATTATCAAGATCTATCTAGTTGTACACCTAAACAAATCAAGACAACATCATGAACAATTCTTGTAGAAGAACATAAGCAACTTTGATAGAAAATTAATGATAGATAGAATCTGAAAATCAATTATAAAACATGTCTAGGGCTTTGAAATCACCCTTAACCAAATAGAAGTTTAGCCTAGCATAGGCATTGTAAACATAAACATAAAATTAAAGAAAATCTAAGAAGAAAATAAAAGAAAGAAAGAAGAAGAGGAAGAATATTAATTATCCAACCTCTTGCTCTCTCTAAAGAAAAATAAAACTAGAGAAAAGAAAGAAGAAGAAAACTTAGAGAATTTTATTAAAATGGCTAATATCCTACCTATGTCCAATATGATCCCTTACAATCATCCAAGGCCCTCTATTTATACACATTTTGGAGGGCTAAATGACAAGAGACAAGCTTTACAAATTTCAAAGGTAGGTATATGACGATTTTGATCAGCCAACTTGATGGTCGATTTCGTCAATATTGGAGGCCTGATCTGATCACATGGTCTTCTAGAAAAAGGTTCCCCAATCAGTTACGGAACCATAGCCGTTGGAATCAGCTCATTTGCTGATGTGGTTAAGCAGATATGGGCAAAATACGAAAACATGTCAGCACAGACGTCATTGCACATCAGCCACCTTGATGGTCGATTTCTTCAATATTGGAGGCCTGATCTGATCACATGGTCTTCTAGACAAAGGTTCCCCTATCAGTTACGGAACCATAGCCGTTGGAATCAGCTCATTTGCTGATGTGGATAAGAAGATATGGGCATAATACGAAAACATGTCAGCACAGACGTCATTGCACATCAGACAACTTGATGGTCGATTTCGCTAGGGAAAACGACTCCGTTTTAAGAAGTGTAAAACATGAAAAAGATAGATATGCCTCTTAGCTTTGCATGGCTACAAATTTCAGCCTTATTGCTTCAGTGAAACTCGAGATATAGCTGATATGGCAAAAGGTGTCGGAACTGAAACTGAACTGGATTTGCCCTTAATTCTAGTAATCTGAAATCACTCAAAGAAACTTGTGAAAAACACCAAAATACATAAAAATATAAAAGATCATAAACACAATTAGACTAAACAATAATAACTCGTATTTGACACAAAACAATAATAAAACATAACTAAAAACTATATAATTATACGAGTTATCACCTCTACCAATACCAACTGAAGAATTAAAATTTCCAACCCAAATCTTATCTATAGGAGAATCTTGGTTTTGTGGAAGCTTTTGGAATAAGTTAGTCTTTCTCTGTTTTGTGTTATGGAAAATCATTTTAGGTCCATATACATTAGAATTTAAATATAATAGTTAGATTTTTTTATTAGTTTAATGTTTAATATTTTTTCAGCCGATGTCATATTATTATTATTAATTGAATCGTAGGTTTATATGTAAAAATATGTTAAAACTTAAATATAATAATTAAATTATTTTTATGAATTTAAATTTTTAGTACAACCGATTGTTCAATTTAACAATATAATGTAGCCAATATTTATTACTTTACTATGTTTTCCTTCTCAAGGATTGAATAAAATTTAGGGGGCATTGCAAACTATGGTTTATTCATTATTGGCTAGGCAAAAACTATGAATTTTTTATAAAATCTAAGGCAATCATAGATGTTGATTTGAACTTGTAATCATCAATTTAAATTATATTACTCAAAAAGGACACATTTCTTATTCAAAATGCTTGCTTCTCCATGTCTCATGACTTTGAGAACTCTATTACTTTTTTTAATTTTTTAATTTCAATATATTCATCAACATGGTTATATGTATAAAATCCATATATGAATTGTGAAAATTTTATTTATAAATGATGATTAAATTAATTATGTTAAAAAATAATGAAACGGATCTTAACCCGACATGAGAGAAATCATTAGCATCAAAAGAAACATAGCAAAATTGTAAAAGTACTAAGGCAAAGGACACTACAATTTCCAATATATAATTCACTTTTAATCCCTTCTACCAACATCAAAACAAAAACCTATCTGAAAAAATAATAAATAAAAAAAAATCGTTGCTTGAATATAATACTCACGCAATTTCGACTTTTCTTTATGTTGATTACAAACTGACGTTAAACTCTTTTGTTTTACATATAATCCTTCAACCATTATTAACCAAAGCAGGAAATATAGCTGTAAACCTCTAAATTGCATCAATGGAGATGGCAAAATGAAGTCTACAATTAATCGTATGAAACCTCTAAATATGACATATATACACAAATTATCGTATCTATAATTAATCGTATGAACTATCAATAAATTAATCCTTAACCTTTTAGATATCAAATAATGATTTAATATATGGTCAAACTATGAAGTCTCTTAAATATACATTATTATTATTGTTAAGCCCGTTAAACCTAGAGTCCAAATCAGCATATCCAAGACAGTCCAGGTCAATATCATATAAGAAACGTGGACATTGCTCGATTCTCCAGGGGTCAAGTCGAGCTCCACTTATTGAGAGAAGATCGTCCATACCTCCAATCATCAAACCCTAACAGCAGGCGACATGTGACACCCTAAGGAACGCCTAACTCAAGTATAATAACAAAAAGATTTTATTTCCAAATGTCTTAATGTTATCATATTAGATAATATATTAATTTTTTAAAATTTATCAAATTAATTATTAAATATCGCTTTTAATACAAAAATATTACTGTAAATAATAATTTAATTAATTAACCTTAAAAAATCTATGATACTAATTAACAAAATTTCTAACAAAAAATCATAATTATTAGCATACTGCAAGTGTGCAACCTGATTATTAAATGCTATTTGAATTGATTAAATTGGAAACCACCCTTCAAAGAGCTAAGGACAATTAAACTTTTCAATTAGAGTTGAGAGGTAAAAAAATAATGCTGCATTATCAAATCAAAAAAAAAAGGAAGAAATTACTTTTTGTTGAATATATGAAGATTACGTTTGAAAATTTGAATTTCAAATAATAGATTTGAATTTTAAAAATAATGTAATTGTATAATAAAACACATGTAAATGTAACATTTTCAAATCCATGAATTTATTGGATGTCTATTTAGTGGTGAATTTGCTTATAAGTATTTATGAATTTGAAATTCATGTTTTTATACCTTTCAAATATATAATCATGTTAAATTTTAATTAATATATGCATTTTATTATGATAATTTTATATAGCAAATAAAATCTAAATTCAAATTTTTAAATTCATATTGTTAAACATAACATAAGGGAAATTTGGTGTAGATTTTTTTGGTCTGAAAAAAGTTTAAGCGAGAAAAGAAAAAAATTACTCTAATTTAAATCAATGTATGTCACAGATTTGAGAAAGAATTAATAGTAATATTTATATATCACTTATCCACGTTAACAAAGTGTGTGGATCTTTTGACCGTTCCACGTTCAAAGCAACCGTTCTTAATTTAAGAATGAAAAGAAGAAAAGAAAAAAGGGTTAGTCATAGTGGCTAAAAGATTGGACGTAAAGAAAGAGCGACAATTGTGGGATCTGAGAATGAATCTTTGACTAAAACAGGCTGAATCTTCTTCTCTATATATTCTTGAAGGAAATTACGTCACTAAAATTCAATAATGGGAAAACTTTTCAAAGATAAAAGGCAATGAAAGGGCAGTGCACTCATTTAATATTTTATATTTATATAAATTTTAATATGTTAATAATTTATATTAAATAGATATTGAAATATTCGTGTCGTATTCGTGTTATTTTTTCATGTTATGTTATATTTTTAATTTTTTTTATGTTATATTCGAATCGTGTAATCGTATTGTGTTCAATATTATCAGATAGGATGATGGTTTTGAAATTGTTGTCGAGATCACGAAGGCTAAAGAAAATGCAAAGTTTTGTGGGGGTTGATTTGGCTTTTGATTAATGGTTAAAATTATTCAAGAAAAAAGTATGAAAAGAGCAGGAAAAAAAAAAAAAAAAAGAAGCCAAATATGACAAACAATTAAAAATAACAATTAAAAATAAAGAAACATTAATTGACCCTTAAAAAGAATTTCTTTGTGATGCTTTAAGGCTTACTTTAGTTTACAACCTTTCTTTGCCACTCATATATAATGCAAAGTAATTTAATCTGAACCTGTACATCGATGTACTCGTTGAAATTCAAAAATTATTTGATATTTGAAAGAATTTAGATAAAAATATTAGGTTTAAAAAATTGATTTAAACGTAGAATGACACCTGTTTAAAAAACGATTTAAGCCTTACTCTAATATTCAAGATCCGAGTAAATTTATTTTTCAATTATATAATAATTTATTTATATATATATTATATTATATAAAGAATAAATTTATATAACATTATAGTGTTAACATTAAAAAACATGTTAAGTTATTCATGTTTTAAAATTTAATAAAAATAATATAAGTGAGTTTGAATTATCCATTTACAAATATGTGCGGATTTAAACGAAATTTAAGATTCAAATTGTCGAATCGAGTTAAATTTAAACAAACATATATGGTATTGATATTATACCTATACTTGACTTGAACCCGACCTGGGGGACACCTCTAATTTGATCAATGAAACTTTTGAAATATTACAAAAAGTTGTTCTAAAAACAACAATAAATCTGAAGATGTTTCTCACTATTACAGAAAATCGCAATTGGCCTGAAAATTACTTGAAGAAAACAATAAGATTTTGCACCTAAAACTAAAAGTCGGTTGAGTCTTACATTAAAAGATAAAACTATGAGGAACATGTTAAACTAGGTCGCCATTTGTTTTCTTTTTCTATAAAAATAAATAAATAAATTTTAACCCAAATTGATCCGACTGAAAATCAATCCGAATCTAATTTAATCCAAAGTTCATCGAAAATTAATTTGACCCTAGTTGTTTTTTTAATGCCTTTTATTTCAACCCAATTATTGGGCCATTTAAGCCCAACTATAGCCCATAGTTTGTAGTTAACAATCTTCAAATTAGGGAGCTAACTAAGCCCAATTATTTGGATGTTTAAGATCCAATAGATCTTTGGGCATTTGGCCCAAATTTGGTTTCTATAGAATACTTGTAGTTTCTTATTTTTTTACAAATGAAAAACATTAAAAAGGGTAAAGAAATATAAGTATTGAATTTGGAAGCTAATTTATCCCAGCTATGCCTATCCAACAATGTAGAAATTCACCAACATTTTTTTTTTTTTTTACAAAATAAGTATAAGGGAGGAATTACAAATATTGAAATTCAAATATGAGAGATCACCTTTAATTGGATTTGGATTTCATTTGTTGTATAAATTGTGAGAATGAAATACATACATTATATATAAATTAATTAAGACTCAATATGATTATATATTTGAAAGGTATAAAAATATGAATTTCAAATTCACAAATAGCTATAGGTATTTCAAATTCATCACTAAATAGGCATCCAACAAATTTATAGATTTGAATTATAATGATCAATGTTACTTTTACATGTGTTTTATTCATAATTTATATTATTTTTTAAAATTTAAATTTATCTTTTAAAATTTAAGTTCCCAAATGCAATAACCAATCAATTTTATTAGAGTGGCTGAATTTCTTTCGCTTAAGTTGCTAGTGGGACACTCAAATATGACGGATCTATGCAAAAGCTAAAATGGGAACAATGCAGCAACCTGTCTGTCAAGTAAAGGGAATTTTACCAAACACTAAATTAGACATTTATTTTATGTTTGGCTATGTATTTCTATGTCATTTGAATTTGAATGAGTGTCGAATATGATTATATTTATATATTCGATACGAGTATGTTTAATTTTATTTTCTTTATATATATTTAGAGAATCATATTTCATACTTATATTCGAATATATATATATATAAATATTTTAAAAAAATAAAAATTTGGATAACATAACGTATATTTAAAGCATAATGGATCAATAATTCAATGGAAAATGTAGATTCCATTGAAATCTTACATCCTTGTTTTTCCCTCCGTCGACAATCAAACTCCCTTTTTTCTTTGTTTTTATTTAGATTTGATAAAACTGGACACGACACGATTATACGACACAAAAAAAATAACTAAAAGCACGACACGAATACGATACGAATATACGAATGTCTCAAAATCTATTTAATACAAATTATTAACGTATCAAAGTTTATATAAATATAAAATACCTTAAACACGATTATAACACGACAAAATACACAAATACAATAAGGATACACGAATTATGAGATCTACTTTTACCCTCTATATCTTCTCTCATTTCCAATCAATTTTAGCAAATGAACAAGCACAGTATATAACCCATCAGTCTCAGTTTTCATTTTGCCAACTCAAAATATTTATAAAAATAAAAGAAGTAGACAAAGGAAGAAACAAGAATATATACATTTTAGGAAATCCACTTCCCCAAGTAGGGTTGAGCAAAAAAACCGAGAAAATCAAAAATCGATTTGAACCGTAGTGTTCGGTTTCGGTTCGGTTTTATTAAATTCGGTTCGGTTATTAGTTTGGTTTATTCGGTTCGATTCGGTTCGGTTCGATTTTCGGTTCATAAGCCAAAAAACTGCAATTAATCGAATCGAATCGAACCGAATTTTATTTTTTAATTGATTTTTAAATTATTTTTTTATTTTTATAATATAAAAATAAATATTTAATTTCTAAATTAGTGAAAAAAACTTAAAAATATTATAAAAAAAGACAATTTTCAAAAAATTTAAAAACTAAAATACTTTGATTGTGGAAATAGCATGTTAGGCATAAATAACCGGTTAAAATAGCATGTAATAAAGTCCAAAAATTCAAAAACCAAAAATATATGGAAAATCGATAACCGAACCGAGCTATCACAGTTCGGTTATAACCGATTCTTAAATTTTTTTAGTTCGATTTCGGTTACGAATATGAAAAAACCGAATTTTTCGATTCGATTTTTAAAACCCGAAAAACTGACTCGAATCGAACCGAACTCACCCCTATCCCCAAGTGAGCAGTACATTCAAGTTTCAACCAAGCTTTAGAGAGGAAGCCACAAGGACTTCTTAGAGGTCTTTTAACCATGTTTTGGGTTAGTTGAACCCAAACCTGCTATATCCAATATTAATTGGACTAGAGGCCCAAATAAGATCTAGCCCATGAATCAAAAGAGGGCAAATCTCAATTATTGTAAACTAAAAAAATTCCAAATATGAAAAGAGTGAATTAAAACATTAAATTTTAAGTCATATTTTGATACTCTAATAATTTTATTCTTTCCCGTCGTTATTATATTTTCTCTTTTTTTTTTAAGTATTTATTAATTTAAATATCAAAACACATTTCAAAATACCTATTCGGATATCTCTTTAATTGTTTACTCATCTTTGCAAGTTTCTCGAATACTTAAAGTAACCCAACCTAAAATACCATAAACAAAATCCAAACCAAAAACAAAAAATTTAATGATTTTAGCATTAGCTATTTTTGATAAAATTTGATGATTTAATTTAAGAGAAATTACGACAGCTACAACTTGTAAGAGAAAGAGGTCCTACAACTTGTAAGAGAAAGAGGTCCTGAAAGTGAAACTGCCAAAAAAAAACCTCTCATGTTAGAAACTGATCAGATGATCTGTCTGATACGCTCATATCCGGTGGGTCCCACCCCCATCCCCTCCAACGAATTGGTCCACTCTCCCTTTACTCGTAGTAATGTACTTTGGAACTTTCACGCGCCACCCCTTTTCTCTCCCACCTCCCCACGTTTCCTTAACTTTTCCACGTGTCCTCATCATCCCCCGTTCATATCCCCTAATCCAACGCTCTCATTTGCACTATATAATTTCCATAAAAAGAAAGCAGAGATTGTGTCTTTTTTTTTTTTTTTTTTTTTTTTTTTCTTTTCTTTTTCATCGTTTGGGCTCAATCTCAAACAGAGAGCGAGAGATTCTTTCTTCTTTAACTTTTTTTTTCTTTCCAAGCGAAGGAAAAGCGTATTCCTCGTGAGCCTCTCCCCCCAAAATCTACACCTTCACCGCTGTTGTTAGAACCAGAGATATGACGTCAGATGGGGCGACGTCGACGCCGGCGGCGACGGCGCCAAGGAAGAAGCCTTCGTTGAAGGAGAGAGAGAATAACAGGAGGAGAGAGAGGAGGAGAAGAGCTATTGCTGCTAAGATATATACTGGGCTTAGAGCTGTAGGAAATTTCAATTTGCCCAAGCAATCTGATAACAATGAGGTTCTCAAAGCTCTTTGTGCCGAGGCTGGTTGGGTTGTTGAAGAAGATGGCACCACTTATCGAAAGGTATCTGATTTACCCTTCTCTTCTTCTTTTCACTTCTCATTTTTTTTGTTCTAATTTTTACTTGGATCTAGTTCCCATTCTTGCTTTTAGTTTGGTTTTGCTCTCTGGGTTTTTTTTTTTATCTGTTCAATTTCAGTTTGATTTTGATTTTGCTTTTGTTTACTTGCTTGAAGTGTTGCGTAAAAAATGAAAGTCATTGTTTTGGAACTAGCAGTTGCTTAATTAGACAAATTATTCATTGATCTGTGTTGGAACTGGAACTTCATCAAATAACTGAAATGAAACATTGATGAACATTGAACATTTTTTTCTTGATTAGCTTGTATTTAGCTATTTATTGCCTTTCTTGAGTCTTGAACTTGATTAATAAAAACATGTTTGGTTTTTAATTGCATTTGTTGTTCAGGGATGTAAGCCAGCTCCAATTGATATACCAGGCAGTTCAACTAAAATTACCCCATTTTCTTCCCAAAATCCGAGTCCATTATCTTCTGCATTTCCAAGCCCAATCCCTTCCTGTCAAATCAGTCCTTCATCTTCTTCCTTCCCTAGCCCCACTAGGCTTGATGATAACCCGTTTAGTCTCCTTCCATTCCTTCGAAGCGCCATTCCTTCATCTCTGCATCCTGTCAGAATCTCAAACAGTGCCCCAGTGACACCACAGCTTTCATCTCCAACCTCAAGAAACCCTAAGCCAATTCCCAACTTGGAGGCCATTGCAAAAGAGTCCATGGCCTCTTTTAACTACCCTTTTTATGCAGTATCTGCCCCAGCTAGTCCAACTCATCGTCATTTTCATGCTCCGGCTACTATACCTGAATGCGATGAGTCTGATACATCCACGGTTGAATCTGGTCAATGGATAAGCTTTCAAAAGTATGCACCTTCTACATCATCTCAAGTGCCAACTTCTCCAACATTTAATCTTGTGAAACCCTTTGCTCCACAAAGTTTGCCCATTGATTTGATCAAAGAGAAAGGGCGAGTTTCAGAGTTTCAGTTTGAGAGTGAAATGGTGAAGCCATGGGAAGGAGAGAGGATTCATGAAGTAGTAGGATTGGATGATCTTGAGCTCACGCTCGGAAACGGGAAGGCTCGGTGTTAAAACTAAGTGAGGCTAACAGAGTAACAATCGAATGTTGTTGTGAATGTATGCTATAAAACAGAAGAAAAAAGCTGTTTTGCCCTTCCAGATTATCACAGTCAGATATCGAAGAGCATTCTCAGTTTCTGTTTTTTCATCTACTCAGTGAAAATTGGACATCTTAAACCAAAGGTTAGAGGAGTTACATTTTCATCTGCAATTGTTCTTTTTTCAGTCAGTTGATTTGTTAGGGAAATTGGGTTGTTTTTACAAGCATTACTTGTAGATACTGTCGGATATTTTCTGGTTGATAGGAGTTGTTTTTATCTTTTCCTTTAGGCTTAAAACCTCACAGAATGAAATTATTTTAGTGGTTTCTATTGTTAATGGATGTATGATCATGTTGGTAAGCAAAATTTTTTTATATTCAATGTTGAGGTTACTTCATTCACTTTGCGTTGGCAATTAACCTACAATCAAATTTAATCCTAACCAAGAGGCAAATGGAGATGTAAATAGAAAATTTATTGCTCAACATAGTTGTAATATTGGACACGACACGAAAAAAAATAACTAAAAACATGACATGAACACGACACTAAAAAATAACACGAATACACGAATGTCTTAAAATCTATATATATGAATTATTAACATATCAAAGTTTATATAAATATAAAATATTTTAAACACGATTATGATACGACAAAATATATAAATACGACACGGATACACGAATTGTAATGTCTAATTTTAGATGACCTTCCATCCACCACCAAGACTGTTTTTTACACGAGTTAGCTGCCTCTAGAGTGGGGATTGCCCCCGACAAACCCCACTTTCACTCTAATCTGATTCTAATACGCATCTCATAGAAATGGAAGAAAATGTTTAGGAATTTAGATTGCAAAGCTGTACTGCCAGACTAGTCTCCACTTATTTTATTCGGATTTGAGTGTGAGTGTCGGATACGGATATATATTCATTACGTGTATATTAAAAAAAAATTAAGTTCTTTTTTGATGTATTTGGAAAATCATATTTCAATACCCATATTCGAATATACGTCGAATACAAATACAGTGTTTTCTGTCGTCATTGTATACATCTAATTATAATGCATGTGAATTTTGATGATTGCAATCTTATCACTATCAGTGTTTTACATAACCAGATATCATTCGATTTAGTTGTTCAAAAATACTGACACGGGTGGCAAGAAAATAACTCAAAACCCACAATGAATTTTCTATAATGATCGAATTTTATTACAATAACCAAATGATGGGAACAACATGTTTAAGGTAATGTTACAAAAGCTAAAAAAACTTGTTAATGTCTACAAGTGATGAGTTGAGCTAGCGGGTGATACGATAGGTACAAGTTGAAAATATAGAAGAATGTAAAAGGACATTAAAGTTTTGTCTTCGAGATGTATTTCGATATTTAAGTCAATAATGATTAAAAAAAAAACTGTGAAAAAAAAAATTGATCGAGTTTTGATAAGTTTCAATGTACTTATTTCGGATCAATCTTAATTGAGATTATTTATACTTATTTATACTTATTTGAGTTTGTGCTTAAAGTACTAAGACTTGACAAGTGTAATCTAAGTGTATTTGATTACTACTGGAGCTCGATGGGTCTGTTGGGAAGCTGAAAGCTTGCCAGATGTAGACCACGTGTCTATATGCTTGGGCTGCTTACTTGGGCTTTAGCTTCTTGGGCCTAACAAGACTAACGAGATGACAAGGCACACAGGTTTTTAGTGGGGAGCATTAGCATTTAGTAACAGGCAGCATCCAAAAAGAATTGTTTCATTGTACAAAGACTTACTCTCTGGTTAGGTAGATGATACAGATGAGTATGAATGAAAAATTATTTTATAGACTTTTCCAGCCACATGATTTCAACAAATCAAATTATATCAAATCAGATTTTTCTTTCACGTCATCATTATTATTTTTAGTTTTTTTTTTTATTTTTTATTTTGTTCTTAAGGTTTAGGATTTAAAGTTTAAAATTTAGAGTATAGGTCGTGTTTTAAGGTTTAAGGTCGTGTTTTACGTTGAAAAGTAAATATGATGTAAAATGAAAATCTAATTTATTTTAATTTAATTGATTCCGTAATATAATTTTTCAGGATGAAGAAAGAAGAAGCTACAATACAATACGGAGAAGGAAATACTAACCCAATATTTCGGAACATCTTGTCATCATTCTCTTGCTAAACAAATCCGAATTGCCTATCTATATCCATATCCATTCCGATAAAAGTATTTACGCGACCTTTTTTCTTCAACATGGAGTCCGAACTCAAGGACCTCAATTCGAAACCATCCAAGACCCAACAACCCGACCCGACCCACGACGATGCCTCCACCACCAAAGACGACCGCCCACTCCTCAAATCCGACTCCTCATCCGCCGCCGACAACAACAACAACATCCAGGAGCTCGAGAAGAAATTCGCTGCCTATGTTCGCAACGACGTGTACGGTACCATGGGACGTGGCGAGCTCCTATTGAAGGAGAAATTCCTGCTTGGAATCGCACTCGTCACGCTGCTCCCTTTACGCATCGTTTTGGGGATGGCTATTTTGGTTGTATATTACTTGATTTGTAGGATTTGTACGCTTTTCTCGGCCCCAAATCGGGAGGAGGAGGAGCAGGAGGATTATGCACACTTGGGCGGCTGGAGACGAGCCGTGATTGTCCGGTCGGGTCGGTTTCTGTCTAGGTCGTTGCTTTTTCTGGTAGGGTTTTATTGGATTAATGAAACTCATAAAGTTTCAGCAAATACCCAAGAGAACTCAAAGACTGAGGTATGCCAACTTTTTTCTTTTTAAAGTTTACTTATTGAGCATTATTTTATGGTTCCAATTTGGTAGCTTTAAAGAGATTTTATACACTTTAATTATGCAAACTCCCAAACTTTAATTAATGGACATTAACATAAAAAAAAAGTAATTGTTTGATCAACATTTTCCTGAAATTTCTATATTTTGGATGTTCGATTTTTCTACAGGGTACCAATCAATCAGAAGAGAAAGAACGACCTGGGGCAATCGTATCTAATCACGTGTCGTATCTGGATATCTTATATCACATGTCCTCTTCCTTTCCAAGCTTTGTTGCCAAGGTCTGTTTACTTAGCAACTCTTCTAGTTTTGATTATGGTTTATAAGGTAAACTTTTTTGCTGGTTTAACTGACATGTTTCTGGTTTTTGGTTTTGTCAATTGGAATCCTTGGATTTTATTGCTGAAGAGGTCAGTAGCTAAAATTCCTTTAGTTGGTCTCATCAGGTTAGTTTATTTTAACCTCCTAAATTTCTCCCATGGTTTGGTGCAAAACAATTTGCAATTTGGTTGTTGTCGTTATTGACTTTTTGTTTCTTGTCAAATTGATAAGTTATTTTCTTTTTGCCTTTCAAGTTTCAAGCTTGATATATTTATGGTAAACCTTTTGTACTTTACTTCAAATCTGAGTTATTAATCTACTAGCTCCATAGCTTATGCTGCAGCAATGTATAGCGTGACCCATTTATATCTGAATACAAATCTTTATTTTTGAAAAAGAGTGTTACGTTCATGCATGTGTTTTTTATGGTTATATATTTCTTTTGTTCTATTTCCTACCACTTCTATCTTTTCTCTATTTTTTATGTTGTATTCCTTGTATAAATTAAATGGTTTGAGTTGAAGTGATGAATGATATTTTGGCTTGTTTGTTACAGCAAATGCCTTGGTTGTGTCTATGTTCAGCGGGAGTCAAAATCATCCGACTCCAAAGGTGTTGCAGGTATAAAAACTATCGATGTCAAACATGTTTTTCAGCACTTAATATTGATCAAAAAGTACAATGCATAACTGGTCTCTTTTTCAGTTGTTGTGACTGACAGAGTCCGTGAGGCTCATCAGAATGAATCTGCTCCGATGATGATGCTCTTTCCAGGTTAATCATCTTTTTGATCTACTATATACATTTATCACATTGTTTAGTTTGTGGTGCATGCTGTACCCAAATACTGTATGGGTGTGTGTGTGTATGTTTATCTATGTTGCTCCGACTCTTTATTGTTCTTGAAGTACCCATGTCCAATGCATATCTGGACATGGGTATGGGGATATTATCCTCCAAAGACCCTCCAAATACATGGAAATCTTAGAAAAAATTAAACATACTCGTGTCGGACACATACGCATGTCCGACACTCACACTCACACCCGAGTCCGAGTAAGATAGATATCTATAGCTGGTGTTTCATAGCAGCCTAAGCTTCTGTATTTCCTATGTTTATAAGTTCCCAACTAGTAACAGTTGTTTGATTCATATTCATCTCGACAACAGAAGGAACAACAACAAATGGGGATTACCTCCTCCCATTCAAGACTGGTGCATTTTTGGCAAGAGCACCTGTGGTGCCTGTTATATTAAGGTACCCATACCGAAGATTTAGTCCAGCCTGGGATTCAATATCAGGGGTGAGTATTTCTTAAGCAAATTCACGATGGCTTTGCAAATTTTGATAATAAATCTTATTTGTTCCTTAATTAAGTAGCTGATTAATACCTGTAACTGATGAGGTGGTGCTCTCACTATTAGGCATTTTTAATACGAATCATTTGTGCAGTATAGTTGATAACTATGTTAGCTACACTGATTTTCAAATGATGGTTTGGAGTTTGCTTAGTACATTTGTATTAAATCTGATAAAAAATAAAGTAAGCAATGCTTGTTCCTGTAATTTTTCTTGGCTTTATTGGAGAAGTTTACTGAAGAAATGCTAAAAGAGTGAAGACAATATGTACTTGATAAATCAAAAGGGAAAAATTGGAAAAATGTTAATAAGATGAATGATTATTTGGAAAATATATAGTATGGTTTATTTCTTCCTGCAAGGAAACATTGAAATTGTTGTGAATAATTTTTTATAACAAGTATATTTGTTGTATGACATTTTCTCCTGCGCTATTAATGTTCGGTATTGTTCTTTGTAGGTGCGTCATGTGGTTTTTCTTCTGTGTCAATTTGTAAATCACATGGAGGTCACATGGTTACCTGTCTACTACCCCTCACAGCAAGAGAAGGATGATCCGAAACTATATGCTAATAATGTCCGAAGATTGATGGCCAGTGAGGTATGAATATACTATCAAATTGTCTTATTCTATGTTACTTGGACTCGGGTGTGAGTGTCGGATACGGGTATATGTCCGACACGGGTATGTTCAAATTTTTCTAAGTTTTTCCATGTATTTGAAGGATCATATCCTCATATCCATGTCCGAATATGTGTCGGACACGGGTACTTCAAGAAAGATAAAGAGTCGGAGCAACACAGGTCTTATTGAAAGATACAAAATCTGGTCATGTTGTTTGTGAGAGCCTCTTAGATGTCTCTTATCATCATTCTCCATGGTTACAATAAAAGCTAAACTAGGGCCTTTCAAGAAAGTATCTATCCTAACAGTTAAAGATAAATGTAACTCCATTGAAATTTAGCAGATACCATATTTATTGTTCTAGAATTCTGAAGCACTGGCTTAAAGCACCATTGGATTTTTCTTGTGCCACGTAGTCACTGATATGCAGAAGAAAAAACCATCTAGTCTTATTGTAATATGACAATTTTACTTGAATCGTCATTCATGTTAAACGTGAGTTTTACTTTCTGTTTGGTTTTTTTTTTTTTCCTGCAGGGTAATTTGATACTGTCGGATATCGGACTAGCTGAGAAGCGAATATATCATACTGCTCTCAATGGTAATAATAGCCTGCCTAGTGTTTTGCATCAGAAAGACGATTGATAATTTCTTGGCCTTGCTCCCAAATTATATCTAGTCTCATTTGAGTTTTCTTAGTTTGCAACCGGTATTTTCATGAATGCAGAAACAAACCAAAGGGGTGGCTTCTCTTTCCCCATTTAACTCAAAATGATGCCATGTGCAATTATATTGTAAACTTCTTTATTCATGGAAAGTGTGGCCAGTAGATACAGATTTGAATGTGCTTACGGAACCGATTTAGTCAGATCATCTGCTATAAGCGACTCCGGCAGCTTTTTTTTTTTGTCGTAAATACACATTAACAATAAGTTGACTATTATGTGCCCTTAAAAACTTGTATGTATATAGAAACTATGCATCTGTAATCTGAAGTGTCTCTTTCGTGTTCCTGCAGGTTTGTTTTGCCAAAGCTAATTTGGATTCGCCATATGTATAGTCATTGTATGATTCCATTATTTATGGGAAAAAATTTAAAATTATATATATATAAAAAAAAAAAAACTTAAGCTGACCAAGAGATTTTATTTTCATCAGTTGAAAATATTTTACATGGAGCTGAGCAGGCTTTTGATGTCTATATTCATTTTCAGTTACTAGAGATCCAGAAAGTAAATTGTGTTCAGTGGAGGGCTATGTTACTCGGATTCAAGTATGAGTGTCGGATACGGGTATGTGTCCGACATGAGTATGTTTAATTTTTTCGGAGTTTTTTCAATGTATTTGGAGGGTCGTATCTTTATACTCATGTCTGGATATGTGTCGGACATGGATACATCAAGAAAAATGAAGAGTCGCAACATAGATGGAATGCATAGTATTTTGCTATTTAAATGTTACTGCCTTTGAGGAGCCATGATTTATAAGTGCATGGACGGGGGCAAAGGGGTTTTCCTCGGTTTGCGATGCTCGGCTGCCGCTATTCATGCCATGAGTTCTTCAAAGTCTTGAACATAGAATTCCAGTCTCGGGCGGAAATATGCATAGCATTGGTGTACAATTACCAGGTCAATTGTTCGAGTTTTTGTACCATTTGGATCAATTTGTGTTAAAACTTTTGTACATTCGGAGTTTCTATCATTGACATTGTACTGACCCTTTGAATCTATATGGATTGCCATATTAAACAATTCATTCATTGATACACTCTTTTTAGTTCACCCGAAGACCAAAAGTTGTAATCAAATTTTTCTTTGTTGAATCTTGGGCTAGGCAAATTTGCGTCTACATAATTTCTTATGCTCACACTACCACCATTTTTGCAGTGATAAAAAAATACCATTTTTGCAATGATAAAAAAATCGGATCGACCGGTTCAATCGAGAATCGGTAAGTTCGGTGGTTCAACAATATTCATAGAACTGAAAATAAATCGAATCGGTCAGAACCGGTAAGAATCGGTTAAAAAACCGAGACCCGAAAATCGGAAAATTCTAATAAAACCAAAAATAATAAATTTTTTTTTTATTTATTTGCGAGCTTTTTATTGATTGTTCTTGATTTTTTTAATTATTTTTAATTTATATTATTTTTTTACTATAATTGAACCGAAAACCGAAAATTCAACCGATTTTCCGGTCCGGTTTTTTATTCCTTGCATTTTTGGCTGCTATGTAGCCATTAGTAGCCCTTTATGCTCCATTGGATTTCAACAAATTAAAAAAATTACCTTGTCGTGCGTCAATGAGAGACCAAAATATACTACTTTTTGGACAGGAATGGATCAGCATCTTAAAAGTATATTTCAACAACGCATTAGTGTTACAAACATATGACAACATACTCCACAAAATAGAAGACAACACCAAAAGAAATCTTCAATCATTAAGCTTATGGAGCTTGGGCCGTTGAACGTTCACTCAAATGCCAAAGAAACCCACCCAAACCAGTTGTCTGTCTCACCTTTCCTTCAATAAAACAGTGTTTGATTTTTTTGATTCCCATGGTGGTAGGCAACCCCTTAAGGGTGATTGTAGAAGTAATGAAGACTTTTGCCGCATTGACACTGAAGATAGGCAACTGAAGGCGCATCTCAGCCTCCTCTTCTCACTATCATACGGTTGATAATTTGGATCATGTCGTACGACAGAAGTCTTAAGGGCTTCAGGGAGAATGCAGTTGCACATTGAACCTAACACAGAAAAGATGAGGTAAGTTATTGTAATCGTTGTGGACATTCGAGAGAGGTAACAAGACCTATGTTTACTCGGATTCAGACATGAGTGTCGGATTCAATTTTTTTTCAAGATTTTCATGTATTTGGAGGGTTCTTGGAGGATTATATCCCTATACTCATGTACGAATATGCGCCGGACACGGGTGTTGGACACGGATACTTCAAGACAAATGAAGAGTCGGAGCAATATAAAACAAGACAAAACATGACAACAAACATGTGACATATTGGAAAATGCTTGTGCCTATGTTACTCGGACTCAGGTGTGAGTGTCGAATACGGGTATGTTCAATTTTTCTAAGATTTCCATGTATTTGGAAGGTTTTTGAAGGATCATATCCCCATACCCATGTCCGAATATGCGTCGGATATGGGTGTCGGACACGAATGCTTCAAAAAAAAAATAAAGAGTCGAAACAACATAGGCTTGTGCAACTGATATAATAAACAACAATCACTACAATCAAAGTGGTGGGATGTCGTGAGAGTACCGTACCTACTGTTGCGAGTCGATTTACCCATTTAGGAATGTGTTTCCCAGTCAGCTTGTAACAAATATCCTTGCAAAAATGGTTGCAATTCTTGACGAGCAAGTGATACGTATCTCCCTTGAACCTTGCTGAATTGCGCTCCATGAATTCCCTTACTTGGATGGGGTCTAGTGATGTGGTCCCAATGAATATCGATTTCCTAAACTTGAAGCCCGGGCACTGTCGTGGTTCAACCTCAAAAACACCACTGGTTGGGTAGTCATGAGCTCCAAATGCATATTCCACGCCATAAACTGTACATTGTGTGGGTTGGGTTATCAGAAAGGCTAAAGTTAGACTCAAAAACCACATAGCAATATAATGAGAACATAATTGTGAACTATGTTATTCCGACTCTTCATTTTTTTTTGAAGTATCCGTGTCTGACACCCGTGTCCGACACATATGCGAACATGGATATGAGGATGCCAAATGAATGTAAAAATATAAAAAAAATTGAGCATACCCGTATCCGACACTCACCCCCGAGTCCGAATAACATAGATTGTGAAGTTCATATTTTGCATATTCAATTTAAGTGCATTGCTTGATATTATGAATTGAGTAAAAGGTCCCTTCCTCCATTCCTCAACAACTACTGCCTTAAAATGCTATAATCAGGACCATTACCCTGTCCTTTCAACCATTATATTTCCAACTGAATTAATCAGATCGTACGTCTATGTTGTTCTGACTCTTCATTTTTCTTGAAGTAATCGTGTTCAACGCATATTCGGACATAGGTATGAGGATATGATCCCCAAAGACCCTCCAAATACATGAAAAAACTTAGAATATATCAAATATAGCCGTGTCGGACACTCACACCCGAGTCCGAGTAACATAGTCGTACGTGACAGAAACTAGATTAAGGACAAATGAGACTCAAAACCTTTTTCCAAATGCAAATTTGAGACCAAGTGAACAAAAGTGAAAAGCATACAGCAAATGCATTTAAGCCTACCTTCCACACCAGAATGAAAGATACCAAGGCCTGCCCAGTAAAAATAGTCATTCATGGGCGTTAGGTCATATACATTGAGATACACTGGTGCACAGCCTGGATCGAAACTAGTTGGCTTCACCTTCTGGGAAAAACAACGAGAGGCTGATTTGTTTTTCAAAAGAAGAGGCACCACAGATTTCCATCTCTTCTTTGATTCAAAATCCATATTTCTTCAATGGTAAGACCAGACTTCAATTAATGCCTAAACAACCTGGGGTTAAATTAGCAAATATTAGCTATTTATTTCAAATGAAGGAAACTATTTCATAATCATGATAGAGGCAAAAGAAAGAGAAGAATGGATACTGAAAAAGAAGAAGATGAAGGACGGTCAGGTGTGCAGGCAGCGGGTCAGATATCTGCATTTTTTGTACTATCCGAATCCGCAGAAGTAATGCGGATTTGGATAATGGATATCCGAGGTTTCATATCCGCATCCACTCTGAATCCGCTACAGATAGTAATTATAATATCCGAATCCGACTTTTATCCGAATCTGCAAATCTGAATCCTCAAAAAACAGATTGGATATCCGTGGATATCCGAATCCGCATTTTAAATTGCCATCCCTATGTGTGGAGGGGAGAAGTAGAGTGTACTAATTAGAGACCAAAAGTTTCTTAAAAACATAACTACAGATTATAGCAATTGCAATCTTTGTGTTGGCATTTAAACGCTCTAGTATAATTCATTGCTCTCAAATTCAAAGATTTCAACAAATAGTCTAGTTAATTATAGCACATAACATCTTTAAAAGTATTTTTACCTAAGAAAAACTCGTTGGGTGGAGATACCATAACAAGTAATGGAAGTTTCAACTCTTCATAGACAAAAAGCAACACATCCACTGTCATGAACTAACATTTCAGCTATGTTATTTAGACTCGGGTGTGAGTGTCGGACATTGGTATGTGTCCGATACGGGTATGTTTGATTTATTCTTAGTTTTTTCATGTATTTGGAAGATCCTCGGGGATCATATCCCCATACCCATGTACGGATATGCATCAGACACGAGTGTCCGACAAGAGTATTTCAAGAAAAATGAAAAGTCGGAACAACATAGCATTTCAGATATCCTTTAGTTTCATCGATTGAAGTTGGAATCCCTCAATTCAACAACAAATATCAAGCATCAGAACTCATCCAAAGCGTTGATGAATGTTCAATGGTTAAAGTTCATCCTATAAAAGTCCAGAGGTATGAATTTTGCTGGACAGAGAAGGAATGGAACAAGTCAAATACAAGGAGAAGCAAGCTGTTTTATCATATGATAAAGAATAATGACATAAAAACGATTGATTTCTTGTAGACTTCTATACACTTTAAAAACTATCTTTACCATCAATGGTACTAAAATAAATAGGATACATTATACAAAATTAAAAGATAATAATGAAGATTAACAACTGGGAGAGAGAGAGAGACAGAGAGAATTAAGGGTCAACTCAAAGCTTCAACAATCCTTAATTCCAACCACTTGGAGTTGGCAAAACCAAACAAAACACAGCATATTAAGCTCCAATGCTAGCTAATTAACCCTGCATTTTACATGAAACTGAACAAATACCCGAGTTTCCTCCAAAATTCTTCTTTTTTTTAATGCATGGGGGACAGTAATCATGATGAATAGTTAATTTTCTGGAGCCTTTTATCCAGGGAGAGAAAAATAAAGAAAAGATTAGAAAAAAAGAAAAGAAAAAGAAACCCAACACAGCATGATCCAAACTTGATATAAAAAGGGTAAATTTTAATAAGAACAAATAATAGTTATGCGTTTTCCAAATTCATCTCTTGATGGAACTAGATTTACAGAATTACTCAAAGAGCATTCAATTTTTTTAATGGACCAATCTTAATTGGTATTCCATGAAAAGCAGAAAGTGGGAAAAAAAAAAAAAAAAAGAGAAGGAAAGAGAATAAATTTCATGAGAAGAAGAGAATCACTTCAGATCTACTAGAAATTGTTCATAACCAGAAAAAAAAAAGTATATCAAACAAACAAACAACAACAATGTAATAGATTAGAGATTTAAAACCTTAATTTTAACCAAGAATCCTACCCAAAAAAACATATATTTTTTTTTAAGAAAAAGAAAGAAACAAAGCAAAGAAAAAAATGGGAAAAGAGAGAGAAAGCCTACAGATTCAAAGAAGAAAGCCATTAAGCATCCAATGAAAAAGCAACCGCCATTACAAAATCGAAGCCAGCTGGTTTTTGAAACGTTTCGTGTCGAACGGAGGAAAAACAAAAGAAAAAAGATGATACTTTATAAAAAGAGAGATTAATAAGCTTAATCCCCCTTGCAAACTGAAAGCTTTAAGCATTAAAGAAGAAGAATAGGCAAAGTCATATTCTCTCTCTCTCAATGTTCTTTTTTATTTTTCACTCCGCTGCTCAGTCACTGACACTGCCATGCTTTCTTTCGGATATATTACTGTTTTTTTCACTTTTTTTTTATATGATTCTCATAAGCCCTACCAAAGGAGAAAAACATGGTTTTTATAATATTATTATTGTACCTTTTTTATTTTCTTGAGTTCAAATAATTGGCATACTTTTGCCTGGCAACTTTTTTTTTTTATTACAATAAAGAAGCACAATGCAATGGGAAAAGGAAGAAGAGGTGGATGATGGAATGATAGAATCCGATCCGATCGATAGATTTTACATCATTCGTTTTTAATGAAGAATTTTTTTTTTTTAAAAACGAAGGCGGGATGATTTTGATAAATATTTGCTCTGCTTCGTCTTACCTTTTGAAATTACTATCTTACCGCTTAAAGTATTTTATATTTTTCTTTATATTTTTAGTATATATTAGATATATATACTAAAATCATATATATATATATTATATATGTATATTAATATATATTAAAGAATTTTATATACTAAAATTATGTTAATAAATAAATTACAATATATTACAATATTAATTTAAAAATAATTAATAAAAATTATGGTATAACGAAGTGGAATATCATGAAACGGTTATAAATATAACCGATATTTTTAAAAATAAATGTTTTATAAAAAAAAATAAACAAGATAATTTTCGTTCCGTCCCGATTTATTGCCATCCAGATAAATGATAGTAGTCATGTGGTAGTGGGAAAGAGGACAAACTTTTTCCCATAGTAAGAAGAGATGTATGAAAACGACAAGTGTGTCATAGTCAAAACGCATCAAAGTTGCGGAGCCATCAAACCTCTTTCACCACACGTTCTTGCAGGCTGCAGCCTCTGCTCACATGAAAGCCGATATGCACCCTATCCGGTGGACCCTCTCTTTGATCTCCTCCTTCATCAGATATAATTTCTCTTTTTCCTCAATCAATCTGATTAATTATCATTGGATACTCATTTAAATTCGATTTCATGATTTCATTCCTGGTAATACTTTTCTGGTTGTTATAGATTTTCTCATTTTTCACATTAATATTGAATGTTGAATTTCAAACTTAAATATAATAGTTTAGTTATTTTTTATTAATTTAAAATTTTGAGATAATTAGTCTTCCAATTTAACATAATATAAGAGTTTTCGAGTTCGAATCTTAACAATCGCGTTCTTATTTAAAAAAAATTCATTCAGTGTTTTATTATTCTCGGACTATGTGTTGCTACTCTAATTTTTATAAAGCTTGCACATTTTTTTAACACTTAAATCTACCTGCAAACTCATGCATATTTCTTTTACATTTAAATCCACGTACAAACTCATTAACCATCCATTAAAATTAATTGTTAAGTTTTCATTTCCTAACTATTTGGAATAATTGGTCACGACTGAATATCCTGGAATCAAAAACTAGTAAGTGGGACTGGGAAGTTTTCTTTTCTTTTTCTTTTTTATCAGAAATGAAAAGAACATTTTCATTTCAAAAATTGGAGGAAACAGGAAGACAACTTTCCGAATTTCAAAATTCAATGGCCTATACAAAAATAATACTAGCAGTTAATAAAAACAGAGCCCCCGGTTGTAGAACTTTTCATCATTGTAAAATGGTTGTAAAAATTGCAATTTTTTTGTAAAATGGTTGTAAAAACTGCAGTTTTTTTTTTTTTCTTTTCTTGGATACATGCCAGAAAGAGAGGTAAATCAACATGAAGAATTGACCACCAACAGTACTTTCAACTTTTTATTCTTTTTAGGCGACAATGTTCAAACAACAAAGACCAATGTGCTTTGCACCAGCCCTTCACTTTTTTTTTCCTGTTCTCAACTGCAAACCAAAAGGTCCAAAGTAGGTAAAAAAGAAAAATTGCATTAAGCCTTGTTCTTGAATCTTGTGGCATGGCTCAAATGATTACTAGATTTTGAATTCAAAAAGAAATTCCGAACCAAAAGACAAGTAGGTAAAAAGAAGTTTAGGCCGAGTTCTCTTATAAAAGAGTTTTTGTTAACAAGTACTTTTAAGATATTATTTAAGGTTAGTTAATATATTATCTATAGTAATAATATTGTATTAAACACAAAAGCTGTCAATTTTATTCATCATTTTCAATACATTGATAGAAGATATTACTAAATTTAGTAATCTTAAAAAGTACCCTTAAGGTACTCGTTAGCAAAATCCCCAATAAAAATACCTATTATATGCATATCAAGCATTACTAATTATCTCTCTTTTTGCATTTTTTTTTTTTACAAATGAAATCGCAGTTTGAGAATAAAAAAAAAGGTTGAATCTCAGAACTGTTGGATATCACCTTTTAAAAATAAATGCATGAATCAACTGCACTAAATTCTGACGGATGAAATGTCGGGTCGAGCATATAGTAACTCACACCGAACCAAGTAAGCTGAAATAGGGTAATCAGACATTGTATTGTCATGCTACTCTAGGTGAAACCAAAATTGTCTTGAAACTGATAGATGTTAAAACACAAGCAAATGGAAATAGACAAATAGTATTAGACAACATGCCATGTTTTGATGAGTTCCAAGCTAAGGGTTCTTTGAGGTGATTAATAAGGCTATAATAAAAAATTAAGATTAAGAGTTGAGAAATTTAAATGCCATTTGTCCTAATAAGAAGAAATGTTGGTCAGTTAAACAGATTGTGGGCAAACAACCATCCCATGTGTATGAAATTTCAGCTTGTGAAAGTTCATATGGGAACTGGGATGGGATTGTTCGTCCAGTTGTCTAAACTTAGAGATTGTTTGAAGTACAATAATTGATTATATCAAACAGATTTGGTGGGTCGCACGATGGACAAATTTTCTAAGCTTTTAGGTTATTTTTTACTTCTATTATCACAAAGTGAAAGAACTAGTTACACATGATGAAAATCTTCATTCAGATTACACACATGAAAGACTTTTCAGTAAGAATTATAGAAATAATTTATCTATCGGATCAAAATGAAACCATTGGAAGAAAAGAAAAGTCTAACTCATATCGTTATCCGGATTCTTCATTTTTTTTAAAGTGTTCGTGTCAAATATCTGTGTTTGACACATATCCAGACATGGGTATAATCCTCCAAATATATGAAAAAACTTTTAAAAAAATTAACCATATCCGTATCCGACACTCACTCATGTGCAAGGGCGAAGGGAGGGGGCAGGCAGAGGCTTGGCCCCCCTATTTTTTTTAGACTTTTGAAATAATGGTAAAATTATCTTTGGCCCCTCTAATTTTATTTGACTTTTCAATTTGGCCCCTTTAAATTTTATTAAATAAAATAAATTATGTTTGGCCCCTTCAAATTTTGTTTGACCTTTCAATTTGATCCCCTATTTGTAGAATTTGTTTGATATAATAAATTTGGTAATATTTTAATTTAAACCCCATTCATTATTATTAGTTTAATTATCTCTATTTACATTTTCAATCAATTAATAGATGCATTTACATTAATTATTTTGTTTAATATTTGTCATTCTATGCTCATAAGAGTTGTTCATGGATTAGGTCGAGTCAAGCTCACATAGCAACAAATTTTACTTGTCCAAGTTCCGACCCAATTCGAGCCGACGAATAACCCTGTCCTTGGATATGTTTATTTTATATACGATTTTTATTTTTACTTTAAATCTTTATATGCATATTCCGGTTGTACCTGCTCATTGACCGAGCCAAAATAAGGTTAAAAAAAATCTGGACCGTGATCCGGTCCGACCCATGAATGGGTCTAATTTCGGCCCCTCTTGTCTATATTTCTGACTTCGCCCCTGCTCCTGAGTCCGGGTAAATATCGAAGACTTTTTCTGCAATGTATATATATATATATATATATATATTTTTATCTGAGGCAGCATCCTTCTACTGTAGTTTATCTGGATGTAGACACAATAGTGCTCTTTGGTATGATATTTTCACAGCTGGTCCTTCAATTACGTTATGTTAACAAAAGGCACTGGCTTCCAACCACGATCAGGCCAAAGAACCTGTGTATATGACCAATGTTAGTCTTTTAGAGACAAAATAAAATTCTTTACATTGGCCTCAACATCACAAAGGATATTTCTTTCCATTTGTTTCATTTGATGAGTGATATATAATAACATTCCCTTATAAAATTCTTTACATTGGCCTCAACAACTATAGTCTTGGACTCCCATCTTCATTTCTTGAATCAATAAGAGAGCCATTTTCATTCTTGTCAAGTTCTACTCTAAAAGATTTAGCATTTGCCATTCTTCGAAATTTCTGAACTATTTGAAGCTTCTTTTAAGTTGCCTTTTGTTTCTGTTTCATCATAACTTAAAACCATTTGAAGAGAGCAGGCATAATAACTTAAAACCATTTGAAGAGAGAACTGAACATGTTTTCCATTGATGAAACAGACGAAGTTTCATGAGAAGGAAGAAAAAAAAAAACATTTTGATAGAGAAAGTTCAAGGAAGGAAAAGAAGAAGACAGAGTGGGGTTAAATGTTTGAGAGTTTTTGTCAAAGATTTGAAGGCACAAAGCTTAAGTGATTGTCTATTTGTCTATGGATAAGAGTAGAAAAATGCCAGAAAAAAAAAGAAAAAACAAAGGGTAGGGTGTTACTGTTAAGTCTATTTTTAGTTCGTTTTCCGCAAAGCCATGTCAGATTTCTACAACTACAAGTTCCAATCCAAAATCATCTTAAAATGTTCGTTTTCCATATTATATAGGCAACAGTGTGGGGAAAAAAAGGACCATCCGGGGTGCTTTGTTGGATAATTGGTGCTTGGATGTTAAAAGAGAAAGAAAAAAGACCGGACAAGATATATTTGCCATTAATTTGGGGGTTCTGAGTTTGCATTATTCCAGTGCCTACCCCTCCAAATTCAGATTCAATTGGCAAAGGGTGCAATTACAGTTGATTTAGAATTAAGATAACAGGTTCTAAGTAGGTCGTGAGTGATCTCTTCAGGAATTTATAATCATGAAAACACTCAAAACCTTAAGAGGAAATGGATGTCTTGAGCCATTGAGACAAAGATTCACTGTGCTCAAAAGTTAAAGCCACCTATTGGTTATGTCTCCTTTTGACAAGTTGACACTTAACAACTATGTTGTTTTGACTTTTTTTTTTTTGAAGTACTTATGTCCGACATATATCCGGACATGATATAAGCATATGATCTTTTAAGGACTCTCCAAATACATGAAAAACTTTAAAAAAATTAAATATACCCGTATTCGACGCTTACACCTGAGTCCGAATAACATAGAGTTGACAATAAACATTTACACCCTTGTCATACTTTACCCTATCTTTGCAATTTATCAGTAAATTCGGACACTAAAAAGCCAATTTAGATGAAGGATAATCACACAAAATACAATGCAGACAGTGCAGCAAATCTTTTATCATGGAAAACAACAAATAACCTTAATAAGATTTGTCAGTATGCATAATACAGAACAAGCCTATTAGTTGATGTGCTTGTAAAATTTGACCAAAAGTTACAGCAGAAATACAAAGCAAAAGTTAAAAGGAAAGGAGGAGAATAGAGAAAGATACTCAACGCTTTTCTCAGAAGATTATATCAGAATTACCTACCAGTATCAAGTGACTTTGCTACTAGTGAAAGGTGAGCCCATCCATGGGTCAAGATGAGATCCTCAGCGGCTATGTTGCTCCGACTCTTTATTTTCTTGAAGTATTCGTGTCCAACACCCGTGTCCGACGCATATTCGGACATGGGTATGGAGATATGATCCCCCAAAGACCCTCTAAATACATGGAAAAACTTAGAAAAAATCAAACATACCTGTGTCCGACACTCACACCCGAGTCCAAGTAACATAGCTCAGCGGTGCTATTCCTACTGATCAGAACCATTGGGGAAAGGGTCCAATGCATCTTGCTTGCCATTAACATAGAATTCTACAACTGCTTTCATTCTTCGAAGTTTATCCGGGTGGTAATTTACGTGAACAATTACAGGCTTTAACTTCTTCAGTTTAGCATCTTTCCTTACTGTTTTAAAGAGGACCTTACTGTTCATAAACATGTAGAAATCCATAGTTCTCTTGGCAGCATGAAGCCCATCATACCCAGGATGTGAAGGGAAAAAGAGTTCCTCATTAAAAACAGCTTGGTCCCATGAGTTTTGTTGTCGAGCCATCCGATCAGCCACACGGTCCAAAAGCTCAATTGAAGGAATTGTAGGTCTTATATAAAAGAAACCAGAGTTGTAAACCCATATTCTCATTGTATGAGCATAACGAGCCCAACCCATGGCAGGTTCATCGAAGACATCATTATAACCGTAAGCAGTCATATTACTGTGACCGTCAGTCATGGACTCTACATCAGAATCCCGATAAAGATGGTTGAATGGGTTTTGCAAGTATACTATATCAACATCAGAGAGAAGAACGCTGTAACCCAGTCGCAAAAACTCCCTTAAAATGTGGAACTTCAATCCAGAGACAGCATGATTGCCTCCTGTTCTCCCAACAGCATCAATACCCTCATTCGAATCCCTCTTGTAGACTGGAACATCGTTCGATTTGCAGAATTCCACAATCTGATCATCTAAAGCTATAACCAGGTAATTAGGTATACCAACTCTCTTGATGCTAGAAAACCAAACCTCCAACATCTCTTTCACATTAGAATTGGCAAGTGCAACTATAAGCTCTTTCCGAACAGCAACTTCCTCCAAGATCTTAGCCAATCTCGGGTTCACAGAGTCATCAGGAATAACCGTTGGGTTAGTTCGCAAAGCCTTGACAGTACCAAAAGGTCCAGCTTTGTGCTGTTCACCCAACACCAAAATTTGCTTCTGTGCATGATCTTTTCCTTGTTCAGCAAGTTGTAGCTTTTCTGTCAAATCCGTGACATGCTTTTTTAATTCAGAATTCTTCTCTGATAGTGATACAATTTCGGACTTCAGCATCTTAATCCGCTCTGAAGATTCACATGACGAAGAACCAATCTAACAAATAGCAGAAAAAATAACAACGGTATACACATCAAACAACTAATAACCAAGAAAACCAAGATGATACAAACTAACTTTGTAATCTTTGGGTATTCCACCATAATAAGAAAGTCCATGGTTCTTTACAAATCATTACTATGAGCAAATCATAACATTAACCACTGGCCATTTTTATGCAACAAAATACCCAAAGGTTGACCAAACTGAGCTCAAAATATCAAACAAAAGACAGGAGGATAAAGCCTAAAGGGGACCATTGCCAAGGAAAATGGAAGCCATCTATTGCAAGTAAATCTACAAGATGGATTAGAAGACGTCCTCCAAAACAACTCTGTTTCAAGATTCTATTACTAATATGTGCCATGTGTATATAGAAGATCAAATCTAATAAGGCTTTTTTGGGTCTCTAAAAAAGGAGAATAAAAAAGTACTATAAGCTTTTGTTTCGTAACTGTTTCAAATTCCTTTCCCTTGTATCCTAAAAGTGAAGGTTTAGACAAGTGTTACTGAATTTCCTACTAAAATCAAGTTAATTTAAATCATTTGTTTTCCTTGAACACCCAATTCTTCGAAACAAATCCTTTTTGACTCTAGAAAGAGTTAACATTGTTAAGAACACTTATTAATTCCAAAGTCAACTCAACCCAATTCACACTTAACACATTAGCAAGAAAATACTAAGATCAATAACCCACTTAAGAAACATTAATCAATGAAACTTTTATGAAAGAAAAACTAAAACTTGGGTTTGCAAATAAGAGGTGAACCTGGAAATTTGATTTGCTAATTCGACGAGTTTGAACAGAGGGAGTTGGGTTGATGATAAAGCCGTGAGGGAAACAGAAAGCGATGACGCATCCAAGAAGAACTCCGCTTACAATGGCTATAGCAATTCGAGATCCGCGAAGTGATTGCCCTTTCTCCCTACGACCCGCCACCATCCTCGTTCCTACTCAGTCCAACACTGAAACAGAGCGAGAGAGAGAGAGATGAAGAAGTGAAAAGGCTTTTCCTTTATCTATTGCATCAATATTTTCGTAAGTTGGCAATTCTAAGCTTCTGATTTTGGCTTTTGGTTCTATAACTCTAATGTGGGAACTGAAATTTAGACAGACACCTTGGAGTTTACCAGTTTGGTCGTGTCGTCGCTGAGAAAATTGTTTTTTTTTTTTTATGGTTTTCAGCAGAGAACATTGAGGAGGTTAGATTTGGTGCTTCGCGAGCATTCTATTGAGTATTGAGAAAGATGGAATCAGACCCTCCGTTTTGATAAGAACTTCAAACTGTTTTGGTGAAAGAAATGATCCAACGGTTATAGAAGCGTCATTGAATTTTCTATTATATTGGCGTGCTGGGAGGAATCGGATTATCTGGATCCAAATTGCAAATTAGCAGCCTTCCTTTATTGAGTACATCTTTTTCAAGGATTTAAGCATTCTTTAACATTTTATTTATAATATTATTTTTTTTATTAAATGTGATAGTTGATAATTAATATGTTGAATCAGAATGCATTAAATAATATACATATTTTATACAATAATTTTAATATGCGTGATATTATAAAAAAACATGAAATTAGATTTTATTTGAATGGATGACGAAATTAATTCCGATTAAATTAAAAATAACGGTGATTGTGAAATTGAATACTATAATGATGAGATTAAAATTAATAGTAGAATATGTGTTTGGAGTATCCTAATGCATGTTTGAATAGCTTGTGAACCTAATCGAATTTTTTATTTTTTAATATATATATTTTTTATTTTTAATTACTATTGAAAAAAAATATCAATTTGAACTTAAACTCGAGCGCAAATAATCGAGTTTGAAGTCGAACATGAAATCGAACTCGTTTTTTACTAAGTAAATGAGTCTACTCGAGCGAATTGGAATAATTCGGCTTTTATTTAGAATCGAGCTCAAACTTTAAAAATAAAACTCAATCGAGCTCGAATCGAGTTTCGAATCAAACTTGAACTTGAGTTTTTACTGCTTGAGCTCTGCTCGGCTCGATTACACACCTACTCGGGACATAGATATACACCTAACTTCTCTAAAAGGGCAAGCCTTTCCTTCCTCCCATATCTTGAGGCATAAAGCTTCAGCTATTCATCAAAGTCCTAAATCGACGTTAAAGAAAAGATATGTTTAAATTAGAATATTTTTAGTCTTTTTTTTTTTTTTCAGAATTATGCCATGTTTAAATTTAGATAATAATTGCTTTTATCTTTGTTTACTTACCTCATACCAACACCATCACATGAACTTGCCTGTCAAACATTTTATCTGTTAGCCTTAAGATTTACAATGTCAAAAAAAGCAAACGGTTGAACCACTGGTTAAAGCTTATAGGAAGAAAAAGTAATACAATATGCTAACATTAAAGTGGAAGACAAGCTTTTTATTATGTTAGAAAACTTTCAACGATCACTACCAATGTTCGGTTAGGGTTGGCTACATACTAACAAAGTTGTATGTAAATCCAAATGAAAGTAAGATTTTCAACCAAATAATCCAAAATTTTCAGACTAGGATCATCTTTGCAATCTGTCTAGCCAAGGTCACTCCCAACCTCAGGATAGATGCCTGAAATTTAGGAACAAAAAGTAGTACTATTAAATAAGAGTGTATTCACTATGGTGGTCAATCCCAAACTACGAACAAGATTAACCATTGCAGTCTATGTTGCTCCAACTTTTCATTTTTCTTGAAGTATCCATGTCCGATACTAGTGTCCGACACATATCCAGACATGGATATGTGGATATGATCCTCCAAGGACCCTCCAAATACATGAAAATCTTGGAAAAAAATTGAACATACCCGTGTCGGACACATATACGTGTCCGATACTCACACCCGAGTCCGAGTAACATAGATTGCAGTAGCTGTCGAGTTAAGACATAAGTATCATGGTTTTTCCAACAAAGTTCAAACAACAGAACAGTTTAGTTAAGACATAAGTATCGAGGCAAGGCATACAACGACGTCGCAAACACAGTTCCAATCTTCCGCAGCAGCATTGCTGACTTAAAAAGCAGTCTCCAAATTTAAGTTATATCATGTGAATAAGATCACAATATGCAGTACGTAGCCTCAAAAAACATTTCAAAACATCATTTGCAATATCCACATGTATAAGACAATCAGCAAGGAAAGAACATTAATTTCCCAATCCTGATTTAAGCAATGTATGAAAGCTTTCAAAGAGGAAGGAATGAAGAACAGAAAATTTAGCAATATCTAATTTAATTCATCTACAGTCTTGATTTTATAATCCTAATTTTTCAGGTCACATCAATCAGCTTCAATAATCTCCAACAAGCTTATAAAACTACTTTTTATGATCCCCTATTTCCTTCTTTTGTTTCTAAATTATTTATAAAAGAGCAATTCTAACACATAGTAAAATTTAGCACTATGTTCACCAGGAAGATGCAAACAAGAGCCTCCTAAACCTAGAAAGAACTTAAATCCACATTTCTGCGACGAAAAAGGCACAAGATGGTCAAGACTTACAATTACAAAGAATACGAGGATGAGGAACCAAGTTCTAGACAATAAAGTTTCTGCCTCTCACCAAAAACATTTCAATGAAATGGAACCAGAGGACAAGGTAAAGGATCTACCTCTTGCAGAACTCAGTTACATATCGGGAGCTGTTGTAGAAGATGAACCACATCAACACGATCACCAAAGTATCTGCCATGGTTTAGGAACTGACAAGTGGGATAATATAATGGTACATAGACTTAAAAAACTGGTGTGGTACTGTGGTGAACAACTAAGCTAACTATGCTGCTCCGACTCTTCACTTTTCTTGAAGAACCCGTGTCCGACGCATATTCGCACATGGGTATAGGGATATGACCCTCCAAAGACCCTCCAAATACATGGAAAAACTTTAAAAATTCGGACACATACCCGTATCCGACACTCACACCCGAGTCCGAGTAACATAGGCTAATAGGATCCTTTGACTCTATTCAAATCTCAAAGATACGAAAGCCAAATATCTGAAAATTCCAAAATTTAAACTTTACTAAATGAAACAGACAGACTTAAATTGATTACACAGTCAATCAGAAAATACTAGAAAATAAAAGACAGCTTCTTATATAACAATATCAGCATAATTCTCTCATATGCTTCCACAAAATAACCATGTTTCATCATTTTGTTTGGTAAAAGATGAATACTGAATACTGATAAAGTCATCCAAACGAAATATTAACTACCCTTACCGCGTGCAAATCTGAAAATTCTAAACCAGAACTTAAACAGATTAGGACCCTTTAGATAAATAAAAAGAAGTGAAAAAGGATACTGAAAAGGTAACGCTCCCACCAATCTAACATGTAGAGTCCAAAGGTGACATTGTAGAGATAGATCTTGCGTTGGACCCAGTTCATATCTCTAAACTCCTATAATTATCAATAAAGATGTGAAAAAACTCAATAACTCAACATCCAATGATCCAAACGTTATCCATATTACTTAATTCACTGCTGCTTTTGAACCAATCAAGAAAGAAAATAACTTTTTCGAACAGACAAACTGAAATTATTACCAAACCACAACAAAGTACAAATCAATAGCAGTAAAAATGAAAAATTGAACAAAATTTCAGACGTATCCACGGCGAGGAAGCTTAGGTTCTTTGTATCAAATGAAAATAAAGATTTAAATGTAAGGATTGAATGGAGAGAATTCTGAGGGAAATTGAAGGAATTCTACGCTAATTTCATTGGGAAATAGCTTCTGATTTCTTTAACAACTTAGCGAAAAGGTAAAACAAAATCATGAAGAAAAAAGGAATCAAAGAGTTACCTCACTGACGCAGGGGCCGTCGAAGGTTACGTTAATGGCGGTTCCGGTGATCGGATCGAGATTGAAGAGCTTCTCTGAGATTTGCTATAGCAAAGAGAGGAAAAAAAAAAATTTGGGGCTTTGGTGTTATACGGTAAAAGAAAGACAGCAAATACTTTTCGTTAACAATTTAAAATGACGGAAATGCCATTCAGTTAGTGACGTGTCTATTATTTATTCGCTCCATTCTAAACGCCAACAAAGAGCGCTCCGTACCGTATAGAAAAAGCCCCAACTGTGGCTCAGTAGCAGAAAGCAAAATAAAACCACCATAAACAGTAAACCTTCGATTTCGTTAATTCTCTCTGGAAAAAAGAAAGTAAATTTAGGGTTTAGGGTTTTGAAAATTTGAAGCAGCAATCAGGAGCCAATGGAGAGTGCATTAGCAAACGCCTCGGAGATCATAGATCAGAGGCAGAAAATCGAGCAATACAGACACGTTCTATCAATTGTTTTCTCATCAAACGACATCGTACAAGCGAAGAAATTCATCGATCATAGTAATTAACTTCTACACCTTTGCTTGTGCGGTTATTTAGAGTTTTTTTAGGTTTAGTTATTTTAATTTGTTGATTAATTTTTTTTAGTGTTATCGGATGATGTTCCATTGGTGGTATCAAGGCAGCTTTTACAAACTTTCGCACAAGAATTAGGGAAATTGGAGCCAGAGGCACAAAAGGAAATTACCCATTATACCCTTTCTCAGATTCAGCCTCGTGTCGTTTCATTCGAAGAACAGGTTCGTTTTAAATTTGATTGACAGCCCCTCATTGAAAGCTACTGGGAATATTGTTCTAGTTGGAAGTACTTTTGTACCTTTAGATACCACATTGTTGAACCTTCGCCTTAGTCGAAATCATTGGGTTGAAAACTCTCCTGAATTCATTTATTATATTTCTTTCAAATTGTTACTGTTTTTTTTTTTTTTTTTGCTCGCGGCGTGGCTTCTATTTTAGTTGCATTTTGTTTGCAAAACAGAAAATAGTGTTTTTTTTTTTTTCTGCCTCATGTTTCCTGTTTAAGGAATATGCATGGTTGTTTAAGGAAAGCGGTTTATTTTGTATGAGTTATATATAGGTATTGATTATAAGAGAGAAACTTGCCGAGTTGTATGAGTCAGAGCAGCAGTGGTCAAAAGCAGCTCAGATGCTAAGTGGGATTGATTTAGACTCTGGAATGAGGTCTGAGAGTAAGATTCTGTTTTATTTTTCTGATGATGGCTGCGGCATGATATATTCTTTTGTTTCTATTGACGATACTTTTATGTTTGTGATATGGCTGTCAGGGTTATTGATGACACATTCAAATTGTCAAAATGTGTCCAAATTGCCCGTCTATATCTTGAGGTATTGAATTTTTCTTTCTTTATATATATATATATATATATTCTTTTGTTGAATGCTAGCATGATTTACACAAGTTTGGTTGTGTTAGAATGTCAAGGAGTCATGTGGTTACCTATTCTATTGCTGACATGTAAAATCTTCAAAATTTGACCAAAACCATTGCTTGAATATTTTACAGGATGATGATGCTGCTAATGCAGAAGCTTTTATTAATAAAGCTTCATTTTTGGTTAGCAACAGTCAGCATGAAGTATTGGTTTTACAATACAAGGTTTGGCATAGTTTTTAGGCCAATTATGTAATGTTAGAGCTGGAAGTCCAATCATTTGTCAGTTTACCTTTTTTTTTTTTCTTTCAGGTCTGTTATGCAAGGATTTTGGATTTAAAGAGGAAGTTCTTGGAAGCAGCACTGCGGTACTACGACATGTCTCAAATTGAGAAGCGACAAATAGGAGATGAGTATGTAATTTTAGGTTATATTTGTTTCTATAAAAGTTTTGCTCGTATCTCCATTTAAGAAGCAGTTTTAGCTGACATAAACCAAAGCACCTTGACTTTGTACATGGTGTTTACATCGATAACCATCATGCTTTCCATACCATGTACAATTATCGATTTGCTTGTATCTCATTTCCCCCTTTTCTGAATATTTTGTTATGTTTGAGGAATTATGATACAAAAATTATCAATGTTCACCTATTACAGAACAATTGATGAGGATGCACTGGAGCAAGCTCTATCTGCTGCTGTAACATGTACAATATTAGCTGCTGCAGGTCCTCGACGCTCTCGTGTTCTTGCCACCCTTTACAAAGTAAACACTTTCTCTTGATGGAATGTAATATGAGAAATTTGTTTATTGTTTGATTCTAATCATGTTAATGGTTTGGGACATGTTTCAGGATGAACGGTGCTCCAAGCTGAAGATTTATCCGATATTACAAAAGGTTGTTTCTCTCTCTGTCTCATGCATCCAGGCACACTCCATCACACATGCATCACCACATGCACTAGTCGTGTTGTCCATTTCTATTGTGGAACCTTAAAGTACATTCTGATGGGGATTTATATGGAAATTAACAGGTTTATTTGGAGAGAATATTAAGAAAACCTGAAATCGATGCATTTGCTGAAGAACTGAAACCACATCAGGTTATAAAAGTTTTCAACTGTCCTAGATGTTTGCATTTACAATAAAAGTAAATTCTCCTGTCTTAGATTAACCTATTGTTTCCCAACAGCAAGCACTGCTTCCCGATAATTTTACTGTGCTGGACCGTGCCATAATAGAGCATAATCTTCTGAGTGCAAGCAAACTTTATACAAATATAAGGTTAGAAACGTAACCCTAATGATTTTCATCTTATCTTATTTCTAGGTTTGGAATTTTTTAACAAAATATTTGTTGTCTTTGTCATAGTTTTGATGAGTTGGGTACTTTGCTGGGCATTCCTCCTCATAAGGTGCGATTCTTATATGGCACCCTTTTGGTACATTTAAGCAACAATAGCAGCTGTCATTATAACCTTATAAGCTACTTGCTTTGCTTGTGGTTTTTGATTTTCTGGTCATTTCTCTCTGCATGAACCTCATATATTTTGTAGTTAACAGAGAAATGATTGGCTTCTATTTTTTTACAGGCTGAGAAGATAGCGTCAAGAATGATTTATGAGGATAGAATGAGGGGATCAATCGACCAGGTTTCAATTGCCACATGATTTTGTTTTATACTTTTGTTCCTGCTTTAATGGATTCAATTACGATTGTGTTCTTATGATCCTCAAGTAGAATTGGCTTATAAATTGTCTTTATTAGGAGCTTTGTCAATAAATAATAATCTTATGCATCAGGTGGAAGCGATTATACATTTTGAAGATGACACTGTAGAGCTGCAACAATGGGATCAACAGGTAATGCATTTTGAGTATGGACTTAATTATGGCCAACTATGTTACTCGGACTCGGGTATGTGTCCAACATGGGTATCTGTCCGACACGAGTATGTTCAATTTTTTCTAAGATTTTCATGTATTTGGAGGGTCCTTGGAGGATCATATCCTCATACCCATGTCTGGGTATGCGTCGGATACGGGTGTCGGACATGGTTACTTCAAGAAAAATGAAGAGTTGGAGCAACATAGATGGCCAATGAGCACCCCCCCCCCCCCCCTCTTCGCGAGTTTTCAGTTTTATCTTGGCTTATGATTCTGCAGATAGCTGGTGTGTGTCAAGCTTTGAATGATATACTCGATAGCATGGCAAAGAAGGGCATGGCAGTTCCTGTCTGATCCAGTGAACCTACCAAGAACAAAGAAACTTAGAAGAGAATTGACTTTAGCCTTTCACCCATATCCATAAAAGAACACTGTCCAGCCCCTCTCGTTTATGCTGATTTTAGTTCTTGGGGTTTACTTTTGTAACTGCAATTTTGTCTGTTAGGTAGGCAGGCATGAGATTTTGGATAATCAATTTAAATTTCTGTAATTATCATTGTTATTTTCATTATTTTTTCAGTTGTTTATTAAGAACCCTATGATGCCCAAATCAATTTGAGATTTGCCAGAAATGTGTCTAATATCCTTAAATTAGTTGCTGAAGACTGTCAACTCTTTCTTTGACCCCCATTAAGATGAAGGGGAATATATCAAATAAAAAGGCAATAAGGGAGCATTTAATCTCAAACTTGGTCTTAAAGGTAATTACATGAATCAACTGAATTAAACCTAAATTTTCCTACTTATCTCTTTGCTTATAAGTTCCAGTATTATTATTATTATTATTGCATTACAAATTTTCATTTTCATCTTTTTTTCTTTTAAGTATTTGATCTAGTATTAGTTATATTTACAATATTTACTTATTTTAGTTCTCTGAAAGTAACCAATGAACACAGGCACTTCTGCTGAAAGAATGCTCCCCTTTGCCATATGCACATTTAAAGACAAAAATGCTATAAGAACAACAGATTCTTTAAATTAAATTCTCCTTCAAAAAGGATTAATGCTTAACACATTTTTGCATTTGTTCTTAGTTTATGTTACTAAAAATTAAAAGTACAACATGGCAGGTTCAAATGGCTTCACAATACCTTATGAACAGCCAAAGGACAATCTAAAAGAAACCCCCTCTTTTCTGAAGTAGAAGTTCAGCTCAACTGGTTTTAAGAGTTAAACTGTTGTCCTCCATAACTTGGCTGTTCACAAATAAGCTCTCTCTTCTTTTAGAAAAGCCGGTAGATTCTAGGGTTGTACCCCTAAATTTTAGCTCGGAGGCAGCTCTATAATTGGGATCAATAGAAGCCGGTCTAGAGCTCGGATCAGCAGAATTCGGCCTGAAAGAACCAGTTGCTTCACCCGGATATTCAGAAGGCGATCCGTACCTTCGACCTCGAAGATTGCTGCTTCTCAAGCCTACAAGATCAGAACCTCTTGAAGAAGAATCTACAAAAGAACTGCCTCCAGTGGTAGATCCTATTGGGGCCCCATTTATAGCTGATGTTGAACTAAAAGGCTCATCTGGTCCCCATGATGTAAGTGCCTCTTTCTTCTTTGCAAAGAATTGCCATGCCCCAAATAGGAAAAGTATGAAAAACAGCACAGGGCTGGTCCATAGTATCGTATTCGATTCCCCTTTCGAAACTGGAAGGTTAGAGCGATACATCCCTACATACTCGCCTCCGAGGCCAAGAACAACGAGCTTTTCGCGATCACTGGCTATTAAGGGCATCACCTGTATTCTCTCTGTATTTGTATCCATCACTTGGTGAGTTAAAAAAGATGACCTGATCTCATCCAAAGCGGCAGAGAAAAGAAGCCGCGGCGGCGAACCAACCCTAACATAATGCAGGGTAGAAACATTATACACAAAAACCTTTTCTGGATCAACAATAAGCAAGTATCCTTTAATAGCCTGAAAGGCAAGAGGCTCATGCATTTCCAACTTTTTCTTGGACCTAACCCTGCACTTGAAGTTCATAATATCACCCAACAGCAAAACATGAATCAAATCACCATCTGAAGTAAAACCATATGCTTTAGATCGATCTGTTGCATCGAAGACATAATTCCGAGCAAGAGAGTGATTCAACCCTTCACATTCTGATTCCTTAATTTTCATGCTTCGCAAATCCAATGATCCAGCACCAGTCTCAGTCAAGAACAAAAGCCTTTGCTTCAAGAACACAAGTGGCTTACTGTTTGGCATGGCAGAGCCATAAAGTGTCCCGTTTTCTCTGAAAACCCGGATTTTTCCACTAAGATCAGTAGACAAAATATACCTCATTCTTCCAACATGATGAACTTCCAATGTAGTTATTGGCAACCCATCTTCCCCACTTTCAGCAGCCACAAATTTACCAACAGTTTCCATTACAGGTAAACCCGACTCTTCTCCGTTTAATCCTTCATAAATTCTATGTACCAAGATCGCACCATTTCGATGTCCGGTAACGACAATACTCTCGTTCTTATAAACAGACATGTATGAAACCATTGCCCTAATTGGTGACTCGCTCTTGGTGTAAAACTCAGCCACAACATCCCCATTCCTTAAAAACACATAAATCCTTCCTTTTTCATCCCCAACAGCAACATATTTGCTAAGTCCTTCGTAATCACGAAACGGCAAAACGTTTATACATGTTGCATCAGAATCTAATTTCACAGCTGACATGAATTGAAACCTCTCCGACCAAAACGGACTGTATTTAGTAACTGAAAGAGCCTTCCCTCTTTCCCCATCTTTAGCTTCAACATCTTGAATTTCTGCTTTACCATCATATTTTCGTTGACTAATTTCATCTTTCTTTCCAAAACCTGACCCTGAACTGTCAACACTATGCCTTTCATCAACTTTTGAAGACTCTGATAATTTTGATTCTAATCTAGAAACTAATTCACTGAGATTTCTTACTAATTCTTCAAGTTTATGTAATAAAACTTCCTGGGGATTAAAATCAAGTGAACTCATAGATTCAGGTTCATTGAAAGGAACCTGATCATGTCCATGCTCGTTTTGGATTGAGACAGAGTTAGAATTTACAATAACTATAGAAAGTGGTGGAGAAGTAAAAACGAAAAGAAAAAAGAAGAGAAAAAACCTGCCCTTGTGGGGATTTGCCATTTGAAAGGAAAAACTTAAAGACTTTTTTTGATTCAATGTTTTGACATTATAAATCAAAACCCTGTTTGAATTGCAGATCTTACTTGGGTTTTTTTTTTTTTTTATCTGGGTTTGGAGAATTTCGGCTGGAATCTAAGTTAGATTTGATGAATCTGATGTGAGAAGATTGAAGAGATGGTGAGCAAAGACACAACTGTTATTAACGTTTTGACTTGGGTTTTTACTCTGTAGGACGAGTTAGGGCAAGAATTCCGGATTTTCAGACCAAAAAAAAAACATATCTAGAGAGAATGATTCAGTCAGGTTAACTCATCTGAAATTTTATTGAGACCCCAATTGCAGCACGCCACGTTGGTTGAAAAATAAACTTAGTACTACTTTTGACCCTATCTTAATCATTCATAAGCACTTCATTTTCACCATTTTGGATTGGGTTTTTGGGCTATCTGCTTGGAAGCCATCCATCCATCATCATCATCTATCAGAAGAAAAATTGTTCCCTTCAACCAGACAGATATTTGCAACTTTTTTCTTTTCTTTTTAAAAGATTATGCTTACCTTATCCATTTTACATCAGGAAAAGGGACCTCCAACATTGTATCCACACATGGCCAAATTCAGATAAAGTTTAAGCAAATACATCCATAAGTGACATTTCTTCAACCAATGAGATGTGAGAAGGAGAAAAGAAACTTGAGTATCATTTACAGGAGCTCGAAATGCTTGTTTGGGTTCCTCACCAACAGCCTGTAATGTAGCAGGTGCTACCATCTTGAGCTTAGTCGAGCCGAACTCGAGCAATAAGAAGTTTGAATTCGAACTCGACTCAAAATTCGAGGTTAGAAGCTCAATTCGAGCTCGATCGAGTTTTTTTTTAAAAAACTTAAACTCGATTCGAAATAAAAATCGAATTGTTCGAGCTCACTCGATTAAACTCGTTTAACTAATAAAAAATGAGCTTGAATGCTTGATTTCTATGCTCAATTTCAAAATCGATTATTTGTGTTCGAGCTCGAGTTAAAGATTTTTTTTAATATTAATTTAAAAAAAATACTCGATTAGACTCGCGAGCTACTCGAGTCAAGTATTAAGATATTCGAATTCGGCTTGCTCGATAGCTCGAGTTGCTCGAGCTCGACAATGACCGAACGAAATTTGAGTTTTTTTTTTGTGCCCGAATAACTTACAAATATAAGTGTCTCGTTTAAACCTCTACTACCATCAGGACACATACAAGGCTACCTCAACATGATGTAAGAACTCATCTGACTATCACATGTGATTGAAGCATGGTTAGGAGAAACATCATTCTCCAGCTTCAAAAGGATGCAAGCTCAGTCATACACATCTATCTAATTGAAGCTTAAGGGTCCGGCTTAGACCTGCTCATGGATTGGGTAGCTCGTTCGGCTTGGACTGTATTGGGTCGGGTCTGAACAAGATATTTTTGATCCGACTCGGCCCGGCCCGGAACAATATTTTTTTAAATTATAATATTATTTTATTTAATTTTAATTATAAAATATATTAAAAAAATAAAAATAAAAACATTTTTTAATATGATAAACAGTGAATTCGGACTTGCTGGGTCAGCCCGACCCGACCCAAGATTGGATCTGGACAAAAAATTTAAAAAAAAATCGAACCGCGACTCGACCTATGAGTAGGTACTCCAGCTCCCCTCCAGTGTATTAAAGGCCTAAAATGGCCACCTCAGTTTTCTGCTTTCATGAAGCATAGCAAAAGCCCAAATTCTATAGCAGCTGTCAATCAATTCAGAATCCTAGAAGATAAAACATGATATTTAAGTTTTCCATTAGCTAGGAAATGAGCTGAATGTATGCAAAGCTAAACATTTAACAATCTTGTTCTCACTTCTCACCAGCTCTTAACCAACTAACCTGCTTGCCTTTTGTCTTCAATCTTCACATGCCAAAACCAAAATGCCTCTATAGATAAGGCATCTTTCTGTGCATCTCTCTTTCCTGATGGCTTATTCCTATGTTGTTCCGACTCTTCATTTTTCTTGAAGTACCCGTATCCGACACATATCCAGACATGGGTATGAGAATATAACCCTCCAAATACATGAAAATACTTTAAAAAATTGAACATCCCCGTGTCGGACACATACCCGTATCCGACACTTACACTCGAGTTCGAGTAACATAGGCTTATTCTCATCATAAAAGGAAAAAAAGTCTAACAAATACCAAGATCTTGCCGGGATGGGAACCTGAAATTCATAATCTGATACATGAGTAGTACAAGTTTGATACAATCAAACACAACAGAGCTTTCACTAGCCAGGTAATCAGGAGCGAAACTATTGGAGCAGCTTAGGATAAGCTGTTTGTCCAACTTTATATAATTCAAACATGCAAATGGATAAGATTGATGTACAACAAATCACATTTCCAAATCCCAACTGCTCTCAGCAATAAATTTAGGGTTCTTAGATTCTTCAGCCAGGTTGACGGATGCTGAAATCTGGAAAGAAAAAAATGAAAATGGTAAGAAACCATCTCAGACAAGGTTAAAAATACCTTATGCGACAAGTTGTTAGATCACTAACTAAGAAGTCATCATGTCTAACAAACTATATTAAGTCATCACAACTTAATTTCTAACCAACAGATTGGAACTCAACATACCATGTTTACAAAACTCAAAATAAATTTTAACAAGTTTCAGTATTATATGTACAATACGTGTTTTTCGGTCCAATTTTTTTTCTTTTTCAGAAACAAAATCACTAAAACACTCTCCATGTTATTTTCTACAGAAAAGAGATCTATGAGATCCATAGCATCCTTCAATTATCCAAAAAAAAAAAAAAAAAGAGATCCATAGCATCCTGGCTGTTTACATCCTGCTAATAAAACCAAAAGTAAACAGTGAAAACCCAATTATCTAAGAGCTTTCAACCTGGGTAATTCTTCCCTTTAATCTATGTTACTCGGACTCGGATGTGAGTGTCGGACACGGGTATGTGTCCGACACGGGTATGTTCAATTTTTTTCAAGATTTCCATGTATTTGGAGGGTCCTTGGAGGATCATATCCCCATATCCATGTCCGGATATGCATCGGACAAGGGTACTTCAAGAAAAATAAAGAGTCGGAGTAACATAGCCCTTAATCACTCCTCTGTTTCTTTCTCTTCATAACAACCAAACAGAGGGATCAAATCTACAACCTTTTTCCCATTTGTATAAAAAGGTACAATTTTCCAAGCCTCTTCAATTGAACCAAGCAATAACTAACATTGCATGACCAAAGCTATCTGACAAGTAAGAAGAAGACTACGAATTGATCCGAAGCTAACTTATATAGAACATTATTAAATTAGGCAGAATTTTGCCCTGTTTTTTTTATTGTTACCAATAGTCAAAATTCATTTCTAAGTTGCCTCCCAAGCAAAAAAAACAACCTTAGTTGGAACCTTGTCTCCCATCACCACAAAGGATCCTCTCATAAATCTCCATAAAGTATGGTCCTCTCTACAATACATAGAGCACATTTGACCATCTATAATCTCCTTAGTCCGAGAAAAATAATCGTTCACACTGATGAAGTATAAAGATTGCATCAGCATTTGTTGCCTCCCAACAAACCAGTAGTGCCACTGCCTTAAAGCAACATAACTTAGCTTCATCTTTGATATCATTATTAATTAGTTGAAAGTAATGAGAAACACTGGCATCTTGTTTCATTCTCCAAATGCCTGGGTCATTGAATAAAACCCATGCCTTAAACAAATAGAAATAACATGCACATCTAAGAAAGACACGAGCAAAATGATCAAGCAATTCGAAAGCCTTGCTTGCTTCAAGCTCTTCTCAACATTTTAAGCAGCATTCCAGCAGTGAGTTGCAATGACCACATTCTACATCCTTTTCAAACAATAGAAGACCAAATCAAGAAAACAGCAAAGTCTCTAGAGATTGCGGGATGTAAGGAAACAACAATTATCTACTTATCTTCCTCGGAACCACACCAGGCTGCCATGTTATAGAAAAACACACCCTTGTAGAAAATGTCTTCACAAACTCCAAATTCAAACTTCTTAGGCTTCGTATTACTTAAGTCTTCATTCTTGCACTCATCTTGAACAGTCCATCCTCATATGACATGAATAGTTCATTCCCACCAAATTCTTTGCTGAAAAAGAACCTATAGCTATATCGTAATAAAATGGGAGAGGTCCCCGTCTTGGCGCCTGACAGTACCTTGAAGGATTAATCCTAGGCGAAGCTTGGAGATACCTTGGGAAACCAAAAAAAAAAAAAAAAAAAAAGGGAAAATGCAGTATTTTGCAATGCAAGTTTTAACCAGTGATCCTAGGAACCTTAATTTAGTTCTGCCCTCATCAATCACTTAGTATTTTTTCTAAGATCTAGACTTGAATTATTTAGTTAAGTCGGATTGAAAACCCAATTTCAGAATATAAATGGCAGATTTCAAGACTATACTAAGCAATGAAACACTAAAAAATTCAATCAAAAATCAAACAAAAGATAAATAATTATCTAGTTAGTTTTAGTTACCTTCAAAGTCCCATTAAACATGGAATTTCTCAACCACTCCAAAGCCAAATTCTTGCTCCATGTCTGATACGTCGCCTTAAAAACATTGTCGTTTATTCTCCTCGAAATTGCAAAATCCCACAAATTCTTCCCCAAATCATAGCATGGTTCGAAAGTCGTAACCCCTCCGAGAACGTGACTATACTTGAGCTTACAGTTCCTCGAACCAAGCATGTAAGTTGCCGCCACCTTGCTACCAGAATCGAACACCAGTGCCCCGTCTACCACCGTCCGTCGATCCCCTCTGTTGCGAGTGTAAGTAAGCTTCAATGGATTCTTCGCAAACCTAACTGTGTTCATAAACTGAAACCGAAAATCCCACCCCAAAAAAAAATGAAAAAGTTTCAAATAATTAACAAGTCAATGATTTATTAAAAGTGTAGTAGTTAAAGGAAATTGCTTTTCAAGTTAAGCGTGCCTTTTTGGGAACGTAACGATAGAAGCCGGGTTTTTTAACGGCGAAAGTCAAACCGTTTAAGCTGGGACCGTTGACGATCGTGGCGTCAGTCAATGAAGCGCGTAGCTTGACATCGCCGGCGTTGACGGCGAGTGTATCGGCGGCAGTGCTCTCGTAATTTGTGCATCTTCCTTCCAAAGATGCATTCATTTCTTCGGAAGATGCAAGGAACCGAGACAAGAAGGAGAGGTTGGTGGAAATATCGAGGTCTTTTTTGCAGCTTGTCGGCGTCGGGACGGCTCCAGTCTTCAATTGAACCTTGGGCTTTTCCGGTGGGCTTCCTCGCGGATGATGGAATATTGAGTCCGGAGAACAAACTAAGGATGAAGACAATGGGCCAAAAGCCCGTTATACAAACACATTGTTTTTGTATTATTAGCTAGCTTTTACTTCCACGAATTTGCGGTCTTACCAGCGGAATTAACAGTTTGGTTGTTCTTTGAATTGTCGACATTTTCACAGTTTGTCGAAGCATCTTCTGCTTTGTACATTTACATCTTCAATTAGTCCTCTTGTTCTCATATATCAGTTCAATTACGTGACTGCGACGCCATTGAGGTTTGTTTATAGCTTGTAAACAGGGATTTAAATTACAATTGTGAACGCGTTTTTTGTGGCATCGTATTTATCGTAGTTGCGGACGTAATGAACGTTAACGTTATCAATTACGATAAATATCGACGACGGAAAAAATCGAAAGCACTAAATAACGATCATAACATCGTGTTGCGACCGCTATTTAAATCTGTAACTGTAAGTCTCTAACACTGAGTTCCTTATCAGCCAGAAACAGGAGATTCGCAACTGTGGAATGAAAGTTAATGAAATGGTGAGGAAATAAATAAGGGTGATGATTTGTTGCTTATCTTGATCCTCAAAAGGCTACTTAATTTATGAGAAATTCTGCTGCTGTAAGAAACACCTGCATTGGAAGATAGACATCTCATTTAAGAAATAATTTAGTACCTTTTTATTTCAGGTTTTGAATCATTCATGAACTATGTTATTCGGAGTATGAGTGTCGGATACGGATATGTTTAATTTTTTCTAAGATTTTTATGTATAATTAGAGGATTCTTGAAGGATCATATCCCCATACTTATATCCGGATATACGTCAGACACAAATATATTCGGACATGAATATTTCAAAAAAAATAAAAAAATCGAAACAACATAATTCATGAATAAAGAATTACATCATATATTTATAGTAACTAATTGCCCCCCACCCTCTAAAAACAAGAAAAGAAAGAATATAATATAATATACTTTCCATGGTGCCTATTTCATTTTATCAAGTGACTTGAAGATTCAATCCGCCCTTTAAAGATCAGAAAAAAATTATCAGAACGAAAATGGGAAATTTGGTAATGAATCATTATTCTATAGATAAGAAATTAGGTCTTCACCATCTTCAAGTTAATGCTAAGCTTGAAGGGAATTTCCATGCTAATTACTCACTCAAAGGACATTATTCATGGGGTAATCACAGAACAAGGCTTCCCAAATCTCGATGAAGGCCTCCACAATAATTCGGTGATATTGCTTTGAATTCAAAGAAAGAAAACACTGCAATAGCTGCTCCAGTTCCTTGGCTTCAAACATTTGTTTTTCCAATATCATTTCCAACATCGACCTCTTGAAGTCCTCATAAGGATCCTTCGATTTCTTCACCACCGCAACGCTCTCCCTCACCTTCCCTTCCGCCGCCGTGCGCGGCGGCGGTATCATCGTTCGTTTCAAGATTGAAACGTTTGGTTTTGATGAATATCCTTTGTATTTCTTTGAACCAAAGCTTCTCAGTCTCTTAATCTTCTTCGTGCTGTTTACTTTTTTCTTGTTCGTCCTTTTGGTTTCGATGTGGGAATCCTCAGCCAGTGATTGATCCAACTCAAAAGATGAATCGTCGTCCGAGAAGCTTCTTGAAATAGAGATTAGGGTTTCAATCTCTTCATTTTCATCTCCTAATAATTCGCTACTGAAACATCCACTGTCAAGTGACGAGACAGTTGCAATTGCATTTACTTTCTCCTCCTTGTATTTGCTCCCTAGAACAGATGCTACATCTCCATTACTCTCATCAGAAAATGATTCTTCATAGGTTTTGCTTTGAAGCATGGAATTGTGAGCTTTATCCACTATATGCAACCGAGTTGCTTCTTTCTTCCATGAGTAGTCAGCTGACTCAAAGCTGACGTCTGGTGCTCGGCAGCCATAGCCGACTGATGCTATCTTTGGTGACAAATGGCGTTTGATAAAAGAGTAATCTGGTGTCGAATGGGGCGGAGCAGGGAAGTTCAGGTCCGGAATATAGCCGATGTTTGATGCTTTAGGATTCACCGGAACTGAAGTCTCCGGCGGCAACTTGGAAGGTTTCTTTGATCGACATAGTTGGAAAGATGGTATAAAACAAGAAAATTTGAGCTTCAAACGTTTACCCATCTCTCAAAAGTTGGGTGTTTCTTTGCTTACGAAGTCCTCAAGCTTTCAGGGTCGAATTTAAGACGATTATATAATATATATATAATGGATTTTAGCAAGATTTTGCTAAAAAGTGTCTTTCTGTCATTTTTTTTAATTATTAGATATAATAATATTTTTATTCAATACATTAAAAATATGAATAAAATTGTTAAATTTTATATTTAATACAATATTATTACTATAAATAGTAAAATGCATTGAAAATAATGAATAAAATTATCAATTTTTACATTTAATAAAATATTATTATTAGAAATAATATATTAACTAATCTTAAAAAATGTACTAAGGACACTCGTTAAGAAAAATCCATATATATAATTGAGAAAGGTCCGGCTAACATAGAAAATAATAAGATTCTATATATTCTCAATTTTATTTTTCCATATAATTAACTGACCAAATCCAAGAGATGATATCAGGTTTATAGACTCTGAAAGCTACATAAGAATCCTTAGTGAAACGTTGTGTTCGAAAACGTCTGTATATTTAGGTGAGTTATCAGTGTAAGAAAATCATTTCTCTTTGTGAAAGTCTAACTAATAAGCTTTTGCATTGACACATTAAGTAAAATCGTAAACTTTCAAATCGATTATTTGAATTGTTGTATTTGTTTTTAATGGTAAGATCCCTCCAACACCCCAAAGGGAAAAGGTCGAGCGTCTCAAAATAATGACAAATAATGGGAAGTTGAAAGCTCAATTTCTTCTAGATCTATGGTGCAACTTGAAACGGTCACAATTATCAACCAAACAACTGGGAGTCTTAATTTTATGAGATTATTATATTTGATAAGCTTATTGATTAAATATTTTTGTAATATTAATGTTTATTTTAATCTGTAGCATGGAACGGATATTATTGGTAATGTTGATAAATTTTCAAAGATGCCAAAGTAGGTGAGAAGCATTCCACCGAATGATATCATATGTTAAAAGATTTAGTTATCTCTATTTATTTTTAAGTGTTTTTAATTTTATATATTTTTATGTTAAAAGATTTAGTTATCTCTAGTTATTTTTAAGCATTTTTAATTTTTTATTAATAAAATATCATCGTATGATTCACTAACAGTATATATATTTACACAATCATAATAGATCAAATACAAACTCTTATATTATTATATTATATGAATACGAACTCTGCCTTTCTTTTTTTTCTTTTCACTTGAGAGTTTTTTTAGGAATAAAATTTAAATCCACATTTATTAAATATCACCTTTTAACAGTAAGTACATAAATCAAAAGCATGTTGAATTATACTTGAGAGCGAGCTTTGCTGCAAAAGCATGTAGGATATTAAAACAAAAATTTTAACACTATAAAAGGAAATTGGAAATTTTCTGCAACAATGAATCCTTCAAATCTGAAAATTTTCCAGATGCATGACCTAAGTGATGAAAGAATTCATCCAAATGCTACTTACATATAAGAGCATCATCACCTTTTTGTGATCAAAGTTAGACTTACTATAATAAATAAAATCTCTATCTTATAAAATTAAACGACTTTACCGCAATTGACATTTACTTCACAAAATCGCTTGAGCAGATTCAGTTGCTGACTTACTGCTGTTGTTGCTTTGTAAGGAGGTTTAAAAAAAAAAATCCTACCTGAAAGCATTTACAAACAGTAAAGCCATATGTATTTACATCCACATCCCAAAAATCATCTACTGTCTGAATCTCATCGCATTATAATCTAAGATCTCAAAAGACAAAACTAATCAGTCTTCTACTGTCTGAATCTCACCCATCATGATCCGGTTACTGACAACGTTAAATCCCAAAACAGCTGGGCTTACCTTCTTTCCTTTCTTCCCTTTCTTCTTGCTTCCTCCCTTTGAAGACCCATCTGGGCCGACTGCAACATCTTGGTCAAAGTCACCAGCATTTGTATTGCCGAAATTCGCATTTCCGGCACCGAACTCTGTTAACTTACGGTCATTTCGATTTTGAAAGGCAATCTCAAGCACGTCAGCTGATAATAACTCCTTGTAGTTGAGAAATTTTTCAATGAACTCATGATTAGGATCAAATGATCCAAGGTTCTCTACCAGAAGTATCTCAGCCTCTGATCTAGATTGCTTCAAACAAAATTCCAAGAAACTTGTATCTAGCAAAGAGAAAACAAAAGTGACACAAGTAAGATTAAAATGCCAAAAATCAAAGATTATTCAACCAGCTTTTATAACTATAAGACTAGAATGATAGAGATTCATAGAATTAGAAATAGGTCAAGCAATATTAGGACATCATCTTTGGCCGAAAAGAGAAGCTGAAATTGAAAATTGTTATAACAAAAAGAAAATAGGATACACAAACATTGGCTTCAACCTAAAATAGGTATAATTTAAAACCACGTAGCAAAATACTCAATACCTTTCGTCCCAATTAGCCTAACACACTCGCTCTCGCACCAATCTCTGAAATCCATGGCCTCTGCATAAAAGTTAAATGCATATGTGATGTCAAATTTTTATGATAAGTGGTTAAAAACAACATATTTCTGTACAAAGACCATTTACTCATCCTAGGATGACTTACCAGAATGCTTGGCCAACGTATCCCTTTTCCCTTTAAGGGAAGACTGAGCGGAGGCAGGAGAGGATGACAGAGTGCGCTCAATAGGTCTGCCACCTACTGACTTCTGTCGGCTTAATGACCCACTTGCAGTTCCTTTAACAGGAGTGGTTTTTGTTCCCCAACCGCCGATGTTTGCTAGAAGCGGGAAATCAGCTCTGTTTACAACACAACATAACAAACATTCATATCCTGTTTAGTGATTACTACTGAATCTCATTAATAAGTCAGCAAGGACAACATTTACTCCTCTCTGTTTGCAAGGATGTATGATTTAATACCAAGTCTGGCTTTTGATAGGATTAAAATGGCAAAAAGAATTCCCATACTGATTCCAATAGTTGGGATAATTATTGTTAAGTTGAAGTCAAAATCTCAATTTTCTTTTTACTAGAAGAAAATCACCCTCTGACCGTAGTACTTAGCTGCTCTGGATAACAAGGTGTTGTAGAACAGGTTAGCTTATTAGTGTGTTATCTTTGTAGGCCAGAATGCAGCTGAAATAACAAGAGATAGACCCTACTTTGAAACTCATCCTAGCAAGTGCAGGACAATACTTGACAAGTAAAACATTTAGTGCATGAGGGTGTGTGTGTGTTTTCTTTTTCTTTTTGAAGAGGGGGTGGGTTGGGGTAGAGAACATACTGCTTTGTTTCTTGCTTTGTCTGATCAATTGGGCCCCAGAATAGGTCATCATCTCCTTTATATTTTGACTGAAAAGATGCATGGGAATTAATCTGGATGGGAGCTACAGCCTTTGATGGTGAAGATGCCGTGATGGACCGTGATGAACCACCACCATGAGTTGACTGACTTTGTTGGGATTTCTGAGGAGTTGGTATTGGATTTGTGGGCTGGACAGAGGAATTCTTCTTCTGCTCCTTTTGGATGTCTCTTAATGATGTGGCTTTAGGAAGTTTCTTAGAATCAGTTGACCAAGCTGGAGCAGGGGAAGGGTTTACTTGCTCCCCTCTCCAAGGAACAAAATCTCCCAAAGAAGGACCTGACGGAATTGAAGGCAATACTTCCTTCTCCAGCTGTGCTGGGCGAGAACTTTTGCCTTTCTCAACAGGACTTGCACTAACAATAGGCACATCAGCAGTACTAAGAGGACCCGACACTTTTGCTCCCGCACCCTTTGCTTTTGCAGACTTTTTCCGACTCTTTTTAGTTTCTTTAGCCTCAATAAAGTTGTCATTATCAATAGGTTCCACATTTGTTGTGGTCACATAGGCAGATGTAAAAATAGTGTCAGGAACATCTGCATCTCTTTCGCTGGATTTTGCCAAACTTTCTTCTGCCAACAGATCATGTAATGGGCTTTTTTTACTCTTTGGATTTGCAGAACCTTCAGGTTTCTCAACAGCTGACTCAGCAATATCTGCATCTCTTTGACTTTCTCTAGAAACTTTGGGTTCTAAACCAACCACAACCCCAGCCCAAGGAGTTGACAAACTCATGGAGTTGACAGAAGAAGTAACCTCTGATACTGCCATTTCAGTTTGTGCCTTCCTCTGTTCTTCCTGTTGGATTTCCAATAATGACTTTGCCTTGAAACCAGGAGCAGGTTTCCAAGATCGTAGTGCAGGCTGTGTAGGTGTGTTCTGCACTGGGAAAGAACCAGAAAGTCTGGACTCACCCTTAAGTTCTGTGGTTTCAACATCAAACGCACCAACATTAGCAGCTGAAGAGCTTTTAGCATAGTGAGAATCCATGGGGACAATGGGGGAAATTCTGGATTTGTTCTCTTCCCTCTTTCCTGTAGAGGTTCCATTAAGGTTATCTCCAGTAGTGTTAGTGTCACCAACAACTGGCTCTTCAATTTCAGATGGTTTCAATTGCACTGAAGAGGAAGCCTTTGCAACCCCCTTTGCTTGGTCAGAAGCTTGTGATTTGCTAGATTTTTGCTTTCTAGACTTCTTTTCCGAAGCTTTTCTTACCTCACGAGCTTCAGCATTCTTAACTTCTCTCACCACAGAAGGCTGATCATTGCTTCTTTCTCTTTCAACTTGCAGTTCATCAATAGCACCAGCAGGTTGAACACCCTCATTAATAGGTGTATCAATTTTACAGGTTCTAGCAGTAGCAATTCCAAGGTGCTCCAAGGTTACACAACTTGAATCATTCACTGGGGTTACAATTGGTACAATATCATCAATCTTCTGAGCATAGTCCAGTGGATGCTCTGCTGTAAGAGCATGACAGTCAGAAGCAAGGAGGGGCTCTTGCACAAGAGAAGCCTCCTGGGAGGATAAGTTCATTTCCAATGAGGGTGAGCTTTCAACAATTGTTGTCACTGGCAAAGACTGTTGGAAGACATTAATCTGTTGTGGTGCATTAGCCCCCCAGCTCTTCTGACGATTGATACTAGCAAACATATGGTGTGGCAGATGCAAAGGAGGTGATTCAGAACTAACAGCATAACCGGTATCCTTGGTAACTTGTGGAGGCAGATTCATGAAGTTATTGGCATGTTTATCTTGGGTGCCTGGAAGTTGTATCTGCGAACCAATCTGAAGCATATCTTGTGATGATGGCTGAAATCGGCTGGGATCCACAGATGTATTCCCTGTTGGCATTGTAGTAGCCTGTAAGTGTCCATAAGAGGGTTCACCAAAACGCTGCTGGGAATGATTTTCTTGCAACACCTGCGAAAGCAATTGTTGTTTCCGTAATAACTGTTGCTGTTCCTCCTGTTTCTGTTGCTGCTTAAGCAACATGATCTTCTCAAGCAGTAACATCTGTTGTGTTGGTACTGGTGTCTGGGGTTGTAGCTGCTGCATCAAATACTGCTGCTGCAACATATTTAGCAGTTGGGAGTCTTGAGATAAACCGGAGGAGATTAACTTTTCAGGTGTTAAAATACCAGACCGGTTATCCATAGTTTGACCGAGCAAACTTGTCAAGGAAGGTGGGGTTGGTGTTTGCAGCCTCTGTTGCTGGATCCCAAAGGGAGGTTGGGTAGGAAAATTTTGAGCATGATGTAACTCAATCTTATTTTGAAGAGGATCCAATGCACCTTGTGCAGGCAAACTTGACCAACTGCCAACAGTATTATTTACCCCAGGAGCAGACCTGTCAGGTAATCCTTGGAGGATGGCCATCAAATCAGCACCTTGTGAATGAGGTGGCTGAAGAGTGTTGTCAGTCAATGATGTGAGGAGCTTTGCATGAGGTGTGGGTGATTCAGAGATGATCTCTGACTTTGAAACCACAGATGCAGCATCTCTCCCCGGCCAATAAGGGTAGGATTTTGGTAATGACCTCTGCTGTTCAAGCGTCATTCTCTTGGCCAAGAGATGGAGATCACTTCCACTTTCTATTCCAGATGCAGGAACGCTACTAGATTTATTTGCAAGATAGCCTTGCAGACCTAAAACAAAACCATACGAGACATATTAAGCTGCCTGTTTGAAAATACTACAAGAAAATTTGAATAAACTGTGGGGAAGAGCTTTATAGATTACAACCCTAGAACACTCTACTTTCAGAGTTCAGCAAACAAAATAATATACTATAATTAAATTAATAATTGTATGTGTCTATGTAAAAAAACCAACCTTGGGATGGACTGCTCATGCTACCAGACATGAGTGACTCCAAAAACCTATTTTCAGCTTCTGCTGTCGGCCTTGGCTCATTTCTGATCATATCAATCTCACTTGCACCAGCATGAACTTTCCCAAAGCTAACAAAATTTGGCCTGCTTGACAGATCTGAGATTTCACCCTGTTTTGGCACACCAAATCCAGGTGGTGGTCGTGCTTTAGCTCGTAAGTGGGGCATTACATCACCAAGTGAGGAAAATGGTGAGTCCTTGGGTGCACTTGCAAGCCGAACTTCCAAATCTATCCCAAAATATCCTGCCTCAAACCAGCCTATGATGTCAATCCCTGAAAAGGGGCCTTGAGTTTCACCTTGGGGATCCTTGTAATGAAGGAGAAGGTCCTCTGGAGCAGGCAGCTTCCTAAGTTCAGGTTCCCTCTCCAAAACTCCAGATGGCTGCCTCTTAAAAATAGGATCCTGACTAAATTGCCAATTTGTTTCATCTCTGGAATAGGCTGAATTCATCACATCACTTTCTCGTTGGTTAATCGTATCTTTCTGTGGAATATCCTTCCAATCATGTGCGACTGTAAGTGATCGTTCTCCCAATGATGAGGCTCGCCGCATGGTGCCAGGATTAATAGAGTTAGTCACTTGTATACTTGATTCCCTACTTATGGGCACCTCTTCAGCCTTTCCTTGAGAACCACTATCATCCATAGCTACAAAAATATAAATGAATAAAAGATCAATTGTCATAGTCAAATAAATGCATATCAAGATAGAGTAGGAGAGTAATATGTCAAATCTACAGAATGCAGTGTAGTGCATTGAATTTCGGACAAAAAAAGGCTGAAATTCAGTGTGAAAAAATCTCAATCACAAATCAAATTAAACTAAACTACCAATCCATTGAACCAACAAATGTTATCCACAATAACTAATTATCTTCCTCCCCATAACAAAAACTCAATTAACCCTTAATCCCCAAGACAAACAGATTCAGGTTGGCTACCTGAATCCTCTTTTCCAACCCATGTAGCAGTAATTCTTCAAAAGAGATAGCAATGAACTATTTCTCATATGGTTCAAAAACTTCAATCGAGAATACTTTTCACAGCCAATGAAATAATTTGCAAGATGGTTGCTGGTGGTATCACCTAATATAGGCTAAACAATTTATGTAATTATACCTTCGGATTTGAATCTATTATCTGGGTATCCCTTATGTTTTTCAAGCAACGAACTCTCCGAGTAATGTGAATAACCACTCTTTGGAATGTCCGCACTTTCCTCTTTAAGATCATCAACAGCAGACGGTAAATCTTCTCTACTGCCTATTTAAACCAATTCCAGCAGAAATTAGACACTACCTCAAAATAAACACAAACTTAAAGCAGTAATATATCTTGAACTGGTTGAATACCAATCTTGTTTCGTCTTGAATGAGTAAACTCTATAGAGTTCCGGCCAACAGGCCCATCTTTAGGCATCTGAGGAGCACCACTACTTGTTATGTCCCCTTTGTCAATTCCCTTCAGAACAACCTATCGAAAAGGCAATAATATCAACAGCCAAGTCTAAATGAAAGTTCACCATCATAGTACATAAAAAAAAAAAAAGAAATTACCATTTCGTCAGAATTAGGAGCATAAAGAGCTAGAGGTTCCAACGGTTCATCCTGTGTAAGAGAAGGCACTGATACAAGCTCTTCTAAGAGTTTTTGATAAATACTCATGTCAGTCCTCCTATATAACTCAAGCAATTTTGTCCTACTATATCTTAAAGGAGATGGCTCTCCATGGTCAATTTCACCCTTGTCCGATATGGCTCCCAGAGATTGACGATGAGAAGGTACACTAGCCCCTGAGTTTCCACCAGAACTTCCCCTTCCACGGCCAGCAGAAAATGTTGAAGGGTGGTTTTCTCCACGTCCCCGGCCGTAGGAAAACGTGGGAACCTGCTTGCTTGGAGTTAGTGTTTGGTGATGAGGAGGCTCTCCCCTTCCTCGACTTTGAGAAGAGGTGGATCTCCATGGGCGATAGTGATCCCCCTCCCTCTCATCCTTCCCGTGACTGGAAAGATGAGACAACCCTTTGTCAAGAGGCATATCACCATCTCTGCCTGAGTCTGTCCACTTGTCACGCGAGCTTTCAGTGTTTTTATCATCAGGCCCCCAGCGTGTGTTCCATTTGCTCTCACGCCGTTGATCATAATTTGAGTCCTTGTTACCTGAATCAGTCCACCGCTCAGAGGGCACACGGCGTGCTTCTCCAAATTGTCTTGAAGGCAAGTTATCTGCCCATCGATCCACCCTACGGGTGTCGCGGAGCTCTTTATCTCCATCCTTCCAATGATCTTTGCGCACAGATGAATGTGTGTCTCGTTCTTCATCGCGCCAGCGGTCTCGGCGACCAGTTTCCATTTCAAGTAAGGATGGCCTGAAAACACCCTTCTTCTTCAGGGTATCATGCATCTCCTCACCATTTTCGGATGGCTTCATGGCAGCAGAGCGACTTCCATGAGCTGAATAAGGGGCAGGATGACTTTCCTGTATAGATAATTGAAAATTAAGGGGGGAAAAGAAGCACCTCCAAGACAGTAAGAGTATTAAACATAACACTAACTAATTCTTGAGGTGAGAACAGTATGTTGATAGAAAGAGGGACAAAGCATTCAGACAACATAAAACCCAAGTTTATGAATGAACAAGAACACCATGAGTAAAATAACAGAAATATATAGCCAAAAGGCCCAAAACAACAACAATAATAACATACCACAGTTCCTACTCCAGGCTTACTCTCCCCCGGCTTTGGCAGAAGCCACTGAGGTGAAAGCGGAATAGGATTGTCAGATCCCTGAACATCTGCATAAATCAAACAGAAGCATCAGTAACATGGCATGTATTCAAAGCAAGTATTTGTAACTAAAATGCTTAAAGTCGCATTTAATGATAATGCACAACAGGTACACAAGCAATGCAAGTGCTGAATTTTGTAAAAAGCACGTTTTCTGAGAAATAACCGAACTTGCCACTTGAAACTACCAAATTGATTTAACATTGAATAAGAAAAACAAAAGCGTTAAGAGTAGAGAGACATGATTTGTGAAGTCTCAATTGACTTTCAAATGCAGCATTGCAAACTAATTATAAACCAAATAGATGTCTCAGTAAAAGCTATTCACAAAGCAGTTAACAAGACAAAAATTAAACAAACAATTGTGAGTAAAAAAAAAGTTTAAGTTGCCATTGATCAAAGGAATAAAAAATAATGCAAATTTCTATACAATTAATCACATAAATCTTAGCATAAAAATAAGTAGTTGAATGTAATGACTGTAACAAAATTGTGCAAGAAATGAAATCGAAAAAGTAAGCCCAATAATTGCCTTTTCAAGTAACATCGGTATGTCGTCATCACATCGCACTTTTCAAATTGAAAATAATTTTTAAAAATATATATTTTTCCAGTTCGGTAACGAAAGTGCGCCGCATTAGTGACCAGTTTAAAACTATCTTCATTTCTCCTCTTCACATTTCAATAACCAAACGGCACTAGAAATGACACCATAGAAACAAAAATATGAACAGAAGCCTTCCATTTCCAAATGATAAACCAAAAACCCTAACTTCGAAACAACAAAATCAATAAATAAATAATAAAAAAAACCCAGCAATCTTGCAAAACCACTGAATCTACAATAATGCTTCAATAACACAACGAAATTAGCAAAAAAAGAGCAGGAAATGGTCTGAGCTAGGGTTCTACAGAGACGAACGAAAGAAGCCGTCAATCCTTAATGAGAGAAGAGGAAAGGGAAACGCCGATATCAAATACCTTTGGGAATTGGGTGGGGAGGGTTGACGGTGAGGTGGGGACGGGAATCGGAGGCAGAACTATGAGCCATGGATGATCGGTGAAACTTCAAAGTGCGAAAGAGAGAAGAATTTTTGTGGATTTTTATTCTTTTCCTTTAAGTGCTTTTTTTTGGTTGCGCTAAGCGAGGTGAGAAAAAAAAAATCCTAATGTGAAGAGAAGGGGGAAATATAAGTTAGGTGAAAAAAACAAATTATTAGAAAAAAGTGGTAAAAAGATAAAAATTATGGAGGGATAGGTTACGGCTTACGTTAGTGAGAAGAGGGTAATTTGTTGTCCAACTATAGTTACGGTTGGACGGATTCTTAAGATTATCCGGTGGATAATATAGACGCTCTTTTCAATGTGCGTGCAAATCACGGTTTCGGAATAAGTGTTTCAGTGGCTTGCACGCGAGTTTGTGATGAGGGGGGAGAAAAGAAAGCTTTTATCTGTTTTCGATTCTAACCTAGTTTAGTATTGTTGCGATTTGAAAAACTCGGTTTGAGAAAAGTGTATTTTAAAAATGCTGTAAAAGATTATTGTGAAAAAATGTGATTTGAAACTTTTTAACGTTTAACATTGCTGTGAAAAAATACTAATTAAAATGACTAAAAAAGATATAATATTTAAAAGTACAGAATAAATCATTTTTAATATTAGTAAATTATTAAAATGTATAAAAAATAATTGTGTGACTTAATAATACAAATTTATACAAAAATAAAATTTTCAAATTTTATTAAAAAATTAAATTATTTAAAATTAAAAAATAAACAGTTATATCATCTTCATATTTTTATTTTAAGTTAAAAAAAATCAATAATATATAATTTTATATACTTAGAAAAAAAAATTATTCAAAAAATAAACAAAATTAACAAGGGGATAGTTTTGTCATAATTTTTTAATAGAAAGGGTATTTGGTAATTTTTTTCCCAAACCATGGTTTGCAAATCACAAAAGCCTCATTTTTTTGGCTTTTAGGTTTGGTTCAAAATCAACGTTCAAAAAGTGCTTTCACAAAAAAGGTTAATTATTTAGCATTGCTTGGCTGTCAAAACGAGCGTTCCGACAGCCAAAAGCAATGCTAAACGCAACCTTGATCGGTGCGACTGTAGCAAGTTAGGGTAGAAATATGGTACAACATGAAGGCATGTCGTTTTAAAGGTAAAGGAGTACGAAATGTAAACTTGCTCCGAATTTTTCGTAATCTTTATTTTTTTTTAAGATTATTAATATATCTTTAACCTCAAACACTTATCTGTCTAATTTATCGGAAAAAATATTACACGTTTAAATTTTTCCGAACTCACAATTTTTAAAAATTTATCCAATAATCATGTCAATTGACTTCGTAATCCTAATTAATTACGAGATTTAATACTAAACAATAAACAAATGATGATTAAGATAGTTTTTGAGTAAAACTTTGGACTGTATTTTTCGTTTTTAAGAGTTTTTTATTTTTCTCCATTTTAACTAATTAAAAAAAAATGGAAAGTACACAAATATCTTTGATATCTTATTTGTTTAAGTAATTTTTTGAAGCAAAAAAGTGTTCAAAATTAAAATTTCTACCTCTAGATCCGTGTGACATGTGTTCCAAGAAAATGCAATTATGCAAATGAATAGAATTAGAGAGTTTCAAATCTAATTCTCTTACAATATTATACTAATTACTAGAAAATTGAAAGAAAAAAAACAAGATAAAGTTAAAACATTGGGCTGCGAGGTTGGGGTCTTATACCCAAAAACAAAATCTACTGTTTTGGGCTTAAATGGATGGCCAGGCCGCATTGGAGTTATTGGATACAAAATATAAAAATAAGAAATAAAAGACATTGTTTGCAGTTCAGAGTTCAGACATACCAGCTTCAGGTAGACCTGCTCACGAGTCGGGTCTGGATAGAAAATTTTTGTTTCGGTCCGATTCGGAACAGTATTTTTGTATTAAAATAATATTATTTAATTTAATTTTAATTATAAACATATAAAAATATTAATAAAAAATAATTTTTTTATTTTTTAAATGTAATGAACAGTGCTCACGGGTCGACGGGCAAAAACTTTGAAAAAAATTCAGCTCTGGCCCGGTCCGACCTATGAGCACCTCTAGCTCCACCAGGGCATATGAACCATCAAGTTTCCAGGACTTAACACGTTCTAGAATGTCATTGTTATGATCATAAATTTTGCCTCTTACTGATGAAAATTATGTTGTTATGGGATGTTTGATATAAAATTGACCAGATTCCAACTTGGCAAGAACTTAAAACTTGATATATTTTGTGCTATCAATTTCTAAATGCTTATTCTTGTAGTTATGCTGATTATTATGTCCTTAACTAGACATATAGAAAGCAATAATAATCCTCATCAAGGTCCCTCTCATGTCCTGAAAGATCCCTGCATTCATCTCTTTATAATTTAAAGAAAAATTTTACTAATGAAGTTCTTTCTAAAATTTATTTATCGACATAGTTATCTTATAAGGCGAAAAAGAAAAAAGACATTCATTTTTATCTATGTTACTCGAATTCGGGTGTGAGTGTCAGATACAAATAAGTTCAATTTTTTTTTAAGATTTTCATGTATTTGAAAGATCAAATCCCCGTATCCATGTCTGGATATACGTCGGACACGGGAGCAACATAGATTTTTACTACTGATAGAGGAAGAAAAGAAACTCTAATTTGAACCAACAACTAAGAACTACCATCCATTGTATCCGGTAAATAAAAAACCGGACCGGACAGGCCGGTCGGATCGGTTGAACCGGGAACCGGTGGCCTATCAGGTCCGGTAGGTGTAATAAAACCGGATGTGATCGAACTGGTCAAAAACCGGTTTAACTGGTCAAAAACCGGTTAAAAAATCGGAAAAAACCGGTAAAAAATCGTAAAAAAGGGGAAAAAACCATTTTTTAATTATTTTTTTCAAAATTATTTTTTGTAATTGATGAGATTTGAACCCATAACCTCTTAGAAATATATTAAAAACTATAATACTAAGCTAAATACTTATTTTTATTTATTATTTACTATATTTAATATTTATTTAACATTAAAAATATTTAAAAATCTTATTTAAAGTGTCCAACCGATTCAACCGATCCGGTTGAACCGAAAACCGAAAGTCACACCGGTTTAACCTCCGGTCCGATTTTTTCAACCTTGATTGTATATTTCTAATTAAAGGGATATCTCTTCCTTCTGTTGATATCGAGAGTGATTCTTTTGATTCCATTGCCTGCCATAGATCAAAACTCTTCTTCCCTTCATTCTCAAAAGCTTGATTTCTTGAATGATTGAGCATATGCTTTGGTCCAACATATATACAAACAAGAAATAGAAATGAGCTCTAATTATATTGTTAATCCATTTTCATACTGATGCTTCAAAATTGACAATTCTTCTTGCTGCAATGCCTGATGTATCCACTGTAGTGAATAGTTTAGGCACAGACATACCCCCAGAGATAACAATTTCTGCAGCAAAAAAGAGAACCAAAATTTAAATCACCACAATATATAACAATAAAGGATGTTTCAGTCTTAGTTTTGAGTTTGAGTTTTATACCTATCCCTTCTCGAACTGATAAATTGGGCCTCAAAATATCCCTTGAACTAATGAGAAATATATCACCAAGATAAAGATGATTTGTGGGAACATAAACACAGCAAAGTTCCTCTTCACCTATACCCTTCTGAAGAACAACTGTAGAAGTAATGAAGCCAAACATATATTGCCCCCTACGGGGATGCCTTATGATCGCAACTTCTTTGAAAGCTTTAGAATTCTGATCTGCAAAGTGGTTTTTCGTGCTGTTTTTGAGTTAGTTTTGGAAGCTGACTGCAGCCATTAAAATATGTAGAAAGAATTTAATTACCTGGTGATATTGCAGAACTTATTTGCTTTGAGGCAGAATAAATATAGCTCACAAATGGCATCTTCTTGATGAACCATTCACCAAGAGTAAGAACTGAAGCCCCCCACCATGATGACATGAAAACGCCTACTAAAAAGATAAAAGTGATGGACGTAGCAAATCCTAGACCTGCATCATGTTAATTTTCCAAATCATTCAAACCAGCAAACACTAAAACAACAGGTGCCAATGAAGTAAAAGCAAAGATTTATATAATTTGACATCTGAAAATGTTAGATTAGTTAAAACTTAAAAGGTTAGTCATGCCTTCTGATGCTTCAGATAAAAGAAAATGGCAATGCTTCTCCGAATTCCTTTAGATAACGAAGATCTGATTCTAAGTTATGTTTCAGGAAGGATCCGATCGAGTTTTATAGGTATACCACCATGGGATAGAGTCAACATTGAAGAATGTTATTCTGCAGTTACAAGGCCTTGTAACAAATGAGTAAAAGCTAAAAGATGATCCAAAGAAAAGGCAGGTTATTCTGCTTACCAAAAATATTGATGCCTAGATGATTATAGACTGGGGAGAAGAAACTATCAACGAAATGAACAAAACCCCAAGTAACATAGAATGTAATGGCTAGTGGAAGAAGTATGACACTGCAAAGTAATAATATCACATTTCATCACAAGACAATCCAAAGAATCTCAATTATTTTTACCATGAAATCATAGATATGAACAAAATGCAAACAAACTGTTAACTTTCAACATGAAAAGTTTTGAATGTATGTGGTTTTAGTGTCTGTATTAACAGTTGAAGTGCCATGAAAACAGCAAAAAAGTAGCAATATTGTTGAAGATGAAAAGGACTTACCATCCTGTCATAAACTTTTTCCAAGTCCAGCTGCGGATTACTTTTAAAAATGCCTATGCCAAGAATGCAAAAAGAAAATTAAACTCTAGTCACAAACAAGAAGCTGTAAAGAGTTTTCTGTCTGATTCTGATATATTCATAGGACAGTGTTGTCTATACTTTTGGTTTAAGTTTGCCCTTTTTCATCTTTAAATTTTCCCATCATTCTCTCTCGTAACCTTTCATAAATGGATCTAAGTAGAACTAAAGAAATATAAAACAAATCATCATCTTTGGGTCATTGCATGCATGCCCTTTTAGCCAGAGTTTTAAAATGCGGGATCGCATCGCATTTTATAGCGATATTATTAAATTCATTGAAACACAATTAAATTTACGTTCGCGACAACCGCGACGCATTCGTTCGTAAAACCCACAACCGCGACACCGCAACCGCATCAGCCACCAAATCTGCTACCCGATTTAAAACTATGCTTTTACCAATATTCCAAGTTGAGAATACGCAAGAAAGAAGAAGGGAATGAATGAATGAGGAAGGTAAAGAAAGGCACCTCGCGGCCATGGGAGGACGCATTAGGGGCGGAGGATTTGGAGCCTCCATTTTCAGAGATTATTGCGACTGGGATAAGCAGCTCTCGATCTCTATCCCTTTCTCTCGTTCCCATTCTATTCCTTTTTGGCTCCTTCTATGTTTCTCTTTCTCTTCCCTCGAGCGAGTATAACGAACGATCGGATCAAGGTAGTTAGGATTACTAGGAAATATGTAAACCGAAAAATAAATTGAACGAAACTCGTGGGTTTGACTCAGCTTGCTTCGTTGTTATAATATTTTGTTTCATTGAACGACGTAGTCGAAGGCTTGAAGCTTAACAAGCAACATATATGAATTATGAAATGAGACAAGTAATGATTAATTGTACCGTAAAGCAAAAGGTTCTACTTTAAGAAATTTAAACTTACTTGGGTTAATTGTTGGAAGAAAACATGGCTGTTTGTGAGAAAATCACAGTTCCATGGATTCCGACCAGCAGTTTGATAGAAGAGATTCATGGCATATGCAGCGGCCAGCACGTGCTGCTATTATATTTGCTTCAAAACAAGCCCCTCCGGGTTCAATTGGACTACGTTGGCTACTATCCAAAATAATCCTTATATTATAATTGGGTGTCAAAATTGTCCATGGGCCGGATGAGTCATCCAACCCGACAAGTCCGACCTGAAATGATAGGGGTGTGCAAATTTTTGGTTATCCGAAAAAACCGATCGAATTTGGTTAATTCGGTTCAATTTGTTCGGTTTATTCAATTATTTAGTTGGTTTATTCGGTCGGTTTGTGTTTTTTATTTTTAAACCGAACCGGTCGAACAAACCGACAAGGATCGGTCCTTTTTTAAGATGGATCAATCATTTTTAAGAGGGATTAATCTTTTTGTGTAAAAATCTTGACGGACTTGTGCGAGTCAAGGCAATGTCCTTATATAACCAGGCTGGATTTGGACATAACAGTTTCCCTATATTTCGGGTCGGACCGAGCGTGAACAATCACAAAACTCCTTAATAGATACTCTGCTTGAGCCCGATCCAAACCCAACTTGATCTATAAACAGATCTAGTAATGATGCTTTTCCTAGAATTCTTGATTATGAGTATTTATAAAATAAAACTAAGCCATGGACAAGGCAACATCCACATATGGAAAGTGAACAAAGAAACAAGAATTGCCTAAAGGACAACCCATGCCATAGCTCTCCCTTTTTTTACATATAAAATGAAAGAAGAAATTATTGGAGGCCTGGAAAATATTGATGAAATGCAGAATACTGACATAATTATAACTGCAATTTCATGCATATGAGGCATCCACTAGTATTTAAAATACAACTTTTATTACTCAAACTCAAACTCAAACTCAATTAACAATTTAACTTATCCAACTTAACCCAACCCAAAATAAACTAACCCAACCCAACCAAATCCAACAACCCATAATCCAAACAACTAAACCAGAAAAACCGATCGAACGAACTGATTAAGTTCGGTTCGATTAGTCCGATTTTAAGATGTATTTCTATTCGGTCGGTTTTAATGATTAATTTGGTTTAATCAATTTTCGAGATTTTAGAACTGAACCAATCGAATGTTCACTCCTATGAATTGAACCGGATTTGAACAATGATTTTTTATCCGAATAGACTTTTTCTAATTCGAATTACTATTTATTTAATAAAAATATTTTTTTATATAAATATTAATTTAAAATAATATTTTAATATTTTTTAAATAATAAAAAAATTCGGACATGATCCGACCGGAGTCGGGCCGGCTTTAAACAATCAAAATTAAAATTTTCTGGGTCTTTAGCCGGCCAAGAACACCTCTAAGTGTCGATTACATCCGAAACCTGATATGGTTCAGCCCAATCTCGTCATTTCGCCTAGTGCCTGGCAGGCCAAATATTATATTTTCCGAGCCCAAACATGAAAAATATCCTTCACCAGAAAAACTTGGCGATTAAAAGCCTCCAACAAGGCTCAGCATCTAGAACCTTATTCTTCGCTAATAACAAGAGTCATTCAGGCCTTGCTTGTCCTATGCCACAGACAACCAAAATCCACTTTGAAAAAGTGTCGCACAAATCCAGCTGTTTATCTCATCAATTATCCAGAACCTTCTTGTTCTACAATTGTTGGGCCCACCTTCACCTCTCCATGCTGAATTACAACTTGTAAAATATCAGTTTCAAACATGACAGACATTTAGTTTATACAGTAAATTCACATACATCCAATACAGTCAGCAATTAATATTGCGTCTATTTTGAATGAATGATAAAATTATTTTTGATAAAATTAAAAATAATGATAGAAATAAAATTAGTTAATATAATTGTGAGATTAAAATTAGTAGTGTGATTAGAATATGTGTTTGAATTTAAAAATAACGGTGACGGTAAAATTAGAATGAAAATGAATATTAAGGACATTAATGTAAGAATGTTTTAATAAATTATCTTTATATATATTAATTATGTTTAAGATTTAAAAATTAAACATATATTATTTTATATATTTAAATAAATACTTTAATTAATTAGCTAATAATTATTTAATTATATAAATTTATTTATTATATTAAATGAATAAATAAGTTAAAAATTAATAAAATAAAAACAAAATAATTGAACTTTTTTAAATAAAAAATGAATTTAAAAATTTTTAGTAAAATAAAAAATAAATTTTAAAAATTTTGGTAAAAAAATTTATTTATTATATAATTATATATATTTATTTATCATTTTAAATAAATAAATAATCTTAAATAAAAAATAATAAAAAAAAAAAAAGCTCTCTGGTTGGAGCAATGGCACGGTGGAAAGAGTTTCACCGTGCCATCCCCTCTTATCCAAACAGGGGGCAATGTGTTTAGACCCCAAAAAGGATCCAAAACACACTACACAGTGCATAATCGATGTGCCAAATGAAGCCATATATAGATGAAGTAAAAGCTGGCTTAAAATAAGAGAAATCATAGATACTGAAATTCAATGACTCTTCTTTATCTTTTCTCTAAATATCCTCTAAATTTTTACTTACTTAAATATCGGAATATGTTCTAGAGACATAACTTAAATGTTTCTGTGACGTTTTTGTCTTTACGGATAGCTCATAACCTTTGCCTAACAACCAAGGTAATCAGTACTATACCAGTGGACGTATCATTTTTGTTCTGGTACTGGTACGTACCGATACTAGTGTGTTTCGGCGTACCGTTTCGGGTTTACTGGTATTTTTCAAATATTTTTTCATATATCTATATGTATAACCTATTTTCAAATTTTTTAATAAAATATAGATTATATATACATGCAAATGTACATCCATTACATGCATATATATGTTTTTATGCAAATATAAATTTTAAATATTTAATATCTAAAATTTTTAAATATCAAATAGGTAAAATAAATATTAAAATGTTAAAAAATATAATAAATTATTATTAATTATGTTCAATAAACTAATTTAATGAATATATATATTTTTAAATATAATTATGAAAAAAAATAAAAAATGATCACGACACAAAAAATATTAAATTTGGTTTACAAAATCACATAAGTGAATTTAAAAAAAATTAAAAAATTAAAAATCTTGTACGGATCGATACGGACCGATATTGATCCTACCGGCCGGTACCAAAACTGAAACGAAACTAAAAATTGTTTATACCGATTTAGTTAAAAACTGAAACGTATCTATCGATATTACCGATACCGAAACGGTACAAACACCATGCTAACAACCCCTAAAGATTTTATCTACTCCACTAATCAAAGGACCTCTAAACAATAAAAAACATTATTGGTTTTATTTTTAATTTTCATATTTTGGTTGACAAGAAGTTTCGGGGAACTTTCATTATCTGTTAAAAGTCTTGAAAAATCTTAGCAAGTGTGACCCAAACTTAACTGAGTTGACTTGAAATCGGCTGAGCAAATTCAGTTGTGATTTGGGATACTTTATAATCACCGTGTCATGGCTTTGACCAGGTCAGCGGTTGACTTTCTCTGGTTTTTGTTCATTAACTGAATCAAATATCCAATTTCTAAAGGAGATAATATAGAAACTTCTTTGCGTTTATTAAAACCATGTGGACGCTTTCTGAACCCCTTTTTTTGACTAACTGAAAAATTGGAACCCTTGGGATTTTGAATCTAATTTCCTAACGCCGACAATCAAATCTTTGACAAGAGCTTAAGATAACATGAATGTAATAAAGTGGTGCAAAGTTAGATAGTCAACGACAAGGTGACAATAATTAAGAGAAAATTTAGGAGGAAAATGGTAAAAAGTCAAATTAAGCACAAAAAAAATTGTTGAGTTTTTCTTTTTGGTGGTTGAATTGAGTAAATTTTTTGATTTATTAGGTTAAGGTTGGTAAAACTTTGCAAAGACAGAAAACTGTCAACATAAGAATTATGTTTTCGAGATATGCTTTAATGTTTAAATCAGTAAATTTTAAAAGAATAACAAGGAGAAGGCAGAACCTCAGTATGTTTAGATTTCTCTTTTCTCAAGTCAGTTTTTACTGTCTATTTATACTTGATTGAACAGATGTAAATTAGGTATCTTCTGAATTTGAAGTTATTGGACAACTCAGGTGTCTTACATGTAGGGATCTAATGAGAAAGAATTGTATGAAACAGTTACTCCACGTCAGTATATATCATTTTCATTTAAATCATGTCACGTAATCATATTTTAAGAAAAAATTAATTATTTATTACACATTAAATGTAATAATTAAATGATTCAACAATTCATTAATGATTGTTGTAATAAATAATTGACTTTTTTTTAAATATGATTACGTGACATGATTTAAATGAAAAAAATATATGCTGACGTGGAGTAACCGTTTCATACAATTCTTTTCTCGGAGTCAATTATGGGACCAACATAATTACAGTTCCAAAGGTTTATATAGGGGTCATCACCTACCCCATTTGCATGCATGAATCATGCAAAAAAGCATCACGACATTGGAAAAATTGCAAGAAGAAAATAATTTAATTATAGAAAAAGTATATATATACATCAAATAGGAAACGTATGGTCAATTCTAGATTGGTGGCTGTATGAAACGCGTTTGACTTATGAATTAATTTGCATTCAAACGTTTTTCTTAACCCTTGAAAACAATCAGAAACGTCCATTTATAAATAAACAAATTTGTATTGAACTATATTATTAATTTTATCCTTGTTGAACAACATGTGTAACTCACAGAAAGCAATTAGTTGGAGTGGGTTTTTGTTTTTTTCTAATGTTCAACAAAATACGGGTTAAAAAAATGCTTCAAGTACATATATTATAGTACAATATTAAAAAAATGCTTCAATTACATATATATATATATATAGTACAATATTATGATTCTAGAGACTCGCTAGAGACAGGATTGAGATTATACAATACAATTAGTGCAAATGTAAGAGGTTGTTGAGGTTTAAAAGTCCAAATACATAAAACATACATATGTTATCTCATATAAAAAATAATAATTTAACATCTATCAATCAAACAATTATATGAAATTCAAATATAAAAGATTACCTATGGTACAAACTTTAGAATTTTTTAAACTTTCCTCAAACTTTAAATTTAGTTTACACTTTTAGCTTACCTTTTTACTTATTCAGACAATGATTTATTTAAGTATCGGAACGAGCTCATAATTTTAAACTCTAGTGTCCTTTTAATCAATTTTTGTGATCAATAGATCCAATTCACTTTACGTCCGACAATTCCTCTAAACCCAAGTAAACTTCAACAAGAGAAATAATAGAATAAAATGGATTTGGAGGATTCAATAGTTTGAGAGGCCAGAGAAGAAATTTGCCTCTTTCTCCAAGATGTTAGTTAGGGATTAATTTGGATAAGATACTGTTAATACAACTAGAGAAACAAATCATCCGAGTTGCAATGGACAAAAAAGAATAAAGGGGCACATCAATTAGCAATAGATATTGTTGTCACAAATAGCTTTGATTGCTCAAATTTGGGGCCTAAAGGAAAGGTTTGAGGCTCATCCAAGAAATTAAATTTTCATTATGTAATTGTACTTGAACTTGACTGAGGTGTTAATTAAGAACTTGTTCGTGAAGCCAGCTTTGGAGCCTCGGGTTTTTTCTTTTTGCGTCGGTCGTTGAGATAGGTTTTTTTTTTTTTTTAATTTTATAAAAGAAATCGTAATTTAAGAATAGAGAAATGAATTGTAGATATTGAAATTCGAATTTTTAAATTTATTGAATGTCATTTTATAAGAATGGTTACATGAACCAACCGAATTAAATCCGAATTTAAAATTAGCTTTTGAAATGGTACATAATCTAAAATATTATGTGTCAATATTCCAATCAAAATCCAAAGTGATGCAGCTAATGACACCCCAACGTAACGGAAAAGAAATCTTTTGCCCTCATTTCCTTGTCCCTACCCGTGTCCCCACCCTCGTAATGAGTGGCGAGTACGTTTTTTCGGTGTCGTTTTTTTCCTCGTTTGTTTTTAACTGTTTAACGGGAGTTACGAAATACAAATACGACTATTCAGTATTTTACCGATGATCGAATAGGCGAATTCCACGATACAATCTCCTTTATTTGCATCGTCTTTTTATTTGTGTTTTTTTTTTCAAATGAAATCGGTTTTTTTATTAGATAAAAAATCGGGTCAAACATTAAAATCGAACATATATGAAAAAAAAAAATGCGCGACTTATTTCGAAAATGAGAACACAAATAAAAGTAAGAAAATAAAGACATAAGATTTGAATTCAACGTGACGGCTCCCGCATTCAATCTATAATGGATTTGTGGGCACTAAGTTTAGGCTTTGGTGCACCATAAAAAGTGACCGAAAAGAAATGTCATACCCACCTTATACAGCCGCCTATTTCATATAATTATGCCACTTGCACTTCCATTTTCCCATCAAATTTATATTTTTCTCAAATTTGTTTTTTGGTTGAAATTGATTATACTTGAAATTAATCGGTTTAAATATAAAAAATATCTCAAATTAAAATTAAATAATTATTTAAATCTTTATCGTTTTATTATAATTAATTGAATCTTCAAAATTTTTTTTTATCCAATTAAATTTTCGATTGAATGAAAATTAATAATTACGGTTTATAAATTTCCATTCAATTAAAGCTCAATTCTTTAAGCGGAAACAAATATGGATAGTTATTGCTAATTATTAGGTGGCAGACAATGAAGAAAGCCATTGATCAATTCTTAGAAAACGTTGTTGGCAAACAGTAAAGTCAAAAGCGCTTTATCCTTGTTGAGAAATCTGCATATTTTCCTTAGTTCTGTTTAGATTTTTATACAATTTTCTTAAGCAAGATCCTTGATTACAACTTATCCCCAAATTTCCATAGCATAAAAAGAAAAAGAGGAAAACAATATAGAGGCAATTCAACTATTGGCAAAAACTTTAATGTAAGAAAAACTAGTTACAATTCTCAGAGTGGTAGAGAAGTCTATATAAATACTAAATCAAAGATTTCTATTTGGAAGAATTTTTTTAAAAAAAGAACCAAAGAAATAATTAAAGCTATATCCACTTTAGACCCATTCAATTAGAATGTATCTAAAGGTGTTTTTATCGTATAAGAAATTAATTCTCTAGAAATCATTGAACTTGAAAAGGTATTTAAGCTTTTGTTAAAAGTTCTCTTTATGGAATTCGAACTTTGTGGAGGTCTTGTGGGAAAAGTCCAAAGCTAATTGTCTTAGCTCTTTGGTTAGTGCGGGTGCCCCACAGTAGAAAACTCCTGCAATATCATTAAATTCATATTATTCATTGATGGAAAAGTAAGGGTTAAGTAAAGAAAATACTCAACAATAATATTAGTTAATTAACAATGGCCGACTGGCCGTAGTTGAGGTGCTCATAGACCGGATTGCGATTCAGAATATTTTTATTTTCTTTATCCGGATTGACTTAAATTATTGTTCATCTCTTAATAAAAAAATATTTTTTTATTAATTTTTATATATTTTATAATTAAATTTAAAAAAAAAAATTATTTTAATATATAAACAGTGATCTTGGCTAAGCAAAGCCGATCCGGATCAAAATATTTTCGCCTATGTCCTCCCTATACGGGTCAGATATGCCGGACCGAGCGGGCTGCCCGGTCCGTAAGCAAATCTAGCCGTAGATAGACAAAAAAGAGGGGGTAGGTGTAAGTGAAAACTGACCAATTCTAGCGTCAGGATGATGTTGAGCAATCTTCTTGTAGACTTGACGCCAATTTGGCTTGGCGAAGTGGGATTTGACACGAGTTCCTGAGACAACATCGACGCCGTTTTTGGCATGGTGAAGCGACTGAAGCATTGTTATGAGAGCTGATCTGGCGTCTCCTTCCTCGTACACACTGGTGCAATAGTTGTGAAGCTCGATCACCCTTTTCTCATCCATTTCAGCTACTTCGTTCATTATTCCTTTGAACCACTCGAACGAGCCTTGCTCCCTTGTTACCCAGTAGAAGTAGGCTTTCATTGTCTTAAACCCTTTGTTGTTCTTGTTCTTATTGTTATTGTAATTCCCATTCTCCAAGGCAGATCCTGGAATCGAATCCTCTTCCATTTTCATGTTGTTTATGATGTCTTTTACAATGCTTATCATTGGGGTGGCACCAATTCCAAGCCCCACAAGGAGAACCACATCGTATTTCTTGTAATCCTGTGCTGGAGCTCCGTATGGACCGTCGATCAAAATCTTTGGGAAGCTGTACATCAATTAATACAATATCGATCGTCACAAGAAAGCAAAGACCAAAAACCTATAAAAGTCTACTATCTATGTTGCTCCGACTCTTCATTTTTCTTGAAGTATTCGTGTCGACATCCGTGTCCAACGCATATCTGGACATGGGTATGGAAAAAATTGAACATACCCGTGTCAGACACATATCTGTGTACGACACTCACACCCGAGTCCGAGTAACATAGTCTACCATTCTTGTTGGTTCCTAAAATAACTTGAATAAGAGGATGAGGAAATTTAACCTAGCGTTGGTTCCTTCTGCCCTGAGCAATCCGCTCTTCCCAGCAGCTGGAGGCTGACAAACCTGTTTAGAATCAGATACAAGCAAAAACTAATAAGGCACTTGATTTCAGTAATTCAGGTTTTAATTAACTTAGAGGAGACAAGCAAAGCAAGATTAACCAACCTCAGAGAAAACAGTTTTGAGTTGCCTTGTCCAATCACCCAGAGTTCGAATATGAACGCTAAGGTAGTCATCTCCTGGTGCTGAAGTGATGGAGAATGGATGCCTGCAATTTCCAATGGTTGGTTTGGTTAAAAATAAAATAAATTGCAGAATTGGAAGCAAAAACGTGATTATGAAGTGAGAGCTATTTGAATGAAGATCAAAATGTACATATATACCACTCAAATTGGGAGACTGCAGAGCAATTGACAAACATGTATTGCCCACTTTTATATTTGAATCCTTGGGGTTTTGACATGTGCAATGACAATACATTTCCGGGATATACAGCAACCTTCCATATTTGTAAAGAAAGAACAAAAAAACATATCAGAATTATGTTTCAAAGAAATATGAACACTTTTACTGCCATTGGGTGGAATTTATACCTTGAGAATTTTAACTGCCTTGATACTTGATCTAAATGCTCGAGTCAACCTTTCGCAGGCGTAAAGAATAACAGGCACTGCTAGATACATCCATGTCTGCAATTAAGGTTGTGGAGATTGACTACTGTCAACGAAATTGAACTAAATGATATATGCAATGAATTAAGATCGAGGGAGCAGAAATGAGAAGAAAGAGATGAAGGAGGCAAAAGCTTACCGTTTTCTGATACCATTTCTTGGTGAGGTAAAGGTAAATGCCATGAACAATTAGGAGAGTGTAGACAATAACAAAAAGGTGATGGGAATACCAAAATGCGTTAAATCCAGTGAGCTTTTTAAGGAACTTGGGAAGGTTCAGCTTGTTTCGCCTGAACCAAGGAGTTGCAAGTGTGAAGGCTATGGCCATTAGCACCACCATTATAATGCCTGTTATACCTTCTACTCCCTTTACAAACCACCAGTAGTTTGGTGGTTGCTCCTCCCCAAAGAAAGGTTCCATTGGCTCATATTCTTCTTCAGTGGCAGCAAGAAGCCGCGGGAAATCACAGGTTAAATGGGCACCTGCGTGTAGGATCACCCCAATGGTGATTCCAACTGCAATAACCTGAATATCACGAGGCTCAAGTTAAATTTTCACTATTCCAGAAAGTAACAGAAGATTTTCATTAGATAATATTGAGCATTATGTAGCTATGTTGCTCCGACTCTTCATTGTTTTTGAAGTATTTGTGTCCGACACTCGTATCCGATGCATATCCGGACATGGGTATAGAGATATGACCCTCCAAATACCCTCAAAATACATGGAAATTTTAGAAAAAATTGAACATACTCGTGTTGGACACATACCCGAGTCCGACACTCGGACCCGAGGTCCGAGTAACATAGTCATATGTAGAAGAAGTTGCTTGTTAATAGTATCACTTACCTTGTGGAAATTCAAATTGTCATCAAAAGGAACAGCAACACCCAATTTAGTCTTGTTTCTAAGCCAAGTGATGGTGTTTCTGCACACTGGTAGTAAAATCAAAGCCATGTTGAATTTAAGAGTCTCTGCACCTCCTTTAGCAATGCAAACACAATAGCCCATCACATCGAACACAGCCTTGTGCCGGTATTGCTCGAACTTATAAGCGAACAAACCCCCAACAATGCCAAGCCACAACATCATAACCCAAACCCTTTGCCAGTTATCCATTATGAAGTACTTAGTCTTCTGATACCACCTTCTTAATGGGTTGTTCTCTTTAGTAGGTTTGAGTTTCTGGCTTAACATTTGACTCAGAATACGGCTATCTTCTACCCTGACAGATTGATTTGGAGCTTGCAATAGGAGGGTTTCCAGGTTGTAAATCTGTTCAGTGCAAAAGAAAAAAAAAACCAGTAACATTAGGAAATAAAGATAGCATGGGACAAAAGCAAGATAGATTTGTCTTTGAGGTGTGTCTAATGCTATGTTACTCGGATTCGGATTTGAGTGTAGGATATGGGTATGTGTCCGACACGAGTATGTTCAATTTTTCTAAATTTTTTCATATATTTGGAGTATCCTTTGAGGGTCATATCCCATACTCATGTCCGGATATACGTCGGTTACGGGTGTCGGACACGAGTTTTTCAAGAAAAATGAAGAGTGGGAGCAATATAAGTCTAATGTCTATTTACCATGATGTATCCAGCATTATCTGGATCCAGTTCTTCCATGATCAAAGCAGCATATTCTTCGGCTTGTTTCTGAATGGTAGAAAGTTTGTTTGCAGAAGCACTGAGACTGATAATCTACAAATATAAAATTCATTTTGTTAGAAAATATTGGAAAAAAGTAATAAAAATATATTAAAAGTTACGTAATGTAAAGAAAATGTAAAGAAAATATACTCGGCCATGACCAAGTATGTGGAATTCCTACCTCCCTGACTTCTTCTTCTGTGATCCTTCCATCAGCGTCCTTGTCCACCCTACATAATTACAAATTACACTTAGTAAACAAATGAGATTTTTCTTTCAATTTGATCAGATTTACAGGAAGAAAATTGTGGAAGAAGAAAACGAGTAAAAGTTAAAAGTATTTTTAAAAAAAAAAAAAAATGAAAGGGAGAAAACTTTTACATGTCAAAGAAAGTTTGGAGTCTAGAGTCAAAGCTTTCGTCAGAAATCTGATCCCAAAACTGTTTGAGCTGTGCTTTATTGATTAAGTCTCCGACTACATTATGTCTCCGAGCAAGTGCTTGAAACAGCTCACCGGCAAATTCTTTAGACTGATTCATTCCTGTATTTCAAAGAAGAAGAAAATTTGTAAAGCTTTCTATTTTCTGCATCATTTTTCATGAAATATAATTCTTCAAATATATGAAAAAAAACTTTAAAAAAAAAATTAAACATTTTCGTGTCGAATACATACCCGTATCCGACACTCATCCCTGAATCCGAGTAACATAACCTTCCAGGTTTGATAAAAACTAAAAAAAAAACTAGTTTTTGGTTGTTTGGATAATGAAATACGTACCAATGCATTCAGCGAATTGGGAGCGGGGAAGAAGGCCATTAGTAGAGGCAGTCAAGTCATTGAATCGCTTCTCGACAGAGGACCATCCATTTCCAGAAACCCCTGTTTTGGTAGCGATAAACTTGAATCCTTTCAAAGCATGAGCTGCAGCAGATTTAGTCCTATCAAATCTCCTGCCTGCATTAGAAGGTCTTCTTGAAAGTGCTTGTTTCAGTTCCTGAGAAACCTGCTTAATTTGAGCCGATGTGTTCCTGAACAAAGACGAACGAAAAGAAGCGGATTTGTTCTCCAGAGTTCTCTTAGCTAGCAAAGCTAACTCAGGGTCTTCGTTTCCTCCATCGGCGCCTTGCACGCTGTGAACCGCGACGGAGTCGTCTCGGATATCCAGTGTGATTTCGACGTAGCTATCATCATTGTCAGAAAAACCAGCGGCGCTTCCTGTGGAGTTAGTCTTGGCCATGGTGATTTCAGGTGGAAGATTGAATCTTGCACTCTTTTTGGAAGCTCTTTTGTTGGAGACAGGGCCGCCGCCGCCACCACCACCACCTAAGCCTAATGGTCCACTAAACACTGCCCTGTCGCTTGCTATGCTTTCCGTATCGGAATTGTTCTCCGAATAAGCTCCTCTCCCATCCTCGTTCCTCATTTTTTTCTCTTTTTTTTTTTTTCCGAGTTAGAGATCAGAACAGAAATTAGAACCAAGGTTCTATTAACGAAAAAAAAAAGTGGGATTGTGTCAACCTTTGGATTTACAGACAAGGATTCAAAATTGGGGTTCCTCTGCTTTGAATTGATTAATCAAAATCTTGAAAGAAAGTGCATGTAAGAAAAGAGTTGGAGATTCTGAAAAGAAAGAAAGAGATGAAAGAAAAATTTTCTAAAGGTTTTTAGGCAACCGTCTCATCTCTTTAATGTTTTGTTTTTCATTAGAGAGAAAAGAGCTTCCTTATATGCAAATAGCTAACAGTGAGAAATGCAAATGAGAAACCTACAGGAAGCAAGCTCCATGGTGCCGGTCAGACATCCTTTCACACCCCATATTTATTTATTTATTTTAATTTTTCATATATATATATATATATATATATATATATATATATATATATATATATAGGATAAGCAGTCAATTTTTCCCATGTCTTGGTGTCTACTCTAACTACATTTTCTTTACATTAACTTATGACAAGATCTAAAACCTAAGTAATATATATATATATATATATTATCTGAATTAAGGATAAATATTAGATACTGATATACATACGACATAAATATATCTAATTTTAAAAAAAAAAAATTATATATTTAAAAAATTATATCTCATATCTATATCCAAATATATATCGGATATAGTATTAGACACGAATATTTTAAATAATAAAAAAAATTCAAATAACATAATTATATATGCATTATCATTGGCAAAAAGACATTATGACAAGCTTGAAGATTTCAATTTTGTTTTTTTTTTTTTTTTTTTTTTTTTTTTTTTTTTAGTTTTTAGGAAAATAAAGCTACAAAATAAGAAAACTCTCTGAAGGAGGATTACAAAACCAAAATTAAATTGTTAGGTACACTGAAATCTATTTTCAATTTTTTTTTTTAAATTCCATGATTTTCTTTTAGCTTATTATTATTATTATTTTCTTTTTCATAAAAGAAAGAAGTTTAATTAGAAACCGGTTCAACTGTTAACTACAGATATAATTATAAATCTTAATTAAAAAGACCAGTTTAAAGATGGATTAGAAACTGATTTTATAGCCTAAAAGTCAAAAAAAGTTTTTAATTATGTGTTAAAATTAAATTCTTCTCGTTATATAATAGAGGAAAAAAATATTATGAAATTTCATTATCAAATTAAACAAGTAATCCATTTAAGATTAAGATTCTCAATGTTATAATAATAATTAGTTATTAAAATTACAAATTTTGATTAAGACATGATTATAACATGTGATACAGGCTTGTTAGAACTTCCATAAACATATGTAGATATTTTCTTCCTTTGACTTTTGTTGAGCCTATCAGGTCTACAAGACCACGGAGCCATGAAGCTCAATAGAGATCAAACAAGTCCAGCAAATCGACCCAGGATCAAAGTCCAAGTCGGCGAACCACCAGGGCAAATCTTGGGACACGTGGACGCCTCCTTCTTCCGGGCACATCACCTGTCACCTCAGCACCAATCTAGGGTAACGCAGGGTATTAAATATCGCAACCTCTCTTCGACAGGCATTAAATGTAGTCGTCTCCCGGACGAGACCCCTCAGATTGCTTACTTCCAATGTCCAATTGGAGTCAAATATGTGGAATCAAGCAGGTCGTCCAAACAAATATAAATGGTCATTTCGAGAAATGCCCAAGGTAATCTCTCTCTAAACTCCACACTTACTCTCTCTCTCCATCATCTCCTTCTAACATTGACTTAGACATCGGAGCATGTCTCGGAACTCAACCTCCGACGTCCTCTTACCCCTGTTCTTTTGCTCACAAGACCTCAGACTATCAGAAGAATCATCTCGACACAAATAGATATCAATAATTTTATTTTATTTTTTAAATTTAAATTATTAAAGTGATTAACGAAGCAAAGCTAGGAGTTGAATTATGGAAATGTGATAAAATATGAAGAATATGCGTTAGCCCTCGACCATGAAATTTTAGTACTATTTTCCCTATCATGCCATGTCAAAGTACATGCATTTTTTTCCCCCTCTTGTACTGTATTTGATAAGAATGAAAAACAGAAATTAAGGAAAGATATTTTGACACCAATAATATAAAAGCATAAAAAAAAAAATGAAACGTTTAATAAGAAAATAATTTTTTTTATATGATATGAATACTCCACGTTTAATAAATATAAAAATAATATAATATATATGATACAATACGTTTAATATATATATTATATTCATATTTAATAATTTATATTGTATTTATATATAAGGGTAAGCACTAGTTGGGTGAACCGATTAAACCGATCAAAATCGATTTTAATCGGTTCATTCTATTCGATTTAATTAGTTTTGATAAAATTCGATTAAAAAAATCTGTTTAAATAGGTTTATTCACTCGGTTTTCGATTTTTTATTTTTCAAACCAAATCGACCGAATAAATCGATACCTAATTAAAATAAATAAATAAATAAATTATATATTTTTATTTACATTAATCATACCCAATCCATAATCGTATTACCCAATTTCATAAGCTCAAAACAAAACTCAAACCGACATAATCGATTGAAACGAATCGATTAATTTCGATTTCTTATATAGAATTCGGTTGATTCGATCAATTTTTTTAAATTCAATCAATTTATTTATTTTTAAATTTTTAAAATCGAACCAATAGAATGTTCATCTTTATTTATACAATTAACATAAAAAATATAAATATAAATATAAAATACGATACACTTTGGGTGGGTTGATATTGTATAAATTGGAAAGCCACACCAAACTTTTTGTGGCTGCTTTGACTGACCGTGTGAACCTGTTGGGTTAATATAAGATCTTGGATTTATGCAACCTTATCTTTTACGTAAATACTTTCATGTTTAATAATTGAGCTCAACTACTACATACTTATTTTAGGAACATTTAGTTATGGAAATTTCATGCAAGTATATATGTAGATGTTTAATTATATGGTTTATAAATTCTCCATTGACTTCCTCACAAATTACTATTTTGATAATAATTAAGGTTTTAACTAATTTTTTCCAAAATTCTTAACTGTAATTAGGTTTTTTGTGTTGAACAGATATATAATGTGACTGACATTATTCATGTAATTCATTTAATAATCACAGACAAACCCAAATTACTTATATTTATTCAATCGGTCAATCGGACAGATCATAAATTTTTGATTAAATTAATTTGACTGACGGTTCGATTTTTTTTATTTATCGGCAAATATTCAATGAATTAGTATTAAATTACGAGTCAAATTTAAATTAAAAAGAACAATCTAAACTTCAATTTTAAACCCCTACAAGTAGACCTGCTCATGGGCCGGGCAGCCCGCCCGGCTCGGCAGGCATGCACGGCCCGTATTAGGTCGACCCTGGGCAAGATTTTTTTTAACCGGATCGGCCCGGCCTGGAACAGTATTTTTTTATTATAATAATATTATTTTATTTAATTTTAATTATAAAAATATTTTTTTAATCCAATAAACAATGCATTCGGGCCTACTGGATCGGCTCGGCCCGACCTAGGACCGGACCTGAGCAAAAAAAATGAAAAAAAAAACTGGATCGCGGTCCGGCCCATGAGCAGGTCTACCTAGAAGATAGAGGTGAAAATTTTGCATCAATTTTTAACATAGACTAAATACGCACGTGTAGTATCAAAGTCTGTAAAAGGAGGAAGAAATACATTTCAATGTTTGATATGAGAGTAGAAGATGACTTGGTTTGCTCAAAAAAATCATGCGGACCTAACAATTTGTGTGTTGAAAATTCTCCATTATTTTGTTGGTTTGCGGCGACGACGACAGGCTGCAAACACTAACATTATTACTATTCTCATTGCGCTGAAATTTCAAAACGCTTCGCGGTGTAGACGTTACGACCCAAGAGGCCAAGAGAGACGAGACCGACCAGGTCTTTTTATAATTTTTTGTTTTTGGAAAATTAAAAACATTGATTGAGTTCCAGTTAAACCAGAAGGGCAACTAAACAAAGAAAATCAAACGAGACTTTACTCAGGGTCGATGATGAAGAAAATAATTCTTCTTTGACAAAAAAAAAACTTATACCATTTCTTTTAACAATAAAAGATATTTATGAATCCGGAATTCAGCTCAATTGATTCATATAATCTGAAATGACATCCAATAAATTTAAGGTTTAAATTTCAATATCTGCAATCTCCTTTATAATAGAAGTGGTTTAACTTTGTCCGACCAGGAATTCAGGTTAGATTTTAGTTGAGCCAAAATACCAAATTCCTGGAGTTGTCGTACTTGGAAGTTTTGGAAACTTGACATATGTTTGAAAAATGTTGCACATACAATTGGTGAATCTTATAGAGAATGCTATCCATAAACCTTCAAGAGGGTTAAGAAAGAATGGCATGGTTGATACTTAATTGATAAGACTTTGATCGGCTTATTTGCATTAATTAACAAGTCTACAATTCTTATTCGGAAGCAAAACTATCCCCAAAAAGGGGAAAAAAAAAGAATCTGCAAGAATGGGGTTCTTCAGACAAAGTTGAAGACAAGGATGGAACCGGAGAAATTTGACTAGACTGTCTTCAACTTTGTCTGGTTATACAGTTTTTTCGATCAATGCACATCAAAGCAAGTATTATAAGTTTTAAGTATTCCTGAAGCATTGTTAAAAGTCCAAGTAAATACAGTGATAAAAAGAAAAGAAAAAATATTAACTTCAGGGGAACTACTCAGTCAAATTCTGCAGTTAAAGATGGCATCCTTGTGAACAAGATGGTGTTAGATAGATGCCTTTGGATCTTCATCATTTTCTTGTTTGTAGTTTCTGTATTCTGTTACCTACAAATGGAAAGTAATGTAACAAGTTAGAGACTATGTTACCCGGACTCTTCAATTTTCTTAAAATATTCGTATCTAACATTTATGTTCGACATATATTCAGACATGATTGTGAGTTATAATCCTCCAAAAGAATAGAGAAGATCAACAGACACTTTCTGAGGCAGGTCTAAGTACAGGCATGCAAAGCAACTCCAATTTAATGTGTTTCAAAGATAGAAATTTAGCTAAGATGCAAGGTAAAATAAAAAACATCATTAACCATAAATTGGCTTGCAAGTTGCTATTAATCAAATACTCAGATTGCAATGAACTCTTTAAACACAGAATTTGCTTTAAGAGCAGAGAATGGGGGTGGCCCAACAAGAAAATGGCAAGAAACAGCTAGGAGATGCTGAGCCTCTATATGAAACCAACCCAGTATGGCTCTAGTGGGCCTATAAACGTCAGGATCTGGCAGAACAATTACATTGAAAACTATACAATAGAAAAGGAATGGGTTTATATCAAAGTAATCACTACCGTATCGGTAAACTTATAGTTTTTTTTTCTAATATTGGTATATATTAATATCAATGTGTTTTGGTATACCGTTTCGGATTTATCGGTATTTTTCAAATATTTTTTCATATATCTATATATATAAAACCTATTTTTAAGTTTCTTAATAAAATATATATTATATACACATGCAAATATACATCCATTACATACATATATATGTTTTTATGCAAATATAAATTTTAAATATTTAATATCTAAAATTTTTAAACATCAAATAGGTAAAATAAATATTAAAATGTTAAAAAATATAGTAAATTATTAACCTAATTTAATGAACATATTTTATTTTTAAATATAATTATGAAAAAAATAAAAATGATCATGACACTAAAAATATTAAAACTGGTTTAAAAAATCAAATAAGTGATTTTTTTTAAAAAATAAAATTAAAAAAATCAAAATTTTGTACCAATCTGTACGGACCGATACTGACCGATATTGCCGGTACAGACCGTTACGACCGATATGGTACCGACCACCATGATGTATATCCTGTTAAATTGTCCAATACCAGCCCAAGGAAAAATAAAAGCCTAACAATATGTGGTTGCAATTGTGTGGTTTAATGTGTGGTTGTAGTTGTGTGATTTAAATGTGTGGTTGTTATTAAACAACAATGGGTGGTTGTAATTTATTTAGATTTTATATTTGTGTGGCTTGTGTTTGTCTTGGTATTGTATAAATACCCCCCTCCCTTGCATTTGTAAATCATCAAGTAGTAAGCTTCAATAAGCAATAAAAGTTCTAAGTTTTCCTAAGGAGTTCTTCTCTAAAGAGTGTAGTCTAGAGTGAAGTGTGAGCATTTGTGAGTTTTCCTAAAATCTAAACTTTCTTCTTTGAGTGGTAAAATTAGAGTTATCTACTCTAAGTTTTTCTCAACAATTGGTATCAGAGCGAGGTTGTGAGTTACTACCATAGTTACTATTCACACGTGTCACTATATACTTTTATAGTAATTGTTAACATATACGAGATTTATTCAAGTATATGGTATACGATACTATTCACGTATACGGTACTGTTCACGGTGAAATAGTTATTCAGGTACTATTTTTGGTTTGAGCGTTCTTGAGTCGTGAGGAGTTTGTACTCTACAAGTTTGTGTCTCAAAATCAAGCTTGTTCGGTATTGTTAGAGTCTTGCCGACACGATGGGTGATCTTCAAGTAGTTGGAGGAATCAAGAAGCTCAATCACAAAAATTACAACACGTGGAAGACGTGTATGATGTCTTACCTACAAGGTCAAGACCTTTGGGAAGTTGTTGGTGGTAGTGAAGTTACGAAGCCCGAGCAAGAAGATGCTCAAGGAACCTTGCGCAAATGGAAGATTAAAGTGGGTAAAGCCATGTTTGCCCTTAAGACCACAGTTGAAGAAGAAATGTTGGAACACATACAAAAGCTAGAAACGCCAAAAGAAGCATGGGATACTTTAGATGCACTCTTTTTGAGAAAGAATGACACAAGACTTCAACTTCTTGAGAATGAATTATTATCAGTTGCACAACGGGATATACCGATTGCTCAATATTTTCACAAGGTAAAAACGTTATGCCGTGAAATTTCTGATTTAGATCCTACAGCTGCTATTGGAGATACCAGGGTAAAAAGAATAATTATCCATGGTTTGAGGCCCGAATATCGCAGCTTCGTTGCCGCTATACAAGGATGGCCAACTCAACCATCACTTGTAGAGTTTGAAAATTTGCTTGTTGGTCAAGAATCTATGGCCAAGCAAATGGGAGGGGTCTCGTTGAAAAGTGAAGAGGAAGCACTCTACACCAACAAAAGCAAAGGCAAATTCAAACAACACGTCGGTGGTGGATCTAAAAAGTATGGTGACAAGACAAAAAGTCATCAAGGAGAAGGGAGCTCTCGTCCAGGGGGAGCTTCAAAGAATCGTAGCAACAATAAAAGATTTGAAGGTAACTGTTACAACTGTGACAAGAAAGGTCACATGGCAAAAGATTGTTGGTTTAACAAAAGGCCCGCTGAGAGCAATGCTGCTACTTCTAGTACAAAGGAGAAAAGCGAAGATGATTGGGACGCTGAAGCATTTTTTGCTATGGAAGAGGAAGAGTTAGCTCTCATAGTAACAACGGCTGACCGAATTGACTATGAGAATGACTGGATTGTCGATTCAGGTTGCTCAAATCACATGACAGGCGATAAACAGAAGTTGCAGAACCTGTCAGAATACAAGGGAAATCGCATTGTTGTGACAGCTGATAATTCAAGATTACCGATTACTCACATCGGTAAGACGGTAGTAGCACCTCGATATAGTCATAATCAGGTACCAGTACAAGATGTTTACCATGTCCAAGGCATGAAGAAAAATTTGCTTTCAGTGGCACAATTAACATCGTCAGGTCACCATATTTTGTTTGGTCCAAGGGATGTGAAGGTATATCGTGATCTCAAAATCTCAGGACAGCCGATGATGGAAGGACGACGTCTGGAGTCAGTCTACGTGATGTCAGCAGAGTCAGCATATGTAGACAAGACAAGAAGGAGCGATACAGCAGATTTATGGCACATGCGGTTAGGTCATGTTAGTTATTCCAAGCTAAGTATGATGATGAAGAAGTCGATGCTTAAGGGACTTCCTCAGCTTGACATAAGAACAGACACAGTTTGTGCAGGATGCCAATATGGTAAAGCACACCAATTGCCATACGAGGAGTCAAAGTTTAAAGCAAAAGAACCATTAGAGTTAGTTCACTCTGATGTATTTGGGCCCGTTAAGCAACCATCAATTAGTGGAATGCGGTACATGGTGACGTTTATTGATAATTTCTCCAGGTATGTGTGGGTTTTCTTTATGAAAGAAAAGTCTAACACTTTCTCAAAGTTTAAAGAGTTCAAAGAGATAGTTGAAAGAGAAGTGGGAAAGAAGATATGTTGCTTGCGTACAGACAATGGAGGAGAATATAGCTCAGGCGAATTCTCTCAATACCTACGAGAATGCAACATACGTCATCAGTATACTTGTGTCAATACACCACAACAGAATGGTGTAGCAGAGAGAAAGAATCGGCATCTTGCAGAAATTTGTCGGAGTATGCTGCATGAAAAGAATGTACCCGGAAGATTTTGGGCCGAAGCTATGAGAACCGCAGCCCATGTGATCAACAAACTTCCTCAACCAAGGTTAGAGTTTGTTTCACCCTTTGAGAAATTGTGGAAAATGAAACCTTCAGTCAGCTACTTTCGAGTATTTGGTTGTGTATGTTATGTATTTGTTCCTGATCATTTACGTAGCAAGTTTGATAAGAAAGCAACTAGGTGTATCTTTGTGGGATACGACAACCAAAGGAAAGGGTGGAAATGTTGTGATCCTACGAGTGGAAGATGTTACACTTCACGCAATGTGGTATTCGATGAAGCATCTTCTTGGTGGTCCTCAGAAAAGGAGGTGTTGTCAGATTCAAAAGAATTTGAAGACATGCTACAACAGAAAATGGGAGAGTATATTGTCCAACTTCAATCAACTTCAGATGAAGTAGAAGACCTATGTGATGATGACGATGACGAGCAAGTGTTAGTCCAGAGTCCTTGGCAAACTGGTGTGTATCAACCAGATGTTAGATCGAGTGAAGTGGAAGAACCATCTCCACAATCACAAATCCGAAGGACAACAAGAGCACGGAAGCCAAATCCCAAATATGCTAATGCAGCCATAGTGGAAGAACCAATTGCAACAGAACCTGAGACGTTTGAAGAAGCATCACAGAGTTCTGAGTGGATTATGGCTATGAAAGAAGAGATCACTGCGCTTGAGCAGAATCAGACTTGGGATCTAGTGCCAAAACCAAGAGATGTGAAACCCATATCCTGCAAGTGGGTTTACAAGATAAAACATCGTCCAGATGGGTCGATTGAAAGGTACAAGGCACGGTTGGTGGCTCGTGGTTTCTCTCAGAAGTATGAGCTAGACTATGATGAAACGTTTAGTCCGGTGGCAAGACTTACAACCGTACGAGTCCTACTTGCCCTTGCAACCAACAAAGACTGGAACTTGTGGCAGATGGATGTGAAGAATGCATTCCTTCATGGAGAGCTAGATCGGGAAATCTACATGATTCAACCATTGGGATTTCAAAACCAAAATCATCCTGAGCATGTGTGTAAGCTGCGAAAGGCACTTTACGGATTGAAACAAGCACCTAGAGCATGGTATGGTAAGATTGCTGAATTTTTAACTCATAGTGGTTATTCAGTGACACCTGCAGATTCCAGCTTGTTTGTCAAAGCTAATGGAGGAAAGCTAGCTATCGTATTGATATATGTGGATGATTTAATCATAACTGATGATTATGAGGCAGAAATTCTTCAAACCAAGGAGAATTTATCAGTTTGTTTCCAAATGAAAGAACTTGGACAACTCAAGCACTTTCTTGGTCTAGAGGTTGATCACATACAAGAAGGAATATTTCTCTGTCAACAAAAATATTCTAAAGATTTGCTAAAAAGGTTTGGAATGCTCGAGAGCAAGCTAATTTCAACACCGATGGAACCAAATAGCAAGATGTGTGCACTTGAAGGCAAAGACTTGAAAGATGCAACTATGTATCGACAATTGGTAGGTAGCCTGATCTACTTAACCTTGACTCGACTTGACATTTCTTATACAGTTGGTGTGATGAGTCAGTATATGCAAAATCCGAAGAAGCCTCATTTAGAAGCAGTTCGACGAATACTGAGATATGTGAAAAGTACAATAGATTATGGTCTTTTGTACAAGAAAGGTGAAGACTGTAAGTTAGTTGGTTATTGTGATGCTGACTATGCAGGAGATCATGACACCAGGAGATCAACAACTGGGTACATGTTTAAACTTGGTTCTGGAACAATTTCTTGGTGCAGTAAGAGACAACCAACGGTATCATTGTCAACTACCGAAGCTGAGTATCGAGCAGCAGCAATGGCAGCTCAAGAGTGTACGTGGCTGATACAACTAATGAGTGATCTACATCAACCAGTAGATTATGCAGTTCCGTTGTATTGCGACAACCAGTCAGCAATTCGTTTGGCAGAAAATTCAGTCTTTCACGCAAGAACCAAACATATAGAAGTGCATTATCACTTTATCAGAGAAAAGGTTCTACAAGAAGAGATTGAGATGAAGCAGATCAAGACAGATGATCAAATGGCAGATTTATTCACAAAAGGTTTGAGTATCAACAAATTTGAAATGTTTCGTCGTCAACTCAACATGGTACAAAGAGGAAGAGCTGGTATTGAGGGGGAGTGTTAAATTGTCCAATACCAGCCCAAGGAAAAATAAAAGCCTAACAATATGTGGTTGCAATTGTGTGGTTTAATGTGTGGTTGTAGTTGTGTGATTTAAATGTGTGGTTGCAATTGTGTGGTTTAATGTGTGGTTGTAGTTGTGTGATTTAAATGTGTGGTTGTTATTAAACAACAATGGGTGGTTGTAATTTATTTAGATTTTATATTTGTGTGGCTTGTGTTTGTCTTGGTATTGTATAAATACCCCTCTCCCTTGCATTTGTAAATCATCAAGTAGTAAGCTTCAATAAGCAATAAAAGTTCTAAGTTTTCCTAAGGAGTTCTTCTCTAAAGAGTGTAGTCTAGAGTGAAGTGTTAGCATTTATGAGTTTTCTTAAAATCTAAACTTTCTTCTTTGAGTGGTAAAATTAGAGTTATCTACTCTAAGTTTTTCTCAACATATCCCATTACTTGAAAAACTGTGCATTGCCCAAACTATGCTTCTTCCGGTAATTAAGTTGCAGAGAAGCAACCGGCAACATAAAAACCTCAATGGTTGGTGGTGATAATTCAGGACAAGAAAATGTGCTTTCCCTTCAGGAAACCACTGCCAGATGTGATCTCTGATTCACAATTCATATTCCATCGTTTCACATTATTTTTCGATTACCCAATGAAGCAATTAGTTTACTACTAGACATTTCCAACACACCAGAGAGAATGAGATCCTTTTTATCAAACACCTCAAATTTCACACTTCCCGGCAACCTAATACTATCTGTATTCACAAAGGTGGCTTGTACTGATAAACTTTCTAGCTTTTCGATATATTTATCTTATTAGATAATTGTTGTAAAATCTTGTGATATCAGTTAGTTATTAATCAAGTGCTAACTGATATCAGTTTGACTTTGCTAACTCTCCTACTGAAGGGATGCTTCACAATATATATATGTGCTTGTAAATGAAAACAGCATAAAAAATGAGTGGAGAGAACGCCTAAAAGTCACCTAATTGAACTGTTAGGATGTGCTTTATGTAGCTGTGGAAAAGATACTATTAATGCAAAGCCACTGTTTGTTGCACTGGCTATGAACACTTTCATGTCGAGCAAGTAATAGTACTAAATCGCCGGTCACGGATTTCGTCGCAGATATGGTTGCGGGTGTCGTGAGCGTTACGTAACGTGTCGCGGTTGTCGCGAACGTGAATTTAGTAGTATTTCAATGAATTTAATAATATCGCAGACGTTACGTAACGGATAAAATGAGATGCGGAACTCTCTATTTCCGTTACGTACAGTACAATTATACCTGCATTTTAGAGTTTGCTTAACTTGCATTGCATATCATGATGAATGATCTTGAACACTGTAAAACGTTTTATCTTGTAAACTGATGATATTGACGAGTTACATAATCGTATTAGCTTACTTAAAGCTACCTTAATTTCTTGATTATTTATTTTATATATTCAGTGGAGATAAAAGGTGCACAAAGTATGTGGTAGATAGGACCTAGAAACTAGAAAACTGAAGCAGGAAGTAAACTTTTTTTTTTTGGTCTCTATATAGTACCAGGGTTTAACCTTAAACCGAACATGATCACTAGTAATCTTATTATAGTAATAATTATATCATCACGATAATTTTAAAAGTGATAATAAACCCTACTTTAACCTCGTAAAATTAAGATTCATTCTCACTTTTTCATGAGCTTTGACCCCTCTTTGTACCAAAGAAAATGAGTGAAAAAAGCAGGAAAAAATTCAATCTTTTATTTTTTGTGCCATGAAAGAACAAATGGGAGTGAAATAGTACGAATAGAAATCCTCTGTCCCAATTTTTCTATTTTTACTTGTGCTCCCACTCTCGTAACGATCGAGCCGCGCATTTGTTTTTTCGATGTTGCTTTTTTTTTTCGTTTGTTTTTAACTTTTTAACGAGGATTACGAAATACAAATAGGACCGATTGATATTTTACTAGTGATCGAATAGGTAAATTTCATGATACCATCTCCTTTATTTGCATCGTCTTTGTATCTTTTTTTTTTTTTTCAAGCGAAATCGATTTTTTTATTAGATAAAAAATCAAATCAAATATTATAAATAAACAAATACAAAGAGAATAAAAAAAATGAACTTGTGACTCGTTACGAAAATAGGATCACAAAAATGGAAAGAGGATTTAGATTCGAAATAGTACAATATTTTTTCCCAAGTCCATTATTATTATTCTTTGATAAAAAGAAAGAAATACATGAAAGTCGTGACCACATCCAATAATCAATTTTCTTCTTTGGCTATCTCTGAGCCACAAAGATTCAGTCCAATCGGACGGATCAGATCGATTAGGGATAACAATTTAAATGCGAATTTTGATATTCGCGGATATCCGATTCGCTTTTTGCGAATTTGGATTTGCGGATTCGGATAAGAGTCGGATTTTGATATTATAATTATTATCCACAGCGGATTCGGAGCGGATGCGGATATGAAACTTTGGATATCTATTATCCAAATCCGCATTACTTCTGCGGATTCGGATATCCGAATCTACTTATTTGTAAAACATTGATTTTATATTTTTATTTTTTTAAAATTTGATTTATTGAATTCGAACTTTTAGCAGATTCGGATATCCGACGGATAATATTATTTAATTCGGATTCAGATTCGGATAATAATATGCGGATTAAATACAGATAATTTGCGAATTCAAATTTTAAAATAATTTTAAAATTCAGATTCGAATAATATAAAAAATATAAATATTCGATTGTCATCACTAGGATAGATAGTGATGAGCTCATGTAATTGAACAACAGGAGAATATAGCTGGAGTACGCAAAGCCCGCAAAGCGACACAAGTGGTCAGACTGAGACACTAGGTCTGAGTCATATAGACACCAACCCCTTTAACCCATTAAAAAAGAAAATCAAACCCAAAAAGCTATTTTTGTGGATGATTCAACATCCAAAGAAATATATATATATATATATATAATATTATATTATATGAATGATGAAACAATCATAGCAACATTTTTGCATGAAAAATCCAATAGTCTCTAACTTTATATTCCTAATAATTTTGCTTCATAAGAAAGATAAAAAAAAAAAATTATTAATTCAATGGTTAAGATTTATAATCATTTTCTTATTGTGTAACATAATTATTAGATTAAATTTTTTTTCATTTTTATCCTTTTTCATCATCCTACCAAATAAAACCGGACTCATTTGCTATACTTATATTTTGAATTCTGTATTACGTATTAACAAGTTAATTAGATTAACAAAACCTTGAGGATCGATGACAAACATTTCTTTCAATTATAAAACAATCAACCTCATGTATATATGGGAAAGGATATATAATATTCATTATATAACCTCTCATTTATTCCCCGTTGTCTCTATTAATCCCGCTCTGAATAATCTTTCTTTTGTCGGATTATTGCCAATGTAATTATAAGAAAATAAATTTTCAGGAATTTTAGACTAACTTGATTTGTAGTAATATCAGGCTTTAAATTAACATATGAGAGTTATTTGCAGAAGAAGATATCAACATTAAATGAAAATGCATGCAAGCTAGGCTTCGAAATTTTTTTATTTTTTTAAGAAATCAAACAAAGCCAAGTATAAGGTGAAAACATAAATAAAATGTCGTTTGCACGTCCATTAAGTATATACTGATTTACGATTAATCAAGTTTTTAGATTTCACAAGTGAATTTAATAAAATTATATATATTTTTAAATTAAAAAAATAAAATATATAACAAAATTTTAATTCATTCGTGAAATTAAAAATTTTACTGTTAATATATCTAATACTAACTCTTATAAAATACTCATTTATGACGTTAGTAAATATACACAACTCAATATTGATCAGTTGATTATATAGAAGAAATGCTTAAAGATCAAATATCAAGGTATTTTTTTTTTTTTTTTTATAAATTTAGACAAGAATCATTTTCTACATTAATATATCATTATCCCTATCAAGGATGTGGCTCTATCACTTTCCTTAGAGCTCCTTATTTCTTCCTAGGAAAAATCAAATTTAATCCAAATGACCTCTTATTATATAAGGGAATGACACAAACCTAAGGGTTTAACCATGGTTAGTGACATTAGCAGGCTCTTTAGTTTCTTTAGATTTGGACTTTATATGTTTAACAAAATAAAAAAAGGAAATTTTGGGGTGAATGAAATAAGATGGCTTCCCAGTTCCCACCTCATTCCTCCTGCTTGTCTTTTCTTCTTCTGCTGCTGCAAAAGAATATATATATATATATATATATATATATATATATATATAGGGATGGAATGGGGTTGATAGCAAGATAGTCAATACTGTACTGGTAGGTTTACCGTTTTTGTTTTGATACTGGTACATACCGATACCGTTGTGTTTCGACGTACCGTTTAGGATTTATCGATATTTTTCAAATATATCTATATATATAGCCTATTTTCAAGTTTCTTCATAAAATATATATTATATACACATGCAAATATACATCCGTTACATGCATATATATATGTTTTATACAAATATAAATTTTAAATATTTAATATCTAAAATTTTTAAACATCAAATAAGTAAAATAAATATTAAAATGTTAAAAAAATATACTAAATTATTATTAATTATGTTCAATAACCTAATTTAATGAACATATTTTATTTTTAAATGTAATTATGAAAAAAATACAAATAATCATGACACAAAAAATATTGAAATTGATTTAAAAAATCAAATAAGTGATTTTTTTTTTAAATTTAAAAAATTAAAATCTTGTATCAATCGATACGGATCTGTACATATCGATACTGATCGATATAAAAATCGAAACGATACAAAATTAATATTATTTTGATTTATCTTAAAAACGATATTTACATGTCAATAAAATCGGTATCGATAACCCTGGTTGATAGACAAAGAAAGGGAAAGGTGATTTTAATGACTTTTTGAGCTTTGTTTATTCTTTGTAAATAGAAGCATTTACTATTTCTATTGGTATTGGCTATTGGGTCGTAGATAAATTTGAAAAAATATATTATTCGTAATATAATAATTGTTAATTGATCCAATAAAAAAATTTATTTGAAAAAAATATAAAAATTAAAAATGGTTAAGAAAAAAATTATAAAAACAAAATTATCTTTGATGATTTTTTTTTTAATTTAATTTTTTAATTAAAAAATAAATTAATTAAATTAAAAATAAATCTAAAAAAAAGATTTATTTTTTAAAAATTTTAAAAAATAAAATATTTAATTAAAATATTATTTTTTAAATTTTTAAAAATTAAAATTAAAATTAAAATTTTAATTTTTAATTTTTAAGATTTAATTTAATTTATTTCTTTTTTAATTAAAAATAAGAGAAAAGGGGAAAGAAAATATTTTTTTTATTAAAGATAATTTTATGTTTACAAATTTTTTTAATAATTTTTAATAATTTTTAAATATTTTTTTTGTTAAATTATTTAATAATTATTAAATTTTTGATAGGATGTTTTTCAAATTTACCGTAGAATATAAGAGAGAAAAAAGGAGAGAGGGGAAAAAGAAAGAGAAAGAAAGGGAGAGATTGTATTAATGGGGTTTTCAGAATTTGGATATTGGTCCAGTTGCTTTAGGGTCTTGTATAAAAAATACACTAAGAGGCATATTTGTATGTATATTTGGATTCAATATACAGAAGAGTAAAAAAGCTGCAAACATATATAAAAAAGAAAAAAAAGAAGTCATTGAAGATTCGATTTTGATGGTTTGTTTGGGTTTATAAAAACTGGGTATTTGTTGTTGAATAAAAGCTTATTGATAGGGAAAGATTGATGGGTAAAAATAAGCCTAAAAAAACCAAGGAACTTTCAGTAGCAATAGCTGAGGCTTCATCAACAGGAGAAGAGGTCCAGAAACAATCACAGCCTCAAGCTCAGATTCCTAGAAAGAGAGGTAGACCACGAAAGATTGTTGAGAAAGCTGAAAATGGAACTAAAGAGAGAAAAGAAGAGGAAACTGCAGAAGTTATAGAGAGCCAATCAAAGAAAGTAAAAATTACTGAGAAACAAGAAGAAAATGAAGAAGAAGAGCAAAAGCCACAGGCAAAGGCAAAGGAAAAGGAAAAGGCAGAGGCAGCATCAGCTTCGATGGGAGGCATAAAGAAAGGAGAGGGAGGAAAATCAATGGCGTCGAGGGAGCTTCCAAGAAGGAGAACAAGAAGAAAAGCAAACCCAGAAAGAGCAGCTAATTAAATTTGCTTTTAACTTGTATTTGGGTTTCATGTTTTGCCTTCATAAATTCTGGTAAATTCTTCTTCTTTTTTTCTTCTTCAATACGTTATATATGGTAGCTCCAGGAAAAGAAGGTTTAAAATGATTTTGCTTTTCATGTTGATTAAGATGAAGGTGAATTAGCTTCTTGGTTTCGGTTTCATCAAATTTGTTGCGTTATCATCAGTTCATCTCTTTCAAATGTAAACACAGAAAAGCATAATACAAAGGACCTTTGCTCTTTTCTTTTCTTAATTGCAGTAATTTGTCTTAAATACTTAATTAACCATCTTTCTTATCCTCGTATATTTTCCCAACAAAGCTTAAAAGTAATAAAGATAGTTATAATTAAGTATAAAAACCACTTCTTTTGTATTTATTCAATCGATTTAATTCTCATGCCATTACATCCTTTTCTTGTTATACTGTTTCTTTTCATTCTGATTATTACACTACTAGTTGACTGTATTTGTTCCTTTGTCATGATTATAATTAAATTTGCAATTTCAATAATTTTTGTTATATAACTATTTTATATATTTATCTCATATTCATATTATTATTTTTATTGTATTATATGTATTTTAATTATTTTTTTTTATATTATATTCTTATCTTATAATCGGATTCAAAATTAATAATATTAAACAAAAGATATGCTTTAACAAAGGAAAAGAACACCTAGCAAGCTAACTCTATAAATATTGGTAGATAAAGAAACTTTGAGCTAGCCAAAAAGGGTTTTGCTTATTTTACTCCATTAGGTAGGGAATTTTAATGTTTGGTGACATTGAATGAGGGGTAAGTGAAAAGCCAGATTGAAATCTTAAGGTGGAGGAAGAGGAAAAACTGAGTTGAGTGTGAGGTATTTTTGGTGGTGCCACTGCCAGCTCTGGCTTATAAGGAACAGATGCTGAGTTATAATTTATGTTACTCCGACTCTTTATTTTTTAAAAAATATTCGTATCCGATATTCGTATCCGATATTCGTATTCGACATCCGTATCCGACGTATATTCGAAAGCGTCGAAGGGGTCATCCTGGGTTACTGAAGAGTCGTCCGACTGCTCGGTGACCGAAGAAGAGAGGTTTTTACCGCTTTCTCTTCTCTCCAACACTCTCGGACTAATCATCTTGCTGCAACAAAGCAAGCATAGGAATGAATCTAATGGAAATTTAGATCTCTGTCTGCTTGGAAGATTCTTCTTTCCTCTTCGGTGAAAGAGGGCAAGGGTGTTTCAAATACATGAAAAAACTTTTTAAAAAATGAATATATCCATATCGAATACATACTCGTATCCGATATTTACATTCGAATTCGAGTAAGATAGGTTATAATTGCTTTGGACTAGAAAAAAAGGAAACTGCTGCCAACTCATTTCCACTCTAGCACGTGATTCCCAGGCCCTAGCTATCAACAACACAGCCTCCAACCGCTTTAGGCTCCATTTGGATAGACGGTATTTGGATAGACGGTGAGATTGAATTTAGTGAGATTAAAAACAGCAGTGGAGGTGAGATTAGTTACTGTAGCGGTGAGATTAGATACTGTACCGGTGAGATTAAAATCAATGGTGGGATATGCGTTTGGATGCAAACGTAGAGGTGACGGTGAGATGAATTATAGTAAGAAAATAAAAAGACCATTAAGGACATTAGATTTAAATTGTATATAATAAAATTATTTTATATTTATAAAATTAATAAATAATTAAAATTTTATCATATTATTTCTATTATATAATGATAAAATTTAAATAATAATAAAATTATTTATTAAATTAAATTATCAAAGTTACTTCAAAAATTTTAAATAAAACTAAATAAAATTTTGATAATAACATGTTTACATATAAATTTACTTATCATTGAAAATATTATAAATCTTTAAAATAAAAATGAAAAAAAAAAAAAAAAAAACTTTAAGGATCCAATGAAAAATTTCCCTTCAGTGGAGTGGGGAAGGTCCCAATTGCACTGGAAGCTGCTTCCGGCTCAATCCAAATGAGCCCTTAGTAAACCCAATGGGCAAAGGGCAATCTCTGATTCTGAATCCTGATGGGGCTCTTTACCATGAAACTTGAGTGGCAAGTGATTCCCAAGTGACATACTTGCGCGTGGAATTGGTTTGTTCTAAGCTACTGGTAATAGACAAAGTCAAAAAGGGAGGAAGAGGAAGTAAACAGTAAGAAAGGATAGAGAGATGGGATGGGCTATACTTAGAGCTTAGCAGAAACAGAGAAAGGACAGTAAGACAGATGTCTTTTTATAGGAAAATGTTGGGAGTACCAATTCATTCCCTTGTCTACTTATTATTGTAAGAAAAAAAAAAAAGTAGGAGAAGAAGAAGAAGTGGACAGTTTTTGCCACTTGCCACAACAACTCCTGGCCCACGCGTTGTGTCAACGCGCTCTTGCGTGGGATTGAGTTGCTCACTGCACAGAATCTCTCACCAAAATTATTCTAAGACCTAAAAGTTTAAGGATAACCCAAGCGGATGATAACAGTTCGGTTTAATTTTGGATAAAAATTATAGTTAATGTATAGTATTTTGATTTTATAAAAATTAAATCGAAATCGAATCGAATAGAATAGAATCAAAAATCGAATCGATCCGAATCGAATTTCATTGATTCGTATCGATTCGGTTCATCGATTTTTAAAATTTTTTAAAAATATTTTTAAGTTTTTTTTCTTCACTAATTTAAAAATAAAATATTTATTTTTATATTATAAAAATTAAAAAATAAATTTCAGTTCGGTTTGGATAATTGCGATTTTTTAACTTATGAACAAAAAACTGAACCAAACAGAATAAATCTAATTAGTATCCAAACCAAAACCGAACCAAATTTAATAAAATTGAACCGAAACAGAATTAAACACTACTGTTCGAATTGATTTTCGATTTTTTCGATTTTTTTCTCAGCTCTACTTAAAGTCACTTAAGCTGCTCTAAAATGGAAGTCAGTAAATGTTTTTGGAAGAAAAGGTTTCAACTTTCATGCTCAAGAACAAGAATGTCAGTCAAAACTTTGCAAGCAATACCCTTCAGTTTTTTTTTTTTTGATTGTAAGCAAGAGCAAGTGTAAAAGCAAAAGCCTGAGTTGAGAATCGAGATGTTGGTAAGCACTGTTTTGCAAAGATATATCAGAAACATAAATTTAAATAACGATCTTAACGTGACGTTATAGTCGTTATTTAACGATTTTAATTTTTTTCATTATCGATATTCAAGTTCGATATTTATCATAATAATATTTATTATGTTTGCAACCATAATAAATATAACTTAAAAAGTAATATAGTGCAGACCTGAGTTTGTTCTCCAACACAAATCTTGCTGTCATCCAGCCACACGCTTGAATGATTTGATTTTTTTTTTTTTTACAATTTAAGGGCCATTAATGCCCAATCTGATTCTTGTAAATCTTTGATAACATTTCAATCGCAGAGACGTATGAAAAGAAAAAGGAAATTGTATACATCTGTGAAAAACCGACAGGTCTTAATTTTTTCCTTTTCTTTTGATAAATTTTTCTAATAAAAGTCCCTTAATATAGATTTTTTTTTTTGTTTTAAAAATTTATGTAATTTATCATATTTATATTATATTTATATGTAAAAAAAATTACATAAATACATGATAATTTTTAATTTATATAAATACATGACATATCTTTTAATGATTTATGTAATTTGTCATATTTACATGTAATTTGTTATGTTTATATATAATTGTCATGTTTATATAATTTGTCATGTTTTATATGTAATTTGTCATATATATATATAATTTGTCATGTTTATATGTAAAAAAAAATTACATAAATACATGACAACTTTCAGTTACACATATAATTTATCATATTTATATATAATTTTATCATATTTGTATATAATAAAATCATTTTTAAGTTTACCATAAGAAATTTACCTTAAAACTCTCACTTTTAATACAGTTTTAATCTGCAATATAATCGTCTTTTTTTTTTTTTCCCTAAAAACATCATTGAAAAATGACAATTAGCCATATGCTAACAGTGGGAGACAAAAACATAGGAGGAAATCCAACAAAAGGGACAGAACATTACGTTTAAACAAGAACTAAGCTATAGTTGACATTTCCAAGTAGGGAATGAGCCATCTCTCAAAGTCAATAAAATTTATAGGTTTTGTGCTTAGGGCCTAGTGTAATTATATTGCTACATAATCTAATCCAGTCAGAAAACCGTACGATCAAACTTAGCTTTTAATTATGTTGCCGTTTTCAGAGGTCGAATAGAAAAAATTTAATGAGCAGTAAATTAAAGACATTCTTAGTTTTCAATTGAATTTGGCAACAGCGGAAGACAAAAAAATATGCTAAATACTAAATAAAATACAAACGGAATGGTATTAAGAAAAAAAAATCAATTGAAATAAATTAGAGTTTAACTTAGTTAGTTTATATAATTATTTTTAAAAATTGACATTCAATAAATATGATATTCGAATTTTAACATTTATAACTCATTCTTATTCCCTCCTTCTTTATACAAAAAATCCCAAATACCTAGTTTTTCTTCAATGAATTTGCCCTCACAATGAGTCAAAGTGAATAAAAATCATCTACCCCATTTTTTTGTCCCTATCCGTGCCTCCACTATAGTAATGAATCGCACGTCTATTTTTTTGGTGTCGCTATCTTTCTCGTTTGTTTTCAATTTTTTAACGAAAGCTACGAAATACAAATACGACCGATTGGTATTTTACCGGTGATCGAATATGTGAATTTCACGACACCATTTTCTTTATTTGCATCGTCTTTGTATCTGTGTTTTTTTTTTTTCAAGCGAAATTGGTTTTTTATTAGATATAAAATCGGGTTAAACATCATAAACGAACAAGTACGAAAAAAATAAAAAAATAAAATCGTGACTCGTTACGAAAGTGGAGCATAGATAAAGACAAAAAAATGAGACAGAGGATTTGGATTCAGTCAAAGCAACCCTCTTGGCTTCTTCTGCAGCCTTTGCTTGGTCTTGAGCAGCTTGCAAAGAAGCCTGGGCTTAAGAAATACTAATTCAGACCCCATATTGCTTTGTCTGAATTAGCTCGGCCTGCCCAGATCCTGGGCTTAATTCTGGAAGCCTGAAATTAGCATGTAAGTACTGGGCTTAATGGACCATAGTTAGTGGTCTGTTAAGTTTCTGGGCTTGAAGTAGTGGTTAGGCTATATTGGGCTAATGATTTTTCTTTTTTCCTCTAATTGGGCTTGCTTCAATTAGTTCTCTGGGCTTCACCCTGCTAATTAGTATCCCCTGTTAGATCCCACTTGTTTGAATTTATAGCATTTTCTTTGATCAAATTCTTAACTAAACCTGTTATCTGTCATAGCTGGAAAAAGTAATCAAGAAAATCAAGAGTTTGGAACACCCCCTTAAGGAATGTTAGAGTCATAACAAATTGAAGTGCAATGAACTTTGAGAAGATCAAGTTGAATAGGCCTTGTTAAAAATGATGATTAATTTACATATATCTCGTGAAAATTGAATATGACGTATGTTACTTGAACTCATATGTGAATGTCAAACACGGGTATGTTAAATTTTTTCTAAGATTTTTATGTATATGGAGGGTTCTTAAAGGATCATATCCTCGTACTCATATCCGGATATGCATCGGACACGGGTATGTTAAATTTTTTTAAAGATTTCTATGTATATGGAGGGTTCTTAAAGGATCATATCCCCATACTCATATCCGGATATGCGTCGGACACGGATACTTCAAGAACAATGAAGAGTCGGAGCTAACAGGTAAGGACTACACAGAAAGGGGGCTTCTGAATCATGTTTCTGTAAAAGAGCAGAAAAATGGATGGTGTTCTGAAATTTGTGAATGTACATATATAGAGATCTCAAGGTCGCCATGTAGCTATAATTGAAAAATATTTTAGTTGATCAAATGTACACAGAAAGGGGGCTTCTGAATCATGTTTCTGTAAAGTTTATTTTTCGTTGATCAAATTATTTTTCGCGAAATAAATTCTGAAAAATACGAAAAACATTATTCAAAAATCATTTTTCGTGAAACAAACGACCCTTATAGCAATCCCAGTTTCTTGCAAGAACTAATTAAACACAAGAAATCCAATGTGTTTTGAAATGGTTATTACACTCCTCCATGTGCTGATCTGCATACTGATACAAGTCAAAGGGGAGACCACATATTTTTTTGTTTTGGTGTTCTAATTTTGATGACATTGACTAGAAAACAACATAAAGGCAGAAGAATCTTCATCTGACCATATCGCATATAAGGTCCAATTGAGTGTTTCTGCACTTATTATCAAACTCTATGAGTCTCTCAACTCTCAAGATTCTGCTCATCTTATACAGCCTGGCAGAATTTGCCACTCTTATCACTCAGCCAATTCCGATCCATGTTACACGAATTCTTCACTTTTCTTAAAGTACCAATATCCGACACCTGTATCCGACACATATTCGGACATAGGTATGGGGATATGATCCTCAAAATATATGAGAAAACTTAAAAAAATTGAGTATACCCGTATCGGACATATACTCGTATCCGATACTCATCCTCGAGTCCGGGTAACATAGATTCCGATATCTCCTGATGTGATCTTAAGAAGACCCGACGAACGAACGAATGATCCAACTTCATTTGCTCAGCCAAAGTGGGAATTCACAAATCAAGATTGATGCCTATCTACATTTTAGAGTTATCCATCTCAATTTTTATTGGCTCCCTCCTTTCAGGTATTTTTCTCTTTCCAAAAACTAATCAACAAACCTTTCAAACATGAGTTTTATGTTGTTTCGACTTTTTATTTTTTTAAAATATTCGTATTTAATATTCGTATCCGATACAGATTCGAACATGTATAATGAAATATGATCTTTCATATGATTTTTTTTTTTTATTTTAAATTGAGCATATTTATATTAGATACATATATGAGGAAAGGTCCAGCTTATTATCTCCATCCTTCCAGCCAGCGGATCAATAACCTTTGAATTTTTCTATACAGGTTGTGGATAGTGTTTTTGGTTGGAGAATGACTTTCGGATGAAAGAAGAGTTGAAAGACTGTAAAACGAAAAATTATAAGGAAAATCGTTTAAAATAAGTTTTTGGTAGGCTTCAAAAATTTATGTAATTTGTTATGTTTATATGTAAAAAAAATTTAAACAAATATATGACAACTTTCAGTTTACATAAATACATGACATATCTTTTAATGACTTATGTAATTTGCCATGTTTATATGTAAAAAAAAAAATTATATAAATACATGACAACTTTAAGTTACATAAATATATGACAATATCCTTTAATGATTTATGTAATTTTGTCATATTTATATATAATGGAGCTTACCCTAGAACTCCCTTTGTAAAATAAGATTTGAAATAGAGACAAAAGTTAAAGGAGCGTTGGAGATGTGATTTCGGGCGTGCTTCTATACTTAAGTCAATAAAAATTCAGAAGAGAAGAAGAGAACAGGAAGCAAAGAGCAAAGTAGCTAGAAAAAAAATAAGCAAAGCAAAACGTAAGAGATTTTTTGGCTTATTTTACACTTTTTATACTTGAGGTCAAGAAGAATCCGAGAACCCGCCTGCTAGCTATTGTAAATGCCTGCCCTCATATGTCTTATATGATCAAATTGTTTAAGGACATGTGTTATTCCCTTTAAAGAGTGTAGCTGATGATCCCATACTAATTTAGATCTAACTTGATATTTTGACTTTAACCTTATAAGTTATAATATAGGGTAAATATGAAAAACATGCTCTCAGTAAGTACATAATTGTTAAATGGTCTAATGGATAAAAGTTATTTGAAAAAGATAAATGAATAATTAGAAATTATTATAAAGGATATTGTAAAAACAAAATTATACTTAATGAAAAAATCTACTTTTTCTTTCTCCTCCATTAAGGAAATATATATTTTTTTAAAATTTTAATTGAAATAAATTAAAAAAATAAAATATTTAAATATTTATTTTTTTTTAAAAATTTTAAAAAATAAAGAAAAATTATTTTTATTATTTAAAATTTTTAATTAAAAAAAGTAAATAAAAAATTTTAAAATTGATTTTTTAAAATTAAAAAAAAATTATTTTCAAAAAAAATTATTTTTTAATTAAAAAGTAAATTAAAAAATAAGAAAAAAAGGGAGGAAAAGATTTTTTTTATCAAGGGTAATTTTGTCTATACAATTTTCTTTTTAATAATTTTTTTATTTTTATTTTTCAAATAATTTTTACTCATTATACCATTTAACGATTATTGTATTGTAGATAGTATCTTTTTTAAATTTACCTTATAATATAACACAAGTTACTTCCTTTTTCCTCAAATATTCCCCCAAAACTTATTTGCTTGTTGGATGTATGCATCAGTTAGGTCCCCACAATGGACACTTAGCCTTGGAAAAAGGTTATGCATGATAGCAGATATTCATGGTTCCTTGACCCTAAGCAGGGAATAATTCAGCCGAAACGATTGACTTAGCCACATCTTTCAATTTCAGACCATAATTAAAGAGCTCGATCGAGATGGCAAAGCGCTCCAAGTTGAAACAATGGGGCAGCATGGAATAAATTATTTAAGTCATTCAAAGCCATTGATAGCAGGAAAATGGTATTTTATAGAGATCACTTCATTGTCGAAATGACATGGATGATAAGGCTCAGTGGCGGAGACACTTGACAGCGGGAGGTTTAGCCAACTTTGAAACCAAAGCCAGCCCCTTCCCCCGCCCGTTCCAAATAATGAAATATATAAGACAAAGAAGATGAAAGAAGAAAAAAGAAAGCACCTGTAATTAGATGATAGCCAATGCTGAGATTTCTTTGTCTGTTGGATGTTGTAAATCAAAAAATTCTGCAACATTAATCAATGATCAACCTAATGAATTAAGTATATATCGTTACAATTGAGTAGTAAGGACTGATATAATTATCCAAATAGATTTTTTCCTGGAGGTTTGTGGGAAACTTATGGAGGAATTGTTTTGGTTTAAATACCCTGTAAACCAGTTACTTTTGAGTAAACACTGAGCTTCTTCTGACCATAGTACTAAAATGCGGTCGAAATTAAGATATCGCATCGTATTTTAACCGTTACGTAACGTCCACGATAACCGCGACATATTATAACATATTACGTAACGCTCGCGACCGGGACCGCGATTTAGAATTATGCTTCTGACTATGAGAAACTCAAAGGTTCCCTGGTTTCAGCAATGCAAATAAATTCCTTCCTGAGTTAAACAGGACCACCTTTAAAACTGATAGGTCAAGAAATGGTGACCTTTCTCTCTTGTAATAAAGTTCTGGATTCCGTAGCCCCAAGCCGGCCCCCAACTTGCAGACTGAATGCTAGGTTACCCAGGGAAAAGGGAAATGGCGGCTTTAAAAAGATATTGAAATAGAAAGGAAATGTATCCAATGAAAAAATAAAATTCTTCTTGAAGTGGACGTGGATGATAAGGATTCTATATTAATAATCAACAAGATAGGTGCCTGAAAGGGATCTTCTTTGTAGATATTCCCCCAAAAAGTTGGAAACGCCATGGTCAACCACATAAGCTCTTGTCTTGCTCTTGTTAATATCCAAACTAAAGTAAAAGACGTATATAAAACAACCAATATATCTTTTTCAATGTTCACAAAAGAAATTACCACGATATAGTAGTAATTATATAGTTTACCAATAGCTTTTCATAGGAAAGCTTCATCATGACAGTTGTATCCAAATTGTTTTAGAGCAAGCTTGGGTGGCTCCTAGCCTTTATCTCCATGGACTAGCTAGCACTTTTCGGTGCAAACACACATCTCGAGCCCATCGATCACCAATGTCAGCTGCGAATAAGTTATTTGATAGTTTTTGATTCTAACGTTTTTCTTTTGGCTGTGACAAGGGGGAGTATATATGAGCTGCTAGGCTAATTCCCATGACCTATTAAACATTATTGATATATAATTCATATAGTTAACTCACATTTCAAGTGAGATGCCAATTTCGAGAATCTTTTCTATTCTGTGTTTAAAATAGTTGTTGGGTTATAATGGAAGTTCGGAAAGAATAGAAATCCTTTGCCTTTACCCGTACCCCTACTCTCGTAACAAGCCGCGGGTTCGTTTTTTCAATGCCGCTTTCTTTCTCGTTTGTTTTCAACTGTTTAACGAGGGTTACGAAATACAAATACGACCGATTCGTATTTTACCAGTGATCGAATAGGTGAATTCCACGATGCTCTCTTCTTTATTTGCGTTGTCTTTGTATATGTGTTTTTTCAAAGCGAAATTGATTTTTTTATTATATAAAGAATTGGGTCAAATATTAAAAACGAACAGATATAAAAAGAACAAAAAAAATGGACAAACGGTTCGTTACGAGAGTGAGGATTTGGATAAGAACAGACAAAATGAGAGTAGAGAATTTGAATTCGGAAGGGTGCTATGTAGCAGCCTGTCAAGTTTGACAGTAAGTTATAAAGAGGTACCGGGTGCAAGCATGGCTCTTTGACCGATAGCATTGCAGCATATATATATATATATATATATATATATATATATATATATATATATATATATATATATAACCGTCTTATAAATCATGACTCCAGTTTTTCTTCCAAGCTAAAATTAATTATATTACTAGAATGATCGGATTGTTTATACTCCATCCTGAATCAATTCAACATATATATGATCAAGGTGGCTACTTTCGGTTGCCCTCGTTTTGATCTAGGATCATGTTATTCAAAAGGGAAACATGTGGATGGCCCACTACCAGCAATTACTGAACTTACTTAAGATCAAATCTATAATTAGCCTTTGTTCCCTTAGGGTACATGCATGAACATGCAGAGTGATTAATTATGGGACCACATGATGGCTTCCAGGGAGTTTAGTTACAGCATCTGTCTAAAATAGGTTAATTTGGTTCCAGCATTGACAGTGTAAACCAAGTATAATTAATGCATGGCTTGCTTGGTATAATCACCACAAGGATACGACTCTTGTCTCATTTGCTATGTGTATGATTCGTGTTAAAATTTAAATATAATAAATTGATTTTTTTTATAAGTTTAAGCTTACTAATTTTGACAATTATTTTTTCTTTTGATATATTTTTTATCCAATGTTTTATTGTCCATCAAATTATGCGTTATTACTCTAATTCTTTTTTAATTTGTACTTTTTTTATATTTAGATTAACGTGCAAACTCATTAATCATTTATTCAACTTGTACGTGAAAAAATATATTGAAACTTAAATATAATAGTTTGATCATTTTCTATAAACTTAAACTATTGAGATATTCGGATGCCAAAAGTTCTTTCAGAATCCACCAGGCATGACAGCTAAACTATAGCTACTAATGCGGGAATCCACATTAATTTGCATTCGAAGACGGAAGAAAATGTCAATATATAAAGACTGCTTTAAATTAACCAACATTTTATTTGCTAAGGAAATTGGAGTGCAGCCTGCTGCATCTGCAGACAGAAATGCTAATTTGAATGAAACCTATAGCATTGGGGTGCTTATCCTTCCAGAAACCAAAAATCCATAAACTCCAAGGATCATTTTTGAAATTACTTCCTTTTCCTTCAATAATTAGACTGTTTTTCCTTCTATATATTGGTCTAAATAAACCAACAAACAAACAAGTGAATAAAGTGACAAAACAATTTGTTGATCTACTTTGGTGACGAGCCCAGTAAGCTGCTGGAATGTTAGTTAAAAATTGGAAATTAAGAGAAAACAGGGAGATGTCAGCAGATACCAAAGTTTTATTTGTAGATTTCAGAGAAAAGCTAATGGGAATAGAATTTGGAAGAGTAGATTTCAAAGTGTTTACTTTAATCGAATCAACTTTAACTATGACTATTTATATATGTGGTGGTAGCTTTGGATCTTGACAAGTGCGTGCTAAAATCCAATGATTAAAAAATCGGATCGGATCAGTCGGTCGGATCGGTTGAACCGATGGTCTGTCCGGTTTGGAAGGTTATTAGAGTCGGATTTATATCAAACCGATAAAGAATCGGTTCAAAGGGTAAAAAACCGGATTAAACCGCTAAAAAATCAATTTTAAATATTTTTCAATTTTTTTTCAAAATTTTATTTGTAATTAATGAGATTTGAACTTTAAATCTCTTAATATTATATTAAAGAGCATACCATTTAGCCAAATATATATTTTTATTAATTATTAATTATATTTAACATTTATTTAATATATAACTTAGTATTTAAGTATTAAAAAAAAATTATCAAACCGGTTTGACCGAAAATAAAAAGTTTGACCGATTCGAACTCCTATCCGAATTTTTTAACATTTTCTGAAAGCAGTCATGGATAGGGATGGCAATGGAGCGGGGCGGGGGCGGATTTTGTAAAATCCGCCCCGCCCCGCCAGTGACCTACTCTGCCCCGCTCCACCGTGGATGTTGGATTTTCAATACCACTACCACCTCCATGGATGTCGGTTACGCCCCGCCCCGCTCCGCCCCATCCGATTTTTATTAGTTATTTCTAATTTTTTTCAAATAATAAAGTTCTCTTATGCAAGTATAGTTATTATATATTTTGGTATTCATTTACAGTATACTTGATTAACATTTTACTGCATATGTTAAGCTTCTTAGCAATCAACTATAGCTAGGACCAACAATTTATGACTTATGAAGTGCATTTACATCTAGACAAGAAGAATAATCTAGCAATAGCAAAAACTAATGCAACCGTAAGTCAGTAACCACATTTATCTGCTACACTAATTTCTCAAAGTAAAACGGCAGAAACAAAACATGTTAGAATCAGGCATTTGGCTATTGGCTAGTAACCCAAAATGTGATTTACCTTTTACAACACCTTCTTGACCATTTGGCTAAGGCTAGGATAGGATAAGCGAGGCATGACTTAGAAGAGTTATGGGTACATGTTTGATGATCGCTACGGTCTTGTTGTTTAGGCCAATTGCAGTTACCCAAAAGCAACTTTGGCATGTCCTATGTTTCGTAGGCTTTCTCAGTTCTCACTCATAAAAAAAACATGGCAACCCTAAACTAGATAAGTGTAACAACAATATTGGGTAAGCAATAATTTAATTGGAAGTCATCGAAAACCAACTCCCACTTACTTGATTGTTATCAAACACTACATCCTGTATAGATGCACCACTGGAAATACTTGAAATGCATTCAGAAGCAGGGAGATTCCAGACTGACAAACTTCGACCACTGCCACAAGCCTATCCAGTTAAAATCTTGATTAAAACATGTTCAATCGGGAACCACAAAACCACGTAAGCTTCTACCATAATAAAATTATGCTTTAATTCTGCCTATACTTGAAGAAAACCATTTAACAATGAAAGGCCTACCTGAAAGCTCCCCAGCAATAACTGTTAGCCTAATCTTTTCAAGTTGTGCTGAACTGATATGTATCATAAGGTATAATTGGCTTTCAATTCTGGAGCAGGGTAGAAATTAGAAATATCAGTAATGATATAGCTATGTTTTAGAGAAGAAGGAAAGGGAAAGTAGAAGGAAAGGGAGCGGCGGTGGAGTTGTAGAGAAGAAGTAAACATGTTAGGTTTTTAAGGAAGGGTAAAATAGTAATTTTACTAGTCGGGGCGGGGCGGGGCGGATCAGGTAAATACTGCAACTGCTCCATACCCGCCTTTCAAACAAAAAAAACCGCCCCGCCCCGCATCCATTATCCAAAAAAAGAAAAAACCTCTCCATTCGGATCGGATCGGTTCGAAATCTATCGGTCGGTTCGGGTTTTGCCATCCCTAGTCATGGACGGCTTCCCTGGCTTCAGTCTCTTTGGCTTAACACAATTTATTACAGTATCTAAGACCTGACCGATAGTTACAGCAGGGCTGTGAAGTTTTACATGGTAAAAAGGGATACATCTGTTGACTTATTCAGAAAAAAAAAAAAAAAAAAAAAAAGAAGGATGAAGATTTCAAAAAATTGTACGGAAAAGATCTAGCAGCCAGCTAAAAAAGTTTTGGAATGTTGTTGAGAAAAGACTAACAACTAAAAATAACAAAGGAACAACCTCTGACACGATTTAAGATTTGATTTCACAACAGAGAAAACGCCTAAAAAAAAAGAAAAAAAAAGGAGACTCTCTCTTTTTCTCTTTCTCTGATTACAGCTTGACAGCACTTTCAACGTGAAGTTTTTTCACTGGTTAGCAATGGTGCACCCGTGAATATGCTAAAGATAGCACAGCCGCTTGATTTAACTCTGGACCCACCTGATGAAAGCCTATAGCTTACTTCTATATACATCGCCATCGCCATTGCTGTACTGAACTATGCTTGCTACTTTTAACTTTATCGCTTAGTGAAAGTACTTTCGATAACTTCACTTGGAAGAGATTTCTTCTTCATATATAGGTATCACCCATTTACTTAAATGTTTAAACAAGTTTCATTCAAAGCTGATTTTGGAAATCTGAGAACCCTCCTTTGAATTCAAGTGTAAAATGTTTTACATACTATTTTCAATTGGTAGCATATCTGGGAAAAAGGGGTTTGGACTTTGGACACAATATTCAACCAAAAAACTAAGTGTAGCCGCAGATTTAACACCTTAAATACATGCATTTTGATCCTTTTTATGAAATGTTGTCCACAAAAATAATCACTTTTAAGCACATTTAGCATGAGGGACACACTTTCGAATCTGGTGCATCATGTGGTAATCATGAATAAAATTTTCCAGCCTGTGGCGACATTGCAGGCTGAATTCATCCACAGTATATTAAACAAAATCCCAGATAGCCAACTGATATATGTATATGCTTATATAGTTAGTAACGGTTAGTAATGTGTGAGGGGAGAAATTAAAAAGGGTGAAATAGAAAGAAATGTTCTTGGATAAATAAAAACCGGCCAGAATCCGAGACTTAATCCAATTGATTCATGCAGTCTAAATCTAAGATTCGAATCCCAACATCTGTAATCTATTCTCCTATCCCGAAAACCGACTAGGAATTAAGTATCTTGAGGTTTAAGTCTAGAGCAAATCCATGTTAACTCGGAAAGTAAAGTGAAACCACGTAGTTTTTTTTTTTTTTACAAAGTTTCGCTGTTTGTAAAGGAAAGCAACAGCTAAGTACCAGACACATGCCCACCGGCCCACCATTTCCAAACCTCCCCTTTCTCTCTTCCTTTTCTCTCCTATATAAAGAGCAGCATTGACAGTCTCTTTTGAGCATACAATCTTTCTATATTTCTTTCTCTTTTTTTTTTTTTGGTGTTTTCTTTGACCTTTTTTATTGTTATATCACTGTAGTTTATTTCTGCAATGGCCTCAGGTTCGACCTGGACAACAAAGCAAAACAAGTTGTTTGAGAATGCTTTGGCTATTTATGACAAGGATACTCCAGACCGTTGGCACAATCTAGCCAGGGCAGTTGGAGGAAAAACCGTGGAGGAAGTGAAGATGCATTACGAGAATCTTGTCGAAGACATCAAGCAGATTGAGTCTGGCCATGTCCCCTTACCACCTTATAAGAAAGCAGGAAGGAACAAAGGATACAATTTCATGGATGAAGAACAAAGGTATATATATATTACTAGTATCACTTAACTTAATTACTGCTTTTCATACCCTTTTTTTCTCCAAGTTTTTTCACTTCCCAAGTATATCTAATTAAGATGTTGAGAAAATGAAAGGCTTGCTTTTAATATGATCAATGCACTTCATACAGTACTAACTAAATGCATGGCTAGCTAGCTTTGAGGTTTGAGCTATAAGTTTTCATTTTTCTTGAAATATCCGTGTTTGACGCATATCCGGACATAGATATGTGGATATGATCCTCCAAGGACCTTTCAAATACATGCAAATCTTGGAAAAAAATGAATATATCTGTGTCGGACACATACATATGTCCGACACTCACACCCAAATCCGAATAACATAGAGTCAAAAGACTGATATCTCTTTTCTCCTGCAGGATGAGAAATCTCAGGCTTCATTGAAGTATGAACCAGAACCGGCTGGTAGAAAACAACCTTTAATAAAAGGAAATGCAGCCCTGACCGGAGCTACAAAGCAGCAAATATAATATTGCTCTTATTTCATTTTCATCCTGATTATCATCATAGTTGTTTTTAATGATAATATATGTGCTTGAATGTAACAATTAAGCAGAAGCAGCAACAACCTTCCTATATATACTTGTTTTAATTTATATATGTGCTTCTTTAAATGTACCAAGTATGATTCATATATACCTGATCATCGCATTGGTATCCTGTTTTTAATGACAAGGATTAATGTTTTTGTCTTCTATTTGACCAAAATATGGATACTTGAAATATCCAGCTATACTGCAATACCTTAATATACAGAAATTAGAACTGAAATTTCAAGTATTTAAAAGATATATAATTAAAGAATAGGCTTTGTGTAAATTTAGTATACTTGGATATTCATATCAATAAACATAATCAGAAACCAAAAGGTGGAAATATTAAAACTTAGAAGGCTTTGCAATGAGTTGTTTATGGACCGGCCCAAATTTGGATTGTAAAAACTTATTTATTCAAGTTTGGTTTGATTCGTCGAACTTGAAAAATTCATTTAAAATTATTAAAATAATAAAAAATTATTATTATATTTATATATTTTATAATTAAAGTGGGAAGTTGTACAAATGTGAACACCTCTTCAGCCATAGACAAATTAATATGTCCCCTCTAAGCAAAAACCATTTGATGTTGAGTTAATCATTAATTTCCAATAATAATTGGTTCAACTTTGTTAAGCCATTAATCTTCTCTTTTACACACACATACATATATATATATATATATATATATATATATATATACATATATATATATATATATATATATAAAAGAACATACAATAGTTAACAAGGACTCTTCAGCATTCTCTCATTTCTCAAAAGAAATTGTGACTCTGGAATTAATAAAGCATAGATATCATTAGTGGAAATCAAGTTCAAGTAATTCTTACTTTGGCACCTTTATTTTCATTTTTTTTATCAAACAGTGTTAATTGCTACGCACTAAGAAAGAATTGTATGAAGCAGTTATTTTACGTCAGTATATATCATTTTCATTTAAATCATGACACATAATCAGATTTTAAGAAAAAGTCAACTATTATTATATATTACATGTAATAGTTAAATGATAAATATTTATTTCAACAATTTATTTATGATTCTTGTAATAAATAGTTAACTTTTTTTAAAAATTTGATTATGTGTCATGATTTTAATGAAAGGGATATATATTGACGTGAAATAATCATTTTATACAATCTTTTCTCTACGTGTAACGAAAAAAAATCAAGAGCTGAGAGAGATAAGCTTTGGGGATATTACTTTAGAATTAATTAACAACAAAGATATTACCCCATGGAGTAATATCCTGCCTTAAGGAAACTATAGGTTATGATTCATGAACTTTTACTTTACAAAAAGCATGAGATGCACACATGTCTAAACCTCTTCAAGAGTCGGATTATCCATCGAAGTCTGAAAATTCGTCCGATATTTAAGAGGTTTTGGATTATAATATTAGACCCAAAATATGAGCTTGGATAAAAAAATGAGACTCGTTTAGAAAATGGGCCGAGCCTTAACTCCAATAGTCAAGCCCCCCGATCTATTTTTTATTTATATTAATATATATTATGCAATTTATATCATATAAAGAATAAATATATGTAATATTATGGTGTAAACATTTAAAAATATGTTAAATTATCCATCTTTTAGAACTTAATAAAAGAAAAAAAGATAAAATTACTAAAAATTAAATAAAAAATAACATATTTGTTTAAATTTTTTAGAAAAAAATTACGGGCGGACCTAAACAGGTTTTGATTATCCATTTACAAATATGGATGGACTCGGACAAAATTTGAGATCCATATTTCTGACCGGGCCGAACTTAGACAAAAATATATATGATGTTAATACCATACTTAAATTCGACCTGACCTATAAACACCTCTATGCACAACATGATGAAATGGAATATATGCCAATTATTATTAAGTTATGCGGGATCTTAACTAAAATAAAAAGAGCCTGAAGTTCAAACCAGTTTTGGAAGTGAACAAAACAAAGCTATAAATGATGTCAATGTATTTTTAAAAAAAATTTAAAAGAAATATTTCCTTTTTAATATAGAAAGAGAGAAATTGTTTAATCTATATTATAAAAGTTGGAAGTTAAAATAAATACATTAAATATGTATTATTTAATCATTGAACTGATAATTTTTAGAAGTGACATCAACCGTCATGCCATCTGAATTAATGCTTAGTTAAATAGCTTAATGCCTTTTAAATTCAAACCCCTATTAACACATTTATATTGAACATTTTTTTTTATATATTATTGTGTTATGAATCAAAATTAGACTCCTCCCTAACAATATAATTAGTTTATTATTACTAAACTAAAATTATGAGAGATGGTTTTTATTTTCTAATTATGTAACTTAATGTAAAACCATAATCTTTATTAATAAATTTCCAAGCTTATCACATAGTGATACCATTTGTTAATATTTTTTTATTATTTCATTTTATCATTTGGTCATTTTAGTTTTTCTTCGAAATTTGAGTAGTCACATTAATGGGTAGTTTGAATCTAAATCACAATCAATTTAAATCGAAAATTTTCATTATTGTAAATAAAAAATAATTTTTTCTATATAAAATTTGAGTTCATCTTTGAAATAATGACAATAAAATTTTTATAATTTCACAAACGAGATTAACAGATTGTCACATATCCTTTTTTTAAAGAATAATTTCTCAAAAAATTTCCCATTTTTCCTTGTCAATAAAGTCTTAAGGGCTATGGGCTTGGGGTTCCACGTTAGAACAAATTGTACTTTGTTTATTAGTCGCATTGGTGGGCTTAATGGCCCATAAACTGTGCCTGGATCGACAATTAGGGCTTGGGACCAGGGTCCTATTTTAGTCCGCGTACAAAACACGCGCACCACAGCTTCTCTTTACTTCTTTCTCTGCAGCTTACACTCGCTCGTTAGCTCGGCCGACAAAACTGAAAGACATAATGGAAGACAAAACTTGTCCGTTCAAGGTACGCTAAAAACCGGTCGCTTACTCGAAAATATCTTTGTTTTTGTTTTATTGTCCTAAAAATTTTAAAATCAAGAATTAAACAAAAAAAACAAAAAAAGAAATATGGGCTTTCCAAAATTTTTGGAACTCTGTTGAAAATTGAACTAATTGATAGTTGTTGGTGATGCAGATAATATTGGGATCATCTTCCATAGCTCGCCGTAAAATATTAGCTGAAATGGGATATGAATTCACACTCATGGTATTTTTGATATCTTTAGGATATTTAGTTGTTACTAATTTATTAGAACAAAAAAAGTTTCAGTTTGGTTGCTTCTGTAGAGTGCAGATATTGATGAGAAGGATATCAGAAAGGAGAAGCCGGAAGATTTGGTCATGGCTCTTGCTGAAGCAAAGGTTCTGTTTTTACTTAATCATGGAGTGCTTATTTGGAATGATTGTTTTGATTGACAGAAAGATTTTAGAGTCTAAAATCAATGTTATATTTCTTTGCTTTGAGCAGTGTTTTATTTATATATATATATATATATATATATATATTAATGTGCTTGTGGGTGTGTTTATTGTCTACTTCTCTGTTTTAGAATGTCAAATTGGAGAAGGAATTTTTTGAGCTTCTTTTATTGATTTGAGTGTGAATGACATCTCAGGCTAATTCCATTGTATCAAAGCTACAAACTATCAATAATCAAGAGAAGGATGATATACCAACTATTTTGATTGCTGCTGACACAGTATGTCTTGACTTTGTTCAGTTACTGACTGTGCTCCCCTTTTAGGCAATTGGCCATTGTTTCACCAAATGCCATCTATGGTCCGAGGATATATTTTTTGGAGGAAGTAAATCATTAGTTTCAATATCAATGGCATAAGTGCTACTTAGGGCTCCAGTTTCATGTTTTTGTTGCAACTTTAAGGCTAACGGGCGACTTAGGTTGAATCATATTTGTCTTCGTAAAAAGCTAGTTCTGATCCTAGCTAGATGTATTAGAAAAGAATAGAAAAAGTAGGCCTAAATAAGGGACCATTCAAGTTTCCTACGAACATTCCTGTTTGAATCACTTATATGCATGCTCTTCTATTTACTGTTTCCACTGCAGCTGTTGCTTGCTGCATGGTATTGTCTTGGTATATGCTTAGCTGGTGAAAATTTCTCAGGCAGAAGCCATCTTACACAGGCTCACCGTTGGTGATTACGTAAATGAAGCGGAGCCAACATTACTAATTACTTCTGACCAAGTATAAATCTATTCCTTTGATATGCTTTAGACTTCCTGACATATTTAATTATGGACACATTCTGTGTTGCATGTGTCAAACTTTTGAAGAAACAGTTCATAAGTTATCTATTGCCACCATAAACCCTTTCTTTGCTATAAAAATCTATTTTATTTCTGTTACACATGTTATTTGGCTCTTTGGAAGGAAGTTAATGCCTAAACCATATGTAGGTCAATTAATTCCACCCTTCAACCTTTAATCAGGTCCCTATAATTTTAATGCTTCCTTATATGAATGCTGCAAGGCATGAGTTCCTTTTCATAATTAGTGTGGATTCTTTTGACCATACTTTTTCAATACTTTTAAGGGGCCAAAATGTCTCACAATTAATCAGATTTACCACTGCCTTTAAGCTAGAAGTGCTTTCTCGGTGAAAGAAACCAGATAATCTGTAAATTATGCAGGACTACTATGTGGGCATATCTTGCACTGATGTTTTGTATGCCTAAATACATTTGCACAATGTATCCTCAAACATAGATGGCAGTTGGTGAAAATTTGTGCTTGTAAGCATAGACATATTTAATATCTTCATATTGTAACTCTTCCACTTTTATTCCTTACTGTTATTGTTAAATGATCTCGAGGTGGTGGTCTATGAAGGTGTTGTAAGGGAAAAACCAGCCAATGAGAAAGAAGCACGTGAATTTATAAAAGGTTTGTCTTAATATTTTCAATCCAATCCTTGCTCTTGTACTCTTTCAAAAGTTTACTGATTAAACCATTATGCAGGCTATTCGGGTGGCCATGCTGCAACCGTGGGATCTGTTCTAGTTACGAACCTTAAAACCGGATTCAGAAAAGGAGAATGGGATAGAGTGGAGGTATTAATGGTTTTCATTCTTGATTTGAATATTTTTTCCAAACAAGAGATCTTGGCAACTACTTGAATAGTTACCAAACTTTTGTGATGTTAATGAACGGAGAACGTCAAAGCAACATAAACTAAATGATGTGGTAGTTGTGTAATTTCATCATGTATTTATGTTCTTTCCCAGCTGTGTCAAGTACCTAGTGAAGGGTGTTTCATCAGGAGAAAAATATATTTTAAGAACCCTAACATATGTGACGAACATATTATATCACTGTTTTCAAGTATGAATATAAAGACTGAAAATGTTTTCGCTTGAACCCCACCACCGCTCCAATCTCCTTTCATTCCTTGTGTTGTGTGTGTGTTGGCTATAGTTCTCCAGCTTTCGTAGTCAAATTATCAGTACTTGCATCAACCTATGGTAGCCACAGAAAGAGCCTCAAATGCATATGAAATAGTAATGAAGGATGTCTTTAACTCTACCTACTTCTGCATGTTATGTCACCATATTCATTATGTACCTGAAGGGGTAAAAAACACTTAGTCATTAGAGAGATCTCCACTGTGTAGGCCTTGGAAGCTGGAATTATGCGAATTCCTTTGTAGGCACTTGATACTTATTGTAAGGGTGACAAAAGCTTATTCATAATGTGCTTAACATTTTTTTTTTTTAATTTCATTTTTAATGCCATGCAGATATATTTCCATGAAATACCAGATGAGATCATTGAGAAACTGGTAAGAGTTTTCTTCTTCTTTGTTCTCTTCCCCCTTGTTTTGTTTATTGCATGAGCAATATCAATTTTCTTTATCTGTTTTCTTTCTTTGTTGTTCAGATTGAGGAAGGGACTGTACTACATGTTGCTGGAGGACTGATTATCGAGCATCCTTTGATAAAGCCATATGTTAAACAAGTGGTTAGTTCGATTATTTCTGTGAATCATGTGGTGACGAACTAACAAATCAGCAAATAATTTACATTGGTTAGGATGTGCGACTTTGTAAAATTTGAGGCAAGAATTAGTGAACATGATTCGTGCTTCAAGTCGTTTGGTACTTTGTAAAATCGACATGATTAACTTCAATATGCATGAATACTTCCATATTGAATAGCTTGATAAAATGCCTTGATAGCCCCCTCAAGCCTTTTTCGAAACTCTCAAAGTAGTTAGTAAGTAGTAACCTTAGATCGGATCCCAGTTGTGCACGCATTCACTATGTTGCTCCGACTCTTTATTTTTCTTGAAATACTCGTGTCCGAAACCCGTGTCCGACGCATGTCCGGACATGGGTATGGGGATATGATCCCTCAAGAACCTTCCAAATACATGAAAAAACTTAAAATAAATCACACATACCCGTGTCGGTCTGACACTTACACCTGAGTCCGAGTAACATAGCGCATCCAATCCGAACAGCATCTTTTAGTGTGGTAGCTACTGGATTTTCACTAACTGAAAAATTATATTTTGACATCAGAGGTAGATAAGATGTGGTTTGGTATCTTTGCAGGTAGGGACTACAGATAGTGTGATGGGATTGCCCAAAGCTCTCACTGAGAAACTCATAAAGGAAGCCCTTTAGGATCCGCATTATTCAATTCAATTGTTGCAGCTTATTCGCATTTATTCTGTTCAGTTGATAGTCTGTGTTAGACATTTTACTTTGCCTCAAATGAGTTACTGTTCTGAACTTCTGATAAATCAACTATACTTGCCTCAAATGTGCACTACTTTTGACTCTAAAGGCAGATTTTATGTAAAGAAAGGCTACACATTGTTAATGCCACTTGAGATGCATCTATTAACTCTCTGATTGTATGTTCATATCTATGTTACTCGGACTCGAATGTGAGTGTTGGATATGGGTACGTGTCCGACACAGGTATGATCAATTTTTCTAAGATTTTCATGTATTTGGATGGTCTTTGGAGGATCATATCTTTAAACCCATGTCCGGATATGCGTCAGACACGGATATTTCAAAAGCAATGAAGAATCCGAGTAACATAGGTTCATATAATTGGACTACTAGTTGAAGTCGATCACTGCAATGAAGAATAAAAGAGAGGAAAACCAGTGGATGAGATTTCTAAAGGGACAGCATCTTCCTGTTCATGTTATATTGTGTTTGCGAGCTAATACCAATAACAAGTCAGAAGCCAATCAAATTCTATGCAAGAGAAATATGTTTGCTTTCATTAGCCAGTGGACAATGAGCAAGGCTGGTCTGCTTAAGTATTTGACAGCTCCAGAGTTCCAATTCCTAAAACCAGAAGGTCTCGTCAAAGCCCGCCATAGCCATGACCACCTATTCCATTGGCTCCCACTTAATCAAATCAATGTCAAAACTGTTTACAGGGTGAACTTTTCTCAAGTAAGACAAATGATTCAGGAAGAAAAGTCAATGCCCGAGCAGGTTTTCTCTTACCAAATTATCGCATCTTTGACGGTGTTCCAGTCTTTCATCTAGATCTGTTCACAGGTCGAATAATCCGGTCGATCCGTTCAGTTCATATTGGACAAGGTCTGAATAAGGTTTTTGTAATCCGGATCGGTTCTGTCCGAATTATTATTTATTAAATAAATAATATTTTTTATTAAATTTAATTATAAAATATATATATTAATATAATTTTTTTATATTTTAATATTTTATAAATAGTAAAACAGATTTACGGGTCGATTCAAATCTAACCTTAAACGAGCTTGGACAAAGGAAAAAATTTTCTCGGGTCGCGGCCCAACCCGGCCATGGACACCTCTACTTTCATCACTTATCAAACATATTTCCTGTCCATTTATAAGAGGAGAAAATTGATTCAAATCCTTCACTTAGTTATGTTGTTTTGAGAATCAAGGAACTAATTCAATTCCATGTTTATATAAGTGAAAAGTGAAAACATAGGTTGTCTGATTAGAACTCCAACTCTACCAGTCCTCGCTGTTAACCGAAATAAAACACAAACTTGGGAAGTTGGCATTGTCTGATGTAAGCTTGTCTGATTTTGTAATCTATCAGGCCCAAACCTTGATCCAACAAGGTGAACCTGTCTGTCCGAATTGCCGGTAGCTTTTTTCTGAAACCTGTGGCCTGTTTTTGAACTAGGGCTACTCCTTGTCTTTGGAAATTTTTAAGAAAAACCTTTTAAAATAAATTTATGACAAATTTCAAAAATTTATATAATTTATCATGTTTATATTATATATTAAAAAATTTTATATAAATATATGATAATTTTTAATTTATATAAATACATAACATAATTTGTAATATTTTATATTTAATTTATCATATATATATATATATATAATTTATTATGTTTATATAACTTTTAATTATATATATAATTAAGCTTATTTTAAGTACCTTAAAACTCGATTTGTCCTAGGCCTTCAATAGAAATAGAATAGAGTAGACCCTTTTGTGGGGGCTGCTACGACACGCTCTGTAACCGAGCGTGGAATTTCAATAAGCGATGAAACTTTTCCTTCTTGGAAGACAACAGTTCTGAACAACTGAGAAGCGAAATTAAAACACAGTTTAGATTGAAAATTAAAACAAAAAGGAAAAAAGAGGCATTCACTCCACTCGCTCATGTCTTCCTTCCACTACTCCTCCCCATAACCCCCACCGCCCAACGCCGACCGCCCACCGTCATTACCCTAGTCAACCACCGATTTCTAAATTATAATCCAGATTTTGATCGATCTCACATGGGCGAACAAACCCCGGCACAGCCTCAATCTCAGCCCCTAAACGATTTCTCCACCCCAACCCAAACTCAAAACCCGAACAATACCTCCGCCGCCGCTATTTCCACCGTTACCACCGTCACTACCAACGTCGTAGCCTCTGCTCCAACGGAACTCACCAATGTTCCTCCCCCTACCTCGTCCCCTCCTTCTAAAATCCCTTTCCGCCCTAGAAAAATCCGGAAACTCTCCCCTGACTCGAACTCCGACCCTAATGCCTCCCAACAAGCAACGACTTCCTCAACATCCGTAATGGAACCGCCTAAAACCGTCGCCAAAACTCCCAAAGCAAAACTCACTCAACATCGAGCGCTAGCGGTGGCTCCACGAATCATCGCTCGGTCCCTCTCTTGCGAAGGCGAGGTCGAAACAGCCATTTTCCACCTCCGTAACGCCGATCCCCTCCTCGCTTCTTTAATCGATCTCCATCCACCTCCAACCTTCGACACTTTCCACACCCCTTTTCTCGCTCTCACTCGAAGCATTCTCTACCAACAGCTCGCTTTCAAAGCTGGCACTTCCATCTACACTCGCTTCATCGCTCTCTGCGGAGGCGAAAACGGTGTCGTTCCTGAAACTGTTCTTTCCTTAACCCCTCAACAGCTCCGACAGATTGGAGTCTCTGGACGAAAAGCGAGTTACCTTCATGATCTCGCGAGAAAATACCAGACAGGGATATTATCGGACTCTGCGATTGTAAATATGGATGACAAATCACTTTTTACCATGCTTACTATGGTCAATGGGATCGGTTCTTGGTCAGTTCATATGTTTATGATCTTCTCGCTTCATAGACCCGATGTTTTGCCGATTAATGATCTCGGGATTCGAAAAGGCGTTCAATTACTCTACAATTTGGAGGAGTTGCCGAGGCCTTCGCAGATGGATCAGTTGTGTGAGAAGTGGAGGCCGTATAAGTCAGTTGCTTCGTGGTATCTTTGGAGGTTTGTGGAGGCCAAAGGAGCGCCGTCGAGTGCTGCTGCTGTTGCTGCTCTTCCACCGCCGCAGCAAGAGGAACAGCAACAACAACATCAGCAGCAGCTGCAGCCGCAGCTTCTCGACCCCATTAATAGCATTCTCAACCTTGGGTATGATCTCTTTCTTAGAAAAAAAAAATTGTTTGCTTTATTACATATTTTGGTGTTATCAGTATTAGTTGCATTTCATGAAAAAGAAATGTTTTTTTTTTCTGAGCTGGGTTGATGCCAATTAAGAGGCATTTCTATTTTAAGAGCTTGTTATTGCCTTTTGTGCCTTTTAGAAGATTCATTTGAACCGTTATGCTTTGAAATTGGATTGATAGTAACTAAGAGGCATATCTTACATTTATTTCAAGTGCTATTTATTAGGCTTGAAATTTGTTACTTTGCTGTCTTTAGCTCTTAAAAAGTTATGGAGGTCTTTAGCAAAGTTTAGAGATTGATAGTCTACAGTTTAGCACCACCCCTTTATTTATATTCTTAATTTGTTCTGAAAATGCAACTCTTTCACAGCTAGTTTAAGGTAAAAAGCTTGAATGAGGATTAGTCTTAAGGAAATTTTCTTCATTTTTTAAACTTGTTTCTTTAATTTTGTACAAGGTACTGGTTTCCAAATGCCATAAACTTTCTATACTTTTTAAATTGTTATTATCCTCTGTTTAAAGAAGTTCAGTTAAATTTCCATGTGGAATCCTAGTTAAGAGATAGTTTATTCCTTACCTTTGATACTCCTACCATACTCAAACCTTTGCTGCCAAAAGACACAATAGAGAAAATGTAAACACACATGCCCCATTATCATTGGCTTGGGTTGGGATCCTTTTGGGGTTATCGGTGAAATCCAAAAATCACTCCAAGTTTAGATTCATTAATGTACTCTAAAGGTATGATGGTAAGCTTATGCTTACTTATTCTCTCTTTCATGTTGAATCGATCTAACCTCCCGCCCCTCCCCTTCTAGCAAGGACTCTTAAATGGTTTGATTTTGGCAAAGGGATAACATGAAATTCCTGTGCCAATTGCCAAGTAGTCCACATCCACACTATGTTACTCGGACTCGGGTGTGAGTGTTGGACACGGGTATATGTCCGATACGGGTATGTTCAATTTCTTTTTCAAGATTTTCATGTATTTGGAGGGTCCTTGGAGGATCATATCCCCATACCCATGTCCGGATATGCATCGGATACAGGTGTCGGACTCGGGTACTTCAAGAAAAATGAAAAGTCGGAGCAACATAGCATCCACATATATGGGTAATCTATATATTTCATATTCATACCCTCCACCTTACTTTTAAATTAGTATATTGGGATTCTATGTGGAGTTAGTTATGCTATCGATTTGCATGGTAAATTACAAAAATTTCCATGAGGTTATATCCATGATCTTGTGTTTTCTTACAGTTAGCTCTCTGAAAATGCATGCTCATGTTCCCTGGATGCAATCATCGTCTTCTTTTTTTCTTGGATGATTTACCCTTTCCATAGTTGAAGTTTGAACTTTTGTTGGTTTTAACATTTCTTTCCTATGTTTTTGTAATGATTTTTCTGCTTGTTATGTTTACTAGGGCCTGTGCTTGGGGGCAATGATTGTCACTGAAACAGATGTTTGTGATTTGTCACAATCCATTGATCAACTTGAAAGGCAGGCACTTCAAATGAAAACGTTCGTGTGAAAATATTGTTCTGAAAGCCATTAAAGCTTATAGGCCTTAAGAGTAAAAGTCTTTCAACTTTGGTCTCGTGAATCTGCTGTGAGATTGAATAAACACGCTGCTCAGTTCTTTGGTCTTTGTAAAAGGACACCAGTTTTAGTTGAATAAACATGTGGCTTTGCGTCTCTTGAAATGTCTAATTTCTGGCTGCATGTTTGTAAATCTTCACAACTGCTGCACATGTTTTGGAGTCAAAACTCTGATGGTACAAGAAGTTAACCACTATTTTCAAAAATGGTTAAGCAAGGACACGAGCCAACCAGCTTTAGGTCCAAGCCAATCTTCATTTGGTCCGAAGATGGATCCAATAATGCAAGCAGGCGCCCCACCCTCACCTTAATCACCTATTTGATTATGGGCTATGCTTAATAAATTAAATACTTTAACACTGCTCTACATTCCTGACCAACCAATACTTGACCAATACCTCCCCGTATGGGCTAGCCTACCAACCTTTATGTCCAAGCCGGCCATCATTTGGCCCGAAGATGGCTCGACCAATGTAAGCAAGGGCTCTACGCTAAACTATGGTCAGGTCAATGATTCAATGCAGTCCATTTCTTTTCATCTACTCCTCTCATTACAAAGAGCCAAGAGGTGATAGTGCAATCATTTTATGCTCACCTGGGCTAGAGCTCGTTGAGATCAATTTTTGGGTGTCAAAGAGCTGGCCTTTTGAGTGTACCCATATTCCCACCAGACCCATCTTTTGCCGAAGAAAACTATCACCACCTAGTCAGAGTTCTCTCCCAGACAAAGCCAAAAGCTGACATAGCTCACCATCGTTATATCACAAGGGTTTAGAAATATCTCTCTTTGCCCTCTAAAGACAAGAGGCTTGCAAAGATGTTACAAAACCTGAGCTGGATTTCCACTGGAGATGTCAAACATAAAAATGTAGATTAAAAGAGTGGCTCTTCTGGGGAGGTGATTGAATTGGGAACTGTTGATGTCTCTTTTCGTTGAGGATGAGATTTTGGTGGTATGAGGTCCTGTGAGTAATGGAAGAGGGTCAGCGGACGCTGAATGTTGAGTTTTGGAAAACGTTCCGATGTTTAAGTCATTATCTGAAAGAGATGGTCCGAGAGAGAGAAAATATGTGGAGAGTTTAGAGAGAAGAGTATGTACCTTCGGACAGTCCCAGAGAGGTCTATTTATATCCGTTTGGGCGATATGCTCTGTTTCACGTGTCCGAATCCGGTTAGAAGTTGAGAGTCAACGGTTTGGAAGGTCTCGTCAGAGAGACTACTGTATTTAATGTCCGTTGAGGAGAGGCTACGGTATTTAATGTTTTGCATTGTCCCAAGTGGATGTCGAGGTGACTGGTGACGTGACCGTTAGAGGAGAGAGAAGCATCCACATGTCTCGAGACTTGACATTGTTGGTTTTTGTGCTCGTTGAGTTGGACCTTGGTCCTAAGCCGATTTGCTAGGCTCGTTTAATCTCTCCTGAACCTTATGACTAAATGGCCTGAATGGCTCAACAGGAATTACTCAAATATATGAAGGCATAAGGAAAATTTTCAGAGTAGTAAAGCGTAGACGAGATAAAACAAAATTTCGATAAAATGTCCTGATGAAGGATTCTTTCAACTCGAAATGCCATTGGTTGAAGGCTGTAACTGCACCCAAAAACAATGAACAGTGAGCAAACCAAGTACCAAAGCAATACAACGTGGAAAAGGGCAGAGAGACAAATAAAGCCATCGATTGCATCAGGGAAAAGGTAAAGACATTGCTTGGGGGGAAGCGTGGTTTCTGCCAGAGTTTTGCAGAAATGCGCACATTAGGCTTTTTTGATATGCTTCAGATCCATACACTCAACAACATGACAAACAACTCCACTGTGGACCATCCCCAATTTTTTTTTACTTTTCACTCTCTCTTTCTCTTTTGAGAGTTTTGAATATGTAGCATCTTGTTAAAGATCTTTCTTTTTAGCCTGTAATGGAGTGTTTATTAGTTTCTGGAAACCTGTTTTTACTAAGAAAAGTTGAGGTTTTGGTGAGGATTATAGAAGAAGCAAAAGCTACGTCGCATCAAGAGTGAGAAGTACTATAACTATCTGCTTGGTCATTTGGGGAAAGCATAATATTAAAATGCCGTCGTTATGCAGTATTGCAAACGTATTTTATTTGTTACGTTTATGATACTATCAAAATTTTAAAATATTATCAAATTTACATCAACGACAAACAGCGTTACGTAATGTCTGCCAGCGCTACTACGCTGACTCTCGACGGTACCAACCTTGCTGGTTGCTTAACTTCGACTCTATCATCTTTTCGCACTTTCTCGACTGATTTGAATGGACAAATCTTGTTCGATTTGAGCAAATAAACTACCATTGAAAAACTATGAAAATCAGCTTTAAAAGTCAAGAATAAAATTTTATTGAATAAATATTTTAAGATCATGTTTTGCTAGCAATAAGCTTCGGAAGTCAAATTTGCTCATAAGTTGTTTTGCACATTTTTTTCGTTTTTTTCGCACATCGAAACTTTTTCTTACTTTAGATTTATAAAAATACAAAATATTAACTTAATAATTAATTTAAACATAAAATAAATAAATAAAAATAATTAAAATTAATCAATTTTAAATAAAACTTTTAAAAATTTAATTAATTTAAATACATAAAATATAATAAAATAATTATATTTTATAGAGTTATCAAGTGATACCGTAACCGTATCTACGATAAAAGAACTATAAGAGAAGGGGGTTGAAGACTTGAAGTGGGTGGGTTAAGATAAGAAATAGGAAGAGGGAGGGCAATAATGAAGGGTAAGGAGTGGGACCCAAATGTGGCAGGGCGTGGGAGAGGGATGAACATGACGTTGTCGGTTGTTTTATACAGAGAAAAACGCCTTTAATCTCATCAGAATCTCTCCCTCTAAAGATTGACTCTTTATCTTCCCGGCCTCACCACAAGCAACCAAGCTGTCTCTTGTTGGAAGCACATAAGCTACACAAATTACTTAACCTCAAACTCAAAACCCAAACCCCAAATCTATCTCATTTTCCTTTCCTTTCCCTTTTTTTTTTTTTGTCTTTCTAATTACAGAAGTTTACGCCCCCTTTGATGGTGTGGTAAAGGCGTAAAACCTTGTGGCCTGCCGTTTGCTGCTGTTTGCTCTCATCATCTCTTTCTCTCTTTCTTTTTAGGTCTGAGCTTGGTCCCATTTCCAACTTTTAATGTCTTTGTTTGTTATTTGAGGGTTATTCTCATAGTATATCTTTTTATTGCCATAACAACTCTCTTTTCCTTTCTCTCTTCTTTTATCTCAGCTTATGGATTGTGTAATGGTTGAAATTAGCGGCATGGGTCGGTGTTTTTTGGCAGTATAATGCTGAATATTGGGAGGAGGATAGGGGAAAACAACAAGATCTATATAGATAAGCTACTTGCATCATCTTTTTTGAAAACGTTTCAAGTTTTTAAGCTATGATTAGTTGAATACTGAGCTTCGTTTAGCTTAGATAAAAAGATCATAAAAAAGTTTCATTCTTTTTTTTAACATTTACTTCTTAAATTATGGAAGTAAGAGGTCAAGAACATGATATTAAAACGCCTGGAGTAGAGAGAAGAAGAGATGGGAATCTTAACGGTATTGCTGTTCTCACTTGCACTCAAACCCTAGATCATGTTCATCGTAATTTGCAGAGACAGCAGTCATTCGGCCAAGGAAGATCTCCATACCCGCCGGATCGAGTCACTGCAACCAGTGGTGCAGCCGTTGCACCCATTTCAGTTAGTTCGAACACTAAGCAGCCATCCGGCGTCATCAGATATCGAGAGTGTCTCAAGAACCACGTAGCCAGCATCGGTGGAAACGCTTACGATGGATGCGGCGAGTTCATGCCTAGTGGAGAAGAAGGAAGTATCGAGGCCTTGAAATGTGCTGCCTGTGATTGTCACCGCAACTTTCACCGCAAAGAGGTTGACGGAGAAACCCAATTCGGAGCTAATTATTCCAGTAGAAGAAGCTTGATACTTAACCCTCTTCATCACCATCAAAAGTATTCAGTTCATACAATTAGTCTTTCAAGTGCAATGGTTGCACCAATGAATGTGGCATTTGGCAGCGGAGGTACTGGCTGTGGGAACGAGTCTTCAAGCGAGGATCTTAACGTGTTCCAGTCTAACGCAGAGGGAATGCCGCCACCACCCCCTTATGTTTTGTCTAAGAAGAGATTCAGGACAAAATTTACGCAGGAGCAGAAGGATAAGATGTTGGAGTTAGCGGAGAAATTGGGTTGGAGGATGAACAAGCAAGATGATGAGGAAGTGCAGAAGTTTTGCGCTGAGTCTGGGGTGAAAAGGCAGGTTTTCAAGGTTTGGATGCATAATAACAAGAATGTGAAAAAGCAGCCGCAGGAGTAAGAGCTCTTCATGGTTGCTAACTATGTGACTCCGGATTCGGATGTGAATGTCGGATACGAATATTGTATCCGATACGTGTATGTTCATTTTTTAAAAGTTTTTCTATGTATGTGAAGGAGGGTCTTTAAAGGATCATATCCTCATACGTCCGAATATGTGTCGGACACGGATGTCAGACATGAGTATTTGACACAAATATTTAGAAAAAAAAATGAAGAATCGAAACAACGGCAGCCTGGATTAATCAGACGACATTTTAAAGTTAGGAGGGAGCTGCCTTGATCTTGAATATTTGTATAATTCTTCATTTATAAGCCTTGGTAATCTCTTGGAATCGAGCAGCACTGTTCAAAAAAAAAATCTTGTATTATTGTTTCTCTTTAACTTTAAATTATGGTTTAGTGTTTTTTTTCCCATCATTATTTCTTTGCCACATTATTTCTGAAAACACTGTCAGAAAAGGAAATATGAAATGGGCATATGGTGTCTCGTTCGTCATAATTTATTGCTGATTGAAATGGTGAGTTCATTGCATGAAGGCTGTTGTTCTCCAATCGTTCTATTGGATCAAATGGGTATTTTAGTTTCAGCCTATCTGGATGAATGCAGGATATTAGTATATCTTCCATACATATATATTCAATTTAAAAAAAAAAAATCATATATTTGAAGATTTATATTTTTATATTCATGCTCTAATATGTGTAGCATACAAATAACAAATAAGAATATTTTTAAAAAAATAAAAAAGTTAACATAAGTTTTAGCTAGTCTAAATTAGGGGTGTAATCGAGCCGAGTCGAACTCAAGCTGTAAGAAGCTCGAGCTCGACTCGAAATTTGAAGCTCAAAATATGATTCGAGCTCGATCGAGTTTTATTTTTAAAGTTCAAGCTCGATTCGAAAAAAAATCGAACTATTCGAACTCGCTCGATTAGGGTCGTTTACTTAGTAAAAAATAAGCTCAATTCCAATGCTGGACTTCAAACTCGATTATTTGTGCTCGAACTCAAGTTTGAATTGAGATTTTTCAATATTAATTAAAAATAAAAATATATATATTAAAAATAAAAAAACTCGATTAGGCTCGCGAGCTGCTCGAGTCAAGTATTAGGATATTCAAATTCGGCTCGCTAGATAGCTCGACTCGACAATGACCGAGCCGGATTCAAATTTTTTTCTAGTCGAACCCGAGTAACTTACGAACATAGATATCTGGTTTACACCCTTAGTTTGAATCAGGTAGGGTCTCATGGCTTGCTTAATTTTTTTTGACAGTTTTGTTGGGGTCAAATAAGACCTTGCTGCCTTTTATCAATTGTGTTTGATATAAACCAGCCCGATAATACAACAATCTCTTGGCTCAATTTTGAGCAAAACAATTTGCATATACCAATTTTACCCCAAAACAATAATTGCTATGGAATTGGAGTACAATATGCTCTCTGAGATTGTGACCCAACACATTTTTCCTGCTTGAATTTTGTCGGCATGTTTTCTCTATCAGGTTTAATTTGACACTGTTACATAATTTAGACGTTTACACTTTGATTCGCTAATGTGGATTTGATTTGATTTGATTTTGACTCTGTTTAGCCGAAGCTAATAATACCCTCTCATTATTAATCCTCTTCAGCTAAACCCTGCTTAAACCCCTTAAATCTTGATTCGCAAATGCGCCCTTTTCCATCCTGAACCAATGGTTTACCAACCAATCTTTACCGTCCAATTTTTCCTCACTGGAAACAGCACCTTGATTTTTTTTTTTTTTTTTTTAATTTAGAATAATGGAAAATTAGTTGAGCTTAATAATGCTGGTTCTCATTATGCCTAACGAATCCAAATCCTCTTCTCTCATTTTCTTGTCTTTATCCGTACTCACACTTTCGTAACGAGTTGTGCGTCTTTTTTTTTTGTTCTTTTCGTATATGTTAGTTTTTAATATTTGATTAGATCTTTTATCTAATAAAAAAATCGATTTCGCTTGGAAAAAAAAACACGAATATAAAGACGATACAAATAAAAGAGTTGGTATCGTGAAATTCGCATATTCGATCACCGCTAAAGTATCGATCGGTCGTATTTGTATTTCGTAACCCACATTAAAAAGTTGAAAATAAACGAAAAAAAATGACACCAATAAAACGAATTCGTTGCTCTTTACGAGAGTGAAAGCACGAGTAAAAATAAGAGAACGGAGTCAGAAGATTTCTATTCCTGTCTAAGTATGAGTTCAATAAAACTAGAATATAAGATGTCCTTCAAAATCGTATGATGACGTAAATATATTTATTTAGTAAAGTTAAAATTATATGTTAATTATACTCCTTCGTTCCTATTATAACTGTCAATATTTATTTTTTTCAAACGAACTCAAATTTTGATCATTATTTTTAAAATATTATAATAAATTAAAATTTTTAAAAATATGCTTTGAAAATTTTAAACTTTACAATAGATCTGTTCAAGAATCGGGCTACCCGCCCAAACTCGAAGGTCCGCCCATATTTGGAAGGGCTTAGACAAAAATATTAGGCCCGAAAAAGGGATTTGGGCAAAAAAAATTAAACCCGTTTAAAATATGAGCCGGGCCTTGGCTCCAACATTCAAGGCCCGAGCCCGACCCAGCCAGTTTTTTAATTAAATAATAAATTATTTATATTTATATATATTATGTAATTTATGTCATATAAAAATTAAATATATATAATATTATAATGTAAACATTAAAAAATATGTTAAGTTGTTCATATTTAAGAATTTAATAAAAAATATATATAAAATTACTAAAGATTAAATAATAAAAATATATATTTAAAAAAAAAATAGAAAAAAATAATATGGACGGGCCTAAACGGGTTTGGGCTATCCATTTATAAATATAGGCGGGTTTGGATAAAATTTGAGGCCCATATTTCGGGCCGAACTTGGGCAAGCAAATGTAGTATTGATACCATACATGGGTCCGGCCCGAACAACTTTACAAGTCTTATTTTTAATTTTATTAAAAATAACGGTTAAAATTGAATTCTTTTGACTTAAAATTCAATAAAAGAAAATTATAATGGGAGAGTGGGAGTATATAATATGTTACACTTTTTAATTAAATTATTACTGCTAAATGCAATTTTATATATTAAATTAATATGATGATTTAAATGAGTTGATAGTAAGGAATTTTATATAAATGATATACTTGCACATCATGGGGATGTAGCTCAGATGGTAGAGCGCTCGCTTAGCATGCGAGAGGTACGGGGATCGATACCCCGCATCTCCATCGCTTTTTAATTTAACGACGCATAAAGCATTCTCCAATTCTTCCTTATTTGAAAAAGAAACAAAGTTTTTCCCGCCTGATTCCCTCGCAAAATCAATGGCAACTTATTTTCTCTTTTCCCAAATCCCTCTTTCTGATCAAAATTCAAACCAAGATTTTCTCAGTTAATTGCTTGATTGGTTCTCTCTTCAGATTCAGAGTACAATTTTGGAGGCTGGAACTCAAATAAGTAAGCTGTTAAGCTTCTTTTTCAGTGCCGTTATTTGATTCGATAATGATGGAACTTTACGTTTTATTCTTTAAAATCCCATGCGATTACGATTCAATAATCGAAATCAAATTTATGCTTAATGAACAAACCTTTCCCCTGCTCTCAATGGTGAAAAAGACAAATGAAAACTGAAAATCTTCCTTTAAATGATTGTGATTAATCGGCATGATTGTATGTTTATTTTCATTTTGATCGGCTACGCTTCATTTTTCTCTGTTGATTATTACTATTTATTTTGGTAATCATTTTGATCCAGTGCTGATCGCTTCATTCTTAACTCCGTAATCTTTATCCAGTAATTTAAGTATTAATTTCTTTTTTTTATAAAAAATTTCCTCTTGATTAGACGATTCATTTTTTTGTATTTCTTTGAAAACAAACAAGCTTTGATTCAATAGAAAAAACACAGAACAATTAGCAGTAATACTAGTACTGCTATTTTTCATTTAAAACTAGAAAATAGAGTACAATACTTACAAGCTTAATAATTATAGAGTTCAGCTTTTTGTTATATTACTCGATGTAACATACACACTTAAAAGGAGCCAAAGATAGGGAGAATCACGATGCCGATTCTCGATTTCTTTATATTTATGCCTTTTTTATATAGTTTTTACAGATCCTATGACAATGTAGCTGAAACTTTTGCTTCATTGGAGCTATAGATTCTTCATAAACCTGTGGAAGATTTAAAATATAAGAGCATTAGAGTAATTAAAATATAAATTATCTTGCTTTTTAGAAAATTGGATTGTTATTAGAGGAGGAACATGCAAATGCCTATCTATGTTAGATTATGGAAATTATTTGTTTTTAGCTGAAATATTGGACATGCATTGGCTTCATGATCCAAGAAAAACCAGTGTCATGAGAGTAAGTCTAGGGATTGTTAATGAAGGGTTACAGAGGAATGTGAAATTTTAAAGTTAACAAAATGGGATTGGTCTTGATTCGATCTATAGATTTCATATAGATCCACTTTGAATAGAGAGTTTTTTTTTTTTTTTTGAAGAGCGGGGACAGGATGGAGCGGGACGGTTTTGATAAATAATTACTCCGCTCTGCCCGACTTTTTAAGTTACTATCTTACCCCTTAAAATATTTTATATTTTTCCTTATATATATATATACACACTAAAATAATATATATACTAATATTTTATATATATACTTTTAGTATATATATGAATTTTATATATATTAAAGAATTTTATTTACTAAAATTATGTTTATGAATAAATTATAATATAATTTTATAAAATATTAAGTTAAAAATAATTAATAAAAATTAGGGTGTTGCGGAGTGGAGCACCGTAAAGCGGTTATGAATGTAACCGACATCCATAGAGGTGGATGTTTCCAATATCCATGCAAGAGTGGAGCGGAGGTGAATAAAGCAATCCCCGTCTCCTTCCCGCTCCATTGGCATCCCTAATTTGGTCATACATGAACAGGAGAAGCACCGGCTAACTTAAGTTATTTATTTTATGATATGGACTTCAAGCTCTTTGAATTATACTATATAGGACCATGTGCATGTGATCTAAACAAAAGAAGATTAGATTTCATGTGGGCTTTTTTCTTAGTAAGTTGAAATAAGGTATGGATAGAGTATTACATAGAAAACAACATAAAGTAATAAAAAAAAATTGTGGGGAGATAAGGATCGGTGTTTGGTTTGAACTCTAGCTACCAGAAAAGGAAAGGTGAGTGCATGACATGTTAGAGAAAACATGGATGATTAGAACCGCTTTGAGAGCCCTTTTTAGTTTACAATCTAAAGCTTTGAAAATTTCTAATGGGATTTTAAATATCTTACCATGAATCCTAGCTAGGAAAGAACACTAGATAACATTCTTCAAATGATTTTCAATTTAGCCAAAAAGGGGAGAAAAGGGTCAGCTAATTAATTAGGAAGGAAAAAGAAATCCTTTATGTAGTTATTATTATATGCTGCGTTTTGGAGCTCGAGGGCACGTCCATGTTTCATGTTAGGGCTGTCCTCTACAAACTACGGTTTTTTGACTGCTCATTAAAAATAGTGAATCATAATCTTTTTGGGAGTTGAATATACGTGGAACTTTTCTCAGATTTTTCATATTCCTATTGCTTTTGAAGAACTTGGTTCCATGCCCTGTCATCAGTTGACACCATTTGGCATTGCACAGGAAGTCTTAAGAAAGATGGCTGTTTGAATATTGTTGTTTTGCTAGTTTGTAGAATATGTTGAGCCAGAAAATAGAGTTGCATGAGTAATAGTTTTTAAGTAGAAAAGACTCACCAGCAATTCATCTTCTGTTACTCCCCGGTGCTTTTGTAATTGGGTATAGGGATTTTACCAGAGTCAATATTCATGACATCCGTCTCTAGGATCTCATAGTGCCTTCTCACTTCCTCAGCTGATTTCTCACCCACAGCAGCGGCCACTTTTTGCCAGCGGTCTGGAGTGTCCTTGACATATACAGCAAGTGCCATTTCGAATAGTTTGTTTTGCTTTAGAGTCCAGTAGGAGTTTGAATCACGTGAAGAACTCATAGAGCTTGATGATATTATTACTTTGGGGATGAATGAAAACAAAGAAGAATGTGATAAAAGCTTGGATGAGTTGGATGTGAAGTGAACAAAAGTTGGAGAAGAGGAATGTATGCCTATCAAGATGAGACCTTAAAATGAGAGTAACTAACAAAAGAGAAAGAAGCTAGGAAGGAAAAAGAGATTTGCTGCCTCAGTCAAGGGAGAAGACTGAAGTCAAGAGGTGATATAGGTAAGAACTAGCAATGCTCGCTACTTATAGAGAGCAACGATGGTGGGTTTGTTCAAGTTGTGGCGAATATTTTATTTTTTAGGGCTACAACAAGATGTGATTCGCTTGCTTAAGCAAAAGTTTTGATGGAGAAGACTCTTTATGAAAGTCTTTTTCTTGTCTTTTGTAATATCATCAGCACCAATTAAGTTGATTTCTTTGAGAATTTATATCAGATGGTGGGGATTAGATTAGATTAGATCCCAAAACAGTCTACCCATCAGCATAGATGCTCCAAAAATATGATCCTCGACCATCCTTTTTGAAACCCGCAAAGTATACAGTAAGATATTCTGCCATTCTTTTTAGTGGGAAGAGATTTTTTTCTCTTATTTGGCAACTTGGTAAAATATACTCTATTTAAAGAGTATTATTTATGTTCAATTTATTCTTCTTTTCTCATAATAGTGTCAGTAGCCTAGATCTGATGATAAATGTGACTTGATACTAGCCGACAACTATATTGCTCCGAATTTTTATTTTTTTTGAAGTATCTGTATCCGACATTCGTATCTGACGTATATCCGGAGATATGATTTTTCAAGGACGCTCCAAATATATGAAATTTTTAAAAAAAATTGAATATACTCATATCGGATATATATCCGTATTCGACACTCACACTAGAATCCGAATAACATAGGCCGAGAATGCTATAGATGGAAGGGGCATTGATTCAATTTTATGGCCTGATATAGAGGAAAACAGAAATCAGAAGCTCTAGTAATCCTAGATAGAAAAGGGCAAGGATGATTCTCTTCTCTAATTTTCGTTAATTTTTTCATATCTTGTAATCCCTCCAAAGGCGGCTGGGACCTTATGATTTTTGTGTGGTTACCATCAGAGATATTTTTCACTTTTATTTTATATTTCAACTTTTGATCAAGTTGATTCTTGAATCTAATACGTCATTGATGCGGGAGATTTGGAAATGGAGATCTGGCTTTGAAGTTTGAAACAACATTCCATATCTTTTTTTCTGCCTGGAAGTTTGCTGAGACGTGTGGTGATCGTCTTTATCTTTCTATTTGCTAAATGTCTAACAGGTGTAGTAGCTCTTTTATAAGATCCTGTGTCAGTTTTTGAGTAGGAATAGCAGTTTACTTCCTGCCATTTTAAATCCTAGAATCACCATTTTACCCTTCCCGCATTCTCTACCTTTCTCTCTCTTCTCGTTAGGGTTCTCTAATTAATTTAAAGTAGGCTTAGATTAACGGATAATATCTTTTTTTTTTTTTTTGGTCTTGTTTGGTATCTTTTATTATAATCATGTCATATTTTTAATATAATTAATTATTTAATGTTAAAATTAACTTTATCATAGATACATATCAAATAATTATTGAAAGGGCATTAATGAAAGCATAAAAAAAGAAAGTAAAAGATATCTACTCTTAGGTTAACTGTTATTTTTGTTAAGTCGGATGACTAATTATCTTATATTATATATAATGCTTAATTATGTAATTCGAATTTTTCATTTTTTAAAAATATTTGTGTTTAACACTTGCCTTTGACATATATTCAAACATAAATATGAGGTATCATCTTTCAAATATATAAAAAAATTAAAAAAAAATTGAGTATATCGTGTTTAACACATATCAGACTCCAAATACCATAGATGCTCAAAAGAATTATGTCAGAGAAATTTCTGGTGTGCAAACAGTAATTACGGAGTGTCCATTGGCAATCAGGTACTTCTCTTACATGAAATTGGTGATAAATTCTTTTGATTTATTTTTAATGTGGAATAGTTCTTCAGTCAATATGCTAGAAATGTAGAACAGAAGCTCATACTTGATGGGATACTGATAACTGAGTAGATACATTCCAATAACGACAGTATGCATGGTATGCCGGCTGCTAATCATAAATAATCATAAAATATTAATTGAAAACATCATGAATTGCAAATTTTCAGTTTTCCTAACATGAGTTAGACTTCATTAATTTGTTTTTATTCTAAGTCCATTCTAGGCTAGGGTCTTCGAAATGTTTTATGATCTTCTGTTTATTGGTTAAAGATTGAAGAATCACTAATTTCCTATGTTACTCGGATTCGGGTGAATGTCGGATACAAATATATTCCATATATTACTGTGACAGATATAGAAACACCTTCAGCACCAGTAAAGCCAAGGGAAAGGGAAGAAACGAAGAAGGTTGCAGAAGAACGCAGAAAAGCAGCAATAAAGGATTCAATTCATGAAGAGCCATAGCAGAGAAAAATTACCAAACTTCTTGCTGCAGCAACAGAAGCTGGGACAAAAACCAGAGAGCTAGTTGGGGGTTTTCTTCGGAAACAGGAAAAAGACACCAGGAAAAGCAAGAAGATATTGAAAGAAAGAAGACATGGACAACCTCGAGCACTGATGAAAAACAAATCGAAACTGTGAGTTCGACATATCTAAAAGATGGAACCCTATGTTAATCGGACTCGGATATGAGTATCAAATATGGGTATGTTCCATTTTTTTCAAGATTTTCATGTATTAGAAGGGTCCTTGGAGGATCATATTTCCATACTCATGTCTGGATAAATGTTGGACACGGATACTTCAAGAAAAATAAAGAGTTGGAACAACATAAATGGGAGCACGCCAAATAATTCCAATAACGACAGGAAAAAGACACCAGGAAAAGCAAGAAGATATTGAAAGAAAGAAGACATGGACAACCTCAAGCTATGTTACTCGGACTCGGGCGTGAGTGTCGGATACGGGTATGTGTTCAACACGGATATGTTTAATTTTTTCTAAGTTTTTTCATGTATTTGGAGGGTCATATCTTTGTATCTATGTCCGAATATGCATCAGACATAGTTGTCGGACACAGGTACTTCAAGAAAAATAAAGAGGTGGAACAACATAGACCTAAAGCACTGATGAAAAACAAATCAAAACTGTGAGTTCAATATATCCAAAAGATGGGAGCACGCCAAATAATTCTCATCAAAAGCATGTCACTTCTAATTGAGAACAACTTCCCCTGCAGTAAGAAATCAGGGAAGATATTTCTAAATTTGTTCATAAGCTGGCTGCAGGGCAACCAAAGCTGCTTACAGATGAAAAATCAATCAGTGTTCTAACCCTAGCAGGAGAAAGAAAACATAGGAGCATCTTTTCACTTGGGTTCAGATTTCAGAATCAATCAATCAGTGTTGTAATCCTGATGCTACCATTGATGGAGAGGGAAGCTCTAGGGGAAGAAAGCCTAAGGATTCAAAATCCAGCACCAAGGAGCATATGTCAATAGTAACACATAAAAGGATCAATAATTCAATTGTGTTCGAAAGCTCTGCGAACGAAAGAAATCCTGCCGTTCATCTGGAATTTTTACATAATTTAGCAGAATCAACCAAGTCTAGTGCAATGGCAGAGCCAATTGAGACGCAAGGCTGAATTTAACATTACACCAGCTAAGAAGCTTAGCTGACATACAAGCCTACAGTAAGAAAAAGATGCCTCGGAGGGCTTTTTGTTGAACCAAGTGACTCAGACCCTGAAAATCCTGAAAACCCTTGATGACATGGTTGTTGCTACAGCCTATGTTATTCAGACTCGGATGTAAGTGTCGAACACAGGTATGTATTCAACACGGATATATTTACATTTTTTCAAGATTTCCATGTATTTGGAGGATTCTTGGAAGATCATATCTCTATACCCATATCCAGATATGCGTCGGACATGGGTGTCGGACACGTGTACTTCAAGAAAAATGAAGAGTCGAAACAACATAGACTAGATAGGGGGTTCTCTGACCACATAAATTGCAACTTTGTAATAATTACAGACCAGTTTGCATACAGCATATACATACATGATAAAGAAAATGATTATGATACATTGAAAATAAGGATGCCATATTGTCCAGAATCAAAATCAAGCTCCTGAGCCATAATGCCATACGGTAAAACAAAATGCACCTTTAACTGCAATCTGCAACTGAATACCAAGTTTTAGGGGGAAAAAACTTTGTGATATGCTATCACAACATAGTTCCCTTATATATTGCTCGACATAAAATATAAAAGTCGCAGAATGTGATGAAGCTACATGCTCATGGGGAGAGTCTGGAGCTTGCCTTTCAAAAATAAATAGATACTAAAACTTAGAAGACATGTGTGTAGCCCTCATTACATAAAAGAAGTATGCAGAGTAACAAAAGTGGTTGCCGATGAAGAAGGCAAAGCCTACAGTTATGTTGCTCGGACTCTTCATTTTTCTTGAAATACTCGTGTCCGACGAATATCTAGACATTGGTATGGGGATATGATCCTCCAAATACACGGAAATCTTGGAAAAAATTAAATATGCCTCTGTCGGACACATACCCTTGTTCGATACTCACACCCGAGTCCGAGTAACATAGGCCTAAAGTGCTTCCAAAGAGAATATGTACAACCAAATTGTTGTGAACACTAGCATGATCATGGCCATAGTAGAGGGAACAAGAGAATTGTTATTCACAAACAGGTTTTGTGCCAAAGCTGCTTAAGCATATTGCAAAGGCTTGGAAAGAAGAGAGTGGGTAACGATAATCCATGGTGAAAATGTCCTTACCAATCTTCCCAAATTGCAGAATCACTTTTTCTTGTTCCGCTACCGTAACATTTTGGCTTGGCTCCACAGCAGCCACCAACTGGAAATTCTTTACAGAAGCCACTGTAACTCGCCCTTTAAAATTTAGGCACCAACACTGCAACTGCTCATGCCATCTAGGAGCTTTGTTTTTCAAAACTAAGGGTACAGTTTGCACTGAATTTGGAGGTTTACCATAGCCAGTTGAGCTGAATCCGACTCGTGGCTTTTTCCCTTTTGAATCTATCAGTGGAGAAGAATCCTTATCAAGACAATTTGTGAATGCCATTGGAGTAGGAGCAGATCCTCCTTCTTCAAGCGCGGAGATGGGGATCGAGTGCATAATACACCGCATTCTCCTTGGACCTCTGGTGCGAATAACATTGAGCTCGTAAGATATATCGGCCGTGTTATAGTTACTCATAGGGACCCTTGGAGGCACCTGCTTCAAACAAGTTTTCCAACGCGATGATTGACAACGGGATTGGACAGTAGAGCCATGTGGAGGTTGAGTGTCGAAAATGTTGAACTTGGTTCCCAGGAAATTAGACCTGTTTAAAGCTTCCCTCTTTAAATTGCACAAAAGACCAATCCTTAAAAAAAAAAATTAATAATAATTTCACCCATCTAAAAGCTTACCTGAGTTTTCCAACATAATTGTTGCTTGATCTAGAGAAATCATCCCCAACTAAAGATATCATAAAATCAGTGCTAATAGCCCTTCTAACTTTTTTTGCTGCCAGTAACAGTTTACTCAAATCACCAGACAGGGCTGTAAATTCGTAAAAATTAATAAACACCAGCAGTTATATAAACATATTACTAAGCTGAAACATATAGTTTTAAGAATCAAAACACCCATTTTTCACCCCAAAAAAATTATAGGAAAAGGAAAAATTACCAGGACTGAGACCCATATACAATCGATATGTTGAAGTTTCCCTTTCCCTCCTAATAAAGCATTGAATTGGAGAATCCCTTGGTCCAGGCTAAACCAAAAAAAAAAAAAACCTTACAAATTAAGTAACTACAAACAGAAATTTTCCAATATAAAGGGCAAAAAAAGATTAAAACTTTACCTGCATTAAAGAGACGGGGAAAGTTAAGAAGCCACATTGTTCAGGTGTCTTAACAATCTCTTTAGTAATTTCCCTCCATGACCTACAAACCGAAGCACAAGCAACCACATCTCTCCTTTCCGGCCAACATTTTTCCTTTGCTTCCACTCTTTGTATTATATCTGAAAGTAATTCCGGAGGCAAATTTGCCCATTGCCCTTGCTCAATTAATGCAGTTGAAGAACCAGCTGGTGAAGAGGAAGAAGAAGAAGAAGAAGAAGAAGCTTCTGGAGCAATATGGGATCGTCCCCGCCTAAGATTATCTTTCCTCCCTGAACTTTTCTTTGATATATTACCAATCTCCCGAACAAAGGTTTTCAATGGCATTTTTCTTAATTTTGGCTTAACAGAGCTAAAAAAAAAGATAAATCACAATAGGCAAAAAGAAAAGAAAAGAAAAAAGGTGTAAAGTTTTTATTGTTTTTCTTTTTTGATTTTGAAGTTTACCTGAAAGATTAGGATTTTTCTGCTGTTCTTGGATCCAAATTGAAAAGAGAAACCTTTGACAAAAAATCTTTTAAAAAAAATTAAAATGCTAACAGGAAATTCGGAAAATATCATAAATTTCCAGAAAGGAAATATAAATTCATCGGAAAACACGAAAGGGAGAGGCAAAATGGAGAATGTACAAAATCTCCAATCAAAGAGAGGAAAAAAAGAGAGCGAGAGATAGAGAATCTAATTGGATGAGAAACCTAGGAATTTGCAACCAGTTTTTAAAACGCTAAAGACCGGCGGTTTGATTATTCCTTTTCTGTCTCTCTCTCTATCTCCGCCTCCCTCCGTCGCTGCCACCGCCTCAAGCTGCTCTGCAACAGCGACTACCACACAATGAAGGCTCCTGCTTTTTCTTTCTGTTTCTCTTTGATTCTAATTTAAACAATTTGTAATTTTTGAAATACGTTTTTTCTTTCTTTCTGTTTTTGTTGATTTTCAATTTTGTCCGTTAATTTAATTGGCGGGTTTTTTTGTGTGTGTTCATACAGTTAGTAGGAAATTGCACTCTACACGTGGCATGCAAAGGAGACATTGAGCCCCTTTAATTTTGATTTTGCCTGATTAAGAAAATTACTTTTGTTTTTGATATATTTATAGTATTTTTTTTTAATTTTATATCAAAATTAAGAGATCGACATATATTTTATTTTTTAAAATATATTTTATTAATTTTATTTGTGGAATTTTAAAATGTGGATGAGATAAATTTGTATTCTTATAAAAAAATTGTTAACAAGTATCTAATGATATATAATGGTTAAAATAATATTTTAAAAATAATAATTAATGTATTATTTTCTATTAAATTTAATAAAAATAGTATATTAAATGTGAATTTCTTTTTTAAAATAGTGTTTTTAACTAACCTCTGCTTATAATTTATCCATACTCAATATTTAATAGTAGTAACTTTTTTTTCTTTCTTTTTTATAGATTTCTTGTTTTTTAATGAAAATCCAATTTTCATTTACTCTTTTAAATTCAAAATTAAAAACTTTTTAGATTTAAAAAAATAATAATAACTCTTTGAGAATGTTTTTAATATTTTTTTTACACACATTACAATAAATATCAGTATATAGTTTCCACCAAGAAAAAATTCCTAATGTATAAGTACTCTTTGAGAATGTTTTTGATTTTTTTTTTCACACACATTACAATAAATATTAGTATATATAGTTTTCAATAAGAAAAATTTATAAGTACTAGGAAAATGTTAACCGTTATATTTAAGAAAAAAAATATATAATTAATACATTATTTTCTTTTGAATTTAGTTAAAATAATGTATTAAATATAAAATATTTTCTTAAATAGTACTTTAACTATTCTTAACCGGTCTTATAAAAATCCGTTAATTGAAAATTTTCTTTACTAACTTAATCTTTTTTAATATCCAATTAGATTTCTGTGATTATAAAATTCCAAAATAATTGAAAGAGAGAGAAAAAGAAAGTAAATTCATGCACCATGAAAGTAGAATAAACTTTTGTATTTTGATGTTTTTGCTATGTTCATTGAAAAGTTTCATGATAATTTGTTATATAAATAAGTAATATTTTATTTAAATGCGTAATGAGAAGAAATTTACATCGCATGACATTAAAATTTTATAGATGTAGTTGTTGATGTCTTTTTGTGTTAAGATATTGTTGTTGGTGTTCTCGGTGATTCGAGATTCTGAAAGAGAGCAAAATAGATTAGAGGGCACCGAAGATTGAGTTCTGAGACACACTTTTATGCTTAAGTCAATGTTTAAAGAAGAAAAGAGAGATTAGAAATAGAGAGTAGTGTTAAAAGAGAGAGAGAGCTTAACCTAGAATAGCCCTTTTGAAGGCTATATATAGAGAAGGTCGAGCGACCTGGTGTCTGCCCTGTTGGTTTCACATGCTCAACTCTAACTGGTCGTCTGATGTAAGCGGCTTCGGGAGCATTGTCGAAGAGACAACCGCATTTAATATCTGTCGTTTGCAAGCTGTGGCATTTAATGTCTCGTACTGTCTCATGTGGGCGTCGAAGTAAGTGAAGATGTGACCTCTAGGAGAAGGAAAGGCCTCCACGTGTCCCAAGCCTCTGTTCTTAGTGATTGCTGGACTGGCCTGGTTGGACTGGCCTGGTTGGACTGGTCTATTGGATCTATGCCGATGGATTCGACCCGTGCCTGATGGACTGAGTGGATTCAACAATAGTGATAAAACAACACTTCCCGTGATGAGAATTTTAACTCACAATGCATTTAAATGAAGCATAAATTGAAGAGTGAAGACTTAGGAAAATTAAGCTCCAATTCTACAAAGTAATTATAGCTATGTCACTAATTTATTAATTTTCGAATGAATCGATCGATTTCGGTTTTTATTATTGCTTTTTCTTATATTAATTATATTTTATCTTTAATCTGCTACAAGTGGCACAGAGAAAGATCATCTAAAACTAAAATTCCTTTTGTTTATCTTTGATGAAACCTTAACTTGCGGTTAATGTTTGGTGGAAGTTTAACCTATCTTTTTCGTAATTCAGTGAGAAAATGGTAGATTAATTCTGCGAAAATCCATGCGAACTAGAATCACATGGCCACCTTATTACCTTAAAAAAAATACTAATAAAAAGGTTTTAAGTAATATTATATTTTGTTTATAAAATAAACTTGATGTTGATTTAACTTAATTAGACCAGTTTCATCAGGAAAAGGAAAGCTTATGTAGGGGCCTCAATGAAAAAGATAAATGTTAGATTAGAGTCTAACTTAATCATTAGACCCACAAGAATTTTATTGCTATATTATTATATAGAGCAGAATATTCTTTCCGTTTCATTATATTTGTTTTTTTTTTTTACCGAATTTTTTGTCAAAAATATATATTTGTAAATTTTGAAATTTTAAAATTTCTAAATATAACTTTTAAAAATAAAATAAAATTTATTTCATAAAAAAAATCAAACATGAACGAATAAAATGAAATAGAAAGAGCAATATATAGATAGATATGAACGGATCGTATGATTATTATCCCCTCCACTGAAGTGTTCTTGATGACTCCAAAAGGAACTATTACTATATATGAGAATGATTCTCTCATGCATGCTTGAATTATAGCAAGGAATATGGTAATTTTCTCTTTTATATACTTCAACAATACTAGTATTTATTATCACATGCGTTTGCATGTGAATGCTCGTTGTTTTTATTTATTTTTAATATATAATTTTATATTTTAAAAATAAATAAATTAATATATTAACTAAAATTTGGTAAAATTTATTTCATATACAAATTATTATAAATTTTAATATCAATGCCAAATTAATTATAAATATAAAAAATATAATGTAAAATATAAATATTATTTATTCATATTAAATAAATTGATTTACTTTTCAATGTTAGAAAAAATTAAACTTTTAAGATAAAACAGTTTCATATAATAATAATAATAATTAAAATGGTAAATTAGTAATATAATGAACAACAATGAGTATTTTTGTCAGTTCAAAAGATTTTTCATATTCGTATTTTTATATATACTAGTATTTATTATTACATGCCTTCGCATGTGAATACTCGTTGATTTATTATTTTTTGAATATATAATTGTATATTTTAAAAATAAATAAAACTAATAAAATATATATTAATTAAAATTTTCATTAACATGTAAATTTTGTTTCATATACAAATTATATCAAATTAATTACAAATATAAAACAATTTAATATAAATTTTAATTCTTTTTTATTTAAATCAAATAAATTGTTTTATTAATGAAAATTAGAAATTTTAAGATAAAACAATTGCATATAAATTTTTAATACTTGTTTATTTAATATTAAATTAATTTATTTAATGAAACTGTTTTAGTCAAATTAAATTTTTACTTAGATAAATCTTATTAATAAAAAAAAATTATAATGGCCATTTAGAAATATAATAAATAACAATTTTCGTCAGTTCAAAAGATTTTTCACATTTATACTTTTATATATATTATAGATTATAGATAATATTCAATTGATTAAAAAAAATTCATAAAAATTCTTTAAATTTCTTTTTTTTTTCTTTAATCATTTTGTTGTTGAGTTATTTTGACGTAGTATTTAAGTTGTGTTTTTCTTTTTTTTTTTTCTTCTTTTCAGCCTAAACCAATTATTAAGACTTGATGTTAGCTGTGGGGCTTTCAAAACATTAGGGTCCACTCACCAACCGGAGAAACCTAGATGCACTGGAGGAGACCTTGACCAGACTACCGAAAGACTGCTGCATGATATTTAAATTACGATTGCGGATGTATTTTTAGTAATATTATGTTTATTACGGTTGCAAACGTAATAAATGTTGATTTTTGACTCTCGGTACCAATTGTAGTTTTGTGCTACAGTACCGATTTGCTACAGTAACTTTATCTCGGGACGCTACAGTAACTTTCGAAAAACAACTCTTTTATTAATATGAGAAAAGACCAAATACAATTGGTGTGAACACCAATTAACAATAGAAATAACCTCACACAAACTCTCTCACATTACTATTCACTCACTATTCATTCATACACCTAACACCACTCACGTGCTCACTTTCTTCTTCAATTACTCTGCCAAATTCTGCATATTTTTCTTATCATGCTCTGCCTCTCAATACTCTTTTCTTTCACAACACTCACATCTTTTCTTTTTCTTTTTTACTTCACCTACACTACATATTGCACACAACAACTTACCACTATTTATAGTTTGTCTAAGTAGGTTACTAAACTAACTTTCAAACTTTCTAGTATTTTCTTACATTTTCTAGGATGGTGGCTAAACTATAATGTTCTAGAGAAAGAACAATGGGGAAGAATATAGAGAAGGCTAGAGAGAAGATTGGAGAGGATTCTAGAACTAGAGTAGTCGGTGTATTTTTAACAATAAATGTTACCGTGATCAATTGCGGTAAACATGAACGTGAATATCGTTGATATAGAAAGAGCTGAAACCGTAAATAACGATCATAATATCGCGTTGAGACCGTTATTTAAATTCCTGACTCTAATAATTTTAAGTAGTTAGTATATTTCATGGGATTTTATCAAAAATAATATAAGAAAAGCAATCAGAAGTCTAGTGGGGTAATATTGTGGTGTCTCCTGGCTATAAACTGCTATTAAGATTCTGCATAATTTGATGGAATTTGGGACTGAAAATGGTCGCCCATACTCAAAGGGGTCTCCTGCTCTGATACAAGCCCTTTATAATAACAATGGCAATCAAATAAGTCTTGGCTCAACAGCTACAATATTGGTTTCAAGCAAATTAAAGTGCTAAGTTAGGTATCTGTCTATTTGTATCAGGGATTTAAATTACGGGTGCGGATGTGTTTATTACGGTTGTAAACCTAACGAACTCTAATCACGATCATGTTATGATGAATATCGACGACAGAAAAAATCAAAACTGCAATATAATGATCGTAACACCGTGTTACGATCAATATTTAAACCTCTTATTTATACCATACAAGAAGAAAAAGAAAAAGGAAAAGGAAAGTGTTTGCTTTAGTAATGAACTTTCTACTTTTATCATATAAAAAAAAAACAAGTGAATGCAGCCAAACTTTAGAATGAGGTCAAGTAGAAGCAAAGCAAAATATTGTTGTCTCTTTTAAAACCCATAAATCATGATCCTATGGAAGTGAAATGTGGAGCCCCTTTTGGCCTTTTTCTTTCTTTTCATGCATGCACTGTGTGTCATTGGCAATTTGGTTGCAAAATCATGTTGGTTTCAGTTTGGAAGTTTGCAAACTGGTATAGGATGCCCACAAGGACAAACGTGGGTGGTGCATCGACATGAATTTGATCGGCATATTCGACTTGGATAAGATTTGGGTGTTAGGAAACTATTATGTAAACTTGGTAATTCATGTATCCGTGTTGTATTCGTATATTTTGTCATGTTATAATCGTGTTTAAGGTATTTTATATTTATATAAATTTTGATACGTTAATAATTCGTATTATATAGATTTTGAGACATTCTTGTATTTATATCGTGTTCGTTTTTTTTCGTATCGTATCGTATTGTATTTTTAATTATTTTTTCATATCGTGTTCGTGTCGTATCGAATATTACTATGTTTAATGTTAGGCTTCCATTGAAGAAGGAAAAAAAAAGTTTTCTACTTTGATTTGATGATCATGAATTTGGATATGCCAGCTAAAAGTTTAATTGGAGCTCTGCCAAATTTCAGTCCCTACTTGCCCAATGTCCTTTGATTACATGAATAAATGGTTTACTCTATATTGGCAGCCCACATAAATTTATTAGAGAAATGTTAGGGTAACTTATATTATGGATTACTGAATTTAGTATTAATTTTTATGTAAGTCATAAACTTTTAATTTTATCAAATTACATCACTGAACTTTCTATTATTAATAAATTAGGTCACTTATGTTAACTCCGTTAAGTAATTCTAACAAAAAAGTTGATTCAATATGCATACATGACTTATTTTTTACATCTTATCAAGATAATGCTTAGTTGATATTTTAGGTAAAAAAAATTTCATACTGGCATTGTGGGATCCATTTTATAAAGGAAAACAAATGGTTTTGTTGGTCAAATTTTTTTAGGGTTTTTTCAAAGCTTCGATTTGAGTAAATTATTAGAGAAATTAGTGTTTTTATCGCTTAATAAGTCATGTATGCATGCAGAGTAAGCTTTTTCGTTAAAATTACTTAACGGAGCTAGCATAAGTGACCTAATTTGTTAATAATAGAAGTTCAGTGATGTAATTTGATGAAATTAAAGATTTGTGACTTACATGAAAATTGATGCTAAATTCAGTGACCCAAAATGTAAATTACTCGAAATGTTAATTAGTATCTAGTGATACTGATTAAGGTAATATATATATATATATATATATATAGAGAGAGAGAGAGAGATAAAGAAAAGTGTAATTAATGTCTAATTTTTTTTTTAAATTCGATAAAAGTAATGTATTAAATATAAAAAAATATTTTAAACTAATAATTAAATTATTTTTAATTGGTGTTTATATATACCGGTTAAGCGGATCCAAATTTATATGGCTCAATGCTGAAGCTACTGACTGGCGTTGAAATTCTGATGGGTTTAAATTCTAGAACCAGGTTGGGTAGGTCGTACTCGTTGGTGTAGTCCAGATATTTTGAGTGGGAATCAAAGCTTAATGAAGATATTCATGGAAGTGAAAATCATGAAAATATGTTTACAACTGAGTTACAAGTTTATTTATGTTACAACTCTTCTGTTTTTTTTCTTTGAAATATACTCTATCCGACAGTGGAGTAGAGGTGGTCATGGCCGCGGCCCGGTTTTTTTTTTTTCCTCTGCCCAAGCCCGGCCCTGGGTAGCCCAAGCCCGCCCGTTTAGGCCCGAAACACTGTTCATTGGAATAAAAAAATAATTTTTTATTTATTTTTTATTTTTTTATAATTAAAATTAAATGAAATAATATTATTATAATAAAATCACTGTTCCGAACCGGACCGGAACATAAAATATCCTGTATAGGGCCGGGCCTGTCAGGCCGGACGGGCTGCCCGGCCCGTGAGCAGGTCTACAGTGGAGTAATAGATGTTACAATATTATGTTTTTGTCTAAAAATTGCAGTGTAAATTAGCACTTGAAAAGAGAGAAAATTTCATGCTCTTGGCAACGATGAAAAGACAACAAGCTCGTTAAGGTCACTAATTATCAACACTAATTAGATCAATGTTATCATAAATTTTCATTTTTCTTAAAATATTCAAGTTCGAAATTTATGTATAATATATATTCGAACATGGATATAAATCTATGATACTATAAATATATAAAAATTAAAAATATTCATATCGAATACATATTCAAATTCGATATTCATATCAAAATCCCAATTACATAGGATGAGACCATGCATACACCAATGATGAGTAGGCAATTAGTGAGGTTTGGCACATGCTGGTTTCTGGAGCTTTTCCTTCTTGGTAATGAAAAACAAAGAAAGTAAACCGACTTTAGTTCTTTTTTAAGCTTTTTGTCATTTTTTTTTTAAAGATTTTGCTGACAAACGCGTTTAAGCATTTTTTTTAAATTAATTAATATATTATTTATAAAAAAATATATTAAATATAATATTTTATAATTTTATTTATTATTTTTAATAAATTAAATAAAAATATTATTATATATAATAATTTTCAAGAATACCCTTAAAATACTTGTTAGTAATTTTTTTTTTTTTTTTTGCCTCTAGATTCTAATTAATGGTTGATTTTTTGTTGCTTGAATATCATCCGCTGAGGCAAATGTAGATTCGAATTGCACAGTTTTAAGTCAAAGTCGGTGAAAAAGCAAAAGCAATGCCCCAAGCAAGAACCAAATCAAACAAAAGTGAAAAGTTCCTTGTACCGATGGATATTTCAACCCTTAATTTCTAACTACTAACTAGTTCTAAATTTGGTAGGATCTGGTTTATGCTTCAAAAAGAAAAGAGAAATTGATATTGAAGTTCTTTTTTTGGCCAAATATTGCTTTATATCGAAGTTCAAATCCGAATTAAACGTGTTAATGGGTCGGGCCATATTAAACTTAGGAGAAGTATTAAGAAGTTTTATGATTGCACTGATCTAATCTGATCTGAAATATGAGCAGAACTTTATATCCAAGCACGGCTCGATTATATAAGGATATTGTTTAAATCTGCATGGACTCACCCAGATTTTTATACAGAAGAATCGATATCTCTTAAAAACTATTAATTCATCTCAAAATTTTATATAACTAATAGTAAAACGAGTTGAATCGGGCCTAGACCTGGGCAAAAATGATATGCCCAAGACCCAACCCTTTTTTAAAACTGGCCTATTTTTTTATTTAAACCCATTTTTTGGATCTAATATTTGTGTTCAAACCCTCTCAAATATTGAACGAATCTTCGGACTTAAATGGTAACCCAATACATGAACAAGTTTAATCCGAATTAATCTCTCTATTACAGCCCAAGTTGTTTGATATTGGACTTGAGCAAGATCAAGATCTAAATTTCTTCACTAACTATTTGAGCTCAAAGTATGGACTCTTTTTCAGGCCATTCCTCACATTGTGACCAGATTTGGACCTTAATCACTGGCCTGACCCAAAAGTAGTAAAATATAAACAAAGTCCAAGTCTATTAGAAGGTCAACTAACAATTGGACAACCACAAGAGCTATCCATAGGTCGGGCTGGACTCATGTATGGTATAAACATTACATTTGCTTGCTCAAACCCGGCCCGGTCTGAAATATGGGTCACAAATTTTGTCTAAATTCGTCCATATTTATAAATGGATAACCTAAGTCCGTTTAGACCTCCCATATTATTTTTTTCTATTTTTTTAAATATATATATTTTTATTTAATTTTTAGTAATTTTATATATATTTTTTTATTAAATTCTTAAACATGGATAACTTAAACATATTTTTTAATGTGTATATAACATAAATTACATAATATATATTTTTTAATGTTTATATAACATAACTTAATATTATATATATTTAATTTTTATATACCATAAATTACATAATATATATAAATATAAATAATATATTATATTATTTAATTAATTAAAAAACGGGCCGGGCAAGGCTCGGACCTTGAATGTTGGAGCCAACGTCCGGCCCATATTTTAAACGGGCCTATTTTTTTACCCAAATTTATTTTTCGGACCTGATATTTTTATCCAAGCTCTTTTAAATATGAACGAACTTTCAGATTTGAAGAGGTAGCCCGTCTTGGACAGGTATAACAGCCACCAATTCAGAGGGAAAAAAAAACCAGCGGAGCCATGGTCAACTCAACCATTCAATTATTCAAACAAAGATTACATCCACCAATTATCTTAAATTAACAGTAACAAAGAATTTGAACCAGAAAGTAGATGGTAAGGGTAGTTCTTAAGCTATCTCAAGACTTCTGCAACATTAAAATATTGCAAAATTATTAGAACTTGGGATTTAGCTGAGCTGAATCCCACTTATTTTTCCAAATTAACATTTCTAACTTCAATCTCAAGTAGCCGAAACACCTATCAATTCCTTTCAAGTGGGGCTAAACTAAACAAATCAGATATTAATTTAATGAATTTGATACACTAGTCCAACAATTTTTATTTTCTTTTTATAAGCATTTATGTTATTTTATAAAAAAAAACAGTAATTACAGCTATAATCCAACTGAGCTAGCTAATGGCTAGCAATTACATCAAATGAAAGAATCAAGTGAGAAAAATGAAAAATGGAGCTATTGAAGCCCCATGCTATACAAAGGTTTCTATTTACATCATCTAAGTCTAAATTCTTAAGTTTTGCCAGCTTAAACCTGATTTCTTCTTTGATTGCACCAAGAACTTGCAATTGCCATGAATCCTACCGTTCCTTTCTCTCCAGATATGATATATTGCTGCATTCCATGCTAACTTCTGAATCGTAGTGAGCAATGATTTCCCCTTAAGCTTCAAAACTGCCCAAGCTAGAACAGTGTCCCACCTGTAGCCTCCTGTTGGCAGATTACATAGATGCAAGACCTCTAATCATATTGCCTTTGAGAAATTGCAGTCAAAGAATAAATGGTCACAGGTCTCTTGCACACGGTGACAGAGTACACATGTTGCATCAATCTCAATTCCCCAGTGAAGAAATCTATTTTTGGTAGGAAGTCTATTTAAGATAGCCATCCAAGAGATCAATGAGAACAATTAATTAGTTTATTACTATCATGGAAAAAATAAATTCTCTTAATTTTCAATTAAATACATTTTTATAATCATTCAATGATGAAAAAAATTTATTCTAATTTAATAAGTGTTTAGTGACATTGATTAAGGTAAAATGATATTTATAAAAAAAAAATGTAATTAATGCATTATTTTTTCTTGAATTCACTAAAAATAATATAGTACATGTAAAATTTTTTCTAAAATGATAAATAAATAAATTTTAACTGATACCTATAAATACACATTAATCAAACCCTTAAAAAACGAAAAATGAGACTAGCAATATCATTTCAAGAGTACTGAAAATTTGTTTGAGTCTACAAATTTTAATATTATAATTAAACTCATTTGGAATTCTAAATCGTTTAAATTAAGTTCAAGTAGAAGCCTAGCTAGAACAAAATCAAAGGGCGGCCATGGCCTATCTGACTTTCCTACAAAATTTCTATTTGCCGGCTGCTTGTGTTAGAGGCTACCCCAGCCTTTTCTGATATAATGTTAAATGTACACACGGTCGCTTCAAATTGATGTATATGTCAAACTTCCATGGCAAGAAATCGGCCCCTGATATGTATAAAAGAACAATATCCACCATAAATCTGTTCATAAACCAGTAATATTCTTAGTTATAGTTCATTTCTTCATTAACTTACTTCATCACCTTGATCAAGAAACAAACAAATCAATAACTAGTTTTTTGTCAGAAAATTAACGATGGCTTCTGCTTATTCTATCTACGCTTCCATCTTTGTGATAACTTTATTCATGTTCATGGCTAATACCCTTCGAGCCGAGGCTGCTGAAAGTACTTCCGCAGCTTTACTTATAAGAGTTGATCAATCAGGGAAGGGAGATTACATGAAAATACAAGACGCCATTGATGCCGTTCCATCTAACAACAAAGAAGTTGTTTTCATATTGGTTAAGACTGGCATTTATAAAGAAAAAATTGTTGTTCCTGCGGATAAGCCTTTCATTACAGTAAGTGGTTCAAAGCCAAATGGCAGCACGATAATAACTTGGAATGATGGTGGGAATATATTTGAATCTCCTACTTTCACTGTGTTGGCTTCGGATTTTGTTGGCCGATATCTCACAATTCAGGTATATAACATCTCCAATGTAATTGAACACTAAATGAAATCCACAAACTATATATGTAAACTGTAGAATCCTATGTTATTCGGACTCAAGTGTGAATGTCCGATACGGTATGTGTCTGACACGGGTATGTTCAATTATTCTAAGTTTTTTTTTTTTATGTATTTAGAGGGTCATATCCTCATACCCATGTCCGGATATGCGTCGGACACGTATACTTCAAGAAAAATGAAGAGTAGGAGTAAAATAGGTAAAATTCATCTATGTTACTCGGACTCGGGTGTGAGTGTCCGATACGGGTATGTGTCCGACACGGGTATGTTCAATTATTCTAAGTTTTTCTATGTCTTTGGAGGGTCTTTGGAGGGTCATATCCTCATACCCATGTCCGGATATGCGTCGGACACGTATACTTCAAGAAAAATGAAGAGTTGGAGTAAAATAGGTAAAATTCATCTATGTTACTCGGACTCGGGTGTGAGTGTCCGATACGGGTATGTGTCCGACACGGGTATGTTCAATTATTCTAAGTTTTTCTATGTCTTTGGAGGGTCTTTAGAGGGTCATATCCTCATACCCATGTCCGGATATGTGTTGGACATAGATGTCGAACACGAATACTTCAAGAAAAATGAAAAGTCGGAGTAACATAGATAGAATCCATTGATTCTATACTTTCTTCCTGACCTATTCGGTTCATTTAAACTTTTTACTCGAACTTATTTTAAACAGCAGCATCAATCATGATCTGTATTAATACCAACTAGCTAGTAAACCGATCCCTTTTATTTTTATTTTTCATAAATAGAATACATTCGGACCTGGAGCTAAAGCAGTTGCATTAAGGGTATCTGGAGATAGGGCAGCTTTCTTTGGATGCAGAATTTTATCTTACCAGGATACATTGCTAGATGACACTGGAAGACATTATTACAACAATTGTTACATTGAAGGAGCTGTTGACTTCATTTGTGGGAATGCCGCGTCCCTTTTTGAGGTAACACTTTCAGGAATTACTTTTTTACCAATATTCCTATATTTTGCTAGCTAGGCTAGCCTTTCTGAACCATTAATTTACATATGGATTTCTCTTGGGATTTTTTTTTTGGTTTTTCAGAGGTGCCATTTGCATACACTCTCAGAAGGAGATGCAGCTATTACAGCCCAACGAAGGGAGTCTCCTTCAGAGGAGACAGGCTTTACCTTCTTGGGTTGCAAAATCACTGGGGTCAAAACTGCCGTTCTAGGAAGGCCATGGGGTTCATATTCCAGGGTCGTTTTTGCCCTAACCTATATGTCTAATGTGATACTGCCCCAGGGATGGGACGATTGGGGAGACTCATCCAAGCAAAGGTAACACAAAAAGACAGACAAAATCAAGCAAGATCAGCAATCTGTTCTTTTTCTTTTTCTTCCAATTATTACTGTAAAATTTTGAAATTGAACTAATGTTTAACCATTTTCTTCTGGTTTTTTTTATTTTTTTTATTTCTACAGCACGGTGTTCTACAGAGAATATAAATGTTATGGACCTGGAGCCAATGTAAAGAAAAGGGTTGAATGGTCTGAAAAGCTGACGGGCAAAGAGGCAGAGTTTTTCTTGACAAAGAACATGATTGGTGGCAAGAGTTGGATCAGGTCTACACCAAAACATTTCAAGAAAGCTTCGACTGCCATTTCTAACAATTCCACTAAAAATGCCTGATGATCATGAAGAATATTATTGTTAGCTGATGTAGTGATGTTAATCACTTTGTTCTTGCTCATATGTTTCTCTACCTGGTAGAAAATTTGTTTGTTTAACCATATTAGATTTATTCGTTTATTTATTTGTAATTATTTCAAAATACTGTGAATTTTCCCCTGTATCATTCGTGAGGAAGAAAACATATCCATTCCTTTTCTAATATTAAAATATAGCTATAAGATAATTTAAAATATATACATGAAAAGCTCTTATCTGTTAAAATTATGGGGTTTTTTGAAGACGTCACATGGATGTCTAGACCATAGATATTGAGTAGATAACTCGTCAAAAGAATCTGATATCTATGTTGTTTCGTCTTTTCATGTTTTTTGAAGTATTTGTGTTTGACACTCATGTTCAACGCATATCCGGATATGGGTACGAGAATATGATCTTCCAAATATATGAATTTTTTTTAAAAAAATTGAAGATACCCATATTAAACACATATTCGTATCTGATACTCACACCAAAATCCGATTAACATAGCCTGACATATGGGACGATCGACATTAACCTCAGACTCAGGTAAATTCATTTATGGCAGGCCCAAAACAAAAAATAAGAAACAAATATGGCAAGATTTGCTGACTGTAAACCAACTTGACCAACCATTTTTTATCGTTTATCCTCTGACTCAATGGATCTCGGCTTAGAAACTGGTATGTAAATGGATGTGCAATATTGTCAATAGTTTTGGAGTTGAACAATTAAAATGGGAGATAAGAGTGCCACAGAGAAATAAGATCAGAACGCCTGCATCAGCCCACAACTTTTATAAATCCCCTGGTCTTGCCACAGCTTTAAATTGTAAAGTCTGTTGGCTGCTAAATACTAGAGTATTCAGTTATAATAATTAGTGGAGCTTATCACAATCAAAATACTAATCATTTTTGTCACCATTTTCAAAGGATAAAACATGGTCTTGAGGATAAGAACGAGTAAAAAGGACTCCCCGACAGAAAACAAAGGAAAGATAGGGCCCCCACAGCCCCACCCACCTATATAATAGGCTTTCTCAAAATGTTAATACTTAGTTTTGGTTCAAGCAAGTGAAAGATAATCAGCAAAAATGGGTTCTCTAATGGCAGGATGGGATTCTCCTGTATCAGATCCTACATCAGGTAATTTCAGTAAACTCTTATCTGGTTTATCTTACATGGTGTTTTGCTTTCTACATAAAACCTGTTGTTTAATTTCTGGTCGTTTGAAAATCTTTCAGTAATACGCAAACGAAATCGATCACTTACCCAGGAAGCAGTTGGACATGGCGTAAAATGCTTCAGCTGAGGGCTTCGGCTTTGAGGTTCACCTCCAACCAGAATGGTGCTCTAACTTGGAAGTTCCCTGGGAACAGATTTATGGTGACTAAGGTCTGGAATGATCTCAGGCCTAGGCAGGACAAGGTGGAGTGGGATAAACTGATCTGGTTTCCATTTCATATTCCTAAACATGCACTGATAGCTTGGATGGTTATATTGGACAAATTGCCTACAAAGAACAGATTGATGTCATGGGGCATGGAGGTGGATGGCAAATGTGAGCTATGTCAAACTGAGCAAGAAACCCGGAATCATATATTTTTTGAATGTGACTATTCAAAGGAAATCTGGGGGCATATACTATGCTTATGTCAACTTCATAGAAGCATAAGGAGCTGGCAAGCAGAGCTGCAATGGGCAGTAAACAGAATCAGAGGAAAAACTCTCATTTTTGTTATTTTGCGTTTATCATGGAGTGCCTTTCTTTACTCGATTTGGAGGGAGAGAAATAATAGGTGTTTTAATCGCCTTCAATCCACACAAGGAGCCATCATTGAGCAGATAAAAGAGATCATCAGAATGCGATTGTTGGGGCTCAAGAACATTAGTCCTGATGAAGTGAACCGAAGATTGGATGCAGATTGGGGACTGTCTCTTTTTTACTAGGATCTTTGTCCATTCTGGTATAGCTAAGTATTGCTGAAGTATGTTGCTATTGTTCCCTGATTGATTAGTGGTCTTAAGTTTTGTTCAAGTATTGTTTAAGTATGTATAGCTTTAAGTACATGTTGCACATGATGTTGGATGTAGCAGTTTAACTGCTTTCTGGATAAATAAAACACTTACTTATCCAAAAAAGAAATCAATCACTTACAAAGGAAGAGATTGAAGCTTACTGGAGATCAAAGAAGAAAACGGAGGAAGAACATCTTAAGGCTATTTTTAGTCCATCAGATAGTTGCAGCCACCAGTTGGTACAAAATTTTTATTAAAGTTTTTTACAACTAATTGAAGCCTAGTCCTATTTTTCACTCATGTTTTATTTTTTACATCTATGACAGGAAATTCCATTTGAGGAGTATGGAAGGAAGTATATGAGATCAAACTCCAACCCTTTGCCCAATATAAAACAGGGTTTCCTGGACATGGATGCAGAAACAAGCCTGGAGAATATCATAAAGAAAAATGGCTGGTACTTAGTAGCTAATCTTAGTTGAATCATTAACACCAAAAAGCTTAAAGTTTGACAGTTTTTATTAACATAAAAAATTTTATCTGGATGATTGCAGGTGGACAAGGAGCAATTGGGCATTCTTGAATGAACCTCCTGTTCTTGACCACCCTACCAACAGTTACAAACCACAGTTCCACATTGCCAACCTTGCTGCTTCGAAACTTAACACAGATTCTGGAGTAATTGTTTAATCTTTAGCTCCTAACGCTATTTTGTGTGGGCATTTACTTGTAAGAACAATATCTGATGTCTGCTGGTGTATGAGTGTGTTGAGTGTCTCCTGGTCTGGAGTCTGTACAAAGTAGTACTAAAATAAGTTATATAATTTCAAGGGGGGTGAATCTGTATTTAGCATTTCTTACTAGGAACCTTTTGCCCAGTTAAGATTTCTTAAGATCTGTATTGTATAGAGATTCGTATGACAATGGTTTTTTTTTTTCTTTTCTAGTAATGACTTCTTTCTAAAACAAGAAGAATATTGTGTTAAATCTTGTCTGGATTTCATTGTTTTCACTGCAAATTATGTGCAGTAGTTTGTGCATCAATGTATATATAAGTAATTAAAAGTAAATAGAACCATATAGATCTGGCAAAAATCAGCTGAAGGAAAGAATTACCACTGAGATTTTCTATTGACTAATTGTTACCTGGTGGTAATATTTTCTGCTGGGGCTTTGTTTCTAACTGTGACTGATTTATCTGTCTCTAACATTCTCATCGTTCCAATTTAGTATAAAGCTGAATCTTTGGTTCCAAGTAACTTCCATTTGTTTTGCAAGATCTCCCCTCTGCTCCGCAAGGTCCAGTGTAAGGGCTTCGCTTTCTGTAATTATATTTGTAACATTAATGGCCTTCATAATTTGGTTTAGACTTGTGAATGGAAACAAAAACTGTAAACAATTATCAAAAGAGAAAAAAAGAACTAGAAACACAGAGAAAAAGCAGAAGTGATGTTGAAAATTAAATTTTTGAGAAGTTCTCAATTTTTTTTAGTTTTCTTTAAGAAACGTATCATCTCTATGCAATGTAATCCAAGGTTGAAAAAATCGCACCGGAGGTCAAACTGGTGTGACCTCCTGTTTTCGGTTTAACCGGTTAGACTGGTTTGACACTTTAAATAAGATTTTTAAATATTTTTAAAATATTTTTAATGTTAAATAAATATTAAATATAGTAAATAATAAATAAAAATAAGTATTTAGCTTAGTGTTATGATTTTTAATATATTTCTAAAAGGTTACGGGTTCAAATCTCATTAATTACAAAAAATAATTAAAAAAATAAAAAAAAATGGTTTTTTCCCTTTTTCCCCTTTTTTCTGGTTTTTAACCGGTTGAATCGGTTTTTGACCGGTTCGATCAAATCCGATTTTATTACACCTACCGGATCGGATAGGCCACCGATTCCCGATTCAACCGGTTTGACCGATCAATCCGGTCCGGTTTTTTATTCACTGATGTAATCATCAAAATAAAAAAGAAAATCTCATAATGTTCAATCGCATCATAAGATCTTTATGTTATCATTAAGAAGTAACAATTTATGTTATGTAAAGTTTTTATTTTTTTTTAAAGTATTCGTATTATATTTGTGTTAAATACATTCGGATATATATATATATATGTATATGAGATATGATCTTTAAATATATAAAAAAAAATTGAGCATATTTATGTCAAATACATATCCGTATTTGACATTCATCAAAATCCGAATAACATAGGTAAAGACAATGTTGGTGAAAAGAAATTTGAGCCAATTGACATGGAAGTAGTGAATGATAGCCTGCCTTCCGATCTCATTGTTTGTTTTGCAAGCATCATATGCAAGGCACAAACCTGTAATTATGCTTTTCTTAAGCCTCAGATAATAATAATCGTGGAGATGTTGTCTTATTCTTTTATAATTAGCTGTAAACCTCGTTACTGAGAGAGGGTAAGAGAAAGCTGAGTGTTAGGGCCCATGCTGAATCTATTACCCACTTGTTCGGCTCTTTTTTTTTTGCCGAAGGGATCTAAGGTTTGGGCCCAATGGAAAGAGTATCAAGCGTAGGGCCATTGTGCCCGTGCTTTGGCTAAAGTAGCTTCAAGCTTGCAAGGTAACGAAGAGACGTGCAATCAAAAAAGTCGTAGGCAATCGTTATCAGTCCTATGGCCAGAACAACTGAAACTTGAGTCCGAAGTGCTTATGGCTCAGGTCGGATTCGAACTGAATTTAGATATGATATTAATATAATATGTATTTATTCAAGTTCGGTCTGATTTGAAATATGAGTTTTGTAAATGGATAATCGAAATCCGTTCAGATCTGTCTATATATATATATATATATTTAAAAATTTAAACAAATATTTTTTATTATTTAATTTTAATAATTTTATCAATTTTTTCTTTTATTAAATTCTAAAACATGGATGACTTAATATATTTTTAAATGTTTACACTATAATATTATATATATTTATTTTTAATATGATAAAATTACATAATATATAAAATATATAAAAAAAATATTATATCAATAAAAAATGGGTCGAGTCGGGCCGAGTTCGGGTCTTGATTGTTAGAACTAAAGCCCGGTCCATTTTCTAAATGGCCTCATTTTTTTGTCCAAATCTATATTTTGGGCTTAATATTTTTGTCTAAATCTTCCAAAATATAGATCGATCTTCGAGTTTAAACGAATAACCCAACCGTTGAGCAGGTATAATCCTTTGCAAACGATGGGTCCATTTCTTAGCTAAAATACAAATTTTCCCAACAACCTTTTCAACTTTCTTATATTTAGTAGTACTACACTTATTTTTTTTAAGATAAAATTCATGGTTGTGTGGGTAACCAAGCCAAAATATCATCTTCTCGCACCTAACTCGATATGGAACTATGGGTTGAGCCCAGCCCATTCATGTAAGAGGCACTTTGACCAATTACTTCATGTAAGGCTCTCAAATTCATGGTTGTGGGTAACCAATATGTTCTTTTGTTGTTATCATTATTACTTCATTTTCAAACTTGAAAGCAAGGTCAGTTAAATAGTATTGTTTGGTTTTTTTTTCCATCAATTCTTGCTGATGGCTCCAATTCCAATCAATGTGGTATTGGCAATGAGTCAACTCAATCTTTGTGAAGGATGATCACACCAACTTTGTGATTGAACCATCATTCGAATTCGAGGCTTCTCAGTTATACCCTAATGTGAAATATACCACTGTTGAGGAATACCTCACTCGTTTTGTTTGGAAAAGAAATTGAAACGATGCTAGTAACAATTGAGAAGCTGTCACCAAGGGATTTGTGCAGAGGGCTAGAGGAGTGTGTGTCACGGGACCATTACCCTCTCCTGGCAAAACAAGCTTATTTAAGTTTATATAATCGAAAATCTTCTCTTCTCTATCCTTTCCGATACCCATCCTACCTACCCTATCTTAGGGTGTTTGGCGTAATGTGACTGACCCAATCTGCCTACCCTTCTTTGGGGTCTTGTCCTTCCTTGGGGTGGTGTCACTGACTCAGTTTGTCTACTTTTTTTTAAGGCACTCGACGTGAAGTCGGGAAGTCAAGAATTACTCTGATACCACTTATCATGGGGCCATTACCCTCTCCGGCCAACTTATTAGAGTGTGCAACGCCCACGCTTATATAGTTTAAGATCTTCTCTTTCCTTTTCGATGTGGGATTAAAGTATCTTGTCTATCCTTTAAGCGCTAGACGGGACGTGTGTTCATAAATTTCTTATTATCATTCAACAGAATGCCAACCATGCTGTTCTTCTAAATTATATAATATTAAGAGCAGTTCTTGTCTTTGCTTGCTTATATAATTTTCATATTAGCATCGAATTTGAAGTTCTATCTTCCCCAATAAGATTCTCAAACAAAACACTGAATAAAAAACACCCTGTCTGTCCCTCCTATATAAACATGTTAATTATGGAACAAAAGACAAACCTTGCAGCTATCTTAAGTCATCCCCCTAGCACCTCATGCTCCAATAAGAAAGGTTTCCTGATTATTAAAGAAGCTGATTGCCCCAGATGGTCTCTCTGATTAAAAAAAATATATCTTGAAAAGCTTAATTCGAATAAGTAGTTAGAACTTACAAGTCATCTGCCAGCTTCTTCAACTAACCTTGTGGTAGCAAACTTGGATGATTGGCACTAAGACAAAATCAGATTGGGAGATCCTATGAAGCTGTCAAAACATCCTTTTTTTTTTAACCATTAATTATACAGTATGTTTTTAAGTCTCATAAAATGAATTGTCATATTCAGGGAGACAACATAACAAGCTGATTGCTAAGTCATATTCAACAATCAACTTTCACAAGAAAGAAACCTTCAAGGAAAAAAATATGTAAATTTTGTGCGTAACTTATCTGCAAGTTTGCTTTCTCATCTTCTTTTACATGTTTTCTTTCAGTAATGACTTCACAAACTTAAACCTGATGAACTTGAGTTGTAGTATCAAGGTAGTTTATATTGCTTCAAGTATCAGGAAAAGGTAGGAATATTGCGAACCTACGCTTTCTTGGAAGTTTTATAATTGAATTTAGCTGATCCTGATCAGGAATCTCATTGCTTTTTGAAAAACTTTGTTTACACAGCTTTCAAGTTCCTGAAGCCAGCTCCAATTCTGGTGCTCAGTTGTGGCTGCAGCTGCCTCCAATTGATTTGAATATATGGTTGCATTTCTTACTTGTTTCACTCCATATCCAATCATTTTCCTATCCTTTATTCCCTCACTTTTCTGACCTGCAAAAAATACAAAGCAAAAGAAATCAACAAAACATTTGAACAAAATATTAGAAGGGAGAAATGCCGATCCTTCAACGTGAAAACAGTATCAGACGTGAAAACCAGGGAGGAAATAAAAGAAAAGAGTGAAAGAATTTTCAGCTCATACCATTCAATTCTTCCAAGTAGGGTTTGGAGGACTCTGACCAGAGAACAAGGGTAGGGGTGATAATTGTGAGAGCAGCCCAGAAGAAGAATATCACAACAAAGGTTCTCCCACTCATTTTTCTAAGGAAATACTTATTCAGTTTTGATCAGTTGTTGATGAGCTTTAATGTGAGACAGACACAAAACCTTTAACAAATTAGCTGGCCATGTTTAAGGAACAATGTTATTATAAAACTTAATATATTAATCACTGACCTAAAAAAAAAAATCATAATTAAGTATTTAAATTTTATTTCCGTTAAACAAATTAATCAAAAGGACTAGCGTTGTTATATAAAATGGTGACTTAGTTGATCAATACTAAATTATCACGTATCAAATCAATGTCATATTAACATTTAAAAAAATATTAAACCTGACACGTGGTAACTTAATATTGGTCAATCATATCACATCAGGATTTTATATAATAGCGTTAATTCATTAGAGAAATTTACTCTTGAAATACAAGTTAAAGTACCTGATTGTAAATTTTTTTCTTTAAATACCAAATCGTTAAAAACTGTATAATTCAAAAGTCAATTTACATATTAACTCTAAGAATTTACAAATTGTATTATTGTTTTCCTAAAACTAATGGAGGTCAAGTACAAAGAACAACGAATTTACAAATTGTAATATTGTTTTCCTAAAACTAATGGAGGTCAAGTACAAACAAAAAACTTATGGTGTGGTTATAGTTCTAAAATGCGGTCGATACGTCACGTAACGATCGTGACGTAACGGAAATGAAGAGTTTCGCATTATATTTTATCCGTTACGTAACGTCCGCGATATTATCAAATTCATTGAAACACTATTAAATTCACGTCCGTGACAATCGCGACACGTTACTCGCAACCACGACATCGCAACCGCATCCGCGATTTGACCGCGATTTAAAACTATGTTCGGTTGTTGGAGAGTTGCTATTCAAGACGTGTGTGCATGATTAGGCATCCATCTGGCATATTGATATCACCTCCAAAGTCAATTTTCTCAAGTCTGCACCTGCTCTCAGTTTACAACTACCATTGAGAACCTGATAATTGGCAACTTGAAAAAGATTGAATAATTTAAAGCTTCAAATATTGAGTTATCAAGCTTGAAAAAGATTCCTGGGAGCTTTCCCCATGGCTGGTTTACACCATCCACAAAGCCAATACCACGTCAACAAACAACTATGCAAGCCAACATAATTTTGGAGCATTGATTTAGCTAAATTATGGGAGAAACGGGCCAACACTTCAAACAGTGAAAAGAATATATAGACTAATACATAGGAAGAAGCTTAGAGAAAGAAAAAATAACTAATTTTGATGTGGAACATAGTCGACCAAGCATATCGATCGACCATCAAAGTAAAAACACAAGGAACTTCCTGTTTCTTCTCTATCAAGAAAAAAATGTTGACAAGCTTCAGTCCATCACTAAACCCATGTTACTGGCAGCGGTCTTCTTTCTAGTATACCTCTGTTGAAACCCCAGAAGGAACAAGTTAATGTTTATATGAAATGATAGAAGTTTTACCAAAAATTTCAGAGGGAGAGTGAGGAAACAGCAGAATCAAATACGGGTGATTAATACCCGGAGTTTAGCTCAGTTGATTCATGCAATCATTTTTAAGAGTTGGTATTCAGCAGGTCTGAGATTCGAATCCTAACATCTGCAAACCATTCCCTAGCCTCCTTTGTACTAAAAAAATACAGATGATTAAAACAAAATCCAAGCTTTGACCTGCTTCCCCATAGTGAAAGGAATATATACTTGATCATGTGCCCCATCTGACGCTTCATCGTGAGAACAAAGAGAGCAATCCAGTAGCAGAGTAATATGGGCCAAAATACAGGAACATCAAATACAGAAAAGAAGGTCATGAAGAAGGCCATGCAGAAAGCTTTTGTAATGGAGTACCTGAAATCACCAAAAACCAATGAAAAGTAATTCCTTTTTGAGCCTGCATAATACCCAGAATTCCCTTAAGAGGAAATTCCATGATCAACTAAAAACAGAATAGACATTTAGAAAACAATTTCTAGCAAAATCTGGGAAGCTCTGAACAGTGCTTAAAGATATTCTATTTTTTTTTTTACAAAAGAAACCAGTCCGATGATAGAGAAGAGTTGCAGATGCTGTGATTCGAATCTCATATCTGTTGAATGTCAATTTAAGAAATTGACTATATGAACCAATTGAACTAAGCTCTGGGTCTAAGATATTCTAATTTTGCTATTCAAAGTTTCAGATAGGAATTGTTTCCCAACTCATAAAGTAGGTGATAAGAAAGGTCTAGTAATTCAAGTTCACTTCACAAAACAATAAATGCAAAGAATTTAATAGCAGAAACAAGAGGTTTTTTTATTACAATATAGCCAAAAAAAAAAAATTTACCAAATTACCGTTGCTTTTTGATTATTTTCCAAAATACGGATCTTTTTTTTTCTAGCTGGGAATTCGCCATCCCCCATGGCGATTTCCTAGCGTGTATTTTTGCAAATTTGCAAAAAAATACCAAGAGAAATCGGATCTTTTTTTTTCTAGCTGGGAAATCGCCATCCCCCATGGCGATTTCCCAGCGTGTATTTTTGCAAATTTGCAAAAAAATACCAAGGGAAATCGCCACCCCCCATGGCGATTTCCCTTGGTAATTTTAGCAAAATTTGCTAAAACCATGAAGGGAAATCGCCATGGGGGGTGGCGATTTCCCTTCATGTATATATATATTTTTTTTAATTAATAAACAAAAATTATATTAAAACAAAATTTTATTTTAATTTGATAAATTTATTTTTAAAAATTATAAATTAAATTAAAATATTTTTTTATAGGTTTGGTTATTTATTTTTTTAAAATATATATTAAAAATGTAATTTAATTTATTATTACAATTTTATAAAAATAAAAATATATTTCTTATTAAAATTTAAAAAGAAGATTATATTTTTTATTAAATTTTTATATCAAAATTTTTATTTTTTATAATTTTGTAATATTATAAAAAAGAAAATTTAATTTATATCAAAAATAATTTAATGATGTAAAATGTAAATAAATTTTTTTTTAAAGAAATTTATCGAGTCACTTTTTTAAATAAAGAAGTTATTTTTAAGTTGGTATCGTAAAATAATTTTTTTAATTTGATTAGTTTTTTTGAGTTGGTATTCGATTAACTCGTGACATTAATTTAATCATTGTTTTTAATAATAATATAGATTGTTACAGTTTAAAACTGGATATTTGATAAAAAAAATTTAATTTAATTTCTGATTAAATTTTTTTTTCTTATTATAATTTAAAAAGAAAATTAAATTAAAATGAAAAAAAGAAAAGCAACTTATCATGTAATTTGGATTATTATATTAAAATTAAATAACAACATTAAGATATAAATTAAAATAAAATATAACAATTAATTTCCGAACAAATTACATGAAATGCAAAACATAAATTTATATTAGAAATTTAAAACACATTACAATTATTCTAATTATTGCGTGGTGTAGAGCAACAGTGTCGAGTTCTTCTAGTGCGTGGTGGTTGCACCCGTCGTTCAACCTCGTCAGTGGCACGTATTCGCGGTCCACCACGACCTCTTGCTATAACCGCCACTGGTTCCGGTTGTATGTCATCAGTCGTTTCATCCGTATCAAAAATTTGAAACCCACTGTTGGATGAGCCAACACCTAGTTCACCCATAACGGGAACCTGACTACTAGATGCACCCATAAATGATGTAGCATCAAATGCTGACGAAGGGGTTCCAAACTGATACATGGATGTTAAATATGCTGAACTTGGACTTAGGACGGGGAGCTGGTCATCTAACCTCGTTCTTGGCGGTGATGGTCGGTAACACTCATCAACGTCATATCCGGGGTGACTTACGGAATAACGATGGCTGGATGGTACTCCATGATCCCGTTCAGGTTCAGGATGATCAAATGACATCCTCGGTGCTGTGAACTCCGATGAGGTCGGTTGACGCCTTCGCCCACGTTGTCGGCGAGGTCTAGGAGCATCCATATCCTGTGTAGGAGGGACTGGAGCTGAAGTTTGTCCGGTAAATGGCATACTCCTAACATCCTCGTGCATCGACGGTGGACAAACGAAAGGCCGACCTTCATTTCTATACCATCTTATGTAATCAGCAGACGGGTTGAAATTATTACCAACAATCGGGTAACCTGTCGGAATTCGTTGAAAACGTATGTTCCACCATTGGATCCAACCTTCATGCTTCGCAGGCCAGAATTCATCATTACGACCACGCATGTCGACCTTGTGAAGCTTATCAAGGTTCATCGGGGCTGCAGGAATTGGTTGTTGCATCCCAAATTGTCGCAACACCCGGTCAGTTTGGTGCCACTCTACATATGAAAAACATATCAATGCTGTGTTTGCTTTCCATATATTGAAATTATTGTAGGCATCCGATGGGAGGCATGCCATAATTTCACTCGAGGAATATGGCATCCACAGAAACTGCGAATAATTATTACAAATTATTAGTTTCATATGGATTAAATAAAAAAAAAAAAACTTCAATGTAACAATCGAAATATTTACCTTATCATATCCTAGTCGATCTAGTCGTAGTCTTATACTTGCAAGATCGCTCGGAGTCTCTGTAAAATCTCTACCCGTACTCCTACTCCACCTATTAAAATGCATATAATATCTTAATGACCTATAAAAATACAATTTCGTACAAAATTAATAAAATAGTAAAGATTATTACCTGCTTGCAAGGGGGTATACAGCCGAAATATCCACGCGCGGAGCAAGAAATGGTAGCCGATACCAAGCCCATGATTGTAGAAGCACTAGACATCCACCTATGTCATGGTTTTTTGGAATTGTAGCTCGGCAAAGTTCTCTATACAAAACTGCCAAACACGCAGAACCCCAACTATAATTTGCTGCTTCCTCTAAATCACGTAGCAATGGAAGATACATTAAATGTACCCGACTGCTCGATTTGTCAGGCATCAGTAATCCTCCAATCAAACGTAAAATATATGCTCTAGCAGCATATTGTATTTGTTGTTCGGTTGCATGTAATGGCAGATTTTGAAACGTTTTCAACCAAGTCAGTCTCACCGTTGAGCCAGATACGACGTCTTCTGGAGGTACCTCACCCAATAGATCTTGACACAGTTCATTCCAATCTAGCAGGCTTCCGCCTGTAACTGCATCGCCATGGATCGGAAGTCCAAGTTGCAGCGCAACATCTTCGAGACTGACCGTGCATTCACCACATGGAAAATGAAAAGTGTGCGTCTCGGGTCTCCATCGTTCGACCAACGCAGAGATTAAATCGGGTTGTATCACAAGTCGTCGAATTTGACTTGCGTGATAAAATCCGGCTCTTCTTAAGTGGTCGATAATATAAGGATGCGGGTCCTCCAATGTAAATTTCCTCGAACGTAATACGCGACGAGTTTCCTGTTATAATAATAAAAATTAATATATTATAAAACTATAACAATTAAAAAGTAATAAATAAAACTATAAAATAACAAAATAATAATATAATATAATATAATATAATATAATATAATATAAACAATAATAATATAATATAATATAAAACAATAATAATATAATATAATATAATATAAACAATAATAATATAATATAAAACAATAATTTCGTATAAAAAAACAATAATAATATAATATAAAAAAACAATAATAATATAATATAATATAAAGAATAATAATATAATATAATATAAAACAATAATAATATAAAAAACTATAATAATATAATATAAAACAATAATAATATAAAAAACAATAATAATATAATATAATACAATAATAATATAAAAAACAATAATAATATAATATAAAACAATAATAATATAAAAAACAATAATAATATAATATAAAACAATAATAATATATAAAACAATAATAATATAATATAATATAAAACAATAATAATATAAAAAACAATAATAATATAATATAATATAACACAATAATAATATAAAAAATAATAATAATATAAAAAACAATAATAATATAATAATATAAAAAACAATAATAATATAGAAAACAATAATAATATAAAAAAAATAATAATAATATAAAAAATAATAATAATATAAAAAACAATAATAATATAACAATTTACTTACCTCGTTAAATATAACCTCCGAGATGTGATTTTCTTGTAACCTCAATAGTGAAGCCATTTCAAAATATTGTTGTAGAAAAAAAAAATTTGTAGAAAGAAATTTTTTTTGGTAGAAAAATGAAAATTTTTTGAAAGAAAATGAAAATTTGAATGAGAGGAATGAAAATTTGAAGGAGAGGAGGGGGTATTTATAGAGGGTGGGGGGTGTAGGGGGGAGGGGGGACGTGGGGGAGGGGGGATTTGGGGGGATGGGGCAACGGTCATATGACCGTTGCCCCCTTTCAATTTTTTTTTTTTTCTAATTTGTTTTTTTTCATTTCAAATTTAAAATTTAAAAAAAAATTCAAAATATTAAATTATAAAAAAACCTAAAATATATTTTACGAATTTTTAAAATTTTTTAAATTATAAAAAAAATATTTTAATTTAATTTATAATTTTTAAAAATAAATTTATCAAATTAAAATAAAATTTTGTTTTAATATAATTTTTGTTTATTAATTAAAAATATATATATATACATGAAGGGAAATCGCCACCCCCCATGGCGATTTCCCTTCATTGTTTTAGCAAAATTTGCTAAAATTACCAAGGGAAATCGCCATGGGGGGTGGCGATTTCCCTTGGTATTTTTTTTGCAAATTTGAAAAATCACCAAGGGAAATCGCCATCCCCCATGGCGATTTCCCTTGGTGTTTTTTACAAATTTGCAAAAAAACACGCTGGGAAATCGCCATGGGGGATGGCGATTTCCCAGCTGAAAAAAAAAGGTCCGTATTTTGGGAAATAATCAAAAATCAACGGTAATTTGATAAATTTTTTTTTTTTGGCTATATTGTAATAAAAAAGCCGAAACAAGACGTTCCCAAACACCCCATTGAATTTATTTGTCATAACATTCAATTCCAAAATATACCAAGGATAATTCTTTCATCAAAATAAAGTAATTCTCATATCGAAAAACGGGTTATTTAAATTACCAAAACTTAAACTCGGGAAGTCGGCGAATGAAAGGCTTGAATTCATCGGAGCCTTTAGTCGGCAATGAGGCACTATCCAATAACTCGAGTTCAGGATCAACCTTAGGCGATAAGAAACCAATTAATAGATTCAATATGTAAATTCCAATGCCATAGGATACGATATAAAAGCCTTGCACAATGTAAACGCGTAGAACGTAAATGGCTGCAATGGCAAGAGTTCCAAGCCATCTTTCGGTGAGATGTGGCGTGGATCGATCCAAATAGTACTGAAATGTCCGAGAGAAATTGAGCCTTTTCCTTGCCACCCTTTGTGCCCCAGCCTACATTTAATTACACGTGCCATCAGTTTATTATTTATGTAAGACCTTATTTGGTTTTAAGATTTAATTGAGCAAAATGGTAAATAAAAATAAAAAGCTTCTAAATGTAGCAAAGAAAAAAATAAATCTAGATATTTTTTTATTCCTTTTCAGTTTCAGTTTTAATTTTAATTTTATTTTTAAAATTTTAATTAACTTGTTTTATTAAAAAAAATTATTTTTGATGTTTATTAAAAAAATATACTTATCTCTTATATCGAAAAAATATTTTATTATTTTTTCAAGGTTTGGTAAACATATGCTAACAATTTTGATGTGTTAACCAATGTGGTCGGTACCGTATTGGTACCAGTCGATACATATCATTTTTAAGATATTTTTTTGTTTTTATATCGGTCGTACCGACCTTTATCGGTCTGTACCGATCAATATCGGTACGTATAGGCCCGTACCGATCAATACCGATACAAGATTTTGATTTTTTTTTTTTAAAATTGTTAAAAAATCACTTATTTGATTTTTTAAACCAATTTCAATATTTTTTATGTCATGATCATTTTTATTTTTTTCATACTTACATTTAAAAATAAAATATGTTCATTAAATTAGACTATTGAACATAATTAATCATAATTTACTATATTTTTTTAATATTTTAATATTTATTTTACTTATTTGATGTTTAAAAATTTTAGATATTAAATGTTTAAAATTTATATTTGCATAAAAACATATATATGCATGTAATGGATGTATATTTGCATGTGTATATAATATATATTTTATGAAAAAACTTGATAATAGGCTATATATATATATATGGAATTTTTTTTTGAAAAATACAGGTAAACCCGAAACGAGTACGTCGAAATACACGGTACCGGTACGTACCAGTACCAGAATAAAAATGATACGCTCATCGGTACGGTACTGATTATCTTGGTCTTAACTCTTAAATTAAATTTAAATGAAAAGATTTATATATCCTAAGTTAAATTTAATTTCAAGACAAATATATATATAAAATTATTACTTATTTATCTTTTATTTTTAACTAATTTTTTTAAATTTTTTTATTATTTTTAAAATTATATTTAATTATTATCAAATTAAATTTTGATTAAAATATATTTAATTTAAATACAAATTAAATATTTTAATCCAATTATAATCTAAATCCTAAGAATATTCAATTATAAGTAAATTTAAAAATCATTACTACATTTCAGTATATATAGTTGTCATTTAAATTTAATTTTGTAATTAACATCTCGAGATGATTAACATATTTTTCTCATATTCTAAGAGATAAAAAGATGTTTTTCAAATCAAGAGAATAAATATTCTTTTTATTAAAAATATATATTTTTTAATAAAAAAAAAGTATTAAAAAAATTAGAAATTAAAAAATCAAAAGTAAAAAGGAATGAGAAAATATCTATGTTTATTTATTTACTTTGTTGTTCTTCATTTATAGCTTCTAATTTTTTATTTACCGTTTTGTTTATTAAAAGTTTAAAATCAAACAAAGCCTTATAATATGGACACGTGTAATTATATCAATGTTGGGGCACAAAGAGAGAAATCGCTCTTCCACTTCGCTATTGGCGCCACCGCCATGGCAGCGTCGTCCCCTAATCCTTCCATTTGAAATTAATTATATTATAATAATATTCCCTAAAAAAAGAAAGGAAATGGGATCATGATTTAGAAATTATTATATAAATACAGGGGAATTAAACAAAAAAAATGTAAGCAACAAATTGTAAAAAGAGGGGAAATTATGGGTTACCTTTTATTGAATAAGATAAAGTTAGAGTTTGATGATGGTTCCAAGATTTTTATTTATTTATTTATTTATTTATTTATTTTATGGATCTTTTGATTTTCACGAAAATAAGAAACAAGAAAAGGACAAAATTGTAGGCGGTTTACAATTACAGGAGCTGTTCCGCGCGTATGCATCAAAACGCACCATCATGATGACGTTTTGGTAAAAAAATATTTCAAAATTTTAAATAGCGATAGTAAAACAAAGTTACAATCATTATTTTATAATTTTAATTTTTTTCGTAATAAATATTAATCATAATTAATCATGATAATATCTATTATATTATGGGATACTATTATTAATGCTAGGGAGTGAAAAGTTAAGATAATATAAGATATAGATATGATAATTTGTACATTTTTATAAGAAGATTTCGTGACCGTAACCTTATTCTATTCGACTTTTAATATTTTGGACATGAAAGAAATTAGTGCTAGGGAGTGAAAAGTTTTGAGACAAGATGTAGATTTGGTAATCATGCATTTTTGTTGTGTTAATGTTATTTTTACGTATTATAAAAATATTATATATTTATATAAATTTTAAAATGTTAATAATTCGTATTATTTTTTTATATTGTATTTTATTTTATTTCATATTTAATTAATTTTTTATGTTATACAATCATATCTAATTTAAAATTATTATATCTACGATAAAAGAATTTACTCACGAGAGCTTGGAACCTAACCCACGTTCGAAACTCTTTACGCCTTATTTCTAGCCACGTTGAGAAAATGCTAGTCTATTTGATTAGTGTTTGATTAGTTAATAAAATAATGCTAATGATCGGATCTTTTTTTGCAATAATTAAAGCCTTGATCCGGGAATCCAAAAAAGGCCAAAGATACAATTCCCCTTCCCCCGTAATTTCAGCTGGCTTCTGATTTGTGAGGACAAAAAAGGGTCGCCCCTACTCCTCCCCTAAATCATCCAAATCTTTTATATATATATATATATATATATATATATATATATATATATATATATATATATATATACATATATATCTTCATTATAATTTGTCTATCATTTGTTTGGTGCTCTTGTAATCTTTGCTCTTTTCCTTACCGTTGGTTTAAAATGCTGTTTTTTTTCATTGTTTGTACCTTAAAACATATGTATTTGATATATATTCAGATACGGATATATGATATAATTTTTTAAATATATAAAAAAATTAAATATATTTATATCGAACACATATCTATATTTGACATTAATATGAATTCGAATAAGATAAGTGCCCATCATTATAAATGTTCTAACCTTCATTACATTATATGTCTTGATTTTTTTTTTTTTTTTAAGATACTTTCAGATTTCGCTTAGGATTAATCCTCTGAAGTACTGTCGGACACCAAAGCAGGGATCTATCCCAAAAAAATTTAGTGTATTCACAAAAGCTCGAAATCGAAATCTTTTCCAATCAACCTTGGTTATATGTCTTGAATTTGAAGGTATCTATTTGCAAGGATGGGTTTTTCTTTCTTCAAGTTGTACATATGTTTTTTAATTATGCATTAGGATGTTAGTGCAGTGAGTGAAGCTTAACCACTGGTCAATTAATGGTGGATAATACTAATTAATTTGGAAGTCTACTGCAATAGGGAGGTGTGTGTAAGCAGTGAAGGCATGATTGCCCTAACCACCTCCTCTGTCGAAAGCAGACAACAAAGGATTTTATTAATGAATGTTTAAAGATATTTTTTAAAATTATTATATATAATATTTTTATTTTTATTTAATATATTAAAAATAACAAATAAAATTATTAATTATTATATTTAATATAATATTATTATTATTATAAATAATATATTAATTAATTTTAATGAGTATTTTAAAAATATTTGTTAATAAAACTTTTTAATTTAAAGCTTAAAGCAATCAAAAGAAAGCATCATCGTCCTGACTCATGCCCTGGAAATATTTTAAGTTATAATGTAGAGGAAACCAATATCCAAAATGGTTATTATCTTTCGGCTGGGTCACGGATCTCTAAAGCCTGCAATGCAAGTATACCGCCATTAAGTATGTTGAAGGTGTTTTAGGTTGGTTGATGACCTTTTAATGGAAAGATTTTTTAATGGAAAGATGACTAAAAAGTTATACAATAGGACTTGAAATGAAAACAGAGGTTAGAATGGTATCGTAGTCAAAATTTTAGGATGTATTTTGATATTTAAATGAATAAAAATTTCAAAAAAAAAAAAAGAGAAAGCAAAATAACAAAAAAAAAAATGAGCAAAATAGAACGTAAAAAGTTTTTTAGCTTATCTCATACTTTTTTATACTTAAGATCATAGAAAATTTAGGATTGTTCACCTAATCTGTCAATCTGTCAATTATGCTAATTGTCTGTCCGCATATGTCTTGTGTGATCAAATTGTTTAAAAACATGTATCATTACTACTTTTTAAAAGTGTAATCGATGATCCTAGAATATGTTGGATATCAATATATATTTGGTGTATAAATACGAAATATGTATTTTAATACGTAGGTTGTCGTAAGTAGATACACAGTGCATAATTTATGTACACAATTGATATTATGTTTGAATGAGAAATTAATTTCTAAGTATCCACTTGAAAAGGAATAAAGTTGGTTGATGTTAGTGATTGGTTTAGAATCTCACATAGGATGAACAAAGGCTTAAGCTTGTGGTATTTATCAGCCTTCTTTCCAAGAGGGGTCGGGTCCCAAGAGGCACTCAAGTTTTGTGGTGGGTGAGGACCTACACACGCGCGCACCGTTGGGCTGGGCTTGGGCTGGGTCGGGTTTGGTCAGTAATAAAATTTTTACTGCCCAACCGACATGATTATTCGATCCAAACCGACCAGTTCAGCATCTTCCAACTAAGAGACTTGTCTGTTAAAAAAGTATCTTTTCGGACCGAAATGTTTTGTTTTTCAAACATTATATCTGTTTTAACCGAACCGACTCGTTGTCTGACCGAATCGGTTCCTTTTCAAATGTTGTGTCTGTCCGAACAATCATCTGATTTTCTTTATATAAACCCGAGGGCAGAGTCTTTTATAAGTAATTCCGAAAATTATTTTTATTAGGCTCTCATTTTTTAAAGTGTCTTCTGTGAGAAAGACCAACATTCTTCTGGTTCGTCGTGTTGTTAAGAGTGTGCTCTCGATTGCAAAGTAATCGAGGAGCCTGAGAGACGAATTGCAATATACTATAAGCACCTGTTAGACATGCAATAATCGTCTTAAGCTCAGAAGTCCAACATTGACTTGATTAACTTGTAAATATTGTCAAATTTTTTTTTTGGAATGTTCATAATATATATGCTATTCTATCAAAATTTCAGATAAATAATTTATTTTTTATTTTTTATTCGTTATTCTTTTAATTTAGATTTAATAATAATAAAATATTATTAATTGATTACAAGACCCTAATTTGGTGTTAGACAAGGGCCAAGCCTACATCGCCCACAAACAAACCGCAAGGGTCACATCTCTTTTGAACTCTTATATCTCGCCTTTCATCGACCCAAAATGGCATCTAATCTGATATATGGAGTTTCGGACATGTAATAAGTAGAGACATATTTAAGATTTGATTGATGTTATTTCTTTTGTATAGATTCATTCAATATAAGTAAAAGAAACTTAAGATTATGATTGTGATATATATTATACCAAGAATCTATGCTTGGTTTTCAGAAAGATCGACCATGTGCACGAGTTTCCATCAAATTCTACAAAGCAATGAAATAAAAGTTGATTTGACAAATTTACTCCAATGTCGTCAAAGCTTTCATTATCATTTACAACAAAGGTTCATATCAAAAACTAGAAGTTCATTCAAAAAATAATAACATTTAACAAATATAAAATATAAATTTTTATATTTATAATATTTTTGTATTTTTAAATTACGAAAAAATTTATATTAAAAAATTCATCTAGAATTGTCACCCTTCATCAAATTTTGTTTTTGAGAATGGATTGTAACGTTTTCGTCGGTTAAAGCTGCAAATTCTAACCGATTTAGACTCCTTTTTGAACAAAAACAAAAAAGGAAAAGTTTCCAAACCTCAATCAAAATTATTGGACCGACATCTTATAAAATAAGTCAAGTTCAAGTGAATGTTTACCAAACTTCCCAACCATGGATAATAGTTCATTAATCATTCTATTAACCGACAAACCCAAAAATACAAGGTAAATCCTTTTTACTACCTTCCAAGGGGCTGCCCTGATCACAGTTCAGAATCCACATCATTCTTGGAGCCAAAAGGCCCATTTTTATATATTAAAAAAGTATAAATAAATAAATAAAGGAAAATAAATGATAAATAAAAAAATTGAATAGTATATCTAATAATTTGTGTATTCGTATTGTATTTAAATATTTTTATGTATATAATTATGTTTAAAGTATTATATATTTATATAAACTTTGATAAATTAATAATTCGTTTTATATAGATTAACACGTTCGTATATTCATGTCATGTTTTTATTATTTTTTTCATATCGTGTTTTAGTAATTTATCGTGTCCAAAGTTATCAGATATAGGGCTAATTTAGCATTGCTCTTGAAAAAAGTTTGGGTTGAAAAAAACTTGGGTTGAAAAAAGTGTGGTGAAAAAATTTGGTTTAAATTTTTTTAAATATTTAGCATTGTTGTGAAAAAGTATTTTAAAAAATTGAAATATAAAAAAAAATGTTTAAAATAATAAAAATATAGAGATGTGAGGATAATAAAACTATTTTATTCAAAAATCAATTTTTAAAATCCAAAAATTATATTTTTTAATTTTTTTTTTAACTTTTCAAATTATAATTTTAATAATAAAAATCATTATTTTTATTTGTTTAACGTATGCTAAAAGCAATGTTAAACAAGTACATACTAAATAGGCTAATGGCAGACAGGCAGTGGAAGAGCGCCCTCTTGGTGGACCTTCCCCACAAGCTGCAGTGCGGAGTACGCATGTTCGGGGCTCTGCCTAGATAATACTATATAGTCATTGCAAAATCCTAGAGAATTGAGACAACTTCAAGGACCTTGGGAGGCTAGAAATAGTATTTGAGGGAGTCATCAAAAGCGACCACCTAAAACTATGGGTGCAGAAACCTTGGTAAAGAACGCGGAGGCTCGGGTTCAGGTCGAGGCCAAGGCCAAGGCTCCTCTTATACTTGGACTGCAACCAGCCGCCCTCATTGATCACGTGGCTCGTGTCGATTGGTCTTTGCTCGATCAAATTCCCGGTGAACGTGGTGGCTCTATTCCGGTATTTTCCTCTTTTTTTTTTTTTTCTTTTTTCTTTAACTACCCTTTAGTAAGTTCCTATCTTAACTTTTTGTTCCTTTTTTGTTTCTCTTGCTTGCTGTTTACTGGGTTTATGCTAATTTGTTTAATTTGTCTCCTTTGGTATAATTTCTGGGTTTTTCAAGATTACCCACATTAGCTTAGATTCATTTTTTTTTTCTTCTTTTCTTTCTGCTATGTTCTGTACCATCAAAAGCTTAAAAAATATATCTTTTTTCTTTTGTTTGAGAGTAAGTTGTTAGATTATTTTATTGCTTGATGCATGTGGGGGACTTTGTCAGTAAATGTAAATTTTTATGTCGGTTTTTGGCTTGCAGACAAGACTTATTTGCTTTGAAATGCTCAGATTCTTCTGTTCTTTACTTGTTCTCATGTTTTATAGTCTCCAATCCCAATGACATGTGCCTTGTCTATCCATGTTTTCTGTACCAAACTTGCTTCATTTTTGTTTCCTACCCTTCTCATTTTTCTTTTTTGGGTGTTCTTGCCAAGTTTTGTCCTAACTAAAACAATGGCTTTCAACCTTGGAACTGAATTTTTTTAAATTGTTTTCTTGTTTGATGAGCATGAAAATTCATACATATCATGGGGAAATCATGTAGGTGGCAATCGAGGAGCTTGAGCAAATATTAAGCGAGTTGAAAAAGCACATCCTTGCTTCAGTTGATGATCCATCTCCTATGAAGACTATGGCTGGGGGAAGTGTTGCAAATACTATTCGTGGACTTAGCTCTGGCTTTGGGGTTAACAGTGGAATAATTGGGGCCTATGGGGATGATGAACAAGGTCAATTGTTTGTAAGTAACATGAACATTAATGGAGTTAATATTTCAAGACTGAGAAAGAAGAAGGGACCAACAGCTCAGGTGATCTTCAAGATTACAATTTCTATGAAATTTAATTGTGCTTTGAATGGTAAAATGCTGAAACTTTCTTAGTGAATGGTATGGTGCAGTGTGTTTGCCTAGTTGATGCATTCGGCAATAGAACAATGCGCCCTTGCCTATCAACTGCTGTAAAAGTTCAGGTGAATGTCACAATTCCCCCCCCCCCCCCTTTTTTTTTTTTTTTTGTATTCAGTTTAAACCTCTTTCTTTATTGATTTAAAGGATTTATGGTTGCTCTTACTAAATACAAACTTACAATCAATTTTATTCCCCTTTGCTTTTCAGGGAGATGAATTGACCAAAGAGGACTTTAGTGGTTCTAAGGTGAGTCCTATTTTATGGAATTAAAAAAAAAAAGGATTAGATGTTTGTCAAAATTCTTTTCCTGTCTTTTATAACAGAGGAGCCTTTGTTCTCTTGGATCCTTTTTATCTGATTATCGTATTGTTTTCGTCATGGTTTTCGAATGACTTATGTAGAATTTGCACTTTTTGACCACATTACATAATTCAGCTCTTGGCAGCTGGTTTGATTGCAGAGCATTCAACTTAATGATGTATCTTTCATTGCAGTGGTTGGTGATGAGATATGGGATATTCAATTTGGAAGTTATTCAAGCAGCTATAAGAATTGCCAAACAAGAGGGTCTTTCTGTCTCCTTGGATTTGGCCAGTTTTGAGGTAATTGGAAATAACTTTATGTTTTGCTCAAGGCTGAATGCAATGTCATGCACAGAGTGAAATACCTAGCATTGGATTAATATGTAACTCAAAACAGTTTCTGTTCTTAGAAATTTTAAAAGTGATCATAATAGTAAATACTTATGTTGCTCCGACTCTTCATTTTTCTTGAAGTATTTGTGTCCGACACCCGTGTCCTACATATATTCGGACATGGGTCAAGGACCCTTCAAATATATGGAAAAACTTTTAAAAAAATTGAACATACCCGTGTCGGATACATATTCGTATCCGACATTCACACTCGAGTCCAAGTAACATAGGTAAATTCTTTGGACTTATGGTTGATATTCTAGTAAAGTGCTCATCTCTGATTGGCATCTAACTACTCCTCAATTCTCTATTATTATGCTTTTCAATATCAAAATTTTCTGGTCTGAACATTTTATCTTATAAAGTCTGTGACATTGGTCAGATGGTTCGGAATTTTAGAGTACCTCTTCTACATTTACTGGAGTCAGGGGATATAGACCTCTGCTTTGCCAATGAGGACGAAGCGACAGAATTGCTAAGGTGGCTCTGATATATATATATATTTTTTCCATTAGTGAATATTGTCCATCTTCCTGATTTGTCAGCATTTCAGAAATTGCTGCTGTAACTGCAGTTTTTAGTTGCTGATATATATATTTTTCCCATTTTACTTCTTTAGGGGTGAAGAAAATGCTGATCCTGAAGCTGCACTGGAATATCTGTCAAAATATTGCCGATGGGCTGTGATTACATTAGGGCAAAATGGATGCATCGCGAAACATGGACAAGAGGTTGGCCACTTGATACCTTGTAAACTAATTGGTTTTTCATACTTTTCGGTTTTTATTGTTTAGAGGTGTGATTCACTACGTACAAATGTTTCAACTTATCAATGCCTCCATTTAGGGATGCCCTTCTACTCTAAACATGGTTAGTTACCAATGTCAACTTGGAAAGTATGGCCAAATTGTGCCCTTTTCCGCAAATGTCTTGTTTTGAGATGCATGAACTGACCTTTGTCTCTATCTATGTTACTCGGACTCAGGTGTGAATGTCGAACAAAAGTATGTGTCCGACACGGGTATGTTCAATTTTTTTTCAAGATTTTCATGTATTTGGAGAGTCCTTGGAGGATTATATCTCCATACTCATATCCTGATATGCATCGGGTACGGGTATCAGACACTAGTGCTTCAAGAAAAATGAAGAGTCGGAGCAACATAGGCCTCTATTGATATCATTATCACGCCTACTTTTGGTCATTAGATGATGCATAGTTGAAGACAGGCAAACTAAAATTTCCTTGTATGACAGATTGCCCGAGTTCCAGCTATAGGGGAGACCACAGCGGTTGATGCCACAGGAGCCGGCGACCTCTTCGCTAGTGGTTTCTTATATGGATTGGTCAAGGGATTATCTCTCGAGGAATGTTGCAAAGTGGGCTCATGTAGTGGTGGCTCAGTGATTCGTTCACTTGGGGGGGAAGTAACACCGGAGAATTGGCAATGGATGTATAAGCAGATGCAAATCAAGGGCCTCCCACTTCCTGATATTCGAAACTGATGTCTCCATGACAAAAGAAGCATTTATTTTCCACTTAACATTGCTATGATTTATTTTTCTTAAGAAAAGGGCAGGCTTTAGTTGCGTTTTGGGGCTTGATTACTCCTCTTTTAAAACAGAAGAATGAACATATGCAATGTTTGAGCCATCACTGAATTATTCTCTGTAGAAACTTTATTTGCAAGGACTTCAAATTCAATTCTTCTATTGAGTGTTACCAGAGGCAAAAGCCTTTACCTCATATTTTACTTCCTTGATAATACTAAATGGCATCATAAAATTGGTCATTTTATGCATGAATCATCAAAAGACTACAAAACTAGATCTGAAATTTCTCAGACATGCAATTTCCTGGCAGAGACTACTCTTGGAGTATAAATATAAATGTAGTTTTAAGTTTCAGGTCAGGCTAGCATTGATTTGCATAAGAAAAAAAGGAAATATCCAACAAAATAATGTCTAAAAGTGCCTATAACAAGGATGGGACCCTGGTTCTTGCATCCTCAAATATCCATTGGGGCCGCCACGCCTTCATCAGTAGAACCACCCTGATCAGTAGCAGCACCCTGCTCGGTTGCAGCCTCCTGTTCGGCAGCAGCATCAGGTTCAGGGGCAGATCCTTCTTGCTCTCCCGCAATCTCAAAGGCATCAATCATTTGTTGTACAGTTTCCTGATCCAAAATACGGAACGGCTCCCCAACACCTATCACAGCAACTGTACATATTGAGCTTTTTAGAGTTTCTCCTTGCAAGGTCTCCCTTATTGCCATAAGAGCATCTTTGACCAGATCATCCCTCGAGGAGTCCGTAAAGTTCTGAAACCTACGTTCCAGGTACGTCTTCGCAGCTTGTGACCGTGATCCAATGGCAAAAGCCTGGTATTCAAAGTAATTCCCACTTGGACAGTTATAGTAGAGATGAGCCCCGGATTCATCCAAGCCGGCCACCAACAAGCCAACACCAAAAGGTCGTTTCCAAGACCGTTGAGTGCAGACCTACCAACAAAACAAAAGCAATTTCCCCTTTTCAATTGCACAAACAAATAACATCATTATGCTTCTTTTAAAATAAAACTGTTTAGCTTTGAAGAAATTCAGTAGGTTTGGTGCTCCACTAGAAATTGCTATCTTTAGCATCAACTATGTTTTACTTAATTGGGGTTAAAAATTAAACACCACAAAATAAAAATGAAAACTCACTAGATTACTGAGAGAAGATTTATCAACAATCATGTTTAATACCAAGATGAAATATAATATTAGACTTTCAAATATGTAACTGAATTAAGAACATGCCCCTAATACTTTTGAGAAATATACACAATTTGAGCAGCAAATTGAATGTGTAAACACAGAATTGTAAGGAAAAAGAAACAAAAGATAAACATCAAAGGCTTCCACACCATTTAACTAACTATCAAAGAGGAATATGAAAACATAGATCATCTATCAAACTTACCGGTACTAACAATAAGTCTATAACCAACCTCAAAGGGCTAAACATCATTTAATGCAAAACACTAACAAACTCAATTCTTACATCAACAAATATACAGAGTCCATATCAAGTAATCATGAGAAACTTGGAAAAATGCTACTCGATCATATAACACCAGCGCAACTAAACCTGAGCACAGTATGCCAAGCTCTTTGAGTTTGTTGCTGAAACCATTAGCTCATTCCAACCTGAATATAGCTTCTATTCTAATATCCTCTCAACCACTCAATTAATGGAAACCTAAGCAATGTACCAAAAAGGTCATTGGAAGGCACTCATAACCGCCAACAATCTTTTCAAATTATCCTTTTTATCACATGATCTATTGCCCGCTTTATACCCTGAAGTTCGATCACAAACAAAAAGCAAATATGAGATTATAGCCATAGTCAGTTGATGCCAGGTACACTCAACCTCTTACCCTCAACTTCCAAGTAAAGCTAACTCACTAATGGAATATATAAACCATAAGATGGAAAATTCCCTAAGTTGTAACCTTTTTCTATTTGCATCATAGTAATCCTCATTATCCATTTCATTTTTCCTCTATTCCAAACTGGTCAGTCGGATATTATTGTACATTGTTAATCATCAACCGGTTCAGCAATAATGTAAATGGGTAGTGCTATTAGTTTCCAGTTTCCACATTACCAGATCTATCAATGTTTCCTACACAATAGCCTTAAATGTGAGCTAATTTTCATTTAGAACAGTATTCTGGTTAAGTAAATAACCAATTTTGCAGTTTTATTTATTTCAAAGCATTACTCGAAACCCTCATACTTGTCAAGACTTCAGTAAAGAGTAAAGACCCATTAAGCAATTTCCCATTTCTAAAAAAAAAAAACCCAAAAATCAACATCATCCATCAGTTTAACTACACTATAAATAAAGCTCACTTATTTCGGAAAAGTTTAAAGATTGGAGATTATTAAGAAAGGAAAAAGACCTGTGCTTTATCGGCGAGCTGGACGACGAGTCTCCCAACAGGAAGCGGCGACTCGTACGTGAAGCTATAGTTGATACACTCGTTTCGCATATACCGAGAGAGTACGCGACCGTCGGCGGTGAGACCGGCGATGGCGACGCCAATGTGGTCGTCAACTTTGAAGATCTTCTTCTGGTGAGAAGACAACTCCGAATTAGCCTTGTTGACGCAACCCAAGACCACATGGGTCTTGGATCGGAGCCCGATCGCCGCCGAGCCCTGCTTCACAGCCTCCATCGCGTACTCCACTTGGAACAACCGCCCCGCTGGGCTCCATGTAGTCACGTCGGTATCGTACTGGTTCCTGAACATTTCCTCTACTGCAACGTCTCAATTGCTAGTTTTCTTCCACTGAAAAACTTGCTTTTCCTCTCTCCCTATGTCCCCCTGAGGGTATTTTAAGAAGGGTTTTTCTTCTTCTTCAAGACAGAGAGATACGTGAACACCAAAAACGAAAAGAGGCCACTTTGATGGTTCGGTTCTTCACCGTTATAATCCGACTTGGGTCACTCAACAAGTAAATGGAGCAATGGCCTGTAAGATTTTGGGTCACGTAATATCTAAATGGGCCAATAGGCCTGTAGTTTCGCTCTCGCACATTTAGTAAATGGGCTGTCATGCCTTATATATGGATCGTGCAATAAGTAAATGGCTCGATGGAGCTTGGGTCGATGGGCCTGGAATCATTGGTCTTAGTAGCCCGTTCTTAAGACAATATTCCCAAATCATTCGGCAAAACCCGATCTGCAATAGCGTCCAGTTATTTTATCCGATGCAAGTATTGTGGAAAGTATCATAGAATCATAGGCTTAGATCTTTGACGTTCATTTGGGTGTATATATATATATATATATATATATATATATATATATATATATATATATGCAATAGTCGTCAGAGGGAGTTAAGCATTTGGCTATACTGCTTCAGAGCTTTTGGTTTAACTGATATTTTGCATTGCTGGCGGCTATATTGCTTTGATTTTTTATTTTTCAGGAAATACTCATGTCCTATATATATCCGAACATGAATATGAAAATATGATTCTCCAAAGCCTCCAAATATATGAAAATCTTAAAATTGAATATACCCGTGTCCGACACTCACATTCGAGTCCGAGTAACATAGGACTAGCGGTTGGCAGCCGATACCTCTTACAGATATCATAGCCACTGCAGCTGTATATAAAGCATACAGAAAAGCTACGCTTTGTGTTCATCCTGACAAGTTGCAGCAACGAGGTGCATGCATACAACAAAAGTACTAATATTTGTAAATTTAAACCAGAATTAAAAGTTTCAAATTTCAATGCCCTTACACCCATGAAAGAAGCTAGAAACTCAACTCAAAAGTTTTGAGTTTTGCATCTGATCTGAAGATTGAATTTCCAGAAGTAGCACGCTGTAATCGGTTGTCATGTAAATATTGAAGCACTAACCTTTAAGCATATGCAGCATTGCCATGCAATCATACCCCAAGTAGATGAAGCATTATAGCATTCTGTGCATGCATGCGATTTTCTGCTTGTGGGAAGACGATGGAGTTCGGAGCCTCGACAACCCCGTCAGTCACTTCTACTCCTCTTTCAGCAGGCAAACAATGCATGAAATAAGCTTTGGGGCCAGCTATCTCCATAAGAGCTTCATCAACCTGCATTTTTGTATGCAAATCAATCAGGACATACACATGATTGAGATTGACCAACAAGGCAAGAAATTTGATAAGCAAAAATGAATAAATAATGGCATGGAGATTTGGTATGACAATGCAGAAGGTTGCTCCACTCTAGAACTAAAATAATAATAATAGATAAAAAGACGATTGACTATGGGATGCAACCAATTCATGTTAAGGCATGTATAATAATACATAAATCTAATTAAAATTCACACAACGAGCTCAATCATAATTCAGGCAGAGAATTTCTCATTATAAATTTTACAGCAGGATCTCAATTGTGCAGTTGGAGACTATGTTACTCGAACTCGGATGTGAGTATCGGACATGACTATGTTCAATTTTTTTCAAGATTTCTATGTATTTGGAGGCTCCTTAGAAGATCATATCACAATACCCATGTCCGGATATGCGTCAGGTGTCGGACATGGATACTTCAAGAAAAATGAAGAGTCGGAGCAACATAGGTTGGAGATGGCATAGTCAAACCCAATATTGGCATCACTTAGGAATAGCGGTATGAAATAAATGAGTTTCCCTCTCAGTCAATGTTGATATCAATATATTGAAAGAAGAATCTTTGCTAAAACATACCTGAAATCCTTGAAACACTTGATGACGATAAGCAGCCTCTTCCTTTTGCCCCATGCTAGCCCACACATCTGAATACACAACATCAGCATCTTTAACTGCTTCCTTTGGATCATTTGTAATCTCAATCTGGCTGATCCCAGCTTGCTGTGCCTTCTCAACAGTCTCTTTATCAGGCTCAAAACCTTTAGGGCAGGCACAGACAAAGTGGAAAGGAACAACTGAAGCCAACAAAAGCCAAGAGTGCACAATATTGTTCCCATCCCCGACATAGACAACCTGAAATTTGCATTCACATCAAACCAGAGTTTAACTCATACAACCAGATATTAGATCCACAATATAGATGCTAGCAAACAAGGTGAAATAGTAAGTAAAGAAACCTTTGTTCCTTCCAACCGGCCAATGTGTTCAATAATTGTGAGTGCATCAGCCATTATTTGACAAGGGTGGTTGTAATCTGTCAAGCCATTAACAACAGGTACACTAGCAAATTTAGCCAAATCAAGAATGTCCTGCAACAGAAAAGATAACCAAATTGCATCTTTAAGCATAAAATTTTACAAAAAATTAAAAAAAAAAAGTTCTCATTAAAAAGTTGCATCAATATGATCTTTAAAGCATTCCTCAGATTCCCAATATGGTATCCAAATAACACCACCTTTAGATATAATTACTTGAAAAAAAACTCACCATCATACCTGATGAGCAAAGACACGCGCCATAATGATGTCATTATAGCCGGATAAAACACGAGCAACATCACGAGTTTCCTCACGTTTACCCATCTGGATATCATCCGGTCCCAAATATATAGCATGACCTCCAAGCAGGAAAAACCCAGTCTCAAATGAAACCCTTGTCCTCATTGATGGCTTTGCAAAAATCATCGCCATAGTCTTCCCCTTAAATGGAACAAACGACCTATCTCCTGATTTTAGCAAAGCCTTGACCTCTGCAGCCCTGTCTAATATCTTCAATATGGTGACTTTATCAAAGTCGCTAATATGCAAAAAATCCTTCATCTTACCTTTTGCTGTAAAATAACAAACAAAATGAAGAAAAGTACAATAAACCAATGTAAAATCTAAGCAATCTTTGCATTCAAAAATTTGAACTTGCAAGAGCTTTTGATACATTCAGTATTGATTAATCCCATATTCTAACCAATATTAACCAATCAAGAAAAAAAAAATCAAAAACTTTTTTTTTTTTTTGATAGGAAAATCAAAACTTTAATTATAAAGCATATAAAGCCTACATTATTCAAAAACAGAAAATTTTCTTATCTAATGAACATTTCCATTATTAGGCCAAAGCAACATGCAAACCCTATATTCCAAGCACAATCACCATATTAACTTCCCAATCAAATCGTGAGAAACTGCTCATCCAATTTCGAAACAGAGGGAAGTTAGCCAAAAGACTGAAGGAGAAAACAAAACCGAACCTGTCCCATTGACGGAGGAAGAAGGTGGTGACGTGGCGGAGGAGGCCTGGCAAGAGATGTGGTTTCGGCGGACCGACGTAGAAACGAATGAAATACGGGAAGATCGGAGAGCTACGGTGGAGAAGGAGGATGAGGACGCGTTGGAAGAGAGAGGGAATTTTTGTGATCGGAAAGTGCAGTGGCCGGAGATCGCCGCCATTGCTTTTTGGTGGGAAAGTGAAACGGCCTGAAACGTAAAAACCCAGTTGTAGTGGCTTAAGAAGGGGTTTTATAAGGCCTTTCCGTTGTAATGGCGCATAGGCTGGCTGTTCAAACAGTTTATGAAAAGAACTGGAGATGGATAATGGGCCAGGCCCTAAGGGGCCTAACACCTTGAATGGTTTCGCCTGGGCCAGTCGAGGCCCCTCCATGTGTATAAATATATATTTATTTTAGGAAAATTAAATTAATAAAAATTCAAAAATACTTTTTATGTTACTAATATTTAACAAGGTTGAAAAAACCGGACCGAAGATCAAACCGGTGTGATCTTCGGTTTTCGGTTCAACCGGTTGGACACTTTAAATAAGATTTTTAAATATTTTAAAAATATTTTTAATGTTAAATAAATATTAAATATAGTATATAATAAATAAAAATAAGTATTTAGCTTAGTGTTATGGTCTTTAGTATATTTCTAAGAGGTTATGGGTTCAAATCTCATAAATTATAAAAAATAATTAAAAAAATAAAACATGGTTTTTTCCTCTTTTTCTGGTTTTTTATCGATTTTTTCCTTTTTTATTAGTTTTTTACCGGTTGAACCGGTTTTTTACTAGTTCGATCAAATCCGATTTTATTACACCTACCGGACCGGATAGGCCACCGGTTCTCGATTCAACCAGTCCGGTCCAATTTTTTATTCACTTATATTTAATGAATTTTATAAAGATATAATAATTAAATAAAAATATAATACTCTCAAATTGTTAACAAACGAGATTTGAGATTTATGAGATGATTAGATGAAATTTTTTTATTGTCTATTTCGAATTTAATTGCCTTTCACAGTATGTCACCAAGATTTTCAATTTTCATATCAATTTAGATTAAGTCCCATACTGTTGAGCTTTTTTATGTGGAGCCTCATTTTTTCTGTTTATATGAAATACTTGAATTGATGATTTGATCTGATAAAGATTGTTACGAATTTGAAATGAGTTTTTTTTGGGCTTCAGAAAAAAGAAAAAAAAATCTTTTTTTAATTCCTTTTCTTTTTTATCCGGTCTTAGGAATAATTTTAAGGTTTCATATCTTTAATTGAAAAATCATGTAATAGTTGGCGCATGTATTATTCTTTCCAAAAAATATAGTGAAAATCTTTGCAGCTCCATAAACGTAGGCATAATTTGACCGAACTACATAAATTCTTGTGTCTTAATTTCTTTTTCGTTGTTTCTTGTCTATTATTATTATTATTATATCTCTACACATACCTACTAACCTCAAACAAAATTAAAGCCCATTTAGCTATATTATGGTTTATGAGTACATATAGAGTTTTTGCTCCAATAAATAAACATACATCATTCTTAGTATAAGGGTGAAAAACATTCACTTTAAAAGTAACCTTATATATGTATGTGGTATTGGATAACGTACAATGCTGTCAGGAGTATTATTCCTATATATCTTCATAATTAACTTGAAGGTTCTGCTGCAATATTCATATATAGATATGCTTTGATCAACATCTAACGTAGCAAATACATGCAAACCCTAAGAATTGGCGAAGACAGTCTCCATGTAAGGCACCTTCGAGATTCCTGCATTGTAGGCTGCAATGGAGAGAGTTTCCACAAAAACCTGGCCAAGTTATACTCCGCCTCTGGCAAATTTGTGCTTCCACCAATTTCATCTCTGCGTTCCACAAAACGTTCAAGTTTTCATGAATATGGACAAATACACAAGCATGCATGCAGCTAAATAAACAAACAAATTAATAACCCTTTTTTCTTTTTTGATGATGAGTTATAATCTTCTATACCAATCATGTTCGAAACCGACTCTTCGATTAAAAAGATATATTTACTTAGCATTGGGTCAAATATTAAAGTGCAATAAGGTATAGTATCAAGTAGGAATGAAGAGGTAACCGAAATAGCGATCGTAACGTGACGTTACTATCGTGGTTTCGTCTCTCTTGATTACTTAGTATATATTACATCCGCAACTGTAATTTAAATCCCTATAACTGAATATAAATTAAGATAGTGCTTACCAGAGTAAACCAGGAGGAGGAAAAAGAGGAAAAGGAAGGTATAGTTTAGTAGACAACCAAATAACTTAGCCATATCAGTCGATTTTCTGATATCTGAAAGTGGAAGTACAGCAATAGAGCCTGTTATTTATAGACTTAAGAACATTTATCCTTGTCAGGAACAGGTGGATCAATTTCCTGATCTCCACCGATCATGGTATCCTCCTTTAGAAGAAAAAACCAAGAAACATATATAGTTGGGAAGTAATATCATTTATATCTGAAAAACATGATAAGCATGAATATTCATTAGCAAATTTGGCTGCAAACAGAGTGCAAAATCCAAGTTGTGCTCGTCAGTCGTCACTCTCTTTTTGGAACCGCTTGAAACCCTTTCTTGCATTGCGCCATTAATTGCCGATAGAATGAGAGAAAGGCATGGTAAAGGGGCTGGGCTTTGTTGAGCATAAAAGAAAAAAGAGATCGGTTCAAATAGAAGTTCCGACTCTGAATTGAGGCCATGGTCTTAAAAGGAGTAAGCCCAAAGCTTTTTTTTTCCCCAGCTTGATTTCCTCCTTTTAATAAATCCATTAAAAACCCCCTCAACCTAAGCTTAGTAAGCCATAAATCAGGGTGATATTTTAGCTTAGATAGATAATAAACTAAGTTATCTAAAACCTAGTCTATGAAGTGGACTTTAAACTTTGTTTCCCAGTTTACATATTAGAGTTAATCATGAAATTCTAGTTTTTAGCCATGTAAATAAGGAAAATGTTAGTGCCTATGGTTATTGGTTAAGGTGATATTTAAGAAAAGAAAATGTAATTAATGAATTGTTTTTTCTTAAATTTCGTAAAAAAAAATATATTAAATACAAAAAAGATTTTTTAAAATAGTAATTAAATAATCCTTCATAAGTGTCTATTCAAAAATAAAATTTTATAAATAGTTTTCATGAATAAAACAAAAAATCAAAAAGTAATCATATGATTTTTAAAAGAGTTTTGCTAACGAATGCGCTTATAACATTTTTTAAGATTAATTAAAATATTATTTATAGTAATAACATTATATTAAATGCAATAATTAATAATATATTAATCATCATTTTCAGTACATTGGATAAAAATATTATTATATATAATAACTTTAAAGAGTGTTCTTAGAACACTCGTTAACAAATTTTTTTTTTAAATTGTTCTTGTTAGAACCTTTTGAATCACACCACTACTTGATAAATTGAATTTTAACCAGACAGTATAAATAAGGTGTTTATATTTTGAGTTCGTTTTTGATGCACTGTCATTGTATAGACTCTATACACTGACAGTGAATTTTACACTGACATCTCATTAAAAAGCTAACCACTAATCCTAACCACTAATCCTAACCCTAACCACTAACTCCTAACTACTAACTCGACAGGTGTCATCGTAGGATGCACTGTCAGTGTATAACCCTATACACTGACAGTGTATCAAATATTGATCCTTATATTTTATGCACGATCAATTTACATATTAATAACTTTATTTATGGTATCATTTGATTCATTAACAATGTATAAATTTATATACTGATTATGTATCAAATATGAATTCATAAATAAAATAATAATATACTATTTGGCTAATCATTTGACTCGTTTTTGAACTGATTCAACTTTACCATTGTTGGGTAGATGTGCATTTTTTCTCTAATTGGAAATATAATATGTTATCTCTTTTGTTGGTCGGTGTGAATTTGGTACATTGAAAAGTTGAAGAAGTAGGATTCTTTCATACATCCCTGACCATACATAATTCTTCTTTTTTGTACTGCCCAATCATCTTTTAATCCTTCCCACAATCTATATTTTAAATTATTATTTACATCCTTAACTACAGGCAATCGAATTCAAATTCAATAGAAATCCTTACTATATGCATGTCTAAATCTGATAAGCCAAAATTTTTCCAAAAGGTAAATGTGCATATGTTTGAAAAAAATCGTTGAAACTTCAATTTCAAAATTTTCACCAAACTTGTTTGAATTTAAATATAATAATTGAATTATTTTTTTTCAATTTAAATTTTTAAGATATTTGATCATCCAATTAAGTTCAAATCTTGACAATTATTTTTTCCTTTTAATATTTTTTTATTTAGTGTTTTGTTGTCATCTGTTGCGGGTTGCTACTCTAATCATTCTTCAACTTGCACATTTCTTTCACATTTAAATCTATATACAAACCCATTAATTATTTATTAGACTTGCAAGAAATGTATTGAAACTTAAATATAATAGTTGAATTATTTTCTATAATCAATTTAAACTTTTAAAATAATTGATCACTTAACTTAACAAAATTACTCAACCAATCTGATCAATTCAGACTTTTTTAGCAAGAAAGTTCAGTTATATAATAAGAAAGATAAAATTAACTTTTTACCATGATCATGAATAATAATAAAGAATGGTTCTAGAAAAAAAATAACTTTTTTTTTCTAGACCCAGGGTGTTCCCTCCATCCCCATTTTATGGTTTATGAAAGATTAATCCATGTCGAGCAGGGAGTGTAATAACTTTTCATTCCCTCTTTTTCTAAATCAGTATTTCCACCAATAAAGCTTGTTTGTTCTTTTTTTTTTTTTTTTTTTTTTCTGCTTTCCACCCATCTTTAAGGATAATAATTAATAAACTTGAGCTCTTATGTGGTTAGGCATCTCTCGAAGCAAAAGCAAAATCCCAACGCCGAATCTTGACTCAGCTTGTCTCCCTAGTGGATACAATTATAAAATGACCCTTCAATTAATTTTTATGCTATTTTCTTTTTTACCTCTACCAAGGATGAAATCTAGGATGATCGGGGTCTTTGAATCAAAGAAATATACTCTGCCTTATAAGTTAAAACATGTTTCTCTTTCAAAACTTTTGCATTTTAAATTTCACTTGGGATCATACATCAATTATTAAATTAAGTGTTTAGATATTAAAAGTTCATGCATTTTGATTCTTGAGTAACTGAGTATTAAATTTCTAGAGTTTGACAAAATTTTGAAACCACTAATTTCTCAAGATTTTGTTTGAGGATCGGATTTGGTAGAGCATGACAAAGGAGTTTGGACATGTAAAGTGATGAACCCTTTCTTTGTCTTTCCTTTAAAAAATAAATGTATTTTGTTTTTTTTAGAAAAAATAATAAGTTTAGGATTACCTACTTTCAGTACTAATCTGAATTTTCAAGATCGATTTATCGATACTTGCTTTATTCTGGAGCAATTATAGAATTATCCATAAATTTTGTTTTTATCGATGTTTCTGTAAAGCAATTACTTTTCTCACTACAAGTCTTAAAGTTTTAGGTAAATACTCAAAGATTATGTAAAAGAGAGTCTTAAAGTTTTAGGTAAATACTCAAAGATTATGTAAAAGAGAGTTTATGAAAGAGAATTTTCAGTAAAATAATCAAGATTAACATTCAAGTTAATTTTCTCAAGTATATCAGAAATTCTATTAAAAATAAATCTCTAATAACATTTATGTGAAATTCTATTAGAAATAAAATTCAAACTCAACTCAAGAATTAAATAATGTCTACGTGAATGTGCTAATGAATTTAAGTTCACTTTACCGAATTCATATTCTAACAGTTTTTAGTTGTTTCATTTTCTAAACTTATAAATACGTACTTTGACAATGGCCGACTGACAATTGGGACCCTAACTAGCAGCCATATATGCAAAAACACGAAGAAGATATTTATTTTAAAAATTACTTGGATCCTTTTTTTCTTGCAAAGGGATGCAAGCCTTGAAATTGACTCAAATTCGGATAAGATTTCATCAATCAACCAATTTTGTATGTGGAAAAAAAAAATCCCTTTTTTTGTATACTGATATGGCATGACATTGCTTTAAACAGAGATATGAATCTAACATTTTATAGTTAAATAACTCAACTAGCTAGCTTGATTGTTGACATAAATAAAATGATATCCATGGGATATGCTAATTAAATTATCTATTACTTTGATACAAGTAAGTTTAAAAAAATATATAATCAAAATATCCAGGAAAAGACATTAACTCAAACCAGAAATATCAAACAACAGATGAGCTAGCAAAGAACTAATCTCATAATTATGGAGTGATTTGAATCCATTTTCACAGAACTTGTTTTAACAAATTAGTGGTTTTGATCGTATGATTCAGAACTGGCAGGAGGAGCTTGATTGGGTTATTCATCTATATTGCTCCGACTCTTCATTTTTTTTGAAATACCAATATCCGACACCCGTGTCCGACGCATATTTGGACATGAGTATGGGGATATAATCCCCCAAGAATCTTTCAAATACATGAAAAAATTTAAAATAAATCAAATATACCCGTTTCCGACACTCACATCCGAGTCCGAATAACATAGTTATTCATCATATTTAGGGGTAAAACTTTCATTGCTATACTTCTAAGTGCCTGGACACTGGACATCAAGCATCTATCGTATATGCATGGCGTGCGGGGAATTTACTGAAGCTCGACATTTATTCTTCAACCATTGACAATACTCTACGGGGCATTAGTTTTGATGTAAATTTTCGTTTTTTAAAATTTGTAAAAAAAACATAGATGATTCCACTGTTAATTTTGTATGTAAAAATTGAGAGATTGTATAAGTTCATTCTAGACCTGGCAATCGTTTACCTGATCGTTAGTTAATTGATAATGTTATAGTAATAAAATTGAAAATTTGCATTAAGATTATTAATATATTATTTATAATAATAATATTGTATTAAATATAATAATAATTAATAATTTTATTCATCACTTTTAATATATTGAATAAAAATATTATTATATAATAGCTTTAAAAAATATCTTTAATACATTCGTTAATAAAATTCATAATATATTAATTATTCTTAAAAAATTATTATTAAAACACTGTTAGCAAAACCTATTCCCTATCAATTTCTGGGACCCATCTGCATGTAACCTTTTTTTTCTAAGCAAACTAAATGATTTTAACAATCGAACATCACTTTTACCTAATCTTAATCACTCCATTAATCATGAACTCAAAAAGTGTAGAGAATTAAATGCAGGTTAATTACTTTGTCATCCTTTAATTTTTGCTTTCTGAAATAACTAATAGACTGCTACAGTGCTCTTTCCCCACTCCACTGCCTGCCTATGGGCTATGGCCTCTTCTGAAAATTAATTATTTAATTAAGATCCCAAGCTGATCATAACAGCAGCCATATATACTAATTTCTTCAACCTAATTGTTCCTAAGTTTCTTAAAGGATTGCCATTAGACCGAGATTCGATTTTTTTTTTTTTTTTAAATTCAAATCCGTCCTATCCTTAAACAGATCTAATTGTAATTTAGCCTTTCCTTTTTACATGAAACAAAAAGAAATATGCAAAAACTATTAATACATTTGATCAAAATAGTTGTGTTTTTAATAAGATGCACAAAAAAAAAGCAACAATTTTGATGACTACTGATCATAAGTTTAGCAACAATCTCAAAATCAGAATTCAAAGATTATAGTACAAGAAAATTTAATAAAGAAATTTGATTTCTCTTGATTCGTACTTAACCAATTGCCCCTTTCTCTTTCCTGATTTGTAAAACAGGTAGAAACAATTTTTTTTTTCAGAGCCTGTTAAATTTTATTAAGAATTTTTGTTAACGAACGTCTTCATAATATTTTATGTATAATAATAATAATATTATTATATTATTAAAACACTCATTAACAAAATTCTTTCGTTAAAGCAAAGATTAAAGCAGAAGCCTTTTCTTTTTTTTTTTTTTTTTCAAGGGACTCTTGATCTCAAACTGCGTCCTTGACTTAATGCTATATTTGAATTTATGTTAGGATTATCCTCTGAGTTAAGTGGAAATTCATCAAACAAATAAGAATCATAAAAATAAAAAATAAAAAAACAACATTATTGAGTTTTTTAACAGTTAACAACTAAGATACTAATCAAATATAGTAGTTTGAGTACCATAGTCATCAAATTGCTAACCTTAATAATTGGTTTAGATCACTTGTAAACAAAACAAACAACATCAGCTGGTCAATGAGAGAATTAACAAATTAATTAAAAGAAAAAAGTTAACCTTTGATTAAGAAAGAAAGTTTAAAGTCTTAAAGAGAAAGAGAGAGGAAAGTTCTAGTGACATGGATTTGGTAATAAGTATTAACATTGTTATGTAAAGTAGTTTAGTTGCATGATTTAAATAGCAGCTGCCACGTCATGTAGTGTTTGTTATTTCACAGTTTGGAATTTTTTTTTATTATCGATATTCATTGTAATTGGAGTGTGAATGATTAGTAATCTCTAATGACTAAATGACTGTGAATTAAGTGTATATAGATTTAATCTATAACTTGTGAATTATTTTTTTATTATAAAATAAAAGATCATAAAATATCATAAATTATTATGTCAGTAAGTTGTGCAAAAAAAAAAATTTACGATGACAGTAATGATCGTAATAATATTCATTATGTCTACAATTGCAATGAAAACAAAGCCATTAAAAATACGTATGTGATCACAATTTAAATTCTAATTAGTTGCTCAATGTTTGAAATTTGCAATGAAAATCACTCTTAATTCTTCTGATCATATTATTAGGGTCAAGAAAAAATATAAAAATAAACATGAGTAAGGGCTAGTTTAGCATTGTTGTTGGAAAAAAGTTTGGGTTGAAAAAAACTTGGATTGAAAAAAATGTGTTTAAAAAGTGTGATGAAAAAAATGATTTAAAAAGTTTTAAATGTTTAGCATTTTTGTGAAAAGTATTGTGGGGAATTGAAATGTCAAAAAAAAATGTTTAAAATAATAAAAGTGTAGAGATGTGAGGATAATAAAGTTATTTTATCCAAAAGCCAATTTTTAAAACTCAAAAGCTATATTTTTTGGCTTTTTGGTTTGGTTTTTCAAACCCTGATTTCAATAGTAAAAGTCAATTTTTTTTATCTGTTTAACATTACGTTTGCGGCGAAAATCAATTTTTGTCCTCAAAAGCTGCGGCAAAAACAACGTTAAACAAAGCCTAAGACGAGTGGTAAAATTTGACACAATTATCTTAATTTTCAATCTGAAATTCTTCCTGGTTCAACTACTGGAATGTTGGGAGAGGCTGAAAATGGCGAGTCTGACGGAAGTTGCCCGACATCTCACGGTTAGTAGCGAGCTGAAGAAGTTGAACTGCGATCATTTCCTACAGGCTACAGATGAAAAACTGCAACTGTTTTTTTATCTTAGCTTTGTCAGGTGGCTTTCGTACAGTTAGTTCAGGCCTCACGTGATATTCATATACCTTTCTTTCTAGTTATTTATTTATTTTTTACTTTAACTCTTTATTTTGTCATGCATGGGCTTCTTTTTTGTTGGTGAAAACCGCTCATGATTTTCAAACCAAACCTTTTTTCACTTTTCCTGCGAGTTGAGAGCTTGAACCAATCAATCTCATGGATTTCATTATTTCATCACCTTCCCACGACCAAACCACGAGTTCCCATTGTCCTGTTTTTAGCCTCTTTGAGACTACTCTCCGATTTTCAGAACTCATGATTTTCACATGCAAAGGAATACTTTAATTTGATTAAAAAAAATGTTGTAAATATCGGAATTCAAATTTAAATTTGTCGGATTTCATCTTTTAAAAATGACGGTATGAATCAATTGAATTAAATCCAAATTCATTTTAATATGATTTTCATTTTATTTTATTTTTGGATCGCATTCATTGATTCGAATGTGATAACCTAAACCTACAAAACAGTTGAGTTCAGAAGTATTTCATGACTACTGATTTTTTTTTTTCTCCCCTCCTTTTCATCTTCTTTTCTCGAGACAATGATTTTGGCCAAATGAGATTCGTGAATTGTGAGGTTTGTGGCCAATGGTAAGGCTAAAGGGTAGGGGTATTCACTATTCGGGTTTAACCGAATTAACCGACCGAAATTTTTTTCGGTTCGGTTAATCGATTAACCGAATAAAGTTTGGTTCGGTTAACGGTTAATGCCTTTGAAATATTTCGGTTATCGGTTAATTCGGTTCGGTTAAGCGAAAATAACCGAATTACACGAATTAACCGAACTATAATAAATCTTGTATGTTTAGTTGTTTAGTATGTTTAGTTGTTTAGTATGTTTGATGTTTGGATTTTATAATAGTTTTATTATGCTTTGTTTTTGGATTTTTGTTGGTTTGATAGATTATTTGGATATAAAATCATGTATTAAAATAGGTTGCAAAATAAATTAGGTAAATATTTCGGTTAATTCGAAAATCGACCGAATTAACCGAAATAATTTCGGTTCGGTTAATTAACCGTTTTAACATTTCGGTTAACGGTTAATAAAAAAACAAATTCAGTTAATTTGGTTAATGATAATTTGGTTCGGTTATTAACCGAATTAATCGTTAGGGGTGTTAGCTTTTCAGCTTTTCAAATGTACCTAAAGTGAATTAAAATCAACCAATTCTGAAAAGGAAAGTAGCCCATGTGATCCGATTGATTAACACTTTTACCAAATAAAAAAAGTTGAATTATTCTGTATTACATTAGTCCATACGTGATTATATTAAAGATTTATATTTGATACATTGATGGTGTATTAATTTATACATTGTCAGTGAATTCAGTGATGAAAAAACTAGATCATTGAATTGAGAACCAACGGCTTGTCTAATTCGGTGCATATAAAAAATTTAACATATAGTGAACCGGTTCAACAGGTTAAAAATCGTATTAAATCGATAAAAAATCGATTTTTTGTTAATTTTATTATTTCTATTAAAAAATAATTTGTAAATGATAAGATTTGAACATTTAACCTTTTAATCATATAGTAAAAACTATATCACTAAAACAAACACATTTTTTATTAATTAATGATTATATTTAATACTTATTTAATATTAAAATTATATATTTAATATTTAATTTATTCTTAAATTGAACAATCCGGTTTGAATCGGTGATCCCGAGGTCACACAGGTTTGATTTTCGGTTCGATTTTTTCAACCTTGACTAAATCAGATAATAGTACCACCTCACTAAAAATAAAATTATTTGTATTTATTTTTAATAACTTTTAATGAGGTGGTTTATAGATAATGTAAAGATATATATACTATTAATGCATTAAATATAAAATCATATATTAATTAATAAACATGCTTAATTTAAGGAGTAAAGCACATTTTCAAAACATTAGAGAATACTATGATAACCACACATTCATATGAAGGTTAGGTCATTGTCAATCAATTCTAGGATGTCTATAATCAATTAGACATGAAATCTCCAATATTTTTCCATACTGCAAAACAGCAAGAAGTTTCCCAAAAATTATTTGTCTTTTTGGAATAACATGCAGGAAATTATGACTTTTTCTGGGTTCCTCCTAAGTTCCTAACTTCTTGGTTTCTGAAGTTGAAATATAAGGGAGGATTCACCTAGTTCTATATTTGGTCTGTAAGTACAAATCAGCCCATAGCAATGATTGGAAATTAAGGATTTTGAAATTGGAACTATAATAATTGAATTAATATTAGGAGTAGCTTTTCCTTATTAATTATATATTGGTCACAAATTCAAAGACTAAAAGCATGGAAAACTTTTTCCTCAACAAACATGTAGTTTTATCTTTTCTATTTTTAGAATCCCTTTGAATTCAATGCAAAATTATATTATTTAAACTCAAGATTAAGTGTTAAATAAGAATATATGTACGATAAAAATATATTTAATATTTTACTTAATTTTAAAATATAAAAAATTAAGCGTTTAAAGACATAAAAAGATAAACAATAAAAATGAGACAAAGAGAGTAACATATATTGTTATCAATATCGATCATTAAATTAAAAAAAAAAAAATTGATTATTTTTTTTTTCATCCTCCTACTCAAACCTAGCATGAATTTTTTTTAAAAAAAAAAAGTTACAAGGCTAGGACCCACTTTTACTTTTCATAATGGGAAGAAAAAATTATTGGTGCGCCACCCCAGGACCCGTTCGAGCCCGTCCGTTTCCCTCTGGTCTGGTGTCTGCAGTCTGCGGACCACCTAACCTAACTCAACCCTCTTCCCCTGACGCGTGGGTCTGCCATGGTTCACTCGCTCTCAACTCTATATAATTCAATAATCATTTCGATTATATATATATATATATATATATATATATATATATATATATATATATATGAGGTAGTGTCAAATTAAATTAATTTTATATATATTTATAATTTTTTATATAATTTATATTTATTTAATTTAATCATCATATTTTATTATATGTGTTATTTACGTAAATCATGCATATCGAGTTCGAGTAAATTAAAAATATTTAATTATTTGTTCGATGTAAAAAAACTTAAATCATTAAATATATATTGAAAAAAACAATATTCTCGATCGATATGATAGAGATATCGGATCGATTCCAAATTTTATATGCACGACGAGTCTAATTATATTTTTAAATTTAAATATTGATTTGTTAAAATATAAATCGTATAAAAATTATAAAAGTGTGTAAAATTAATCTAATTTTATATTAATGTAAGTTAATTTTAAATTTGTATATATATATATATTTTTTAATGCAAAAAGCTTTGTACAATTCATCTATATATAAAGCCCTATGAATCTATTCAAATCATTCAGTTTCCAAAGCCCCGTACCAAAAATTTTATTTTCCCAAGAAAAATTCTCCTACTACCAGCTTCCAACTCTGTTTTACTTCAATTTTCTTTCTCTTTAATAACCTCTGAAAGCAACCTTTAACCTTCTTCTCCTTCATTTCCCTTCATTGTATAGTTAAACAAGCATGGCTTCCTTTGAATTTGATAACGTCAAAGCAGAGAAAGAAGATGCTCTATGGAGATACAACATGGAGAAGAAGTTGAGGATCGGTCTTCGCTTACCCGGGTTTTTGTTGGCTTTGTTTTTGTTGTCATGGTTTTGGTTCCCCACTTTGATTCCTTACACCGTCGAGGTTGCCGGAGATTTTCGCCGCCGTTTCGTTTCCACTTTTAACAAACCTCTCTTCACCTTCGTCCTTGTAAACATCATCATCCTTGTTGTTTATATATTGTCTAGCCAAAAACAAACCCAGAAAAAAAACAGCAGCCCTGACATCTACGATGAATACGTCATCTCTCGCCGGAGTATACCCACAACGACCGTCTCCACTGCCGCGGAGGAGACCATGGTGGACAAACAAGTCGTCCTGGTAGAAAATTCGGTTGCTCTTTCTCCAGTAAAGCAGCTACAAACGACAGTTGATAAAGTTAGAGAGACAAAAATTTCCCTTTCACCAGTTAAACAACCTACGACGATCCGTACAGTACTGACAAAGACAAAGCCTGCCGTTTCTTCAACTGAAGTCAAGCAAAAGGAGTACCGAAGAACTCGTTCAATGGTTTCGGAATCTCGAAACCAACGGCCCCGGGAGTTTCGGAGATCAGAGACAGCTATCAGCAAAGAGTTGTTGATTTCAGGTATAGAGCCGCCGAGGAAATCAATGGATGAAATGAGCAGCGAAGAGTTTCAGTTGAGCATAGATAGTTTCATTGCTGAAAGAAAGAAAAATCTGCTGCAAGAAAACACTACCCATTACACTAGGAGAAAAGAAAACTGCATGTCTATTGTGGAGAAGAATTAGGAGCTTTATAAAGAGAAATTAGCCAGTTAAAAATAATCTATCTCAATTTTCGAATTATTAGGTTTCGGGATCGTATAGTAGTAATAACTGTTTCGATGTACAGTGATAATATTTCCCTGGTTTTGTGGGAGAGCAAAATAAAGATAATTAAGTTCTACGGGATCTTGTGCTGTTTTTTATTGTTTTTATTTCTTTGTTTATGTCTTTTTATTGCCTTTTTTCCTTCATCTATGAATTGGACATTTGTTTAAGTACTCTGTGAATATATGTGTTTCTGGTTTGCTGAGTTTATTACTTGACACTGAATCATGTGCAATTCTTTTTTTTTTTACAAAAAAAAGTTGGGAGGAAGGTTGCAGATATTAAGATTCGAACCCGAGACTTATTAGATATCAACTAATTGAATGAATCAAATGGGTTAAATCCGGTTCAATCATGTGCAATTCTGGTTATTTTCTTTTTTTTTTAGGTAAAAAATGGAAGTACATTCTAATGAAAGGATTTCGGACAAGTAAAAGTGGATCAGGCCTAAAAACAAAAGAACTAGCAGCTACAGAATTCAGGGACAAAAAAGCTCCTAATGTCCTGTGCTGAGTTGGGTTTGGTACAGAATTTGGAATATTTGAGTTTTCCTTTTTCAGAAACAAACAGAAAGTATGAATATTATTCCATTTTCTGTAAGGAGAATTCATTTCAACTCCTCTCTAAACTTCCTTTTACATTCAGTTCTTACTTCTTCCTTTGTGAAATCCTTGTTTGTGTTCCTTTGTCAACTATAGCAATTCTAGAGCCAAAAATACTTTCAGATATATCATCAGCTTTCATGCAAGTTTGGTTAGGATGAATCATTCCTTGGTTATTTGCATTATATTTCGATTCCCTATTGCTTTCAATTCTTCATGATATTATAGCATACATTTGCTATTTGGTTCTCCTTCTAACTCGTGTTTGACACTGTTTCTGTGCTAATCAATACCCAGAAATCCAAAGGTACAATGATGAAAGGCAAACCGTGTAAAATGCTATGAAATACATGAAAAGCACCAAAAAGGGTGGGCGTTTAATTTGCTTCATGAATACCCAATCATGAAAATTACACTGTTATTCTGATTATTAAACATATTTTGTTCACAGTAATCTACTTAATTAAGTGCATAAAATTATAGCACTTTACTCCTGCATAATGGAATCATAATTTAGAATGTTGATGAATTTACTACCAAAAAGCTTGTAATCTTCCGCGGCAAAAGTCAATAACTTTTGCTCTACTTTAGGCAGCTTTGTCTTAATCTCCATCTTAATTGTGTTTATCATCATTACTTACACTAACTAGTGGGGGCTTTGAGGAACTTTTAGATACTCTTTAGAGCACAAAAAAAAAAAGGATATTTTTCTGCAATTCCAGACACAAAGTTCCTACCACCAGCTTTTTCTTCCTGAATTCTCTGTATTGTCCATTGAAGTGACATGTCAAATCTTCTTCTAATAATTCCCTCTTTCCTGATTTTTCTTTTTTTTTTTAAACAAAAAAAAACCCATCAAAAACTTATTTGCCCATGATTAGAACTCAGTACCAATATAAGTTGAAAATTCTGGAACCAGTCAAGTACAATAATTCAGGCTAGCTAATCTTTCAAGAACATGGTTTTTATTTGGTCTTCAGTGTTGACAAAAAGGACCCAATTATGTGAGATAAAAAAGAAGGGTTTGAAGGTTTGAGGCAATAGTGGTTTAGGCGGTGGTTGGTAGGGAACATTGGGTTTAATTTGAAGCCCTTGTGGGCTGTGGGGTATTTCTATTTTGTATGTATATGTAATTTTAAGATTTTGTTAACAAGTGTCATAAAAAGATATTTTTTTAAGTTATTATATGTGATAATATCTTCACTTAATGCATTGAGAATTATGAATAAAATTATCAATTTTTATAATTAATATAATATTTTTACTATAAATAATATATTAAATAATTTTAAAAAATATTCTTAAAACACTTATTAACAAAATCCATAATTCTATACAACGTATGCTTCTTTGTAATGAAGCACCCTGCAGCTCTTATCCACTTCTTCTGAAAATTCTGCAACAAAAAGGGAAGAAAAAAAAGAGTTTTTTTTTCTTCCTTGTTTATTATTAACCATCATCATTACCAACATTTCCTTTTCCCTTTTGTTGTTTTTCAGCTTGTCACTACCGCCAAGTCGCCAACTGGTGTACATAAAACATTAATACTTCTCAATTATTTGCTCCTTGCCAGAAGCTCTTTTGATCCGTACAAATGGCACATATTTTTTAATAAAAATATTGAGTATATATATATATATATATGAATTCGAATTTAATTTAATTAATTCATACAATTATTTTTAGAAAATATTATTTTGTATATTTAAAATTTGAATTTCAATATTTATAATATTTTTTATTATCAAATTGCAGTTTTTTTTTATATGAAAAAAAAATTGTGTATGTTACATTTAAGCATGATTGTGTAAATCTTGGACCAGCCAACTGCTTCACTTCATCACACTATTCATTACCATCAAATTGACTATTTTTTAACAATTTATGATCCTGTTAGTGTGCCATTCAGCTATATAAATACAGATTTTAAGGATTTTCCTTCCATGATTTGGGATCTTTGAAACTTCTGTCTTCTGAATTTCCCCATTTTTGTTAAGTAACCTCAGAAATTAGATTCCTAAAACCTCTACCATTGAAATTCCAATACTTCAATTTTTGTTGGACTGTGAACTATATATGGATTTTCATCCTTAATTAGAGAAACAAAACCTTTTTTTTCATGGAAATGGAAGAAGACCCCCTATTTCTCTGAAAGCAGGCTGGTTGTTAATTTCATGTTTTAATAGTAATAGTAATAATATCACAACAATTATAATATGAAAAAGTGAAAGGGAAAATGAATGGCAAAAGATCTAAAAGTTATTTATATAATATAATATTTTGTCTTCATGTTGGAACAATAATACCCTTGTCTCCAACCAAAGATTGTCATATCCATTTCTATTTTACTGCTCACTAGCTGTCATATATGATATCAAAGAGGTCCCATCATTATTTTTCTTTTCCTCTTTTTCATTTTCTGTGAATAAAAACCACGTGAACTCTTAGTTTTTTAAACCATTAAGATTTTTTATTTTTATAAAATATTTGTATTCAATGATTAATATTTAAATATATTAAATATATTCATATCAAACATATAACGATCGGATAAATTTTGATTTCAGATGGATTAAAAAGTCATTTACTTATTTCTTTGAAACGACAAGGAGAGGCCACTAGATTACATTAAGTCGGTGACAATCAAAAGAGGGTTTATAAACAAATGAATAAAATTAAAATGCATTATTTGATTGGTCAATTTCAACATGGTCATGAATCATGATCACTAGAATAAGATTTAATGAATAGAAACTTAATCCATGTTGCAACTTAATTTTGAAACAAACATTAATTAAATTAAATATTTGTCCCCACATTTGTTATTTTTTAATACCAAACTGCGCCAAGTCTTTATCTTTATTTTTGTTGTCAATTATACATTTATATGCTTTTTTTAATTTTTAATCTATCCTAATTTCAAGAATGAAATAATCGGATAGAAAATCAAATTGGTTAGACTTTCGATTATTGATCCAATCGGTCGGACTGATTGGACCTACCTGTTTAATTTTAAAAATTTTAAATATAAAATAAATAATATTAATATTAAATAAGTAATAAATATAATAAAAAAAATTCACTTGGTTTAATGGTATGATGTTTAATATAATATTCTGAAGTTAAAAATTCAAAATTTATCATTATTTTTTTTTATATGCTAATCGGATTAGAGGCCATTGATTTCCAATTATTGATCTGTTTTTTTTTTTTTTTCAATCATGCTTAATCCTTCACCCCAATCTAAAGAGGATAATACACTCTTAAATCCACTCGAAGCCGCAAAATTTAGAAATATGTTACTTGCTTTATTTAGTTAAACCTATTGTGTTTGTTAAATTAAAAACTAAGTTTTATTCTATGATTTATAAATTAGTAGCGTAATTTCCTGACTCCCAAATTATTTCACTTTATTAAAATGATGAACCCTAGAAAAGGAAGCCAACATTGTGATAGTTATGTTTCCTAAACTGTTGTTATAAAAAGTAAAAGGTTGTAAGAGTGAAGATGAGTATTGATCATCTTTAGGCTCAAGTTCTTCCTTCACCTCTTTTTTGGGGCTTTTGGATTTCCCATTGAGAAAATAATCTGTTGTCTGTGTCATCTGCTTAAAGATTTATGCTAGTTAATTTCTTTTTTGTTTTATAGTAAGATTTACCTATACTTTGTTAGTTCTAGTCTATATATAAATAATATCTCTCATGTTTTTTAAAGCTATAATAATTACCAAAAATTCTTTTCTGCTTTTCAAGTATTAAGTTGTCAATAATCCCTGGGGTTATGCTAGATTCTTCTAGCCATTGAAGTTGAACTTCAAAACTTTTCCTTTGAATCTCTCTTATTTGCAAGTATTGTGGAGCAAGATGATTATCCATGCTTGAAAGAGTTAATGCATTTTAATTCTTGCGATGTTATATATATATATATATATATATATATATATTTGTAATGCTCCTATACAAGCATGTCTCATCTGGTTTCAGAGGGAGATCAGGTGGTTAACATCCCATTTCTAGTGGGATAGTAATAAATTACGGTCGTAGATTTCGTAACGGATGCGGTTGTGGGTGTCGGGAGCGTTACGTAACGTGTTGCGGTTGTCGCGGACGTTAATTTAGTAGTATTTCAATGAATTTGATAATATCGCGAACGTTACGTAACGGATAAAATGCGATGCGAAACTCTCCATTTCCGTTACGTCGAGGCTGCATTTTAAAACTATGACTGGGAGCCTAACAAGAGAGGGAAACCACAAGGGTTTGGCCGTTTGGGCAGTGATGTATCAACTACTCGCTGCCATTATATCTTGAGCCCGCATGGCCAATTATAGCAAAAGTATAGGAGCAATTAATGTTTTTGAAAGCTCTACAACGTTTTGGGGCTTAGCATATGTGCGAAATCAACATGATTCTGACTCATCTTCGTTTGAGGTTTCATGCTTAGTGAAATTATTCCCTTTTGGGTAGTTTGTAATGAAGTTTTATTGACTTTCCTCCAATCAAATGGAGAGCTGGAGCTGCCACTTCTAAAGTGCTTTGTACCATTTCAAGGGGTTCCTAGAGTTTTATGTGTGCAATTTCGACACATTTTTGGCTTGCCAGGTATAGGTTTCAATACTTCAATGTTACTTATTATAGTTTCAGATGATTCCAGATTTTCTTAGTACGTAGAAAGACATTTCAATGCTTCAGACTTCAGAGTTTTTTTCTTAGCTTTCTTTGCCTTTTTTATTTGAGTAAATTCATAAACCACCCTTGACTACTTCCCTTAAAGTTACTTCACTGTGTGGACAAGGCAACTCAAACTTCTATCCAAAAGCATAAGAATAACCATAGTCAAAAACACTTTAAAATTTCATGTAATCAAGTGAAGCTGAGAGATTTAGTAATGATTTATTTATAGGAAGTTTGGATCCATTACTTTTCCCTGGATAGTGTGTGCTTTATTCTTTTTTTTGGATAATTAGTATGCTTTATTATCCAAACCAGCAGGAATACCTGCTACTGATCTGTACAGATTGCATAAGCAGTAACAAACAAAACTCTACAATTTCACCTATATCTTACAGTGCTACTGCTATTTACTCTTACGCCTCCTAACCTATCCTTGACATGTCCAACGATTTGATTGTATAGCACCTGTATTGGTTTCCCTTGTGCACCATGGATTCTGCAGTTTCTTTCTTGCCAAATGTGGTAAATGCATGCATTTGATGCCACCCTCAAGATGGTAGTCAGCAATGCTTTCCCTTTAAGCTTCACAGCCAGCTTAACTCATCCTACCAAGACCCCACAGGCCTGCTAATATTGCATGCTGCAAGTACTTTCTCCCACACTTGTCTTGAATAATCACAATTGAAAAACAAATGGTCCCGTGATTCCTCTTCCTTAGTGCAGAGAACATAATCAGTTGTCGTAATGCACCAGGTGCACATTCTCTTTTTCGTGGGTAGCCTGTCAAGAACAATTAGTCAGGAAATGAAAGAATGCCTGGGAATACGAAGATTACACCACACCAATCTATGCCAATTCATCTTTTCCTGCTTATGCCTCATTTCCTAGTGTGTGCTTTATTCAATATACCCTAAAAAATATATATATCACTTTGTTAATCCCGTTTTTGAAGTCTACAAATTCCATTGACGATTGATGAGATAATTTTCATATATAATATATATTATAGATTTTTCATTCTCTAATTGGAAAATTAATTAAGGTGGTGGGCGTGTGTGGTTAGGTTAGGTTAGGTTAGGAAAACACAAAATGTATCCTGATTGCCGACAAGGGACGGCTCAGTATACATACAAATTGAGATGTTGATTTGATGAAACTATATGATATATAATCTATGAAAAGCTGTCTATTTTATTGATGAATCAATATGATATCAACATGAAAATCTCATTTGATCCAAAATTTTTTCTTTTTTCAATAGGAAAAAGACTTTGCAAGAGATTTTCACATGTTCTAATTTTCTTCACCTTTTAGGAAACTATAAATCTTGCTTGCATTTTACCTCATCCTTTTATATATATAAGAAGAAATTAGTTATATATTCGCATGGGATTGAATAATATGATTACCCTTTACTTTATTCCGGAAAATTTGTTACAATTTATGGAGTTTGAAGGGAGGAAAATTAGTCTGTAATTTACATGTAAGTTTCAGAGATAGTTAAGAGTTTCAAGTTAGCAGGCTTTCAAGGTAAAACCTTTTTGGGCCAATCATTGGGCTGTCGAATCTATTATTTTGGTCTTCTTTTAGCTTTTTCATCATTATATTATGGGCTTCTTTTAAGATGCTGGATTTCCCTCTTCGGCCAGTAAAGAAGGCATCTAGAGAATTCTAGCCGAAACCTTTTTAAAACCCTGAAAACGTACTTAAAAAAAAAAAAAAAAAAAATGTGGTTTTCAACCAAAACAATGCCTTCATATGAAACTCTTCTCTCAGCAGCTGCCTCTCTCACCGCCTCAGCCATTCTTTTACGAACCATTGCCAATGATTTCATCCCAGATGCCATCAAAGATCAGTTTTTTTTCCATCTTCAAAAGATTTCATCTTCTTTTTCTTCTCAACTCACGGTTGTAATTGAAGATTCCGATGGGCTCACAGCTAACCAAATCTTCCACGCTGCTAATCTTTACTTGGGTGAAAAGTTATCATCATCGACGCGAAGGATCAAAGTTAGCAAGCCCGAAAAAGAGAAAGGATTGCAAGTGACTACTGACAAGAATCAAGAATTGGTTGATTTATTCAAAGGTGTGCAGTTGAAATGGGTATTGTTGTCTTCTTTAAGGAATCATAAATTAGTTTCTAACAGGAAAAATAACACCAATGGGCTGTTAAAGGAAGAAATTTGGTACTTTGAGCTGAGTTTTCATAAGAAAAACAGAGAAATGGTGTTGAGTTCATACTTGCCTTACATTCTTCAAAAAGCAAAAGAGATTAAAGAAAAGAAAAAGATATTGAAGCTTCATACAATTGATTATAATGGTACAGATTATTGGGGTTCGATCAATCTTGATCATCCAGCAAGTTTTGATACAATGGCAATGGATCCGGAGATGAAAAGGGAAATAATTGAAGATCTTGATAGGTTTATAAAAAGGAAGGAGTTTTACAGGAGAGTAGGAAAGGCTTGGAAACGTGGGTATTTGTTATATGGACCACCTGGCACGGGAAAGTCAAGCTTGGTTGCTGCCATGGCTAATTATCTCAAGTTTGATGTTTATGATTTGGATTTAAAAGAGGTTCAATGCAATTCGGATTTGAGGAGATTATTGATCGGTACGGGTAATCGATCTATAATAGTCATTGAGGACATTGATAGTTCACTAGATTCTGCCGAAGATGACAAGGTAATGCATCAATAAAGAAAAGCTCTTCTCCTAATTTCCTAATTCCATAGTCATAACATTGGTGAATCTAGGACTAAGGGTGTAAACGAGACACTTGGTCTCGCACGCTATTCGGGTTTGATTTGAAAAAAATTCAAATCCGGCTCGATCATTGTCGAGTCGAGCTTGAGCTATCGATCGAATTGAATTCGAGTATCTTAATGCTTGATTCGAATAGCTTGCAAACCTAATCGAGTTTTTTTTTTTTTAATTAGTATTGAAAAATCTCAACTAGAACTCAAGCTCGAGCACAAATAATCAAGTTTGAAGTCGAGCATGAAAATCAAGTTCATTTTTTACTAAGTAAATGAACCTAATCGAGTGAGCTCGAGCAATTCGATTTTTATTTCGAATCGAGCTCGAGCTTTAAAAATGAAACTCAATCGAGCTCGAGTCAAATTTCGAGCCTTGAATTTTGAGTCGAGCTAGAGCTTCTTACAGCTTGAGATCAGCTCGGCTCGGTTCGATTACATCCTTACCTAAGACTTAGTGCAGTTGATTCATACAACTATCTTTAAAAGATAATATCCAACAGATCTGGAGTTCGAATCCCAACATTTACAATTCACACCTCTATTTTTAAGAAGTGACATCCAGTAGATTTAAAGTTCGAATCCCAACATATATTACCCCTTTATTTATTCCCAGATTGCGACCTCCTTTAAAAAAAAAAAAATTGATTTGTTACTTAATAGTTCGTGCCTTTACAGGTTACTCTCTCTGGTCTACTGAACTTCATTGATGGTTTATGGTCAAGTTGTGGGGATGAGCGAATAATAGTGTTTACAACCAATCACAAGGACCGTCTTGATCCAGTGCTGCTAAGACCAGGACGCATGGATAGGCATCTCCATATGTCTTATTGCACATTTAGTGGTTTCAAGACACTTGTTTCTAATTATTTGCAAATTCAAGATCATCCACTTTTCGAGGAAATCAAAGGGTTGTTAGACAAGGTTCAGACTACACCAGCTGAAGTTGCAGGAGAGTTGATGAAAAATGAAGATCTAGATGTTGTTCTTCGAGGACTTATCAAATGCCTTCATAACAGGGCAAAAGTTGAGATGCAGCAAGAAAGTTAGAATATTGTACAAGGTTTAGGATCTTATAAATAATCATGGATTTTCATCCGCATGAATCAATTGAGTTAAATATAATATGTATGAATCAATTGAGCTAAATCTTATTTTTGAATTTCAACATCTGTAATCTCTTTTCTTATTCTTAAATTATGATCTCTTTTGTAAAATAAAAAAAAAAAAAAAAAATTCTTTTCTTTTCTTTTCTTATTGAAGGGAACTGGCTGAGGAAAAACGTGCCGAAAATTGATATATCTCCATCTCGTGGCTGTATGGCTTCTGCAACGTTATTGTCACTACTACTATTTAGTTCAAATTTTGTTTAACAATAAATATTCAATCACTCAAATACAAATTAAATCGACTTAGCTAGGACTAGGAGAGAACAGAATTGAGACTACCCAGGAAGAAAATTTGCAGAGAAGTATTAGAACATGGCTAGTTACTTGGGCTATCATCCATTAATGGGCTCAACACCTTGAACATGACCATGAGTACTTCGGCCTTAGGCTATTAGACGAGAACCCAAAAGGCACAGCAGAAACAAATGAAAGATAATAATCTCTTCCATATTACCACTTCAAAAAGGGTATCCGTGTATTCCGTTAGTATATTTTTTCGTGTTATAATTATATATCCGTATTCATTTAGACCTAACAATTCTTGTATCCATATCTTGTTCGTATATTTTCTCATATCATGATCGTGTTTAAAATATTTTATATAAATTTTGATATGTTAATAATTTGTATTATATAAATTGACATATTCGTAAATTCATGTCTTGTCCGTATTTTTTTTCGTATCGTATTTTCATTATTTTTTGTGTTGTGTCTAATATTACCAAGTCTATTGTCTGATCGATGTTGATATTCCTCTTGATTATCCACATAATACCGGCCGGCTCATTCCTCTCTCCAAGTGATAAAAGATTGAACGAGCACCATAAGTTGGTGGGCAACTCCGCTCAATCAAGCTCTTTCCGAAGCATGATTAGTCAATTCAGCCATCTTTGGTGCCTCTCTTACTAGGAGTGTAAATGAAATATCTGTGTTCGTAAATTATTCGGATTCAGCTCGAAAAAAATTTGAATTCAGCTCGTTCATTGTCAATTAGATCTTGAGCTATCAAACAAGCCGAATTCAAATATCTTAATGCTTAACTCAAGTAGCTCCCGAACTTAATCGAACTTTTTTATTTTTAATTAATATTGAAAAATCTCAATTCGAACTCGAACTCAAGCTCGAACACAAATAATCGAGTTTAAAATCGAGCATGAAAATCAAACTCATTTTTTACTAGATAAAAAAACCTAATCAAACCTATTCGAGCGAGTTTGAACAATGCGCTTTTTATCTCGAAACGAGCTTTAAAAATAAAACTTGATCGAGCTCGAGCTTCGAGTTCGAGCTTCAAGCCTTGAATTTCAAGTCGAACTCGAGCTTTTTACAGCTTAACCTCGGCTCAGCTCGATTACACCATACCACCGACGAGTTCACACTTCACACCATCTACCGATGGTAAGGAAAAAGCCTGTGCTCAGATCATATTAATTCTCAACGTAACATTATTTATGGAAAGAATCCCCAGCTATCAAAATTGAAAGACAAGTTCATGAGTTACAATTGACAACAATAATAACATCGAAATTAAGACCCATCGGTGGTGGTTGAAAATTTGAAATGAAATAGAAATATAACCATTGAAATAATTCAATTTCCTATAACATGCAAAAGCTCCATGATATAATTGTCTCCTCCAGGGTACTCAGCTGTAATTAATGCCAACATTGTGTGCAACCCTTTTTGTTATGAAAGCTGTAAATGTTTAAAATGCATCGTTCCGAATTTCTTGAACATGTTGATAAAAAACCTGAGCATTTGAGTTGAGCAAATTAGCGACATTGAAAGTATAATGCACTGACCAGTATTCCATAGCTTCAGGAAGAACAGAAAAGCTCTATTCTTTCCCAAAATCAGTATTGTAGTGTGCACTCGATTCCAGTTTCTTGGCTTCGTTCAATTTTCTTACTGCCTGCAATTTCATCACATAGAGATAGAATTGAGCACATCATCACCAGTTGTCCAACTTTGTTTTTCGCAATAGTTATGCCGAATAAAAAAGACGGGTCTTTCAAGTTTCGAGGTTCTACCTTCATGAAATCTTCGTGGATGACATAATCACGTTCTGCACGAATTGCTGACATTCCAGCCTCCGTGCAAACGTTTCGTAGATCAGCACCATTAAAGCCCTATAGCAATGGTGAGAAAAACTATATTAGCAATGATTTATATGCATGAAACAGAAACAAGCCACCTTTGACTTACCTCAGCAAGTTTAACAACAGCCTCGTAGTCAATTTCACCATGCTTGGCTATGCCAGCAGCATGAATCTTGAGGATTTCCATTCTTGATTGTTCATTTGGCAATGGAATCTCTATCTTTCTGTCTAGCCGCCCAGGACGAAGAAGTGCAGGGTCAAGAACATCAGGTCTGTTTGTAGCCATGATCATTTTAACCTACATGAAACAATTTAAGTTGATAATGATTTTCCCACACTTAGGAGAACGTAAAAGCAAACCTGTTTACTGGACTACTGGGCAGCAATGAAGTATGCATTGAGAGAAATTTTTTTTTTTTGTTGTTGATAATTTGGGGGAATGGGGATTTGAACCCTGCTCTTGAGCAGGGAAAGCATGCACCAACTAACTGAGCCAAAGGCTCGGGTGCATTGAGAGAAATTTCAGTTCCAGAGGAAATGCAATAAATTAAAATACATATGATTAAAGCCACCAGCCATTCACTTCATATATTAACAGGTAGGCCTCTTCTCCAAGAACACCAAGGAGATGTTACGATTCCATAGTAGTCAAGGAATGTGCACCTAACTGAATAAAGCACTGATTGAAGGCACTTAGAAGTTTACTATCAGTAAACAAGCTACCAGAATACCCATAGGCCCACTCTTCATCCGCTTTGTGAGGAAAACAATGAAAAGGTATAAACAACTTGACTATGTCATGTAGAGAATGCATTTGAAAGTGCAAGACTATTTGCTTTAAATCACAATCTTGAATTCATGAACAAAATAATGTACCTTCCCAAGCTGATCAAATCCATCAAGCTGATTAAGTAACTCCATCAGTGTTCTCTGTATTTCACGGTCAGCACTTGTTCCCTCACTGAAACGGCGTCCACCAATGGCATCAATCTCATCCATAAAGATGATGCAAGGCTGAATAAAAAGAAAAAAACATAAGAATGATATTAAGGGATATAAAGAACAGAAGAAACATTCAAAACTCCAAGCTCTCACTTGGTGATCACGTGCATATCCAAACATTTCTCGTATCAGCCTTGCACTTTCACCTATGTATTTGTCAATTATCGCACTTGAAACAACCTGAATTTAGATGAGGAGAACGTAAAATGCATTCATTCAAGAACAGGATAACATGCCAGAGAAAAGCACAAAGGTAAGGAATATGGTACAAAAAAACCGACCTTTAAGAAGTTAGCATCAATATTACTTGCTATTGCTCTGGCTAACAATGTCTTGCCGGTACCAGGAGGCCCATAAAGGAGGACACCCTGCAATGAAGACGAGATATTTCAGATGATTCTCGACCAAACATCAGTCCACCAGTGTGCTTCACCCATCAACATACACACAAGCACACCCTTTGAAACTCCAGAATTGAGAGAGAGGGGAGACAGGAAGCAATAGTCACCTTGGGAGGTTTAATCCCAACTCTAAGGAAAAGCTCAGGATTCATGAGAGGGAGCTCAATAGATTCCCTCAGCTCTCGAATTTGATCAGATAAACCACCAACAGCCGAGTAGCTAACATTACCAGGATCTTCATGCAACATGCTGTAAACAACTGGATCAACCTGTCATCCAAAGATGTATCATAATATCAGACATCTGCAAAGAAAACTTGCTTTTATATCATAAATACAGCTGAACTAATTTGGATGCTAATTACTTACTTCACGCGGAAGAGCCCGCATGATTGTAAGTGTTGTCATGTCAAGAACCACTCTAGTTCCTGAAGTCAGTTTCTCCTTATCAACTTTGCTGCGGCAACCAACAACATAGCGAGGGCCACTGCTTGCTTTAACAATCACTGAAACAACATACAAACATCCAATTTATAGTTATTATCAATTCTCACAAAAACGAATCAACAAATAGCCTAATATTCAAATGCAACTACTCAGACGCAAGCTATGCAATTTAACTTGAAAAGAACACATAGATTAAGTGTATAAGTTTGTAATGCAAGTAAGGGCGATGCTTTTTTTTGGCCAATAAGTACTGAAGATGCTTAGCCACTTGAACCTATGTTGCTTCGACTCTTCATTTTTGTTGAAATACCCGTGTCCGACTCTCGTGCCCGACACATATCCGGACATGGGTATGGAGAAATGACTCTCCAAGGACCCTCCAAATACATGAAAAACTTAGAAAAAATTGAACATACCCGTGTCGGACACATACCTGTATCCGACACTCACACCCAACATAGACTTGGACTAATGTACAAACATCAACATTATAAAGAAGAAGAAAAAAAAGGTGGGGTAGAAAGAGCATAGTTACAGCGTTCATTATCAAGAGGCCTGAGAACTTCTCCAATGATCTGTCCAACACTCTGAAGAGACTTCAAATCATCTTCTGTTTTGTTGAACTCCTTCTTAGCAGCTCTCAGATTCTCCCTACCTGAACATTCATGACATGAGTATAACTACATCTGAAAAACCATATAACATATGCATTATATTAATCAGAAAGATAAAGATTTGGTCTTCAAACAACTACTTCACAATACAATATCCAAAGCTACAAGCATTCTTTTCTTTTGTTTCTTATTACTCTTTTATTTTTCTTATAAGCCCAAAAATTTAATTTCATCATCAGCAAAAGTAAAAACAAAAGCCAATTATCAGCCCAAGTCGAAGACATTGCAAAGCATTTTCAATTGAAAACAAAGTAATTATCTATTGCAGCAATCAAAGCTTGAAGATTTTCTCGCCAATTTTACCTACTCAAGCTATCTCTACAAAGAACAGAAAAAAAAAAAAAAAAGATGGATAAATTTCAAAGCAGCACATTTGTAAATCGCTTTAAGCAAAACAAGCAGCTGATAGAACCGACAGAGGAACCAAAACGGCAAATCTAAACCCTAAATCCTAAATAGGCAAAAACCGAAACAATAATTCAAATTTAAAATAAAATGTAGATCGAGGAAAAGAGAAAAGTGGCCCCATATTAGAGTTAGACTACAGATATTATGAGATCAGATGGAAGGAAACCTGCTCGAACCCTGGATTCGTACTCTTTGTGTTGAAGGAGTTTCTTCCGATACTCCGCAACCGCAGTACGGCGTCTTACGGCGTCTTCTCCGTCGCTCATTGTCACAATCTCTGATCAGAGATCGAAATCGTTTGAAGAATGCTTTGTTTTGGGCTTTTCTGAGGTTTCTTGAGTGAGGGGTTGTGCGAGTTCGGACTATTTGTAATCTGCGAGTGCTATACGTATTTTAAAAGCCGCCCCTTTGTTTTGTTTTGTTTTTTTTTTTTTCTTTTTTATGTAAATAAATAAAATATTTTACCTAAAAAGAAAAAAAAATATTTTTACTTAAACCAAAACTTTAATTAATCATTATTTAATTCTAATTACGCTGTTGCTTTAAGGGCTCGTAATCCGGCATCTGAAATAGGAATATGTGTAATTTTTTGTACTATTCAAATTCGAATCCGTAAAATTATTTTAAAATTTGAATCTGTAAATTATTCACATTTAATGCGCATATTACTATCTGAATCCGAATTAAATAACATTATCCGTCGGATATCCGAATCCGTTAAAAATCCGAATTCAATAAATCAAAATTTTTTAAAATATAAATATAAAATCAAACAAAATTTATGTATTTTACAAATAAACGTATTCGAATTCAAATATCTGAATCCGCTATCCGAAGTTTCATATCCGCATTCGTTCTGAATCCGTTTCAGATAGTAATTATAATATTCGAATCCAACTTCTATCCGAATCCGAAAAAAAACAAATAGAATATCCAAATCCGCATTTTAAATTGCCATCCCTAATCTGAAAGTTACACAGAAAACTGGAATTGTCTTCTGGAAAAGAATTAAAATTCCATTCATTGCTGTCAAGCTCTGTTACATCTTTAAGTATACAATTGTACAAAGCTTAGTAGTCTATATACACTGGTCTTTGGGCAATGTGTTCCTCTTTTCTCACCCTTAAAAACTCAATGAAGTTAATTGCTTTAGGGTCAACAAATACAAGATGATGAATTATATGATGACACAAAGTATTGAAAAGGTCATTGACACATTCGAGAAAGTTGAAGTTATGATTTACACATCTGCCTCATTGGGGTAAGAAGCCTTGCAAAACGAAGAGGGACGAATGCCTTGACCAATGTCCCGTTCTCGGTATATTCCTGCAAAATGAGGGGAAGATATAGCACTATTAGTTCTGTTTATAATTGTTGAATCCATCTCATCCACCAGACAAGTCCAACAGATTAACCCAACCTAGGCCCAGGACACGTGGGCGCCTCCCCTTCTCCCAGAGGTCATCTCAAATTATGCGGCCGTCTCCTCGACGAGGATCCCGAGACCGCTTACATCAGATGACCAATTAGAGTCGGGCACGTGGAACCAACAGGTCGTCCGACTCTTTATATATATAATCCTCCTAGGGACTATTCCAGGTTAATCTCTCTCTCCAAAAACTACTCTTTCTCTCTCTCTCAGACCTTCTTCTCCTTCTCTAAACACTGACTTAAGCATCGGAGCGTGTCCCAGAGCTCAACCTTCGGTGCCCTCTGACCTACTTTCCTTGCTCGCAGAGCCTCAGACCACCAAGAGCACCACCGCGACACAAAATGACATCAACAATAATGAATGAAAATTAGATTAGTTTAACAATTAGGGTTTAGCTAATACTTACAGTTTTCTCCACCATTCCAACCTGATGTATGGTACTGAGAAGCTCCCCTTTGTCAAACGGGACTAAAGCTTCCACTGGAACCATAGAATCCTATTCCAAAGAACAGAGTCCAGATTCAGGAATTAACAACTTGTCTTCATGTTTCAAGGACATTGAAATATTGAAAATCAATTTAGTTACCTTCAATTTTTCCTGCACCGCGTTGCAGAATTCCTGTAAGCCGTTACCGGTCAGAGCAGATATACAAACCACATCTTCTCTTCTCTCTGCTTCCAACTTGATTTTTTGTGGATCACTAACCTTATCAACCTGCCATAAGCACCAGCATTAAGAGATTGTCAACCTTAAGTTCATGTTGCAGAAATAGAACTTTTGAACAATGCACAAGTATAATAATATATATCATCAACATCACTAATGCTCAACTCCTACGATAGTTAGGATTTAAGCATGTGTCAAGCTATGTTACTTCGACTCTTCATTTTCCCTAAAGCACCTGTGTCCGACACCCATGTCCTACACATATTCGGATAAGGGTATGGGGATATGATCCTCCAAATATATGAAAAAACTTAGAAAAATTGAGTATACCCGTATCCGACACTCACCCCCGAGTCCGAATAACATAGGTGTCAAGTAAGCAAACTGTTTCCAATTCATGGTTCATAAAGCAGGATACAAAATATTAGATACATAGTAATGACCCGGTCGAATCACTATGTATATTTTTATCAGTCAGTATCCAAAAGTACAGAACTATCCGTACAAGTAACTTGTCAATTTTAAAACAAAAATTCTGAAAAGTAAAAAACAATCTAATCAGAAACAAAAGTATACGCATACTGAGATAAGACAGACTGCAGGCATCACATAGGGCTAAGCAACGAAATACAACAGAAGGTTTCATGCAGATAGAGGATATATCAAGTCAAATTATACAGATCACAAGTACACTGAGGGAAATAAGTCGCATTGTTTCTTTTGCATGTTTCAATTCTTAACAAGTCAGAGATAGAGAATATCTTCACTACCTTGTTCCAGACCATTAGCTTCGGAATTGCAGACACATCAAGTTGCGAAAGAACTTTTTCCACAGCATCTATCTGATGCTCTGCTAGGGGATGGCTGAACTCCAGAGAGCAATGTAAGTTGATAAATTCAAGAGAAAAAACAAGAAACTAGAGATAGCCCAAAGCTCGAAAATATCATACCTGATGTCCACCACATGCACTAAAAGAGAAGACTCTGATATCTCCTCCAACGTTGCTCTGAAGGCAGCAACCTGCATGAAGCAATCATTAGACTCTCCTTGATGCATAACATGAAAGGAATTCCTCCTAACATACTCATCTCCAAAAGGTAAGGGGCCTTACCAGGGTAGTTGGCAGCTTTTGGATAAAACCAACAGTGTCTGTGAGAAGAAATTCACTTCCATTTTTCATCTGGACAGCACACAACAGAAACAAGTATCTCATGTTACCAACAACATAAGAAAACTGCACAAACTCATTCCAATATCAGATACCTATAAACTGTTTTGGTTCAGGAAGCAAGTATTTGGATACAAGTGATGAAGCTAAGTTCATAGACCTAAATCATGCTACATGACTTCTTCAAGCTCTCAATTCTTTTCTAGCAACACATAGTTGCCTTCTGCTCAAGATTGTGAAAAACAAAAAGCACTCATATTTAACAGAAGCATCAAGAATGGTGTACACTAGAGTAATGGTCTGCATTGACAGAGAAAACTTCTAGCTATTGCTTAGACAACTTTGTTTTTATTTAAATCTCCTGCTCTAACTACTCAGTTGCATAAAGAACAGATTAGCTTGAAAACAAGCTGTAACAATAGGTTTCCCCAACTTATTTGACTGACCTGAACCCTTCTTGTTGTTGGATCAAGAGTTGCAAAGAGTCGGTCCTCAGAAAGAACATTAGCTCCAGTCAATTGATTTAAGACTGTACTCTTGCCAGCATTAGTGTACCCAACCTATAATGTTTTTAAATAGATTACATGTCCAGTCACATAACAGAAACAAAAGAGAGGTACTGTGCTTGTATTGAAAAATAAAAATCAAGCTCTCTACTCACCAAAGATACTACAGGAACAGGAACAGAAAATCGGTGGTTTCTGTATTGTTTTCGATGCTTTCTAACAGATTCAAGCTCTTTTTTGAGAACCCCAATCTAGCAAAGCAAATAAGTTAAGTCACGGGAACAACAGCTTTGCAGTCAAAGTATTTAGAGAAAGTCACAAGATTACAATAGACATAAATCTTATTCTCTGCACAATTTTGAGTTTCTATAGCAGCAAATATCAGTAAAAAAATCGGGAAAAAAAAAATTGTTGCTTACTTGAGTACGTAAAATTCGCTTGTCTACTTCAATTTGTTTCTCACCCATACCTTTCACCTGGCCTCCAGCTTGACGCTCAAGGTGACTCCACATTTTAGTAAGACGTGGCAATTGATATTCCATTTGCGCCAATGCAACCTAGAAAGCCCCATAACTTGAGTAACACACACATATATATAGATTATTCTATTTTTGCTTATCTTCAGTACAGAAAGATTTTACCAACTTCAATCTAATATCAGCTATGTCCATGATCTCCCACTTTTCATTCATAAGAGGATTATTTGATTAAAAGCAAAATCCAAACTTACCTGTAAAGCTGCTTCATGTGTTGCTGCTCGCTGGTTAAAGATATCCAGGATAAGAGCAGTTCGATCACAAACTCTAACATCCCCACCAAAAGCCTTTTCCAAATTGCGCAATTGACTGAAATTTGATAATAGACCCAGATGAGAGGTTGTGTTAAATTATGAAGGTTTCATGTCAATTTAACAAAGTCGGTCAAAGTACTTGGAAAGTCTTGTACTATATCATCTAAGGCAAATTAATCCCTCTACTATAAAACTGAGTATTTAGTCCCTGTACTTTTAAAAGGTAAAATCACTAACTAGTATAACAAAAACTGTTAAAAAAACTGACGTGGCATTTAATCTTGTGTTTATTTGATGATGTGGCACCAATAAAACATATTATTTTAAGCTGACGTGAACAAAATAAAAAACTAAGTTGGCAAAAAATAATTTGATATGGCATTTTTGCCAACTTAGTTTGTTATTTTATCCATGTCAGCTTAAAATAATATATTTTGTTGGTGCCACGTCAGCATTTGACATCCACCTCATCAAATAAACACAAGCTTAAATGTCACGTCAGCTTTTTTAACAGTTTTTGTTACAGTAGTCAATGGTTTTACCTTTTTGCTTCAATTTTAAAAGTACAGGGACTAAATTACTCAGTTTTATAATAGAGGGATTAATTTGTACTAGATGGTATAATTCAGAGACTTCCTAGGTACTTTGACCAATAAGGTCCAAATAGTTGACATCCCAAATGATTTTTTTTTTTTTCCATTAAAAAGACTCTGAGGAAGATAGATTCTTACATAAACGATGAAAACTAAGAAAATTATTACAAACCTTACCCCGGTGAGAGCTCATCATCAAAAATTACAGTCTCAACCCCAAAAGCATGAATTGCGTTCTTAATTTCTGAAACCTTTCCTGATCCTATGTATGTCCTCGGGTTGGGAGAAGCTAATCTGCAAGGGGAAAATACAATTAAACAAATTCAGCTTAGAAAAAAAAAAATTGATTTTGCGATGAAACATATAAATAAATAAATAAAACTCTTACTTTTGATAAGTTGAATCAACGACCATGAGCCCAGCAGTGTCGGCCAGCTGAGCCAGCTCCTTAAGCGACTCCTCGATGCCAAACGAATCCAAAGTTTCGCCTTTTCGCTCCACGCCCACTAAATAAGCTTTTTCTTCAAAAACCTTCAAAAATAAAAATTAGGTAATTAATAATTCAAACTTTTCCCCCAAAATTTTAACTGACAAATCGAAAATTTTTACCTCCTTCCCATTTCTTAGCTTGAATCTATCCTCAAAGCTCTCACCGTCACCATTATCTCTTTTCTTCCTAACTCTTAACGGTTTCGGTGTATCTTCCACCGGTTCAGTGCTGACAACTCCATTAACGAGTTCAGGAACCACTTCCTTTTCTTCCTCGGCCTCGATTGTCGGACTTCGCGAAGAAATGTTATCCACTTCGAATCCTTGTTGAACAACTCTCGCGACAAAATTCCTGTTATTGCGGTAAATTGAAAAACTGATAGGGCAAATTGAGCGGTTTTGATTCAAATTCCATGGAAAATTTGACTCGTAAATTAAAGGCGAAGGACGAATCAGAGAACAAAAACATAAGCTCATGATAAAATCTTTTGCTAGATTTCAGTGACTTCGTCTGATTATCTTGAATTTTCAAAGACCCTTTTTTTGTGTGTGGTTTATCGCGGTTTAACGCCCTTGATTTTTAGCTTGTCTACGACGTCGTTTAGATTGGACTTAGTGGGCTCAATTCCGCCCATTCGAAGTGGAAACGTCCAAAAGAGAAAATGGGCTAATGGCTATGTCCTCCGAAATATCTCCACGCCATTATCGGTCTTTGAGATAATGGCGTCTTTGGTTTCTCTGTTTTCCTCCTATCTCACCCCACGCCTTCCTAACGATAAACTCTTCTTCGGTCCTCTTCTCCCCGTTACCACAAGCACAAGGTTCGCCTCCTAATTTTTCTATCCCCTTCTTTCAATTTCACTTCTCAGCTTCCTTTTACATAAAACTTAACCAGATTTTCCATTTTTTTTTTAGTTCTTGACATTTTGTAATTGCTTTTGTTTTTCTTTCTGTTGTAGGCATAATTGGGACTTAACCAAATCTGGGAACTGGAGATTCTGTACAATTAAGTCCAGACTCACAAGAACCAAAGAGTCTCCTTCGACAAACCCAACTACATTACTAAAAGAACCTCACAAGTATTTTGATCAAGTAATCATCACCGTCCGTTCGGGGGATGGCGGTCACGGTGGCATCCTTAGCATGCCTAACCAACAACGAGCTGCGAAGTCACAGGGAAAACATGAGAATAAAGAGAAGTCAAAGAAGAAACTTTCGTTTAAAAGGGATTTTGATGGGTCACTTATCCTTCCAATGGGTGGTCATGGTGGAGATGTAGTAATTTATGCTGATGAAGGGAAAGATACGTTATTGGAACTTCATAAGAAGAGCCGGTATAATGCAAAACGTGGTGGCAATGTTGATGCCATGGGAGTTTTAACTTCTCAATCGCGTGATGGTCTTGCTGCCCCAGCTTTGCGTATTCCTGTTCCTGTTGGTTTGTAATATTACTCTGTTGATACCATCTATAACATTTGGCTTTTCATCGTAAAGGGAAATTGAATTTCAATTGTGAAAAGCATCTAAGAGTAGATAAGAGCATACCATGAAGATGCACCCTTTTTTATGTTCTTTGCATGGCTTGGTGAAAAGGTATTAACAAATTTTAGATTCTCCCAAATACATATTTTCTTATTGTGTTGTGTGTATTGATATGCAGGCACAGTTGTGAAACGCAAACGTGGGAAGTTATTGGCTGACCTAGCGCTGCCCGGTGATGAAGTACTTGTTGCTAGGGGTGGTCAAGGAGGGGTAAGAACTAAGGAGTTAGTTGTTTAAAGTTTAAACCCAATGAAAGATTCAGATTAACTCCAGTAAAATGTGAAACTCAATGGATGAATGTTAAGATAATGGCATTTTGCATTTTATTATTTGAGTCATGCAAGTCACATGTTTGGTAATTTGATGCCTTTTTCTTTCTTCTTTTACCCAATGATATATATATAAAGAAAAGTCATAGTACTCTGAATGTGATAATAACTAGGATTCCAATGAATCCAATCTTGTTCTGTTTGATAGACCTCCTTTCTTTTGGCTATTATGTTCCTAAGCATGCTGTATAACTTGTATTCTCAATATCAGTCAGTGATTGACTGTTTAATTTTCTTTGTTTTATGGCAGATTAGCTTGTTAGAAATGCCAGAATACAGAAGGAAAAAGTCGATGTCGTTAACCCCAAACGTGATGAGAGATGACAGTGATAAGGTGCCCAAGAAGAAATCTTATCCCTTACTGTAGCAATATAAAGAGAAACAGCTTGCTTGGATGAAAATTTATATGGGTTTTAGTGTTTACAAGGTGATACATCTTTCTGTTTGTTGTGTTAAAATTCATTTTAAATCTTTTCTTTTTTTTACTTTTTGCAGGTTTTAGTTCTTGGTCAGCCTGGAGAGGAGTTTAGTTTGGAGTTGATTCTTCGAGTTGTTGCTGATGTTGGGTTAGTTGTAAGTACTGCATCCTATTATTTTCCTTTCGTCCATGCATTTGTATCTAACATGATTCCATTTGCGTTTCCTTGGAATCTGTGTTCGTGGCTAGGGAAGGAAGTTAATAAAAATTCTTCATAATAGTTTATGATAGTGCATCAGATTGGCTACAAAAGGTAGATACTGATAATTTATTTTCCCTGCAGGGGCTTCCAAATGCAGGCAAATCAACACTTCTGGCTGCCATTACACTTGCAAAACCTGATATTGCTGATTATCCTTTCACAACATTGATGCCAAACCTTGGGCGGCTTGATGGTGACCCTTCTTTAGGGGCAGGTAAATATTCATCTGAAGCAACATTAGCAGATTTGCCTGGTCTTATAGAAGGTGCTCATCTGGGCAAGGTAATATATTTGTGTCTTTTGCATCTTGTTAAACTGCTTATTCTGATCATACTGTTTCTAATTGAGACATTTTTATTGTTTAGGGTCTAGGTCGCAATTTCTTGAGGCACTTGAGGAGGACACGTTTGTTGGTCCATGTTGTTGATGCATCAGCTGAGGACCCTTTGAATGATTACAGAACTGTCAAAGAGGTATATCTTCCCTTGTTCATATTTTATCTTTGCTTATTTTATATTCACTTTATTAACATTGTTTCGTTGTCTTATTGACATCTTTGTATTGATGGAATGATCTGTAGTTTCACTTTGCAATGAATCATCACTGGGTATTGGCCTATCAAAAGCATAAACATAAACTGGGGTCTTTTAACTGTGTATAAAGAGATCTGTTTCACTATTAAGTTGTAGCTTTTATGGCATTCAGTGGTTTTAAAAACATATAGGAGGGCTAAATTTCGTGTTTGGACATCACTTTTGGCCTTCTAAAACATTTAAAATTATCCTTTAAGTTTTACAAACACCATTAGAGATAAAATCTTGCCTCAGCCACTATCAACATCTAAATATATCATGTCTCAAATTGAATACCCCTCAATTTCAGCTCCTCTTACCATAGTAATTGTGATGTTGTGCAGGAACTGCGGATGTACAATCCTAATTACCTAGAACGACCGTATGTTGTAGTGCTCAACAAGATTGACCTTCCTGAGGTAGGTCGCTTAGTGATAGGGCTCCTATGCAGGCTATGTCCTATCTTCTCTGGAGAGTTTGTGTCTTAAGTGCAAGAGTTATGTATATAACATGTCTGATATGTCATGTCTTTTTAACGAATTTTAAAACATATCTGGTTACTATCTTAGGCAAGGGATAAGCTTCCGTATTTAACTGAAGAAATCTTAAAGATTGGAAGTGATATAGTACACTCTGAGTTGGAAAAGAGTTCTAGAGATGTAGTTCAATCATTGCCCACTGAAGGTGGCGAAGCGGGTATATTATCTTCTGCAATTTCTGATGAAGATAAAATGGATAAAGGAATTGGGGACTATCCACGGCCCGCTGCTGTTGTTGGTGTTAGTGTTTTGTAAGTAATATTTTTTCTTCTTAAATATTGTATTGCATCTCTAATGCTTTGGCTCATTAAAAGTTCCATCTTAATACTGCATTCTGAGGTCCAAAGTTGATCAAGTCTAACCACTCAAGTTTTGTTTTGCTTTTACTCCTTACAGTACATAAGCAGCCTAACCGTAAGTTGTTCTGATATTGAGCAGGAAAGGCATCAGAGTAAATGAGATGTTGAAGGAGATAAGGACAGCCCTAAGGAAGTGTAGAGATTCGAATGAAGCATTGGAATTAAGTTCGAGGTCAAGAGAGTAATACCACAGATTTGAGTTGCCCGTGTGAAGCTTACCACAGATTTTCTCCTTGGCCGATGAATCCTGAAACAGTTTTGGCCCACACACGAATAAAGCTATGAGATTGACTCTCTTAAAAGCTCAACACTGCCATATTTTACAGCTGCAACTTCTGTGCAAAAGTTTTGGCTGTCTTGGATATGTATATATCTACTCAGGTGCTTACTATCATCTTCTCTTTGATGAGATTTTCAAACTATGAATTCGACCAAATGATTGCTCTAGGACAACTAAGGGCTCAGATGAATGAAAAGGTTAGACTATTTGTATTTTATACTCTCCAGTCAATACAGTTAATAACTTTTTGTCTTGTGTATCATTTGTTCTTGGTATTCTTTGTTTTCTCCGTATTCTTGATATGTATGGAGCTTTAGGTTCAGACTTTCAGCCATTGTGGATTAATGGGAAAAAATCATCAAGATGAAATGATTTTTGCACTGATCTTAGTTAATATTCTGTTCTTATTCATGAAAATACCAGTTTCCTAACACGATCTAACTTGGATTATAAGTAATGATCTATAGGAGATCCCTTGATTGTAGCTCATAGATAAGATGATTATGTTTTAGTGATCTTGACATTAAGATAAGGTCTCATTGGCACATTGCCATTGTTTGTCACAGAGTCAACTAAGCTGGGCCAAGTTTGTCGTTGAACGCTAAGATTGGCTGGCTTTCTGTGCATAATATTAGCCCAAGAATTCAACTTTAAGAAAAAAAAAAATGGATCAAGAGTGCAACTCTTCATTAATCGCTTCAAAAAGGAGCCTCGATCTGTAATGCGGTGATTTTAGCTTTGCGGGCGCAGCAATTTTGACAAGACATGGGAAAGGAGCTGGGGCGATTAGATAGAATAGAATGGAGACAATCGAGTTGGAACCCTGAGTCCGAATCATATTTTTGACTCGGAAAGATTCAGTGTACGAAGGGATCTTTATTGGCAAAGTTATAGCAGCATGGGCCTCATTGATGCATGAATGCAAGGCCATTCTTGAACCTGGTTTCAATTGCCTTCCAATTTTCAAAGCGCTTACATCCTGAATTAGATCTGATAATTTTGGATATGATTACACGACAGAAATAAAATATGAAAAAAATAACTAAAATACGATACGAATATATAAATATGTCAAAATCTATATAATATAAATTATTAACACGTCAAAATTTATATAAGTATAAAATTTTTTAAACATGATTATAACACAAAAAAATACACGAACACGATATAGATACGACATAAATACACGAATTATCAGATCTATACTTGGAGGCCTCACGTATGAAGAAACCCTTTCTCATTTGTCATGCGTTCCTTATAGGAATCCTCAACCCTCGGATGTTCTTATCTCCAACCGATTGCCCAAACATGCCGTTCCCAATAGTAAATTGACCATTATCCATCCTTTTTTTTTTTTCTCCCCCAGAATTTACAAAACCAAACTACATTTTCCTTCCCCGTTTGCCACTTGAGTTTGTTTACAGACAAGAGTCTAGGCCAAGTGTGTCTACGAGAAATGACAATGAGCTTTGCTGTCGACACTTGCAAACAGGGTCTCCATGCCAAGTATCATCCCAAACCTATCTTAAGACACGTTTCAGACAAGCTTAATTACCCCATTTGAGCGCTTATCTCCCTTTCTGTCGTATAAATACCATTACCCCCTTTCAGGCAATGTGCTTATCAATCACTTTCCTCGTTCTCTTTGTTGGAATAATGTCAGCATCAGTCATGGGTGGCTTTGGAGGTAGAAAACAAGTCAAGAAGCCTGCACAAGCAAGCTCGAGAAAAGGGTGCATGAAAGGAAAAGGAGGTCCAGAGAATGCTCTCTGCACTTACAAAGGTGTCCGGCAGAGAACTTGGGGCAAATGGGTGGCTGAAATTCGTGAACCCAACCGTGGTGCTCGTCTTTGGCTTGGAACTTTTGAAACCTCTCATGAAGCTGCAATGACTTATGATGCTGCTGCTCTTAAACTCTACGGCTCGGATGTCAAGCTCAACTTGCCAGAATTATGTGTCAACCCTCAGTATCCACTTTCTTCAGCCAATACTCAATCTCAAAATGTGAACAACTCATCAGGTACGAGTTCATCAAATAGCCCAATTAATATTTTCAGGGTTCATGATGTAACACCAGTGTACAACAATGACTCAGTCATGTGTTTCCCCAACGACAACATTGATTCTCAAGGGAACCTGGCGGAGAACAATGCAAAACTTGGGCAACGTGAAGATGAAATTGATGGGTTTTGGGAGAATATGAGTGTGAACTTGCCTGTTTCAGATGACTCCATTTGGGCAGAAGCTTCTATGTCATTAGATTTTCCAGTGGATGATGATCCAGGCAGTTTTGGTAGCAACCTTGTGGATGCAACTGGCTGGGACGCCTTGCAATCCCCGTGGTGCATGTAAAGCTTAGCTAAGCTAGCTGTTAGCTACGCTGAACGTGAAAGTCACTCATATAGTTCTAAATCGCGATCGCGGATTTCGTCATGAATGCCGGTTGTTTCGGATTTCTTTACAAACGCGAATGTCGTGATGTAACCCAACGCCTCGCGTCAGGCGTTACGTAACGCGACGTCGTGATGTAACCCAACGCCTCGCGTACATTTGTTTCAATAAATTTGATAATATCGTAAATTTTACGTAACGGATAAAATACAATAAATAAAATGCGGATATTTTAATTTCCAACCGTCGCAAACATTTGTTTCAATAAATTTGATAATATCGTAAATTTTACGTAACGGATAAAATACAATAAATAAAATGCGGATATTTTAATTTCCGTTGCGGCCGCACTTTCCTACTGTCAATACTCTATATTAATAGCCATAAAAACCACATGGTTTTTCTGGGTTTCTCGTGGCTCTCTCTTTTTAAGTTTTTTTTTATTTATTTATTATTATTATTTATGTTTCTGTAAATATCAGTCACGTGCGGTTCTAGCCAGCGAGCTTCTACGTCGAAGTGTATAACGTTTGTATAAAATCAAGCATGTGCAACACATGTTTTATACGTTGAAAATAGAAAATGTTACATTACATAGTCCACAAATAGTAGTAACTAGTAAGTATTTCTATCTCATTGCTTGGTTTCTGTCAGAAATGGAAGGACTAAAACTAATCAAATTCTAAGTTTGTATGATCGGCATCCTTAATGTTAAAGAATTTACTACGTTTTCAATAAAAAAGATGAATAAAAGAAGAAAAGAATCCATGTTTGGTTAGAAACATTTGGGATTGCTCACTTTATTGATAATAATTAGCCTTGTTCAAAGGTCGGATTATTCGTTTAAATTCAAAAATTTGTCCGATATTTGAAAAGATTTGAACATAAATATTAGGCCTAAAAAAATATGAGATCCGTTTAAAAAAATGAAATGGACCTTAAATATGACATTTTTCCCAAGCCCGATCTGACCTATTTCGTTTTAGTATTACTAATATTTCGTTTTAGTATTACAAATATAGATTTTAAGAGGAATTACATAGAGATCAATTCTTTTTACATAGGGATCTCTATATATAAAAGTTGGTGAGCCTATGTTACTTGGATAGTGGTTTTACATGATCGGATTAAATTTGGGCAGAATTTTTTGTTCATATTTCGAACTAAACCGGACTTGGATAGAGAGGATGTTTGTTAATATGAGACTTAGGCTCGATCCGACCCGATCAAAAGGCCCGCCCATATACACCTCTAATAATGATCTTCTTGTTGTCCTTCTCTTGTCAACATCCGCAGTATCATGAACATAAATACCAATTTTAATGGGTGGTTCATCTTACTGCAATGAACTTCTCTTTTATGACAAAAACGAAAACATAAGTTTTCACCATCAACTGGTTTTTGTCTTTGTCCAGATACTAGAAGAGAAAAACATAGCAGCAATCCATATCTCAGGCCTAAATTCATGTATCTCAATGAGCCACATACAGCCCAATTTCATTTCATAATTCTAGGACCATATACCAGAAGCCCAAACATCAAAACCCATTCCTGATAACAGATGGTGCATTAAAAAAAAAAACTTAAATATAAAATTACCCTTGTATTATATATATATTTTTTTTTACTTTAATACTTAAAATTTGTTGTCCTAATCGGATACTTATAGCATAATTTTTTGTTCTAATCGAGTTCAAATCGGATATCTAATCGGGATATAAAATTATACTATAAGTATCCGATTCAAATAAAAAAAAAATAGGTATCAAAGTAAAAAAAATATATAGTACAGGACAATTTTATATTTAAGAAAAAAAAATGATTTTGTTGCTTTCTTATATGAGTATATTTTCTTTAAAAAAAAAGTCTATTTCAGAAGGACCGAGTTTTGACCTGATCAGCAAAGGGATTCTTGTCAGCAACGATCCTGACGGAAAAGGATAGGCGGCAGTTTGAATGATTCATACAAAAATTTCACATGTTTTGGTCTGAAAAACAACAAATCATCCCGAGTATCTAAGCCTTGCTTCAGCTTGAGTTCAAACCCCCATATGGAAGTTGCACAAATTCACGAAATAAAAATATAACATCTATTGCCGGCGGCGACAGACCATTATTCCATAAGTTCAAGCACAAACTCAATTGGAAACGTCAAAAGCAAACCAGTCAAACTTTACGTCAGGACAAGTAGTACACCTTTTTTTTTTAAAAAAAAAAAAAATTGTAGGTAAATTGATCTCTTATTTATATGAGAACTCAAATTAATGTTATAGCCATAGTTCTTCTAGCTAAAAGCAGAATTGACCCCAAGAGTTTCAAACTTCAATTTTCTGGATGGAAATAATGGAACCTAGTGGCAACCCATTTGAGAAGTCCATTATTCAGCCTTCTATGGAGAAATTTGTTGAGGAAACAAAGCAAAACCATGAGAAGGTAATACTAATTAGTTGAATAAAATCAATTTAATCAATCTTACAAGTTACCAGTTACCCTTGGTTTAGTTGAAATTACTTGGGCTAATGTCTTGCAGGAGAAAATTGTATCATCAACCACATTGGTTACCAATGGATGCGTAGATATTAGAGGGAAAATTGCAGATAAGCAAACAACAGGAGGATGGAAGGCATCTCCATTTATCATAGGTATTCACCAAAACTAGCTAACAGTAGGGCAGAGCATATCTCGATTATAACAGAGATAACTGACCGACCGAACCCAATTCAGTTAAAACGGGTAGGTTTCGGTTATTAATCGGTTATTTTAGTTGGTTTTTAGGTTAATTCGGTCGATCTTCGGTTAATGTTATGAGTAACTGAACCGATCAAATTACACGACCTTTAATATTATATTTATATATTTTTAAATATATTTATAATATATAATTATATATAGGACCAAACCCAGCCCAAATACCCAAACCCAATAAATTTAATAAACCCATTAATTACCCAAACCCAACCAAATAATACCTAAACCCAATCCATTAATTAAACCATTAGCTATTAACCGACAAAATCGACCGAATTAAATCGGTTCGGTTAGGTCGGTTTCACTGTACAATTCGGTCTGTTTTCGATTATTTTTTAATAGAAGTAGGTTAAATCGATTTTCGATTTTTTTAGACCAAACAGATCGACTGTTCTGCCCTAGCTAACAGGGAAATTTTTGGTACTTAATGAGGTTTACTAACATGACATTGGTCACTGATTTCATGGGTTTTTTTTTTTTTTGTTTCTTTCTCTGATTCTAGTTAATGAGGTTGCGGAGAGATTGGCATTTTTTGCAATAGCGGTGAGCATGGTGGCTTATCTGGTTTTTGAAATGCACCAATCGCTTCCATCTGCTGCGACTCATGTGACTGATTGGATTGGAGCTGCTTATGTTCTAACTCTACTTGGAGCATTTCTTGCCGATGCTTATTTGGGTCGATTCTTGACGATCATTATTTTTTCTTGCATATATGCAGTGGTAAGTAGCATTTCCATTGATAGGCTTACAATTGAATTTGCTTCCCCTATCCCAGATTATGTATATAGACCCTAGCTACAAAAAGTCAAAAAGAAATAATGTGAAAAGTAAAAATTCCATGTTCCTCTTGAAACGCTTAGAACTATGTTAGTCGGATTTCAAGTGTGAGTATCGAACATAGATATGTTCAATTTTTTTCAAGATTTTTATGTATTTGGAGGATCATATCATCATACCCATATCCAGATATATGTCGAACATAGATGTCGGACACAAATATTTCAAGAAAAATAAAGAATCGGAACAATATAGACTTAGATATTTGCTGGGCTAGACCACCCAGTTAGAAGTCTTAGCCATAGGCCTTAGATGGTCTAAATTCGGTCAAAGTATTTGGAAGGTCCCTCTACTATATCATCTAATGTAAATTAATCATTCTACTATAAAACTGAGTAATTTAATTATTGTTCTTTTAAAATTGAAACAAAAAGGTAAAATCATTAAATGAACTATTAAAAAAGTTGATATGACATTTAACCTATGTTTAATTGATGATGTGGATATTAAATACTGACGTGACACTAATAAAATATATTATTTTAAGATGACATGGACAAAATAAATAATATATTTTCAACATTTGATGTGATATTTTTAACAATTTAATTACTTATTTTATCTACGTTATTTTAAAATAATATATTTTATTGGTGTCATATCAATATTTTGACATCCACATCATTAATTAAATATAAATTAAATTTCACGTCAGTTTTTTTAAATGTTCATTTAGTGATTTTATCTTTTTTTTTTCAATTTTAAAAAAATAAAGACTAAATTACTAAAATTTATAATAAAAAATTAATTTACATTAAATAATATAATACAGATACCTCCATCTTGGATATGCTCAGTATTGGACCATGTAACATAAAGGCCCATGTTTTCTTTTTTCTCAGGGAATGGTTTTGCTGACGCTATCAGCCTCCATAGACAGCCTACGTCCGCCTCTATGCACCGCCAGACCATGCATAAAAGCAACCGACAACCAATCAGCTTTTCTCGTCGGTGCACTAGCTCTTATAGCCCTTGGAACTGGCGGTATCAAGCCAAACGTTTCATGCTTTGGGGCAGACCAATTCGACGAAGCTGATGAAAAAGAAGCCCATAAGAAATATTCCTTCTTTAACTGGTTCTTCTTCGCCATAAACGTGGGCGCCCTCTTGGGTATCACACTTTTGGTATATATACAAGAGAAGAAAGGTTTTGGATGGGGTTTTGGAGTTCCTACTGTGGCTATGGTTTGCTCTATTTTCATCCTAGTTGCTGGAATACCTTATTATCGTTACCAAAAGCCCATGGGAAGTCCTTTTACAAGGTTTCTTCAGGTTATTGTGGCTTCTGTCAGGAACCATTTTAAAGGGGTTCAATTAGGACGATGTGAAGATGTCTTCTATGAGGTCAATACACTGGAGTCTGATATTTCTGGTGCTCGAAAACTCGCTCAAACCAAACAGTACAGGTAATTAATAGTAGTAGTTAACATTTAGGATATCTAATAGTTGTAAATTTAGTAGTAGTTAACATTTAGGATATCCAATTGTTGTCATAGTTCTAAATCGCGGTCGCGGATGAGGTTGCAGTGTCACGGTTACGGATGTAGCGAGCGTTACGTAACGCGTCGCTGTTGTCGCGGACGTAAATTTAATAGTGTTTCAATGAATTTGATAATATCACGGACGTTACGTTACGGGTAAAATACGATGCGGAGCTCTCCATTTTCATTACGTCACTGTCATTACGTAACGACCGCATTTTAATACCATGATTGTTGTAAATTTGTGATGCCCCACACTTTCACCTCATGCGGTAATATTCGCTTTAACTTCGTAAAATCTCACGATTTTATCTCTAAAGCGTGACGCATTATCCTTATAACCCAGGTTCCTCATCCGTATCTTGTCGATATGGGATTTGTCAAGGGGTATTTCACTCACCCCTACGGAACTCAGAGTCTTCACTGAGGTTTGCTCCACCATTGCTCAGCGAGTAGGGGGAGACGGCTCTGATACTAACTCTCATAGTCCCACAGTATTGTCCGTTTTGATTCCGTAGAACCTCACAATTTTGTTCCAAAAACGCACTGCACTAGTGGAAGCTGTGTCACCTCTTATAATTCAGGTCCCTCATCCGTATCCTGTCGACCTGAGATTTGTTTAGGAACATTTCAAAATTAAAAGTCAGCCTAGGTTATTGAAATTACTTGAAATTTTTACTTAAATTTTTTAGTTAATTGGCTTTTACAGGTTCTTGGACAAAGCAGCTGTGGTGATGGATCCTGAAGCTAACACTAAAAACCGTTGGAGACTTTGCACAGTAACTCAAGTAGAAGAATTCAAGTCTTTCATTAGAATCCTTCCTGTATGGGCATCCACAATAGCCCTTTCAATCTCATTTGCTCAACTCTCAACCTTCTTTATAAGCCAAGCCACAATCATGGACCGAAAACTTGGTCCCAACTTCACGATTCCAGCAGGTTCAGTTCCTCTTTTCAGCGCCATCAACGCCCTATTACTCGTCCCTATCTACGAAAAATGGATGGTCCCAATCCTACGCAAACGAACCGGTCATCGACGTGGCCTTACATCTTTACAAAGAATGGGTGTTGGCTTATTCATATCAATCTTTGCCTTGGCCTCAGCTGCTTTAGTTGAGAAGAAACGTCGTGAAAATCATCCTAATCCATCGTCTTTGAGTGTCTTTTGGCTGCTCCCACAGTTCTTCTTAATAGGCAGTGCAGAAGTTTTTACTTACGTGGGACAATTGGAATTCTTTTACGATGAAGCGACTGATGGGACGAGAAGTATAAGTAGTGCAATGTTTCTTAGTGAGATTGGAATAGGGAGTTGGTTAAGCACTGCCATTGTTAAAATCATTGAGCGTTCAACTGGTGGGGAACAAACAGGTTGGCTAAGAAATGATCTTAACACAAGCAAGCTTGATTATTTCTATTGGGTTTTGACAGCAATTAATGTTGTTAATTTCTTGGATTACTTGTGGGTGGCGAGGCGATATAAGGGAAAGAATGGCTTGGGAGGAAGCGCCGTCAGGGTCGAGGCCTTGATTGAGATGGATCATCATAAAGGGGAGTTTCAAAGCATGTGAAATCTAAAAAAATTAATTACTTCCATTCATCTATTGTTTTTTACTTAAATTAAAGTTATGATGTGTGACTAATTTCACTTTATTTGCAAATCAACCTACTCAATTGTTTTCCATTTTTTTAAAATATTGTATTACTTTGTATTAAAAGAAATTTACATGATGAATTGAAAACCTCATAAACTATTTGAGTCGATCCAACTTAAAAAATTTGGTGTGAATGAATTCAAATTTAATTTCAATTATAAAAGCTAATTAAATTTTTTATAAAAAAAAATCGTAATTTAGAAATATGAGAAAAGATTACAAATACTGATATTCGTGTCTTACATCTGCTGAATATCACCTATTAAAAATGATTTTATATAAACTAACTAAATTAATTTTTGAATTTTTAATTAAAATTTTTGTTCTACTTCATAATTCTCTCTTCTTCTTCTTTTTTTTTTTTTTTTTTTTTTTTTTTGTATTTAGGACAATTCCATTGAGACAAAAACCTTGTTTGGACTAAAAAGACCAATTAACTAAAGACACAAAGATGAGTTTAATTAACTAAAGACACAAAGATGAGAAAAACTTAAAAGCGAAACAAAATGATGCATATTCCATTCCCATCATTAAAGGCTAAAGCATCTAATTATAAAAGAAAATTACTTTTTGTACCAACAAAAAAAAAAAATTACTTTTGCAAAAGGTTACTAATTAATGGGATAATTGGAAATTCCCTAATGATGCCAATCTCTTTAATGAAGCATTAATCTTGGGATCTGTTCACATAATTACCTTAATTTAACTAAGATTTTCATCAGTAATAATTTTGACGTCCAGCACAGGAATTTAACAAGTGGATGAAATAGAGGAACTGAACCAAAACATATAGACATTTCTAAGTCAATCAATTCAGTAAAAATTAAATGTTAAATATAAATTTTTTTAAATGATAAAAAATATAATTTTTAACTGATATCTATAGACATTAGTTAAATAGATCATATATATTTATATATATATATATATTAAAAAAACTTAAAGTTCAACAAATACTCTGGCCAAAAAAAAAAAAGTTCAACAAATAATGGTTGGTTAAAATTTTGCAAATAAGGGCTAATAAGAAACAATTAAGTAACCAAAAAACAGCCAAATTTGAGGCCAAAAGTACTGCATGTTCAAAGCTATTTTGCTTTTCCTTTTTTGTTTTTTAAAGCTTTGTTGTTGGTCATATCACTTCCCTCAATCTTCGATAGATGCTATATGTTTGTCACTTTTCTTTGCATGTCATTTCCCTCACTCATTCCCTTCCAAACAATATATAAATTTAGTTACCTTCCAAATGTAGGCTCTAGTGATATCCCGTCGGTGTCTATCTTAATTAATTATGAGCTTGATGTTTTACAAACAAGTTATAAATTTATTTATGAAAGATCAAACAAAAAGGGACGAAGATTGGGAAATCTTATTTGACTGAAAATTGTTTAATTCAAATAAGAGTGGTTATCATGGCATATAATTAAGAAAACAACGGGCTTTTTGGATTTTTTTTATAAAAGAGATTGTAATTTGAAATAGAAAAAGGAATTATAGATACTGAGATTCGAATCTATTGAATGTTATCTTTTAAAGATGACAATCTAAACCAACTGAATCAAGCTCTAAATTCGTCTCTTGACATCTTTAGTTCAAAAAGAAATAATATTGATAAGCTTTGTAGCAAATTTGGGTCCACTCATATCAAACATCATAAGGATTTTGAGCATTAACTTAATAATTTGCACATCTTTTATAGCTTAAATCAAGCCATAAATTTATTAACATATAAAAAGCATATGGGATTTCAGGCCCCCATAGGCCATACTGGTGTGATAATGATCATCATCATGTTCATCATAATCCCATTTCAAAAACGCTTCTCTTTTAACCCTCTCTGCCACTTAGAAAAAGCCATTAACTAACAAAAAAAAACTTCATACACACACACAAACTTTCTGATATAGGATAGTGCTTCCCATTGTTTTCTCCTTCTTCTTTTTTCCGGCCAGCAATGTGGTTAAAGATTAGGGGTTTTCTAGTTAAACATTTTCAGTTGAAGGAGGGAGAAGTGGCTGAGATAAGGATGTCTTGATCATATGGCTTGATGTTCTTCTGTTACTGTGTTCCTCAATCGACTGAATTGCAGCCTTTTCTTGAGCTAAAAACTTTCTCTCTTCGCTTTTTCCCCAAAGCACTAGGTACAATCCCACTATGATCAACACTGCCCCAATGATCCTGTACATTTACAAAAAGAAAAAAAGAAATCGTGTCAATGTCAAAGTTTGGTTTGCCAAGCTTAATGTATGATAGACATTTTCATCCGACGGTTCGGGATGAAGTATAATTCTAAATCGCGATGGCGGATTTCGTCGCGGATGCGGTTGCGGGTGTCGAGAGCTTTACGTAACGCGTCGTGAATGTGAATTTAATAATGTCGCGAACGTTACGTAACGGATAAAATGCGATATGGAACTTTCTATTTCCGTTACGTCACGGCTGTTACGTAAAATAACGGCCGCATTTTAGTAATATGTCTAACATATTGGGGGCCCAACTTTAGCAGATGATTGATGAGTTTTCAACTAAGGGATGCAGATATAATTGAGAAAGAATGGAAGAAAAGGACCCACTTACCCTCCCAAATAGAATTCTTCCCTTAAAGCAATGGAAGCCATAATGGCGACAACAAGAGTCTGAACAGGTTGATAAACAGCAACGAAGACTGGGCCACCTCTGTCAATGCACCATATCTGTACAGCAAATGCAATCCCTGATGCCACCACTCCCTGCATTTTACACACAAATTTTTTGGTCTCATTTCATTTTCAAAAACCCACCATGTACACCAATCCCACATCTAAACCACTTTTTTTCTAATGTACTGCAGCTTAACAACTACTATTATTAGAAGAAATCTTTTAGAAATAAAAAGGGTTATGTCCCATGAACTTGCCCTATCAGCAACTATTTAAGATGTTTTCCCTCACTGGTTATCTAAGATGTGCCAAAATATCTTTTCCCTCACTGGTTATCTAGGATGTACTTCGTCATGTTCCATGAATTGATAGGAAGAAATGTTGCTTCACCTCTTTCCCAGCCCATATTTACATACCACTAGGCCAAATTTCAAGTAGCTTAATGGTATTTCATTAGTCAATAGTCATTACTACTACTATATTAATAAAGAGTATATTTTATTTGCTAGCCACTCAAGTTTAATGGTATTCGCAAGACACTTCCCTCTCTTTAATTAAGACAAAAAATGGGTTTGGTTGGAGACTTGGAGTCAGGGAGTTAAATAGCGGTTTCGGCTCTGTCCTCTATCGATATTCGCGATCGATATTTACCGCAATTGATCACGATAATGTTCATTATATCCGCAACCGCACTAAATACAACGCGATCAAAAACGCGTTCGCGACCATAATTTAAATCTCTGCTTAGAGTTACACTTCTGCCTTGCTGGCTGGTTGTTAATTATACTATATCCATTGAAATTATTTTACTTGCAACCTAAAGTTGCGACTCAGCTTAAAAGATGCTATCCCTTTAAAAAAAAAAAAAAAAAGAAACTTCTGTGAATGGTTTGACTAACCGCGTAAAGAATAGTGAAAACTTCACCGCCAGAGTGGAAAATCCAAGCTTGAGGATCCCTCTCACCAAATGCGGCAATGATCAAGAACTGAATAAGACCAAAGAAACATGTATAGGAGGTCACCGAGAGTCTAGCTGGGTACTTCTTCAAAACTGGTGCCTGCAAAACCAGCCAACCGGACCAAGACAAGCAATGGCCAATTAGATAGAGACAACCAAGGGTCCAGTTTTTTCCCTTTGAATCTCCCAATGAAACAAACATTGGTATTGTGGATGTGGGTCTATTCAGAGTTGGAGCTGCTGGGCTGAATATGGTTGGACCTTTATATAGAGTTATCACTGATGCTCCAGCCACACACAAGATTGTTCCTATAACTTTCGATATCCCATCTTTTCGATTTAGCCGCACTTTCTCTATCCTGAAAGCAAAGAAAACATGCAAATGAAAACAATCAAACTCATTTCCTGTCATGTCCCTGTATGTAATAACAGATGAATTGTGGGCTTACCGGAGCATGGCTGCCATGAGAAAGGTAATGGCTGGGACAGAGTTTTGAATTGCTGATGCAAAGGTTGGGGATGTGTTATCTAAGCCCAGCAAGTAGAAACCTTGATTTGCTGTGATTCTGTCACGTAAAAAAAAAAAAAGGAATTAGGACCAAGACCTTAATTTAATAATAGGAGAATGAGTTACAAATGGTGAACTTTGAATTCAGATTTATTGAATATCATTACTTAAAGATAGTTATATGAACTAATTAGGTTAAGCTAATTAGCTTGTACTTCATTCTTATGTTACCTTGACTCGGGGTGAGTATCGGATACGGATATGTGTCCGACATGGATATGTTCAATTTTTTTAAAGTTTTTTCATATATTTGGAGGATCATACCTCATACCCATATCCGAATCTGTCGGATACAAATATCGAACACGGATATTTTAGGAAAAATAAGAATCCGGATAACATAGCTTTTTTTCCTTGATTTTTTTCTTTATAGTTTAGAGCTTTAGAGCATGATCATGCGTACCCAACAAGAGCGAGGAGGAAGAACTGTAAAAGAAAATTTAGGGTAATGGCTGGTCTCTCCTTCCTGGAAAAAGAATATATATATATATATATATATATATGAAAAACAAGTTAGGGTTTACTGTTTAGTACATCAAGGGTTTAAAAGTGAAGAGTAATGAAGTAATGCTTTTGCATGATTTACTTTTCAAGAAAATATGCAAAGGGAAGGAGCATAAGCAAAGCAATGATATTCCTATAAACTGGGAATACAAGTTTGCTAATGCCCATATTAAGGGCAGCTCTGGAGACCACATGGAACCCAGCATAACCAAACTGTAAGGTCAACATAGCCAAATGCAATTGGAGCCTTTCAGGAACCGAACACCACATCCTCTTAGCAGAGGCTGAACCACCAGCAGCATCAGCCATTGAAGGAAAAGTCTTGAGATTAACACAAAGTAAAATTAAAAGCGAATTTTATGAGAGATTAAGGAAAGTTGAGGATGGGAAGCTAGGGAAAATGAAGTGGTATATATATATATATATATGGGTATAAATATAATTGAAGGGAGGTAGAAAAAGAAGGAGATTTTAATGTAGACCGTAAAAAGATGTTATGTCAAACTGTTAGTAGCCCTTCAAAATGTTTTTGGTTGTCTCCCATATTCTTCCCTATTCCATCCACCCTCCTCAGCTGACAAGACAACCCCCAATCGCACTACTGCTACAACATGAATAGAAAGTGAGAGAAAATTGAAAAGAAAAGAAAAGAGATGATTATTTACTACAATAGCTACTATTATCTAACAGGTTCTGTTTTGGCTCCATTTTTCTGTTTTTATCTACGTCTTTCCTCTCACTGAGTTATGAATCTGTTTTTTCGGTGTGGTTTTTTTTCTCGTTTGTTTTTAATTTTTTAACTGGGTTACGACCGATCGGTATTAGTGATGATCGAATAGGCGAATTTCACGATACCATCTCTTTTATTTGTATCGTCTTTGTATCCGTTTCTTTTTTTAAGCAAAATCAATATTTTTTATTAGATAAACAATCGGGTCAAATATTAAAAATGAACAGGTACGAAGAGAACAAAAAAAAAAAAGACGAACGATTCATTATGACAGTGGAGGCATGGATAAGAATAGGGAAATGAGGGCACAGAATTTGGATTCGTTAATTACTGATATGATAATTGAAGGTGATGGAGAGAGTGAGCCGCCATTGATAGATAGCTCGCACGAGGGAGAAGGTGGGTAACCCCATGCGTTCTCATGCCCCGTGAAAGCCTTCAACCCCATCTCCACACTTACTACTAAGCTTTACATTTCTTGTATTTTTCTATCTTCTTCATTATTTTAATACATTGCAGTAGTAATAAGAGATTTCCATAAACTCTATCACCAGGATATACTATATATACTACTCTAGAAGAGACTAAACCCTTTTTCTTTTTCTTGGTTTCTGACATTTCAATGAATGAATTCCCATATACTAGCTTACCTGAATCAATTGAATAAAAGGGTTTTATTTTGTTTTTTATCTTTTGTTATTAAAGATGTTGATCATCCTCTCGCAGGAACCTAATGAAGTGTTTCCACTAAGGTTCCCACTCCCAAAGTTTGCTCAAATCGTGGCTGTGTTCTGATCTCAACTCCCTTGCTTTAAGAGACATGTTGCCCCCCCTCGATCAATTGAGACCACCATCATTCTAAATTTCAGAAAAATATATATATATATATATGTAAGCCTTTTTCATGTTTAAAAAAAATGTTTGCATCTGACAGCAAATCCTTTAGTCTTTTACTAAATATTTTTAAGGATGGTCAATGGTGAGTCGTCTAGGAATTATGTAACAAAAAGGGAATGGAAGAAAGAACTGGGGTCTGGCCCGGCTTGCATGAAACGGTCGGGCACCGCCCTGACCAATCCAGTTGTGATCTTAATTGCATTTGCATAGCTTCATTCTCTCTTTTGGGTCATATTAAGTACATGAGTGACAGCTAAAATAGATTTTATTTACACGGAAGAATCTTCAATGCCAGACTCAGGTCGAGGTCTGAGTCGACTAGTTTGACTCAACTCCACCTCTTTTTTTTTTAAAGTATACAGGATCTATCTTACTATTATTTTTAATTTTTTTAATATTTATATTTGATATTTGTGCTCGATAAAAATATGACTTTTAAATATATAAAAAAATTAAACATATATGTATCAAACATCTATCCATATCCGATATTCACTCAAATACAAATTACATAACATAGACTACTACTACTAGTTTCTTGATGACAATTGGCCATATATTTATTTTATAAGTTTAATTTAAAAGGGAAATTAGGCAAAAGAAACATGGGAATGGGATCTCTTTTTCGCCTACGGGGCATATAATAATTAAAAGTGTATATTTTGTATAGTGGACTTCAATTTAATCTATGATTCTGCCTATAAATAGAAAAAATAATATACAGTCCAAACAATGTATGGAGGAATTATTTATCTTTCGAGGTTATTGTAGTATATAATTTCTTTTAATTTTTAATTTTTTAAGTTTTTCGTTGAAAATTTAGTAAAATTTGACGAATTCGTGATAGGACAATGTTGTATACATATAAATATATATATATATACATAAATAAATATACATATAATTGTTTTATGATGACATTTTTAAAAAATAATTGGCAAAATTTAGGCTTAAACATGTATTTTCGTAATTTAAATCTAGCTAGTTATGGAATGTTCAAATAAAGTTCGTAAAACTTTCATTTAATTAATGTCCAAATTTCTTTGATAATAATCTAGCTGGTCGAGGCCATATACTCATTGGCCTGGAGCCATTGATCCTATCCAGGGAGGTGGCGGTGGACTATGAAAAGCCTTAGTCGAGTTGTGCTTAGACCTGCTAATGGACCGGATCGAGTAGCGTTCCAGATTTTTTAGTTTTATGCCCGGCCCGCCAACCATATTTATTGTTTATATATATTATAAAAAAATTATAATTAAATTTTTTTAAAAAAATTATTACATGAACAGTAATCCGAATCGGACCAGTCCGAATCACTAAAAATTTGCCAAGACCCGATCGGACAAATTGCCCAGCGCATGAACAAGTCTAGTTGTGCTTTATGGGCAGTTGGTCTGCTAACCTCATGCCAATTAAATCATGAATCATGACTCATACAATAGTTTTATGTTGAGAATATTTGTGACTGATTCGTAAACAAACTTCCAAGAAATAATAAGTTAGAGGATTCAGTAGGTGTATCGCTAGGGGATCATCAAAGCTTGGAATTTTGCATTAAGCCTTACTTCCAAAAGGACAAACATTACCCTTCACTTCTTTTGAAAACTATTACTTTTGCAGATAGAAAACAAAAATAACCCAATGAATCCCAATGATCTCCAGCTTTTATAATGAAATTTGAGATTTTAGAACTAAAAACCTTGTTCCTACCCTTTGGAAAGATCCCCCTAGCTTTATGTGGGTTGGCTCTTTTTTCTTTTTTCACTCGATCGATATCGTTAGCAGATAAACCACTTGCGATTTCTTTATTGCTTTAGCCTGGCGCTTTTGGCACATAAAATGATTCCACCCACCCACACCCACACTGTGAACGAGCTAAGAAAATGATATTTGGTGAAAACTATATTACTCAGATTCGGGTGTTAGTATCGGACATGGATATGTTTAATTTTTCTTTAGATTTTTATGTATTTAGAGGGTCCTTGACGGATCATATACTCATATCTTCATACCCATTTTCGGATATATGTCGAACACGAGTGTCGAACACGAATACTTAAAAAAAAATAATAGTCGGAGGTGAAACTAACGCTAGTTTTTTCACCTGCTTTTGTCTATTGCACCCAACATGATAAGATAGGTTCATGTAATTTCTCAAATTGCGTGTCTATATAGTCTAATTAATAAAGGGCTTGAAAACTTGATCAAATCCCATTAGGCATTAGGCATGGATATGCTGATTGCTTTCTACTTTTTGACTGAAAAATCTTTCTTTATGATTACGCATTTAAGTCATCTAACTTGCTATTTGCTAATATGCAGGCCTTTTTTCTCCCCTTTTCTGCTTGGCTTTACCAATTAGAAGGTAGTTAAGATTTAGAAATAATGTTTTAATAAAGGAGATATGCTAGGAGTATTAATTTAATACTACAAATTATACTTGATATAGCAATGCGGTATTTGTTAGATTATCTTAGGAAAATTAATTGACTTGCTATTTTCAATGCTTGAATTTTGAAAATTTATGAGCTTAATGAAAATATAAGAGCAGTTTGTACTACCTATTTAGAAATGGATCTATATGTAACTGATCATCATTCTTGGGTTTAAAGAGACTAAGGTCTAAGAGAATAGCCCAAAGTCAAGTCAAGTCTCTTACATAATGGACACGTAAAAGATACCTGATGAGCTTCCAAACTTCCAACACAATCCATAAACAGATATAAATAGATATGATAAAAGCTAATTTGATGTAAGTAAACATTGAACTTACTGAAATTATGTCAAATTCATTTCTCACTTAATATTTTTAAAATTTATTGAATTAAACATCGAAGCATATCTCGCAGACATAACTTCGATGTCCTTTAACGTTTCTCTATCTTCTTAGATTTATCAAATTTTTTTCGATCTTTACCTGACATTTCCAATAGCTTAGTAAGCTCACCAGTAAAAAACATCAACAATCATTAATGTATAAATTTATGAGTTAATAGCACCAATAGTCCCCAAACTATAAGGCATATTTTATATTGGTCCCTAAATTTCAAAACGAATCAAATTGGTCCTTAATTACAAGTATCATAACAAACTGGTTCCTTTCGTTAGATTTTCCGTTACCTTTACTGTAACAATCAACTTAGTGACACATGTCACCAGCTGATTGCTCCAACTTGTCTTTTCATTTTTTGTCCTTTTTCTTTATTTCTTTATTATTTTATTTCTTTTTATAAATAAATACAAAGAAAAAATAATTCATATTATAAATTAAAATAATTTTTTTAAATATAATTAATTTAAAAAGTATGAAATATTTATTTACTTTAATTTTATAAAAAATATTTTTAATTTTTTCGTTTCTTCCTCTTTTTTTTTCTTTTTTGCTTTTCTCTTCCTTATAAATAAATATTAAAAACTAAATAATAATTTACATTATAATTTAAATAAATATTGTAATAATCAAATAATTGAAAAAAATATAAAACTATTTATTTACATTTATTTTATAAAAATATTTTTTTTTATTTTTTTCTTCCCTTTCTTCTTTTTTCTCTTCTTTATAAATAAATACAATATATATAAGTATATTATATTATATTTTAAATTAAATTAAATTAAATTAACTTTCTAAAAATTAAATAATTTATAAATATAAAATATTTATTTTATATTTATAAGTTTTATATTTTTTTCCTCTCTTATCTTTTCCTTTTTTCTCTTGTTTGTAAATAAATATAAATAAAAATAAATAATAATTCATACTATAATTTAAATTAATTTTAAAAATATAAAATATTTTATTTATATTAATTTTATAAGAAAAGAGGAAAAAAAGGAAAGTAAAAAAGTAAAAAAATATTTTTAATAAATGAATGTAAATAAATATTTTATATTTTATAATTATAAATTATTTAATTTTTACAAAATTAAATTATAAAAAGAAAGAAAGAAAGAAGAAAAAGAAAAAGAAAAAATATTTTTTATAAAACTAATGTAAATAAATATTTATATTTTATAAATTATTTAATTATTAAAAAATCAATTTAAATTATTATTTATATTTTGTATTTATTAATGTTTTCATTTTCATTTTCTCTTTTTCTTTATTATTCTTTATAAATAAATACAAAAGATAAATAATAATTTAAATTAATTTTTTAATAATTAAATAATTTATAAAATATAAATATTTATTTACATTAATTTTATAAAAAAAATATTTATTTACATTAATTTATTAAAAAATATCAAAAAATAATAATAAAGAAATAAAGAAAAAGGAAAAAAATGAAGAGAAATGTTATGCAATCAGCTGGTGACACGTGTCACTAAACTGATTGCTATAGTAAAGGTAACGAAAAACCTAACGAAATGGACTAATTTGTTATGATAGTTATAAGTAAGGACAAATTTGATACGTTTTAAAATTTAAGGATCAATATAAAATATACCATATAATTTGGGGATCATTGGTGCTATTAACTCTAAATTTATATGATATTAGCTCAAGAAAATAGACAATATTTTTAATAAAATTTTGTTTACTTTTAAAAAAATTAATAGTAGAAGTTTTAATTATGATATAACAACGTGTATTTCAATATATTACTAGCTTATAATAATATTCTCTACCACATATATTTAGATTTCTTTAACAGCAATTAATCTCTAATTTTCTACCACGTGTTAACAAATTGCCGAAAATTTTTGAAAAAAATAATTTATATTTCACGTATTATTAATGTATCAGTGATCCGTGATACCATTTTTTAATAAGTAAAATAATCTATATTGATTTTTAAAAATCTATATTAATTTATTAATGAGATAGTATCATCTAAGTTACTGATAATGTATAAATTTATATATGACAATATATCAACCGTGAAAAAAAATAATCGATCCTCTTAAATATCTAAAACTGTCCTTTTTCCCAAACTCGTTAACCTAAGCTAAGATCACTGTTTCTTAACCTGATTTTTCTCCTATCCTCTTCATGACTTGTCCCCATTAACTGAAGAAAAAAAGCCTGAGAAAAAGGAAATGTAAATTACAGCTAAATGTGAGCTATTCAGCTTCAGTGTCCTCCACAGATTTTTTATACTCTGGCTTAAGCTCATAAGTTCCTTGATTGGTGCCTCTCTTATTGTATACGCAGAGCTCATTCAATATCTCTTTCAGGAATTGCTGCAAAGAAAAGTAAAGCAAAAACTTTCAAACACATGAAATACCCACTAACAAAGCAAATACAAGCTATGTTACTCCGACCCTTTATTTTTCTTGAAGTACCCGTGTCCGACACCTGTGTCCAACGCATATTCGGACATGGGTATGGGGATATGATCCTCCAAAAACCCTCCAAATACATGGAAAACTTGGAATAAATCAAACATACCCGTGTCGAACACATACCCGTGTCTGACACTCACACCCGAGTCCGAGTAACATAATATACAGGCATAACTGCAAAAGGTAAAAACAAGAACTACAGAATATCAACCACCAAAATGAGAAGTTTACAACTCCTTTTTCTTTTTTTTTTTTTGATAAGATTACAACTCCTTTTTCATTTTAAAAGCAAATTGCAATTTCTAAAATACTGGTAGAATCACATACTGCAGCAAAAAACACTCAAATCACAATTATAAATGAAAATGATAAGACATATACAATGGTAAGAGGACGAAGAAACAGAGCTCGAACAGGGAGATAAACATAAGGAAATGATGATAGGAGTAACGATGAGAGGCTTACAGCAGGCTGATCAGTCTCTTGGACAAGTTGCTTTAAAGCCCAATTTGGTTGTCTTTCAAACAGCTTGAACATTATATGTTCCAATTCCCCACGATCCCTTCTGGTTCTCTTCATGTCTGACTGTTTAACTGGTATTGTTTTCTTCTTATCCTGCTCAGAGACAATTGACAAAAAGACATGTCAATGTATAACTCCAACTCTTTACTCGTGTATATTTAAGAGCGAAAAATTACTAACATTGTTCTCTAGAGAACATGTCTCAAAGTACCTTGGGGTTGGATGAAATCAGGCCAACCATTCCAGGCATTGGCCTCATGTGAACTCCACGGTCATTATCAATAACCTTCAAAATGCATCAAGAACACATAAGTAAGATATTTGGCATCATAGAAACATTGAAGAAAAAAAAATGCCTTGCCCAAGCCAATGCATACTCACTGGCCTACCTGTATTTGCCTGTTCTTGATCATCGATTTATTTGTCCTTTCACGACACAACCTCCCATATTCCTCAATGTTTTCCTGGTGTGGTTTCATGTCGAATTTATGCTCAACCTTTCCTTCCGTTGCAACCCTACCTATAACGAAAAGCTATGTTACTCCGACTCTTCAATTTTCTTGAAGTACCCATGTCCGACACCCATGTCCGACGCATATCCGGACATGGGTGTCGGGATATAATCCTCCAAGGACCCTCCAAATACATAGAAATCTTAGAAAAAATTGAATATACCCGTGTCCGACACTCACACCCGAGTCCAAGTAACATAGACGAAAAGAACCAAAAACAGAGCTTAAGTCACAAACTAAGGCACAGATCCAATTCTACGCCTCCCCTCACTCAAAGAGAGAGAGAGAGAGAGAGATTAGACACTAAACAGAAGTTATAGCAACCATAAATAGACATCGTGCAGAAGTGACAGGAAAATATAGTAGCTCCTCCTAACAACACATTAATCAAATCATGAAAGTAAGAGAAATATTGAATGCGGATTTTAAAAGAAACTCATATCATGGAGTAAATTGCTACTTCAAGTCACTGTACCAAACCACACCAGAAAAAAAGAACAAACTTTATATTAGCAAAATTAAGAAAAAGTAATTGCATTAGAATTTAGATAACACACACAAACTTGAATACTTGAGAAACAATAGAAGCAAAGAACCATAACTCTGACCTTGACTTGTTTCAGAAAAGACACACATAGGAACAAATTCTTTGAACATATTCAAAGAGTAAGTTTTCGGTATTCTTTCAGTCTCGGATCCAGCCATCTCCATAGTAAACTGATCATGTCAATTGATAAAACTCGTAAGTAACGAGAAAACGACAGAATTAATAGTACGATGTAAACTCATAACAAGCATGTCATCAATTCTTTGCCTTGTTAGATTATACAATCAATAAAAAAAGAAACCGTTTACTATAATTTTCCACTTGAAAATGATTAAAGAGCCAATTCGTGATTAATAAAGAAATTGGCATATCTAAAAGTGTAATTAAGTGTTTAGGTTGCAAGTTCACGATTAATAATCTGTTATCTTGAAGTAATTATTCTCTAATCTCAACTAATTAGGGTTAGAGTACCTGGCGAGAAGAAGGATCGTCGGATTTTAGAGGATCGAGAGAAAGGACAACCTTGGCGAGAGGCTGAGAATCAGAAGAAGAAGAAGCGGCCTGATTCTTCCATGACTTGGCCACCACCACCGGACACTTCATTAACCACACCGATTTATCAGCTTTTCCGATCTCTAAAAAGCCGCCGTTACTGTGATCTTCATCCATCTTCAAGCTCTTTGTAGAACTGTAAAAGTTTCTTTTTTCACGTTTTATTTCTCGGGAAGATTTGGCGAAGGCTTATAATTTCTTCACTCAGTTTCTACTTTCTAGTTTCCCTGCCAAGACGTTACCCTTTTTTTTTTTACTCTGTGAAGATTTACTGGCTGAGGGATGAATTGGACCCTGACGAACCGTACGGAACGAATTTAGGAAACCGGCTTTCAGGGGGTCGAAGAGAGGCTAACTTGTCTTGTCCTAAAGCTAGTAAGATTAGGTTGAGGTTAAGACCTGACCGGAGCTCATGGGCTTGGGTTGGTTTTTGGTTCATTTCGGCTCTTGTTTTAATCAACAAGGCTCAGTCCAAGGTCCGCTAAAGAGTTTTCTTTTGGGTATTTTTGGCCCATCCCTTGATTGTTGAGACCAGTTTCTAAATCTTCTTTGGAAAAGTTTTATGGTAAACTAGATATTTAATTATTATCGGGATCGGATCTGATAATATGATAATTTTAGACACTACATAAATACATAAATATGATATAAAACTTAGTGACATATATCTTAAACTTGTTGATGTGTTTATTTGGAGAATTGTGGCAAATGATTCTCTAAGTTCACTCAAAATAATAATGAAAATTAAAAAAAGAACAAAAATGGGTTTTTCAAAACAAACAAAAAAAAAAAGTTGTGGGTCAGTTTGTGTTTACTTTTCTCTATAGGTTTGAGAATTAAAAAAAAGTTTGTAGTCTTGTACATGTATAAATAAATCATAAATTAAAATAAGTTTGTTTACTTTTAAATTGTCATTCTACTTCCATATATTGGTACACAATTAAAATTTTCCTTCATCAATTAATCCTTAGAAATAGAAATTATGATGAAATATTGCGCCTAGGATATCAAGGATCGGAAATTAAATTCCAGGTTCAGTATTGGTTGTTTGTAGAACAATGTCTGCTTAAAGAGGAACCCTAGATTGAATTAAGTAAAAGATTTTGTTAACAAAAGTCTTAAGGACACTCTTTAAAATTACTATATGTAGTAATATTTTTACGTAATGTATTGAAAATAATAAATAAAGTTGTCAACTTTTGTAATTAATACAATTTTATTACTATAAATAATATATTAACTAATTTTAAAAAATGCTCTAAAGACACTCGTTAGCAAAACCATTAAAGTAAAAATAACAATGGCGGTCTCTGCTAATCAAAATCCTCACGCCAATGTTTCAGTGAGTGTAGGCTGCAGTGCATGCAATGAGCTTAGCTTTACATGCAAACAGGCGCAGGCCGACTATGGGCTAGTTTAGCATTGCTATTGGAAAAAGTTTGGGTTGGAAAAAGCTCGAGTTAGAAAAAGTGTGTTTATAAAGTGTGGTGAAAAAGTGTGGTTTAAAAACTTTTAAGTGTTTAGCATTGCTGTGAAAAAGTGTTGTAGGAAATTGAAATGTCAAAAAAATATATGTTTAAAATAATAAAAATGTAGAGATGTGAGGATAATAAAGTCATTTTATCCAAAAGCCAGTTTTTAAAGCTCAAAAGCTATATTTTTTTGGCTTTTTGGTTTGGCTTTTCAAACCATGATTTCAACAGCAGAAGCCAAATTTTTTTATCTGTTTAACATTGCGTTTGCGGTGAAATCAGCTTTTGACCTCAAAAACTGTGCCAGAAGCAATGCTAAACGAGGCCTATATCATTTTTGGCATGGAAAATCCCAAAGATATATCCATCCTGATGAAAACAAAAATCGAGTCTTGGACCACAAATTTGCAGCAGCCCAACAACACAGCCAAGAAGCAAAGAGGCTAGCTAGCAGCAGCAGACAGAAGTAGATTCGCATGCCGCTGGCGGCGATGATCAGTCATATGCCAAAACCTTAGTTAACAAACCTATACTGCCTATTGTCGGAAACCCTCTCTTTTTCTCCTGTTGGTTCAACAATTTGGGAAGTTTTCGGTAAAGAAACATAGCAGCAGTGCAGCACTCTAGCTCGCTCTTGATGGTTGATGATTACATGCACCAAACTTTTAGTTAGCTTTGGTCAGCTAATGGGCCTTTTCGTCTACTCTCAAGTCTCAAATATAGTTAAGTTGATTTAAGACATAACACAGTTGTTTCGTACAATTATTTTTAATAATTGATATTTTATAAATTCGGGTACGAATTTCAACGTCTCAAATCTATTTTGCTATTTTTAGATTGTGCGCTTTTTTTTTTTTTACGAAAAAAAATATATATAACTAAATTAGATTTTCACTCTCGATGTTGAAAAGCAACAAAGTTTGTTTTCTGATCTAATTCTTGTCCAAAACAAAAATCTTGTGATTTATGACTTGTTTTGTTAATTACTAGAATGATTGAGGAAGATAATCACTAATCAATTGATCCATGTTACCAGCTAATTACGCAAACTAGGAGACACCAAGACACACATCAAATTAAGTTGAAGCAGGAATTGGTTTGAGAAGGGATATGAGCCAAGTTTTTTACCTTTTTTTTTTTTTCTCGTTTTGTGGGGGCAATGTAAGGCTTATATTCAAGAATTAGGTACCATATATATATATATGTATATTCTTCGATCGGATGCATCTAATTTGGGATACTGAGAGTCAATTCCAAGTCGTGTCATAATCAAGGAAAAAGCATGCCCCCACATGCGCACATCATCTCTCGTGTCATTTACTCGGATCAAATTTAAAAAAATTTCTCTATCTCACATGCAGATTAGACTTTTTTATGGATTGAATCGAATCTGCAATCCAAAATTTTTTATTTGTTTTTATCTAGACTCAGTTATGCATAGGTATTAAAATTTGTGGTAATTAACAAAATCTACATATAATAGCGTGAGGAATACATGAAACTACCAAAATTTAATTGCAAACTTTGGGATTGGAAAAGCAAAAGGGGAAAGAGAATCAATCAACCCCGGCCCCTTGTGAGTTACCTAGCAAAACGACATTCTAAGTACAATTATATTATATTATATTATATATATATATTAACTTAGATTAGATTAGATCCTAGTAGAATTAGAACTGCGTCATTCAATAAATGGACCAGCTACATTAATTAATCATAATTATACTTAATAGATGATTATATGATTGGTTTAGTTTTAAAATTGAATTTTATTTAAGAAAATATTAATCAGTGTCTAATAACATTTGTTAAAATGATATTTAAAAAAGAAAAAGGTAATTAATGTATTGTATTTTCTTGAATTTATTGTAAACAAAAAATTACATTCAAAAAAATTTGAAATATTTTTAGATCCGATTAACCAGTGCATATAGGCATTGGTCAAAATCTCTTTAATTGCTATTTTATAAAAAAAAATTACATTTAAAGAATTACTTTTATTGAATTAAAAAAAATTTAATTCATTGATTGTATTTTTTTAAAAAAATATCACTTTAATCAGTATTATTAGACACTAATTAATATTTTTTTATAATATTTTAATTATCTTCAAACAGTACGTGTAATACCTTTAACCAACCCTATATTAAATTTTTGTTAATTTAAAAAAGCATGATTAATTAGCATACACTACAACATTCCACTATATTTTGCATAGTAATTTAGCATGGAAAGATTTCCATAATGACCTAACCGATATGCTTAAACAAAGTCTAAGAAAGGATAATAATAATAATAATAATAATAATAATAATAATAATAATAATAATAAAGAGCACTAGGAAAAGAATAGAACTCAATGACAAGACCAGTAGAAACTCACGCGGAAAACTGTTCTAAGTTTCTAATCGTAATATAATTATCATTAAGAAAGTTAAACACTGGTTCGAGAGTATCAAACTAGTCGTGCTATTTCATTTCAATGAAGTTATAGCTTGCAATTTGCATCATCTCTCTGGATGAAAATAACAGAAAACTTGGTCAAAACTAATAGAAATCTTCTGCCCCATTTCCCAGCCCATTCTCGTGTCCCCACTCTCGTATTGAGTCGCGGATCTTTTTTTCGGTGTCATTTTTTTTTTCGTTGTATTCAACTGTTTAACGGAGGCTACAAAATACAAATATGATCGATTGGTATTTTACCGATGACCGAATAGGTGAATTCCACGACACCATTTTCTTTATTTGTATCGTCTTTGTATTTTTTTTATTTTTTTCAAACGAAATCGATTTTTTTATTTGATAAATAATCGAGTTAAACATTAAAAACAAAAAGGTAAAAAAAAAAATAACGAAAGCGAGGCTCGTTACAAATGTGAGGGCATGGATATATAAGGGAGGAAAATGAGGGCAGGAGATTTGGATTCGATAAAAATTGTCAAACTTTTAACCATATATTATCAATAATTAATGACAAAAAGTAAAAGTAAATTGCACCCTTATCGTTCATGCTGATGGAAATGATGCAACGTCCACAACTGTCGAGCAAAACAGTTTTTTTTCTCAATATTGTCGTTGTTTTATTCAAAACCCCCATTCTATTTGGGGTGCAGCTTTCGGCCTCAAGGAACTTGTTCTAGTTAGCTATGATTTCATCAGTGATTTGTGAATCTTGACATCTTTTCACTCTTCCCTTTTTCTATTTTTTATTAATGTTTAAAAATCGGATTAGAAATCGAAACGATCAAACTTTTAATTTTTAATCCAATCGGTTCAACCGGTTAAACCGACCAGTTCGATAAAGCTCCTTTTTAAAATATTCAAACACTAAATAAATATTAAATATAGTTAATAATTAACAAAAAAATTAAATTTGGCTTAATGGTATTGTTTTTAATCTAATACTAAAAGGTTAAAAGTTCAAATTTTATTAATTACAAATAAAAATTTTAAAATAAAAATACATATAAAATTGATTTTTTACCGGTTCAATATGATTTTTTTTCAGTTCTTTACCAGTTCGATATAAATTCGATTTTAATATGTTTGCTGGACCGAACTGACAATCGATTCCCGGTCAACCGGTCCGATCGACCGGTCTGATTTTTTAAACACTGTTTTTATGCATATTTTCCTTTTTTTGGTAGAATTTCTATATTACACAAACGGGTTAATATAATTACAATTCTCCCTTATATATATATATATTAAAATGAGACATGTGACACTTTTTAATTTTATTTGTAAAGTTAAAAAAACTCCACTATAATGTATCAAAAACGAACTCATCTGTCATGGTTGAATCTATGAACTATTGCAAACGTTCACTAGGGATTCTTGACGAGTCTTGGTTTAGGAAATCGAAAAGCTAATTCGATCTTCAGTACATTGGAGGATAAAGAAGTGCACAAGGAAATGGAGATTTAAGGAAACAAAAACGTTGCTTCAAGGTCAAGTAAGCTATAATTGGATTAATTCCTCAATGGCGTATATAATAATAATAATAATCTTGCTTATCTTCTAAATCCCTACAATCTAAGATTGTTTATCGTATTGCAGATTTAAGCATCAGCAATGGGGATAATGCTATTATTCATTTCATGATCTTGAAGAAATCATCATGTTTCAAGGTGATGAAACCTTAAACCTTGCATGATAATAAATCTTTGAATACCCAAACTCCCTATTCCCTAATCAAAGACATCCAAGATAACAAAACAATCCACTAATTAAATTTCCAATTTGTCAAAATGCATTGAATACTTTCTGATCACAGCCTACATATACTCTTCATCAAATATAGTTCATTACTCCAAACGATAGTAAAACTAAAAGCAGCGAAAACAACATCGAATTGAAATAGTTCATCAGTTAAAAGGTGCAATATTATTTTCATGATTGAAGTTAATCAGAGCACATGTTTTGAGTCAGAAAACTACAAAACATAGGAAAGTTTTCATAATCTTTCTGTTTCTTCCCCATGTGATGATTCTAGAAGCCTTCCAAACAGAAGTAACTCTCTAGATAGATATCCATTAACCCATTCGTATACCTTAGCCTATATCATTTGTCTCAGACTAAATATAACATAAATCACATGCACAGAGTTGCAGAGAAGCATTAAAAATTATCGGCTAATAAGCAATGGTTTCCATTCTAGCAGAGGATCACATCCATGCACGTCTATTCAAGTAGCTGAATTTGATTTTTCTTTGCAGAGATACGTTGCTGATATAAATGCCCAATAAAACTCTATTTGTTTATATGTATAAAAAGTTTCTAAATATACGTACAAATACATGCATTCTCTCTCAAGAGGTGTCTTTCATGATTTTGCTTTTTGGAATGGATTGCCAGGTTTTTCCTTTGCCAATGCATGAAAAGACTTGTTTAATTTAGAGATTACAAATTAAAGAAAAAAAGGGTTTTAAATTCTTTGTTTAGCCGAACACGAAACCCAATTTTCTCGGCTTATTTTCAATCAGGCAAGCAAACGGATAAATGGGAAAAGCGACGAATAAGAAACAAAAATAATAATTCACACATCCACATGCTACAGCTACACTAATTACACCCAAATCGATAAAATAAAAAACAAAAAAAGAGAGCGAAGGGACTACTAGTCTACTACTAATCGATCGTATAAAAAACAACCACTGAAAATCGAAATTTAATTCGAAAACAAAAACCAACATCCCCCAATTTCATATGCATCCTCAGTTTCTATTCTCATTCAAATTCTATGCTTTCTACTTCGATGGGTGTTAACATTTAATATACTAAGTAGTGAAAAGGATCACAAATAACAATGAGCTAGAGACCAACAATCTAGAGTTGTTTCTGACAAATGAAGAGTTTTTGTTTTTGTAAAAAAGGAAGGGTCTTCTCTATAGCTCCTACAGAGAGTGGAACATTTGGAGAGACAGGCCTGTAAATCAAGACCTTGGATGTGGGAAGAATTGCGTACCAGCAATGAAAGCGTTAAATGGAGGTGGGTAGAGAGAAGGGTCAAGCATACTTGTTCCTGGATTGCTCGAAGTTGCGGCGGTTGTGGTGGTTGTAGCAGCTGCTTCAGTGGTGGCTGCTGCTGTGAGGAGATTGAGTTGCTGAGAGCTTTCACCGCCACCGGTGTAAAGACTTTCACGGCCTTTATCGTAGAGAATTCCCTTGAATACATGCCCTGATATATTCACAGCCGTTTGATAAGCGAACTCCTCATCTACTTCGTCCATAGCGCTTACTTTAACACAGCGGAACACTGCTGGAGAACTCACTTCGAGAGGGAATTGACCCAGTTCCAACCCTAATTTTCAAAGTCCAACAATAAATAAATAAATGAAGAGCTAAACCAAAAATCAAAGGAGAAAGAGGGTTTTCTTTGAAATTTTTTTCCGAATATTATGGGACTTCTTCGTCAGTTTTACCAGCAAACAGTGGCAGAATTAATGGAAAAGAAGAAAAAGAAAAGGAAAAGCAGGTGGGTGGCCGGGTGACTATGTAGATGGACTTGCTCACACGCAAATGATACGGTCTTGTCGGGGTACTACCGCTGGAAGTCATGGGAATCGAATTCCTCAAGATGTTATCAATTAAACTTTGTCTAGCTAAGTTTGCAATATACGGTTCTTGAAAAATTCTCCATCATAGACCTTTCCAAGATTTCATTTCAAAAGAATCCATCAATCTTGCTTTGATGTTTTTTTCTTTATTTTTCGATCGCTGCTTTTCTTTTTTCTGTGTTTTGTTTTTGGGTTTTGTCTTTGTTTGTATTGTAAACTACAACTTTACCTGACGTGGTGGGTGGGGATAAACGAGTGCAGGCAAGAGAGGGAGCACCTTGATTCTCTCTCTGCCTTTTTAGATTCTCTCCTCGAAACTGTTGTCGCTGTTCTTGTTGTTGATTTTGCTGCTGCTGCTGTTGCTGTAGTTGTTCCAAAGCTGAGACTTGTTGTAGCCTCTCTCGCCTTTTAGCAGCAGGAACCCAAGTACTTTTAAGGTGAGTTTGGCACTGAAAACCTCGGCTTTTGCAACAAGTCCTGCATCTCAAATGTGGACAATCTTTCTTAGCTTGGTTTCCACAATCTTGGCAATTCAAGCCTCCTTGTCTCATAACCGTAAACCCTGCTGATCTCGAAGACGACTGATCATCAGAGAGGTTAAAGCCGCTAGTTCTTCGACTAGGACCCGCTCCAAACGAGTTGTTGTTGTTCACGTTTTGCTGTTGTTGATGATAATAATACTGTGGCCATATCTCAAACCCTTTGTTGTAGATCTCTTCGTTTCTGTACAAATACAGGTTTTCTTCTTTATCTTCTCCTTGTTGTTTGCTTGTGTCTGCTGCTCCTTCTCGTCCACCTAGATAGAAGAAGCCAGCCATTTGTTACACCCAAAAGCTGAAACCCAACTGAATTTGGACCAAAAATCCATAGCAGAAAAACCCTATTTAGTCCCCCCCCCCCCCCGCCAGATCACTAGTGTGATGAGCTGGTTGAATTTTCCATGGGGTCTTTATGGGTTTTAACTGTGAAAGTTTTTTTCTGGTGGGTTTTTAAAGACCACTACTGTTTGTCTGTGAGTCTTTGTTGGGTTTAATTTTGACCCGATCTTTGTTATTTCTGCTATATTTTTTACCCTAACCAATCCCTCACCCTGAATGACTAAAATTTAGTAAAAAGAGCCTGTTTTTCTTTTCTGATCTTTGGGTTTTTTTATTCTTTTTTGGCAGCTTTTTTTATGTTAAAAAATCTTTAAATTTTAAGATTTTCTTTTAGGATAAAACAAACAAACAAGCTAACAATGGTTTCCCTTGACTTATCCCCCCCTTTCTCTCTCCCTTCAATTCCCAGCATTAATGGCACGGAATTAGAGCTCCTGCAACGCCGCCATGAGAACTGCACCTCATTTATGAACAAACCAGCTCACTCTCACTCTCTTTCTCTTTCTTTGTATCTCTGTCTAAATTCTAACAAAAAGAAAAAACTTGTTCTAAATCTCCGGTTTTTGTTGGGTAAAGTAAGAGAGAGTTAGAAAAGAAAGAAAGAAAGACAAAAATGCAGGAAAATGATCTCTCTGAGCACTTCCCTACAGTTCTCTTCGGGTTTCAATCAATCGAATCAACTAAAAGGTTTAAATCTCCGCCATTGCATGTCCATCGTACGGTTCACATTCCTCCCACGTGGCATAGCATCAGCTTTCCTTATTCGTCCGTGCACCGGAAAACCCGCTTGTACTTTTTCTGACCGTTCCTGTCATTGAGATTGATTTTTCGTTTTCTTTATTTAAGGTTTTGCTTAGGTTATTTTTTAAGATAAATTAACATATTAAATTAAATATATAATATTATTATATATAAAATCTTAAAAAATACTTTAAATTATTGGGTTTTGCTCTTAAATGCTATATTTTTTAACATTATTTAATTTATTATTTATAATAAAATATTATATTAAATATAATATAATAATTAATATTTTATTTATTATTTTTAATATATTAAAAAATTTATTATATATAATAATTATAAAAAATATTTTTAAAACATTCGTTCTTATACTATAAACAATTTAATACTAACATGAAAAAGAAAAAAGAAAAAACCATTAACGTCACCCTTGTCGTTTTCTTTAACTATCACAGACAGAGCTATCATTAACATCTGTGACAAATACCAAATCCGACGGTGACAGAGTTGTCTGTCAAGAGATCATGTAATAAGAATCTCAATGAAATATTTGCCTAGTAAATAAGTAAATTCGGCCTCTTATTTTTTCCTCGCCTGTCTCGTGCGTAAATTTGTTTTTTTCTTTTCTTTTTCCCGTCAATGCCCCGTATTCTTCTCAAAATTCTTCAAGTAATCATTTTATCATTTGACTCGAAAGTCGCATTTTCACAATTTCTTTTCAATACTTAAAAAAAAACTACAATTAAATCAAATACGTTTCCGTTTCAAGCATATAGGTCAACACATGTTTTTTTTTACCAAAAAAAAAAAAAGTCGCAACTTAAAAATAAATAAAAAATTACATCCCATATCTATTGACTCTTACTTCTTAAAAGTAATTGTATTAATCAATTGAAATAAATTTCGAGTTCAACAACTTTGAGATTGTATTTAACGAAACTAGGTTTATTTTTTAATGAATATAATAATAAAGATTTTGTTAGCGAGTTCTCTTATGAATAATAACAAATATTGAATAATGAAAAATATATGAATTTATTTTTTTTGGATACAGATGATATTGATCAATATGAGTCAATTTAAGAACTAAACCTAAGAATAATATCTTTCATGACACAAATTGATAAACTTATTCTTTTTTTCATTTGTAATATACATCAAAATGTACTTTTAATTTAATTTACGATGAATTTTTTTTTATATAAAAGAGGTCGTAATTTAAAAATAGAGAAAAAAATTGTATATGTTGAGATTGGAACTCCAGACTTGCTAAATGCTACCTCTTAAAGATGACTGCATAGACCAACTAAATTAAGCCTCGAATTTTTCATGATGACCTACTTGAGTGATTATTATTTAATCCTTTTGATTTTAATACACTTATCGTTAATTTTCTTAATGAAAACTAATAACCATTGGCCCAACTCAATTTATTATTTACTGCTATGTCTTTAATTTTTTCTCTTTTCCATATGTAAATAAACTGTCACTTAGTTTCTTGATTTTAACTAAAATCATTTTGTAAAAACCATAACAAAATTATAAATTAATCCACAAAAAGTCGTCAAGTAATAAATAGAGATTTTACTCATTATTCATTCACAATTTCACATATAATATACGTGTATATTAAAAATAATAACTTGCAAAAAGCAACAAAGACCGCAATTTTGTCGCAAACTAGTAGATTTCAATACTTTTACCTAAACATTTACAATAAAATTAGGAAAATCGTGTTTCTAGTAGAATTGTTTAAGGGGTTAACTATTCTTTCAACCTAATAGATTTGGATTCGAAATGAGTCGGATTTGAGATAGGATTTGTAAATTTGGATGGATTCAATTTGATTCAGATTATTATTTAATTAATAAAATATTTTTATTTAAATTTAATTATAAATATATATATATTAATATAATTTTTTAAAAATATTTTAAATAATAAAACGAGTTTTTCAAACTTGACAAATCAAATTGGATCTTGAATAAAAGGTTTTTTTACTATTCGAATTAGTTCCGACTCGAACAATTAACAGCTTTAGTTTCTAGCCGCATTTCAAAAAAAATTCAGATTATGTATGTATATATTTTCAATATATATAAAGAAAAAAAAAACTTAAAATTTTAAATTAAATTAATGACTATACTTATTGGTTAGGTTAAAGTTTAAAACCATAGATAATAATAATTATATAAACATTATCATGCCTAACTATGAAAATGACTTCACTAACCCTGTGCCAAACTGACTTCATTATCGAACTATCACGTGCAAACCGCGTGAAATTAGCGGCCACTAATTATTAGATTTTAATACTAATTAAGTATATAATAATTATGATTATAAACAGGTACGGACGGGGACCTTAGTCCACAATCATACACCACAGCCGCTTGACTAAATTGGCTTTGCCATGCCCAATCATAATATTTGAAAAAAATTAACATCCCCTTACTTTTTTATTATTTTATTTGATTCATTTTTTTTCAGACAATTATAAAATCACATTAATCTAATGATATATTTAAAATTTTATTTTTTTAAAAAATCTAATCTTAATTCATAAAAAAAAAATCCTCATTTTGTTGTTTGGATTAGCATTGTATGAATACAACTTCATATTTACGTTTCATTTGGATGGATGATAAGAGTTTTTTTAGTGCACTAGTAGAGTAGTTGATCGGTTCGGTTTAAAAATTCGAAAATCAACTTAATTGACTTCAATTAAAAAATAACCGATAATCGAACAGATTTTATTGTAGAACCGACTTAATCGAACCGATTTAATTCGATCAATTTTGTCGATTATTTCGACTAAATATATATAATTATATATTATATATTATATATTATAATTATATATTATAAATATAATTATAATTAGTTTTAAAATATATTAAATATAATATTAAAACTCGATTAATTAGGTCGATTCGGTTACTCAAAATATTAACTGAAAACCAATGAAATTAACAAAAAAAATTGACCTCAATAACCAATTTAACCCCTAAATCGATCTAACCGATCCATTTTAATCGAATTGAGTTCGATTGATCGATTATCTCGATTAAAACCGAGATATGATATGCCCTAGTTTTGATATTGAATTCTTAAGAATGATAAAAGAACAGTTATGATACTAGGAGAAAAACTCTCATCACACCTCCGAATATAAACAATAAAAAAAAATGAAATAAGTTGATTATTTTTAATGCTAATTGTAATTAGGGGCCCGAGGCAATGAACCTCTTTTCTCTTTACTGTTGACTCTAATTCTTTTTTTTTTGGGCTCTTGTCTGCCTTGGTTAGTAGTCAATTAGATTGTTTATTTCAAAGTAGTAGCAGAAAATCATGGAGCTCCTAACTTTGATGAAATTATTGGGGCTCTCTCCTCATGATTTTGAACTAGGGAACCTAAATTGCCTTTTTCGGACAGGAATGAAAAGAACTACTACAACTTACTATATATCCTAATATCCCTCTTTGAGGTACGATGAAGCTACTTTCTTTTTTTTTCCCATTTTTTTTTTTTTTGAATTAAATGAGTCTTACACTTACAAAAAGAAAAGGGGTATTGGTTCATGTTGCAGCAGCAAGTTCATCCAAATTTTGAGGAACCAAGCTAGCTTTGTTCTTTTCTATTTTCTCCCTTTAAATGTTCTTGATTTTCGATTCCTTTTTGTAAATATCTGCTTATTTTAAATCTAGTTTTATTCTAAATAATCTTTAATGGAACAGTACAACTCTAAAGTCTAAATTAGTTGAAAACAGTACTTTTAAAGTAATTTTGTAATTAGAAATTAGGTTATTTTTTGGTGTTGCATGGCCATGACAGATGGTTTATATTTAAAGAAAATTTTGACTTGTTTACTACATCATTGCCTACCCCGGGTGTTGTAATTCTCTAATAGGATTAGAATTGGGTAATGGTTTAATTAATAACTCATTAATTTCATAAGTGATTTGGGACCTCATTGAGCCATTAAAGAAAGAGCTTATTATCTGCAACATGTACTAATTTAGGTTCTTTTTGACAATATTCAATAGTTATTTAATGTAGAGATTAGGCAGGAAGGAAGTCAAGGGTGGACGAAGGGGCCATGCCCCCTCACTTTCAAAATTTTAAACTTATATGTATGGTAAGTTTATAGATTACGTGTTCAATTAGTATTGAATGGCGAATAAATATCTTTTGTCCCTATTTTTTATTTTTCTTGATATCCTTTCATTATAATCATGTCATGTTTTCAATACAGTTAATTGTTTAAAATTAAAATTAACTCTATCATAAACACATGTCAAATAACTATTTGAGAGACATTAATGGGGACACCAAAAGAAGATATGACCTTTAATTCATTGAATGACCCCCTTACTTGTCTTCAAAAATAAATTTATTTTTATATGCAATTCTACTATTTTTCGAATTTAATTCCTTAGTTAAATTTTCAAGTGATTATTACCTTTTTTAAGTTTATCAATTCGCTTTAATGATAGATGTATGTATCTATTCTTTTCAAAAAATTAGATTCCAATTTCCTTTTTCCGAAATAAAAAAATTTAAGTAATGTCCAATTGAGTGATTTTATAAATTATTATATCTGTATAAACTTCGAAATTATTTCAAAAAAATATCATTCTCACTTTTGTTTTTTGTGGTTAGAAAATTTTTATTTTTGTTACGAATATTTATATTTATAATTTAATAAAATAATATATTATATTATGTGCAACTAAAAAATATTTTAGAATATATTATTATTTTTATGTTTAATTATAAGTTGAATCCTTGAATTTTTTTTCTCTGTCCATAAGATTAGGGAATTTATCATGATGTGTCATTTGTTACTATTATTTCTTATCTCGTTCTTTTTTTTGGTACTTTTATTTATCATTTCATGCACCTATATGAATATGATGAACAAAATGAAAACCAAATATCATGTTGTCCATGAACAATGAAATTTGAAAACGTACAATTTTTTTTTTAAAACCTCTATTACCAAACCATTTTAAAAATTATTTTAGATAATAATAATTTTTATATAATATATAAAAAATAATAAATAAAATTATCAATTTAATATAATATTATTATTATAAATAATATATTAAATAACTTTAACGAAAATACTCACTAACAAAACCTTTGAACAATAACCCTTTTCTCAAATTGTGTGAAAGTTAAGCACATATGGAATTTGAGTAAACCATCTGTCGTAAAGTGAAATAAATTCGACTTAATGCCAAAATGGCAAAACTTAAATGATTAAAGGGGAAGGCCGAGACATGAAAAAAGAAAGAAAAAAAAAGGGTTTTAATTAGAGATTGAATGATGTGTGGGTCTCAATAATTTTGTCCCTGTCTTTCACTCTCGAGCCCTGCGCTGCGCTTGCTTTGTCCTGGTTGACTCGCTCAAGGCCAAGCAATTCCCCTCAAAACCATTTTTTTTTCCTTTTGCATTTTGACATTATTACATTAAGCAATTATCCATTAAAACCAGAGAAAATTTTGAACATTGTTTTTTATTTTATATTTTATCATAACACAATTTACTTTCGGCATTTTTGAGTATATTTTATTGATAGAGATCAGATGTTTTAGAGTAGTAGTATTATTCATTCGATTTCACTTTTTTTTTTTTTTTTTCATGGGGAGTCATCTCATGTCCTCATGAACGCGACAAAGCTAAGCTTAGCCATCCATTTAGCAAAGACTATAATTATTTTGTGGTTTCAGTATGCTCTTTTTTTCCATCTCTCATTACTGATCATTAGCTTTCCGTCCTTTGAAAAGAAATAAATAAATAAATAAAGGAGAAAGACAAAAGTGTTTTCTCAAAGCCAAAATTTTTAATTGTTGTACAAAAGATTGAACCATGACCTAGGAAGACCTATATATACAGACATAAAAATAGAACTATAATTAACTGTAAGTCTGTAATTTCACTAGATTTCTATGGGGTTTTTAAATATTTTCTTGACTCAAAATATTTTTAAAAGAAAAGGGTTGAATATTAGTATATGAAAAAAGAAAAACCCTAATTTTTTAAAAAAGAAACTAGAAAGAATTTGGAAGGGGTTGTGTCGAGTCACGTCAACTATAGACTTACCATCATGGCCAGTTGGCTAGATGATGCTTTGCTTGCCAACTTGGTCGGTAAGTAGCAAGAAAATCATCAAATCAAATACTATAAACTTGGAACATTTTTTTTTCTTTTCTGGGACGACTTCACTGACCCTTTATGAACAAATACTATATACACTTGAAACCTTTCGCATGTTTAATTTCCAATGAAGATTCAAAGTGAGGGAATATATGAAAAGAACTGCATAATAAAATCAATGTAACATTTCCATCATCTTTATATATATATATATATATATATATATATATATTGAAAAGCCAAGTGGGGTTGTCTTGCTTCACCATTCAGGTGATTATATGCTGGCTTTGCTTCTTCCCTAATCTCGACTACTACCCAATCCTTGGGTTGGGGGGAGGAGGGAAAGCCTTTTTTGCAAATTAAAATTGCATAATCTTGTTATAATTAATAATATATAATATAATTAATCTATAGTCTATGCAAATGCAATGCTTTGCAAACTTTTTTCTCCCTTATCTTTTACATTTTTCAGCTTTTGGAAAGAAAATCTCGTCCTTATCGTACCTCTACATGAGAAATTTAAGAAAAATAAATCTCGTGATTTTGCATAGATCCAAATTCAGAGGGATTAAAAAAGATGGCCATAAAAAATAGTACTAGCAGTAGCAGAAGAATTGCCTTTAGAAACGACCAGTAAACGAGTAAACCCTAGGCTGGCTAATAAACTCTCATATTCAAAATACATGTAGGGGCCTCTCCAATTTAGAGAACTCTCTCTCTCTCACTCACTCACAGCTGAGCCCCACCCTATAGCCTAACCAAAGCCGCCCAGCCCAGCTCAACCAAAAAAGTAGAGCAAAGAGGAGACACTCTACATGCAATTTAGGTGAAGATTTTTAAAGTGCAATTGGAGGGGATAGATAGACTCGCATAGCTTTTATCAACACTCTTAGTTATTTCTTACCATGATCCTAGCTCTCTAGTAGTTTCATTCATATACATAAAATCCGTATTTTTGAAAACCCTTTTATCTAAATCAAATGATCATGCAGAAAAAATATACTTTCATATCTCACAAATACGTACATTTCTACTGTTTCGAGCCGTAGAGAGATTTCGTAAACTTAACAAGATTATTATAAGATGGTCCCCCTTCGGCCTTGGTGAATAGAGAGACATCACTATGCCAAATTTGACATATAACAGTATTTTGAAGTGTTGTGAAAACTAAAAAACTGCTGCTGTAAGATAAGACAGCATTTTTTCATGTGTTATATATATGTAGTCGCAACCTTATGTCTTTAGTAATATTTTTACATATGTATAATAACACTTATTAAAATGCTGTTATTTCTACTTTATAACAGCTTTTCAAGATTTTTTGCATGCATTTTTCAATTGCTGCAAAAGATCTTAATGATAACAATTATAAGTGTTACCAAAAGCATTTTTATATGATAACATATATAACAGCACATGTCAAATACTTTTAAAAATTTTAAAAATGTTGTAATTATTGGCCATTATAATATATAACAGCAATATACAAAATATTGTTAAAATATTACATTTGATAATTTTAACATTATTTTAAAAATACTATAACAAAAATATTGTTTAAAACTAATTTTGACGTATTGAATGTTTAGAGTGGGTCTCAATGGGGTTTGGGGGATGGGGTTAGAGTGGACTCACAGGGCTTTGCATGTGATGGACATGATTGAGATGATTTATAGGCTGAAATGTATAGGGGGATTAGGGTTTTACCCTTTAAGCATATTATTGGTGTAAATGGGCGTTGCATGACATAAGTGTCTCAACTCTCAAGGGAAGGTTACCACAACTTCATATCACGTGCCTAGTACTCAACTTTTGACAAACTTAAGACCCTCTCTTAACTCTTTAACGGATGCCTAGAAAAAGAAACCCTCTGTTTCTCATTTCTCCCAAAGGTTTTTTTTTTTTTTTTTGAAAAGCCAACACTACTCCTACTTGTAAATTGTTATGATGATTCCTTTAAAGCAACACTATGTTTTTTTTAATTGATTATTCGTGTATTTGTATTATATTCGTGTCATAATCGTGTTTGATATGTTATATATTAAATAAATTTTGACAAGTTAAATAATTTCTGTTACATAAATTTTGACATATTTGTGTAATATTAATATCGTATCTGTGTTATTTTTTTATGTAATATTTTACATCATATTTGAGTTATTTTTCGTATCGTGTTCGTGTTATATCCAAAATTATGAGATCTAATTTTTTTTTTTTTACAGCTGACATTATCAAATAATTGTGTGGGGAAAAAGGGAAGGTCTTTCCTTCGCACTAATTGTTCATCACCTTTTTTTATTCAAATCGGTTTGTATTTAAGTTTTATGCGACGATTGCAGGCCGATTTTATCTTTTTAAGGTTTTGGGGGTTATCGTCCATCTATCTAACATTCAATCCAGACTGAAATGCAAGATCCAGAATCCAAGGATCTGGTTTTGGGTTGTTTTCTTTTCTTTTTTTTAACAAATCAAATTTCAAGCAATTGGGCCTGTAATGATTGGCTCAATGTTGCCTGGTGGGCTCTCAAGCTTCAGCAGAATATGTGCAAAAGAAATCTTGCAGCTAATGCTTTCTTCTTCTAGCACTTTTGAGTCTTTAGTCTCCTTTTTATTTTCATCTGATTATTGCAATGCTCTTCCCAGACAATGATCTGATTCCAAGTCTCCTTCATCATTTACCAACAATTTCAAAACCAAGTTAATCTTCAATTATAAATTAGTTGTTAAGGTAAATCATTAATAATAAGAAGAAAAAAAATTGCCACACTTTAAAGAAGAAATTTAAGTAATGATAAAAAAATACCCATGCTTTTGTAAACAAAATCATCAAAAATGGAGAAAATGGGACCATTATGTGTTAATTATAGTACTCAATCTAGTCCCCTAAACGGCCATACTGTATTATTCAAGGTAAGATAATAAAAAGTTCATAAGTTTTTGATATACTAATAGTGAAGTTTTTTGAGTTCGTTTTTGATACACAGTCAGTCTATTCAATGTCAGTGAATCCTACACTGACATTTCATTAAAAAGCTAACCCCTAACTACTAATCCCTAATCCTAAATCCTAACCTTAACCACTATCCCCTAACTCAACAGGTGGCATCATTTGATGTACTGACAGTGTATAGCCTTATACACTGACGGTGCATCAAATATTAATCCGTAGTTTTTTAACTACACAAATGGATTAAAAGATTGTCATATAATCTCTAATATTCTGAATTTTCCTTCATTTTAGTTATTTTTGCTTGTGTATATATCACTTTCCTCCCCTCCCTTTAATTGTATGAGATGAAATGAAATATATTCGGCCCAAGCCATTGAAAACCCAACATCATCTTGGGTCTGGAACTGCCAGGTTCAACACTCAAACTCCAAGATAGAGGCTCAGTATAAACTACAGACAAATTCTCCATTTGTTATAAATTTCCAATTCCCAAGAAGTTAGATTTCCAGCAAAAAGAAAAAGCTTCGATTAGACGTGTGGGAAGGATTGAAATGACATTACCTCGAGTCGAGGCCTCAACAACGTTAACTTCTTCAAAAATTCGTAGGCCGACGCAGTCCAGTTCGTCTGGCTGCCCCCGAGGTCATGCCTGCAATGAGCTACGAGATAGCTAGGCCCAAAATATGAGAAAATCCTGTGGATATTACTGCAGCTTTAACGATGAGCACTCTAATATCTGTCTGCAATTATTTAAGAATCTTGCTAACAGTGTTATAGTCTCATGCTTGAAACTTAATGACTTCATTAAATAGGAAAATTCTATTGAAAGTTTTTTAAAACAAAGTTTTCCGTAGATTTTATTATATATATATATATAATTTATTATGTTTATATGTAATTTATGTCATGTTTATATGTAAAAAAAATATATATATTACATGTAAAAAAATTACATATGTAAAAAATTACATAAATACATGACATATTTATCATTTTTATATGTAATTGTTATGTTTATATATAATTTATCATGTATATTTGTAATTTTTCAAGTTTATATGTAAAAAAAATTACATATAAACATTATGTAATTTATCATGTTTATATGTAATGGAGCTTATTTTAAGCTCACCCTAGAACTCCCTCATTAAATATGTTAAAATGATAATTTTGTTTTATAGTGATTTGATTTTGTTGGTGTCTGACATTGATTTTTAAAACATTAAGCATTCTAACTATGAACACTCAAATCATGCTTTTCTTAAAATGATAGCACATTTTCAAGCAAATTATTTGAATAATTTTTTCTCAATTTCTGAATCAATATCTTTGTACTTGAAACCAAATGCATAGTATTCAAAATGTGTTGAGTTTTTGCTATAAAGCTTGGCATAATACATAAGTAATGCCCATGACCTATTTTATCATGTGCAAAATAAAAATAAATTCAAATAATTGAATCAACTTGGATGCAGCAATAACATCCCCTTATTGAGAATATGTGGATCCTTCTCTTTTATAGTAACAATCTCGGTTCAATTATCGGTTAAGATTGAGAAATTCAGATTTAAATTGTTAAATGGACAAGTTAATGTTTATAAGATTAGAAAGAGTTGTTTTCTTTCCAAACCTACTCAAAATAAGAAAATCCAATTACTATATGATAATTTTATATCATCACCATGAGTCAAAAGATAAGACCATAATGAAACACCTAAAAAAGAAAAACTAGAAATAAATTTTTTTTGTTAATGAGTATCCTTAGCATTATCATAAATTATCAAATTAAATAGGATATAGTTTTAATGTATAATTATTAATTATTGTATTTAATATAAAAATATTATTATAAATAATAATTTAACTAATTTTAATAAATGTTTTTAAAATATTTGAGTAGTACAGCCAACCGCCGTTAATTATTGAGTAGTAAAAAATGTCAAACTATAAAAAGAGACTTGACGGAGAAAGACGGAAAGTGACGGTGAAACATCGATATTCGGTTCAAATCAAATTACCGCGTTTAACAAACCCTGAGAAGCCTTTCACCGATTAGGCAATGCCTTTCCATTTCAAGCAATGGATTCCACCATCTCCTTCATTTCACTTCTTTCTTCTTCATTTTTTCTTCTCCATTTCACTACTTTCCCTTATTATTAGAAAGAAAAAAGAAAAAAAAAAATAGAGAGAAAATATCATCATGGCTCGAGGAAAGATCCAGATCAAGCTGATAGAGAACTCAACCAACAGACAGGTCACGTATTCGAAGAGAAGAAATGGTTTGTTCAAGAAGGCTAATGAACTTACCGTTCTTTGCGATGCAAGAGTTTCTATCATCATGTTTTCCAGTACTGGAAAACTCCACGAGTTTATCAGCCCTTCCACCTCGTATATATCTCCTTCTCTTAAACCCTAGATTTCTTTTTCTTTTTTATTTTCTTTTTCTTTTTGAAACTTAAACTAGATTTCATATTAATGGTATAATTTTTTGTTTTCTAATTTTTATAGAACGAAGCAAATAATTGATCAGTACCAGAAAACCTTGGGTATCGATATCTGGAATACCCACTTCGAGGTCTCTCTCTTTTGATCTTTTCTTTTCTTTTTTGTTCCTTGTTTAATTTTCGTCTTTGGAAGAGCTTGAGATAAAAAATAAAAATAAAAAACTCCTAAAAATATCTCTCTGTCACATTTAATTTTTGGGTGTTTATAGAAAATGCAAGAGCAGCTGAAGCAGCTGAAAGAGGTTAACAGGAAACTGCGCAAGGAGATTAGGTAAAAAAAAATGAATATAATTTATTTTTATGAAATTCCATTTTTTTTTATTGAATTTTAAGCATGTCACATTGTTATTTATTTATTTATGTTTGATGGAAATTAATGCTAGGCAGAGGATGGGTGACTGTTTGAATGATTTGAGCATTGAGGATCTTCGTGGTTTGGAGCAAGAGATGGACAACTCTGTCAAGCTTCTTCGTGACAGAAAGGTCGGGCATTTTATAACCAAATTAAGGACCTTTTTCAGCTAGGGTTTTCCTTTAATCTTTCTGATTTGGGCACATACTAAGTTAGATTTATAATTTTTTTGAGCTCTTAATTTACCCTTAATTCTCAACCCTTATCTATTTAACTCACTCAAGAAAGATTTTACGTCTATAAACTCTCTTGAATCCGCAACTTTCAAGAATTTGTTCACATGTATGTCTTCTGAGTTAATTCTCAGTTGACATGTTAGATTTAATTTTTAAAGATGATGAATAATTACTTTGAATTGTTAATAGCTTAGGATTTTTTTACTTCCTCTCTAAAAAAATTATAGATATATATTCAAATGTTTTATTCGAAAGCAAGATTTTACATACCAAAACAACCATCACTTCATTTAAATTTAAAGTTTTAAACACTTTTGAATTTGGCATCCAAATATTTGGCATAATTGTTGATTAATACTTCAGTTAGATTGTTAATGTTAATAGTTAATATAACGGTGCATGGTATATTACTATGTTATTTGGACTCGAGGTAAGTGCTGGATATGGTATGTGTTCAAACATTTATATTTAATTTTTTATAAATAAAAAAAAATCGTATATTTAAAGAATCGTACTCTCATATCTATGTTTGAATATGTATCGATCAATAGTATCGGACACGGATATTTCAAAAAAAAATAGTCGGAGTAATATATATATATATATATATATATATATGATTGATCTTATTTTTTACATGTATGGGGAAAGAAACTTTTGTATGTTTGGAAAAACAGGGTTTGGATGGAATTCCTTTTTCACATAGAATCTAACCAATTTATGTTTATAATGTATGACAGTATCGTGTTCTCACCAATCAGATCGATACTTCCAGGAAAAAGGTAATTGTATTATATAATATATGGCGATATTTGAGTTTAATTAGTTTAAATCTTTTTAATCATTAACATTTTCATTCTTTGAACTTTGTGATAATATACAAAATTACTTCTTCTCTTTGTTATTATATATATATACCTTGTTGCAGGTGAGGAATGTGGAAGAGATACACAAAAATCTCTTACATGAACTGGTAAGTACCTCCTAAATCATAATAACCGGATTAATTAAGCGATCTGAAACCATTGTTTAAGTTTTTTATTTTATTTTTTATGATGAATTATGTGATTTAAGGATGCAATCAAAGAAGATCCATATGGATTAGTTGATAATGGAGGGGATTATGATACCATAATCGGATACCAAAATGAAGGTCCTCGTATATTTGCTTTACGCCTACAGCCTAACCATCCCAATCTTCACAGTGGAGGAGGATCCGATCTCACGACCTATCCCTTGCTCGATTAGCATATTTATATTGTAATCATTCTCGTATTTCTAAACTGCGGTCAAGCAATATTAATTATATAATATTGCTATGAAAAAACAAAATTGGTGTGTACTATTACTAAAACTAAAATTATCTTCACTTTTATTATGTGCCTTTGATGTTTCGTATCTGTTTCCTAATTATTATTGGAGATTATATATGATTAGCTATTTATGGAACGCTTTGCTTATAATGTTTTTTGTTCACTTAAAATTTATATTATCCGGACTCTTTATTTTTTTAAAGTATTCATATCCAACACAAGTGTCCGACGTATATTCAGATATGTGTATGGGAGTATGATATTCCAAATATATGTGAAAACTTTACAAAAAATTGAGTATACCCGTATCGAATATATACCCATATTTAAGGATGGCAAAATCCGATCGGACCGATGGATTTCGCACTGATCTGCTCCAAATGGAGAGATTTTTTCTGAAAAGCGGGGGCGGGGTAGAGCGGGACAATTTTGGTAAATGCTTGCTCCGCTTCATCCCGCCCCTACTTAAAATTACTATCTTACCCCTTAAAATATTTTATATTTTTTCTTATATTTTTAGTATATATATTAGATATATATACTAAAATCATATATATATTAATATTTTATATATATACTTTTAGTGTATATATATATATGTATATTATATATATATATATTAAAGAATTTTATATACTAAATTTATGTTTATGAATAAATTATAATATAATTTTTATAATATTAAGTTAAAATAATTAATAAAAATTGGGGTGTTGCGGAGTGGAGCACCGTGAAGCGATTATGGATGTAACCGACATTCATGAAGATAGATGTTTTCAATATCCATGCAAGAGTGGAGCGGAGATGGATAACCGATACTGACTTACGAGTCTGATTAACATAGCTTACGAATCACTAGATAAAGATATGTTGTGATAGTTGCAGGTATATTAATTTTTTTCATTGCTTTTGTATTGATGAGAATTGAGAAGCGATGCAATATTCTTCTTCAAAAAGAAGAAAACTTTCTAGTCTTTCCCATGCCGAGTGTTAAGCTTCTCAATCGGCCCGCTAAGCCACGGCCTGCTTTTTCCTCATTTTTTTTTTAATCTTTCTCTTTCAAAAGAAGCTGTTGCAAGAAAGGGCCCAAGAGCAAAGCCGTTTGCCCAAAGGACGTCTTAAATTAAAAGGGAACAATGAGAGAGGTTATTTGAGCTTTAAGGGGAGAAATTTAGGGTTGTAAAAAAAGCGTTCGACGAACAGTTTGTAAATAATTCGGTTTTTATTTATTTATTAAGCGAAATAAAAGATTATAAAACATAATTTTAATATTCGTTTATTAAACGAACCGAGTTCAAACATATGTGTGTTCAGTTTGTTTATGTTCACGAACAATCTCGTTTATAGTTCATTTAAAACTCGTTTATTAGTTTGTTTAAAACTCGTTTATATTCATTTATTGTTCGATAATAATATTATTATTTGTATTTTATTTACTTATAATATAATTATTTTATTTAATAACTTCAATTTAATAATAAAATAAAATAAAATAAAATATTTTTATATTTTATATTTAATAATATTTAAATTGACTTATTTTTTATTTGTTTGTTTGTTAAAATTGTTTAGATTTGTTTGTTTATTGTTCATGAACATATTTTTAATTGTTCGCGAACATGTTCGATTATATGTTCATGAACATGTTTTTTTAATGTTTACGAACAAGTTCATTTAATTTAAATGAACTTGTTCGTGAACATTAAATGAATGAACACGAACACCCTCAATTTTAAACGAACAGAGCTTGAACACAATTTTAAAATCCTTAACGAACACGAACCGAACACAGACAAGCTCAAAAATAAATAAATGAATACGAACAAAGGCTTGTTTGTTCAAGCTCGGTTCATTTACAACCATAAAGAGAATTGAACTTTAATAAAAGTGTTCATGTATAAGAAGAACAAGAAGAGATTATTGTTTGATTAACCATTATATCCGGTCAATTATCTTTAAAAAAAAAAACCTAAGATTATAGTAAAGGGGAATTTTTTTTCCCTCCCATACCAATTTCTCTTTTATTAATGCAATATATAAGAAAATATTTTCTTTTATTTCTGATAAGGACTTTTCTTTAACTAATAAGTAGTAGTATAATTCTAAGCTCTATTTTTTTTTTTATCTTTCTCTTTCAAAAGAAGCTGTTGCTAGAAAGGGCCCAAGAGCAAAGCCGTATGCCCAAAGGACGTCTTAAATTAAAAGGGAACAATGAGAGAGGTTATTTGGGAGAAATTTAGGGCTGTAAACAGAGCGTTCGACGAACAGTTCGTAAACAGTTCGATTTTTATTCATTTATTAAGCTAAATAAAAGATTATAAAACATAATTTTAATGTTCGTTTATCAAACGAACTGAGTTCAAACAGATGTGTGTTCGGTTCGTTTATGTTCACGAACAATCTCGTTTATAGTTCATTTAAAACTCATTTATTAGTTTGTTTAAAACTCGTTTATATTCATTTATTGTTCGATAATAATATTATTATTATTATTTGTATTTTATTTTATTTACTTATAATATTATTATTTAACTTCAATTTAATAATAAAATAAAATAAAATATATATATATTTAATAATATTTAAAATTGACTTATTTTTTATTTGTTTGTTAAAATTGTTTAGATTTGTTTGTTTATTGTTCATGAACATATTTTTAATTGTTTGCGAACATGTTCGATTATATGTTCATGAACATGTTTTTTTAATGTTCACGAACAAGTTCATTTAATTTAAATGAACGAACACAAACACCCTCAATTTTGAACGAACAGAGCTTGAATACAATTTTAAAATCCTTAACGAACACGAACCGAACACAAACAAACTCAAAAATAAATAAACGAACACGAACAGAGACCTGTTTGTTCAAGCTCGGTTCATTTACAGCAATAGGGAGAATTGAACTTTAATAAAAGTGTTCATGTATAAGAAGAACAAGAAGAGATTATTGTTTGATTAACCATTATATCTGGTCAATTATCTTTAAAAAAAAAAAAATTAAAGATTATAGTAAAGGGGAATTCTTTTTCCTCCCATGCCAATTTCTCTTTTATTAATGCAATATATAAGAAAATATTTTCTTTTATTTCTGATAAGGATTTTTCTTTAACTAATAAGTAGTAGTATAATTCTAAGCTCTATTTTTTTTGGCCAAGGTTCCAAACGGGACTTATTATTTATTGAACTATATATTTATTTTTTTCTATAAAGAAAACTATATATTTATTTTTGATAAAATATTATTGTTATACTTATTATTTTTTTATGTGTTGTGACGTATAATAATTGAAATTCAAACCTAAAAAAATATCAAATTGAAAAAAACCATATAAATATATATTTACCAAAACGGAAAAAAATATTAATGAATTACATGTATTAGAAAAATGATATTAAATATGTATAGCATACAGTATAATATATATATATATATATATATATATATATATATATATATATATATATATATATATATATATATAGAATGAGAGATAGTTTAGCACATAGATTTGGAGCTTTCTAAAGCTTTATTGTTAAAAGTAAGCTAGATTTGATAAAGTTGTTTTAGGTTAGCCTTGCCTAATTCCCTCCTTGAGTCAGAATCTATTTTTTAATTTGTAAGGCAAAGGTTGGCAGTTAAACTGATCAAGTCAACTCATTTAAGCCTTAATTTAAGATAAAGTTGGGAGTGATGTACTATAAATTTCTTGTGTTTGTGGATAATAAGAGATTTAGGACAGACAGGTCCTAGATTAAATCACAACTGATCTTAATTGTTGGTTACTAATTTGCTAAAATTTATATTGATTGTCTGTAAGAAGAAGAAGTTGAAAATTTAAGAAGATATGAATATGATGTCTTAGGATTATATATCATCTGTAAAATTTTATCACTTCTACCTATATATATGCAAATCTATTGGCTTTGGCTCCTCTCCCCATTCTTCCTGCATGCTTCTAGCTAGCTGACCTCATTTAAGGCAAAGGGTTGGCCTTAGAGCACTCGTTATCAAATACTGTATTTAATACAGTATTTTTTTTATAAATAGTATATTAATTAACATTAAAGAGTATCCTTAAAGCATTCGTTAACAAACCCTATATAATTTCTTGGGTTCTCAAGCTAGTTATCTTTAGCCTTTAATAGGCTGCTTTTTCCAGTATGAATTAATGTGGATTAACTGCAATTCTAGTAATTCATTAATGATTTAATGTATAAAATCTTGTTTCTTTCCTATATATTAGATTTGATAATTTTAGATATGATATAAAAATACGATACAAAAATAATACTAGACGTTTAAACACGATTCATACGATATTTTAATATAAGTATCATATTTTTATTTAAGATTTTAACATATTTAATAATTTGTATTGTAGTTATATTTACATGATTGACCAAAAAAAAAAAATATATATATATATATATATATAAAACACGACATACATATACAAATCCTCTTTTTAGACCAAATATGGGAAAAATCAGTAGAATTCTATGACAAAAAGGTAGAGGGAGGAAAATTCTGATTTCGGAAATGATTGAAGAAGGTAATTAGTATAGAAAATAAAGCTAGCAGCTGCTAGGTGAAATAATTCAATTTACAATTAATTGCTAATTAAATTCTTCACATGAAACACAGCCGCAATTAGACAAAATCAATAAAGTGATATTGAACAATTTCATGAATAACAGCTGTCAAGCTCATTTCGTATAAAGAACAATATTACTCCTCTGATTTGTACGATCTGATCTTGAATGATTTTTTTTTGTAATATTTATATTTAAGTTTAATTTCCTATAAAAAAAATAGCTAAAGTGTAAAAAAAACTACTTTTTTTCTTTTCTGTTAATTATGTGATTCTGAAATTCTTTCGAGTTTTCAATGAAAATTCCTTACTGTATGACACCATGAGTGATTGATATATAATCTATATTCCTGTGTTTTCTTTTCAGGCCATGTTATTCTTATTCACTTTCAAGATTCCCATATACAAAGTATTTGACATTTATTCTTTCATTTTATGAATAATATGATCATATCTTTGAAACCCAAGGGAAAAAAAATTGTTGTTTTCTCCTCTTTTGTTTAATTTACTCCATTGCACCATAATAATATCCATCTGACTCACCATCTTTGCTAATGCTTTTGTGAGCATAATTAAAAATTTTTGCTAATAATTTCTCTTAATATACATATATATATATATATATATAATATTGTTGTGTGTTTCATATGTAAGAGCATATATGATTTATTTGCTCGCTTTGCGGATAAAAAACTTTTGGGCCAACATTATCAAGGCGAATTTAAGGGGCTAGCAAGGGTCTTGGCCCTCCTTTGACTCCTCAAAATCTTTTAATTTCAAGTATTTTTTTCATCCAAAAAAATAATATATATCTATTTTGATCTCTAAAAAATTTATAATTTAATCTCTTTTTTATCTGGTCTTCCAACACAAAATTTAAGATTTCACTCTGTATATTATTTTATATACTAAAATTTAATACACCCCTTATCACTAATGTATCCCTAATATACTAAACTTTTTTAAGCTTTTAGTAATTTTAAACTTAAACTTGAGCACGGTCGTGAGTCTTGAGGCATAACTCCGGACAGACTACTTCGAATACCAATCCCTCTCCTAACAAAACTAATTTTAAAAAAAAATTTATATATATATATATATATATATATAGTGATTCTCCTATATAGAAAAAAGGAGAATAGCACAACTAAATTAAATTATTGGGTTTATATGAAAAACATGCCCTCAATAAGAAATTATTGTTGAATGGTATAATGAATAAAAATTATTTGAAAAAAAAAATGAATAATTATAAATTATTATAAAGGATATTGTAAAGACAAAATTACCCTTAATGAAAAAACTAACTTTTCCTTTCTCTTTTATTAAGAAAATATTATTTTTTAAAAATTTTAATTGAAAATAAATTTAAAAAATAAAATATTTAAATATATATTTTTTAAAATTTAAAAAAATTTAAAAAAATAAAGAAAAATTAATTTTAGGCATATTATTTTTATTTTTTAAAATTTTTTAATTAAAAAAATAAATAATAAATTTAAAATTTTATTTTTTAAAATTAAAAAAAATTATTTTCAGAATATTTATTTTTTAATTAAAAAGTAAATTAAAAAATAAAAGAAAAAGAGAGAAGAATGTTTTTTTATCAAGAATAATTTTGTCTTTACAATATCCTTTATAATAATTTTTAATTATTCATTTCTCTTTTTTAAATAATTTTTATTTATTATACCATTTAACAAATACTTCTTTATGGAGAGCATGTTTTTCATATTTACTCCTAAATTATTCATATTGAAACCCTTTCCAATAATGGAGGCACGTGGGAGGTTGCTGATTGATCCCTTCTTTTTAAAGATCTCCACCATCTTTGAATTGATGAGAGAGATATCATGGGAATTGAATAAAAAAAAAAAAAAGAAATAGAGGAAAAATATCTGCTCAATCAAAGACATCATAAAAATCAACATTAATTAATCCAGGATATATATGAGTATGCAACTATGCATATGTTATAGTCTCAAATAAAAAGTATTTTTGGAGTATTTTTTAAAAGAGTGTTGATAATGTTTTATATATTCTTAATGAATCAAATGATATTATTTTATTAAATTTTTTTAAAAATAAATACAAATAATTTTATTTTTAATAAGATAACATTATTTGATTCACGTTATAGATTTATACACTATCAGTGTATCAAATATTAATATTTTTTAAAGTTAATATATTATTCATATTAATAATATTGTATTAAATATAATAATTGATACTTTTATTTATCAATTTAAATATATTAAATGAAGATATTAATATATATAATAATTTTAAAAAACGTCATTAACAAAACTTATAAAAAAAAATAAAGTGACTAGCTACTATAAAAGAAAGAAGGTTAAGAGGAGCATAAGTCATAACTCCATTATTAGGCAACACACATCAATAATCGAGACTCTTCTTTTGCTATTTTTAACTTCAAAGACAAAAAAATAAAAAAAGAATTCTTTGAAGTTTTAAATTTAGAATTAATCTTTTTGAATATGATATGATTACACGATATAAATACGACATAAAAAATAATTAAAATAAAATACGATATGATACAAAAAAAATAATATAAACACAATAAAAATACATAAACGTATCGAAATTTGTATAATATAATGAAAGTGTGGCTATGGCCCTTTTTACTGGAAATGCAGAAATAACATTCTACTAAACGAGGGATTCAACTAATCAACAAAAAGTTAATATTCCATTGAAACATGGATTTAATTTAGAATGAAATTCCATCTCATTTCATCCCCTAAACTTTTTACTAATTTCAAACATTGAGATAGATTCTAGTTTGCCTTTTGGCTTGTATTTTGATTTCATTAATTAGCCTAATCCGCTGTTGTCATTAATTATCTAATTATTATATTTAAATTTTAATGAAAGCACTTATAATATTTATTTATTTATATATTCAAAAAGTTATCAGTAATCTCACAGTAATCTGTTCTCTTCCATAGTTTACTCTTACTATTTACTCTTGATAGATACGCTTATTTATAACCCTCTCTTTCCAACTCTTCCGGGGTTTCAGACTTCCACACTCTTCACAGTCCTCTCTTTCAGGGAATCGAAAGTGATAGAATTGGAGCGAAAGATCAACAATTTACAGATGAAGATTCAGTGCGACATTTGTAACAAAGAGGAGGCCTCCGTGTTCTGCACCGCCGACGAGGCCGCCCTGTGCGACGCATGTGACCACCGCATCCACCGCGCCGACAAGCTTGCTTCTAAACACCATCGTTTTTCCCTTCTCAATCCTTCCTCTTCTAAACAAGTCCCTCTTTGCGATATCTGTCAGGTTTCCCCCCCCCCCTTTTCTTGCTCTTTGGTGTTTTGATTGTTTGATTTTGAGGTTTGTTTGTTTGTTTTTTTTTTTTTTTTTTTGTGTGTAGGAGAAACGGGGTTTCTTGTTTTGTCAACAAGACAGAGCAATTCTATGCAGAGATTGTGATGTTCCAATTCATGCGGCAAACGAACATACCCAGAAACATAACAGGTTTCTTCTTACAGGGGTTAAACTCTCATCCTCCATCGCTTCTTTATCCAACGGTGGAGATTCTGTTCCTGAATTCAAGCTGTCTCAACCATTGGTCAAGAACCATGTCTCTACTTCTCCAGCAAATTTCAATCCATCTTCACTTGCCAAATCTTCATCCATTAGTACTACAACAACAACAACAGCAGCAGTAATTAAAAAGAGCAATGGAGATAACTTGTTAGCAACTGAAGGGGGTGGTTCAATGAGTAGCATATCTGAGTACTTGATAGAAATGCTTCCAGGTTGGCACGTTGAAGATTTCCTTGATTCCTCTTCACCTCCCTTTGGTTTCTGTCAGGTTTGAATTGATCCATCATTGATCCATTCTTTTCCCATTTCACAATTTGATTTTCTTTGGGATCTGAATAGTTTTTTTTTTTGGGATCTAATTTTGTCAGACTGATGATGGTATGTTGCCGTTTTTTCATGCTGATCTTGAGAGCAATATCAGTACTTTCTCTCCAGAAAATTTAGGGCTTTGGGTTCCGCAGTCACCATCTTCCATGTATTCTCCCCAATGTTCTTCACAATTGGGAGGGCAAATTGGGTTGAAGGAGACAAAGGAAATTATAGGCATGAAAGCTGACAGGAGATGGACAGATGATGCCTTTACAGTTCCACAAATCAGCCCTCCATCCACTGGCTCCAAGAGATCTAGGCCTCTCTGGTAGGAGCAGAATCAGATCTTCAAAGTACAAAAGCTTCATCTTCTGTTATAGACAAAGGGCTCAAGTTCCCTTCTTTGCCTTTTCTTTGTATTTTCCCATTTCTTGCTAAAGATGATTTCAGTTTGATGTTTCTTTTTCTCTTGTTTTTCCCCTTTTTGTTTACTTGCAGAATGCAACTACTTTGTTAATATGAATGAAAATTTATCAAAGTTACTTTTCTCTCCTTTTACTAATTTTCATATCTTCAGTTAAAGCTTACAATCAATTAGAACATAGAGAAAATCTAGAACATATTAAACTGGAATCTAGCAAATGACATATCGTTATCTGAAAACACCTCAAGAGAACAATTGAAGTTAAACTGTGTCAACAGACAGTCAAGAAAACAACTAATCTTCCTTTTGGTCGGGGAGATGTATCATGTTATTGAGATTGGAAACTGACAGACATTGTAAGAAGGTACAAGAAGAAGAAAGAGAAGAAGATAGATGATAGTTACGACCATAGTTTTAAATCGCGGTTGCAGATTTTATCATAGATGCAATTGTGACTGCAGCCTCGAACATTACGTAACACGTCTCGAACGGAAATTTGATAGTATTTCAATAAATTTGATAATGTTACAAATGTTACGATATGAGTAAAATACAATGGAGCGATTTCAATTTTCATTACGTCGTGACTGTTAGTGAAAATTTCTTGCAGTTGTAATATTGCTTATAATATATAGATAAAATTTAATATAATGAGAGTAAATAAATTGCAGTAAAAGTTGCATAGAAATTCTAATAACTCATGTTCGAGTATATATGTTATCTGAATTTAGGTGATTGTCAAATATAAAAATATATTCGATATGATTATATTCATGTTCGAAAATAAACCTGAGTACCATAGAAAGTTCAATCAGATGGTTATGGTTGTTTGTTTTTTATTCTTAACAAAAGTAACTAGATTTTATGGATACAAAAAACATTATCTGCCATTCTTTTTCTACATTTTTTTTTCCCCTCGATCCTCCCCTATCAAACGTGGCAATTCAGTCCCATTTTCAAGTTTCTACTTTCGGTATTGATGCTTACTTTTCTTATAAACATAACTTGATTAGTTGCAACTCAAAAAATAACTATCATTTCCAAAATTAGTAGTAAGAGTTTTGATCCAAATAAAGCATACACAGACAAACGTGAATGTCATGTTTTTTTTTTCTTTTGTCAAGTGAAATATTATCTGTTTTGATTTTTGTAGTACATCGTGTATAACATGGTGGTCGGTGCCATATAGGTATCGGTGGTACCGGTCAGTACATCTCAGTTTTTAACTAAATCGGTACAGACAGTTTTTAGTTTCGTTTCGATTTTGATTTCGGCCTGTACCGGTCAAAATACCGATCCGTACCGGTTGGTACAAGAGATATTGATTTTTTTTAATATATATATATTTTTTAAATCACTTATTTGCTTTTTTTAAACCAGTTTCAATATTTTTTTTTGTCATGATCATTTTTATTTTTTTCATAATTACATTTAAAAATATAATGTGTTCATTAAATTAGATTATTGAACATAATTAATAATAATTTATTATATTTTTTAACATTTTAATATTTATTTTACCTATTTGATGTTTAAAAAAATTTAGATATAAATATTTATATTTTATATTTGCATAAAAAATATATATATATATATATGCATGTAATGGATGCATATTTGCATCTGTATATAATATATATTTCATTAAGAAACTTGAAAATAGGTTATACATATAAATATATGAGAAAATATTTGAAAATATCGATAAACTCAAAACGGTACACTGACACACATCGATATCGATACGCATTAATATCATAATAAAAATGATACGTCCATCGATACATTACCTTGGTATATAGTCTTTTAATTTTATCATTATTAACATGCTTGCAAATGACAACTTCTCGGTCAATCCGAGTACTGGTCGGGGGCCGAAAGGTTCATCTTTGTGTCGACCACGTAAACCTAAATCTACCTAAGCTAACTCGAAGCATTGTCCTGTCTTACGCGAAATCTATGTGCTGCCCATGCCCCCTTTTTTTCACTTCTTGGTGGGTTCAAATGAGCAATAATGACCTTTGTTCTTATACTTACTTGCATGAAATATCACATTAGCATCTTAATTTGCTTGATTATGGCAGTTTTGGCTTTTTGCCATCATTTTTCTTAGCATTTTTGGGGGGGGGGGGGATTCTGCCTACGAGACAAGCTGACATTGTTAGGATTTAGAGGTCTATTCTTTTGGCTGTGTTCTTGGATCTTGGACTATCTGCCCCAAATAGTTTCTACTTTACTTTGGATCTGATAATTCATGTATTCATATTATATTCGTGTATTTTATTATGTCATAATCGTATTTATAGTATTTTATATTTATATAAATTTTGATACGTAATAATTCATATTATATAAATTTTGAGACATTTATGTATTTGTATCATGTTCGTATTATTTTTTCGTGTCATGTTATTAGTTATTTTTTTATGTCATATTTATATCGTATAATCATGTCGTGTCCTATATTATCAGGTCTCAAACCAGTTCTATGGAGGCCCAACTGAAATGGAAATATAAGGAAATTTAGGCTGGCCCAATTCCTTGTAAATATCTCCCTTTTGTTAGAGTACTGATGAAGAAGAATAATTATGGCATCAGTTTTCATTGAATTTATTGACCATATATATATAATTATGGCATCAGTTTTAATTATTTAAAACTCTTCAATTGGTTTTCTTCTTAACATTCTGCAGATTAAGAGAGATTAGAAACCAGTCAAGATGAAGGAAAAAAATGAGAAAGGTTGAGAGATTAATGTGATGAGGGTTAAGCAATATTTATAATGGGCATGTGCAGTGAGCTTTGCACGTATTGAATCGGGTTTGGATATAAATTTTTGTAATTTGGGTCGATTCGATTCGAATAACTGTTTATTAATAAATAAAAAAATTTAATATTTTTTTAAACAATAAAACAAATCTCCGGACCGAATTTAGTTAAGAAACTTCAAAAAAAATCGGATCACAACCTGACTTGACCCATGAACACCTCTAAGTAAGATTCATAAATATTGTTAAATGAAATGGAGTTGATAATGCATAGGTCCTCTTGGAGAGCCCGAAAATGGGTAATCAACCCAGAAATGATTCATGTCTTTCATTTGACAAATGGTACGTACTATGTTTTGCCATAAAAATGGAAGAATAGTGAATATGCCACGCGGTATGTTCAATTAATGAACAGAGCAATTAAAGAAGGACAGAAGGTAGATTTAACTTCACCTTTACCTAATATATAAATGTATGAAACAAAATGGATCTTCTCAAACGTATATTTTGAATTCAAATAAAAACTAGATTGAACTATTGAATTGTTTTTTCTTTTCCCGTACACTGACTGGGAGTGGGAAAATAATCAAAAAGTTAGATCTGAAAATTTATGAAATGGGCCAGAAGATTAAGTTTCTATTTTGTTTTCGGCCCTACTACAACCAAATTGATTGGGCTACACTAAGGCTCTGGGCCTAGAGGCTTTGAAAGCAAAAAAAAATTGTTGACAAATTCCGTTGCCGGGACTTGAACCCGGGTCTCTCGGGTGAGAGCCGAGTATCCTAACCAACTAGACTACAACGGATTGTGTCAAATGAACTCATTATTTGCTATCTATCAACCCTTTTATTTCTGATTAATTTTAGATACGGCATCATATTATTACACGATACAGAAAAAATAATTAAAATATGACATAATACGAAAAAATAATATAAATATATAAACGTGTCAAAATCTATATAACATGAATTATTATTGTATCAAAATTTATATAAATATATAATTTTTTAAACACGATTATAACATATGAAAATACACGTACAATATGAATATATGTATTCCTAGATTAAAAAAAAAAAAAGCGACAGTTAATACTTAGCAGAGTAAAGGTCAAAATAGTAATTCTACATCTGATTTTAGTTAGAGGTAGCGGTTATATTTGAAAGGTCGGTACCATTCCAAGTCAGAAATGCTCCAGAAATTTCTGATCACAGCCCAGCATTCATAAAGCTTGATATGGTGAGTGCCTCTCCACCTAAACCTTTCAAGTTTTTTAACTATTGGACCAGACATCCAGAGTTTATGCACATTGTTGAGAACTCTTGGAGGGTACGTACTGGTGGTAATCCCATGGTCAGGTTGCATACCAAAATGAAGAGATTAAAGTTAGTATTGAATAACTTTAATCATGCTTATTATGGTAGCATATCTGAGAAGGTTACAACTAAGAGGAAGGAGTTAGAGGATGTCCAAGTAGATCTACTCAGCCATCCTTCTGATGAATTGGTAGAAAAGGAAAGGATGTTAGCTCAAGAGTATAATGAACTGAGGAAAGCTGAAGAGAGTCACTTCAGGCAGAAGTCAAGGGTTCAATGGCTTCAAGAAGGAGATCAGAATACTGTATTCTTTCACAAGATGGTTGCAGCTAGGCAGAATAGGGGCACAATGAGAGTCCTGTATGATGATAGTGGAAATAGGCTTGAAACTTTTTCACAGATATCTCAGGCAGCAGTCTCTCATTTCCAGAAAATTATTGGCACTAAGGACTATAATGTTGAGGGATGTACAAGGGAGTTTCTACGAGAACTTTTGCAGTTCTCCTTCTCGGATGCAGAGAAGTTTGAACTCTCAAAGCCAATATCCAGGGAGGAAGTCAAGGAGTCCATTTTTGCCATCAAGGGGGACAAGGCTCCAGGGCCAGATGGTTTCACATCTCACTTCTTTAAGGAAGCTTGGACAGTAGTAGGGGAAGAGTACATTGATGCCATTCTTCATTTCTTCTAGACAGGAGATTTGCTGGCGGGCTTTAATTCCACAATTGTAGCTCTAGTGCCAAAAAACCAAAATCCTACTTGTATTAAAGACTACAGGCCTATTTCCTGTTGTTCAGTAGTCTACAAAAGTATTACATCTGTGATGGCAAGAAGACTCAAAAAATTCCTGCCAACAATCATCAGCAAAAGTCAAAGTGCCTTTGTGGAAGGAAGGAACATCTCAGATAATGTCCTAATGGCACAGGAGTTAGTAAGAGGCTATGCCAGGAAAACTCTGTCACCTAGAAGTGCTATAAAGGTTGACCTTCAAAAGGCTTTTGATACACTTGACTGGGACTTCATGTTGCTGGTTCTTGCAGCTTTGAATTTTCCAACAGAATTTATAACATGGATCAAGAGTTGCATCACTGGTCCTAGGTTCTCTCTATCAATTAATGGAGGCTTGGTGGGCTACTTTAAGGGAGAAAGGGGTATAAGGCAAGGAGATCCTATCTCCCCCTATCTGTTTGTGCTTGCTATGAATGCACTTTCTAAGCTTTTGGATGCTGCTGCACAGCATAAAGTCTTTGATTTTCATCCTAAGTGCAAAAGGATTGGGCTCACTCACCTATGTTTTGCTGATGACTTGATGATTTTCACTAAAGGGCACCTGAAATCCATCCAAGGAGTGCAGGATATCCTGGAAAGTTTTTATAAACTTTTTGGTTTGCAGCTCAACTGTGCCAAAAGTGAACTTTATTCTTCTGGAATCAGTAGAGCTCAGCTTCAGGAAATCCAGGGGGTGACAGGCTTCAAGCTAGGAGAGCTGCCAGTGAGGTATTTGGGGGTTCCTTTAGTAACAAAGAAGCTGACAGAAAAAGATTGTGTCCCACTTATCTCAAATATTACTGCTAGGATCACTTACTGGACATCAAAGTTTCTGTCCTATGCTGGAAGATTTCAGCTTATTCAATCAGTTTTGTTCAATATACAAAACTATTGGTGTAGAATTTTTATTCTACCTAAGCCAGTGCTCTCCAGAATTAATCAACTCTGTTCTCGATTCTATTGGTTAGGGAAAGATGCAGAAGCCAGAGGAGCAAGGGTGAGCTGGCAGAAAATTTGTTGTCCAAGATCAGAGGGGGGACTTGGCCTGAAGGATCTAGGTTCTTGGAACAGGGCAAGCATAATGCAGATAATATGGACATTGCTTTTTAAGGTAGGTTCATGGTGGATTGCTTGGATCCACAACTATGTTCTAAAAGGCACCTCATTCTGGCAGTTCCCAATCACCCAGGGAAGTAGCTGGATTTGGAGGAAACTCCTACAATTGAGACCATTAGCAGCTCAATTTACCTATCAGAATAATGGAAGATTAGTTTGGAAATTTCCTGGGGACAGGTTTTCAGTGGCTAAAGTGTGGCAGCAAATCAGGCCAAGGCAGCCAAAGGTGGATTGGGATAGATTGGTATGGTATGCCTACCATATTCCAAGGCATTCCCAAATATCATGGATGGCAATTCAGAACAAGCTCCCTACAAAAGATCGATTGATGGAATAGGGAATGGAACTTAATGGAACTTGTGATATGTGCAATCAACAAATGGAGACTCGAGACCATTTATTCTTTGAGTGTGAGTATTCTAAGGCAGTATGGAGGGAGATTCTGCAACTATGTAAGCTTCATAGAGTCATCAGAAGCTGGAACTTTGAAGTTCAATGGGCAAAGAGGAATTTAAAGGGTAAATCTCTTATTGCTACAGTGCTTCGAATTGCTTGGAATGCTCTCATATATCATGTATGGAGGGAGAGGAATAACCGCAGGTTTGGTAAACAATCTCAGCAATGTATGCAAATGCTTGAGAAAATCAAGGAGGAGGTTAGCTATAGACTAGGGGGGATGAAAACCATAAAGGATGATACTGTTAATAGAGATTTGCATGTTGCATGGGGGTTAAAAAGCTCACTGATAGCATAATTGGTTCTTAGCTATGTAAAGAAGACATTGTAAAATAGTATATTTGTTTGCCAGCTATGTTGGTTGTATTGATGTAGCAGTGCATGCTGCTTTTGGATAAATAAAAATTTTGCTTATCCAAAAAAAAAAAAAGTCAGAAAAAGAGACGAAGGAAGGCCAAAGCGAAGAACAATGGCAATTTGCATTTGCTGTTCACTGCCATTTCTTATCTTCGACTCTCTTTCTCTTCCCAATACGCACTACTGATTCGGGGAGATAGAGAAGAAAATTAGATAATCTTTTAGTTGAGTTTTTTTTTTTTTTCTCTCTGATTTTCACGGATTTTGATTCATCTTTTTTAGCTGTTTTTCCAACGTTTTTGGACCCGTTTATTGACCAAAAATTGTTTCTTTTAAGAAAAAGGGAAAATTTTCAGAGTTTAATCTATCTCATTCAATTTTCGCTTTTCATCTTTCGATTTCGACAGTCGATTGATTTGTATTTGAAACTTGAAAGTCGAAGCATTTCATTGAGATTTCTCTTCGTTTTTGCCGCTTGAATTGGAGCTCGGAGGTGAGAGATTTCTTTAAATTGTATTAAAAAAAAAGTGATGTTTCAAAAAAAAGATTCTCTCATTTATCATTAACATAGATGTTAATTCTTTGGTTTGATTTGGAATATTAAGGGGAGAGACAAAATTTTGAAAAATTTCCCGGGATTTCATGTTTTTTCAGGAAAGTATCGTGAAGCGTTGGGAAAACAGAGACAAAGGCTTCGAAGCGGGAGAAACGACATTATCTCCTTCAATATGATGCGCTTCAAGGATTTTTTGGCCAGGTTCAGACAATAGACAGTCCTTTACCTTGAAAAAAAAATGAAAATTTGGTGATTTGTTTGTGAAGAGAAAATTGAGAAAAATAAAAAAGGTTAAAATAAGAGAGATATGGTGACAGTGAGTGAGGAGTTGGAAAATCAGGAACAGGGAGAGAAATTTTTTGTTTCGGTTAGATTAAGGCCATTGAATGAGAAAGAGAGAGCAAGAAACTGTATATCTGATTGGCAATGCATTAACAATGACACAATTGTTTTCAAGAATAGCTTGCCCGAACGCTCCATGTTCCCTACCGCCTACACAATTGGTAAGCATTTCCTTGTCTATTAATTGTGTATAACACAGTAATAATCATTTGCTTTCTTTTTCGTTGCCAAAAACCATTTCCTTATCCCATTTACTCATACAATTTTTGGCCAACTTTTTTTTTGGATAAATTGTAAGTTTTATTATCCAAGAAGAGCATAGCTGCTACAAACTGTTTACAACATAGCAGCATAGCTGCTACAAAAGAATCATTTACAACATAGCAGGAAACAAACCATAACAACCAATTCTATTTAACAAACATATCAGAATTCAAGTTCTAGCCATTGCATAGCTCGACATTGATTGAATCAGCTGCAATACAACGTAACCCCTTTAATCTTATAGAGACCGAATCCTTGATTCTTTCCAGCACCTTTGATGAGGGTTCTTCAATCTTCTTGAAGATTCTGTTGTTTCTTTCTCTCCACACTTCATATACAAATGCATTCCATGCCATTCTTAGAATTATAGTGATCAATGCTTTCCCCTTCAGCTGCCTAGTAGCCCATTTCACTTCCTCTTCCCATCCTTTCACTCTCCTCCTGACCTTGGAGCTCAGAAGCACTTGCTGCCAAATAGATGCAGAGTAAGGGCATCCCAGATAGAGATGATCACGAGTTTCTTTCTCCTCTTTGCATAGAACACACATTTCATCCACTGCAAGCCCCCATGATGCAATTCTCTCTTTTGTTGGCAGCCTGTTCAGTGCTGCCATCCAGGATATAATCGCATGTCTGGGAATGAGGTGTGGAGACCATACCAACCTATGCCATGCCACATTTTCTGCTCTTGGTCTGAGTGCATTCCATACAGCTCTTACATCATATTTGTTTCCTGGAAATGGCCATCTGTTTCCTCCCTGCTGTGCTGAAAATTGCTGAATCTTATGTGTTTGGCCAACTTTACCGTGAATAGATAGAGTATTTGACTGTAATTGTGCTACAACTCAAGTGTACGAGGAAGGAGCCAAACACATTGCACTTTCAGTGCTCGATGGTATTAATTGTAAGACATCTTTGTTCTCCTTTTTTCTGTTTCCTTGTATCTATTACTATATCATTAAGAGAACGTGACTAAAAAAGGAGACTGGACTGACCGGTCGGACTAGTTGAACCGGAAATTGGTGGTCAGTCCGGTCCGGTTGATATATTAAAATCGAATTTTTATCGAACCGGTAAAGAACCGGTTCAATCGGTTAAAAAGGGGTAAAAAACCGGATTAAATCGGTAAAAAACCAATTTTATATGTATTTTTTTTCAAGATTTTATTTGTAATTAATAAGATTTGAACCTTTAACCTCTTAGTATTAGATTAAAGACCATACCATTAAGCCAAAGTCATTTTTTTATTATTAATTATTAACTATATTTAATATTTATTTAGTGTTTAAATATTTTAAAAAAGAGTTCTATCGAACCGGCCAGTCCAACCGGTTGAACCGGTTGGACCGGGAATCGGAAGTTTAACCGGTTCAACTTTCGATCCGGTTTTTTTAACATTTATGGTTTTTTTTTTCCTTCTTTTCAGCAAGCATATTTGCATATGGCAAACAAGCAGTGGAAAGACATATACAATGAGGGGAATCACTGAATATGCAGTAGAGGATATATATGACTACATGAAGAGGGTAATGATAGATTTAAGATTACCTTTTCTTTCTTTAATTTTTGTATTTGAAGTCTATCTATTCTGTTTCTTGGGAATGTAGAAAGGAAATGACATTTTTTTGTTTTCTTTAATACTTTAGCATGAAGAAAGGGAATTTTTGATGAAATTCTCTGCCATGGAGATATATAATGAAGCTGTCAAGGACCTCCTTAGTTCTGATAGTACCGCACTCAGACTCCTAGATGATCCAGAGGTAAACCTTGTTTATGCTTTTTGGTCGTATGTTTGCATGAGTATGAACTTAGATCTGGCAATTTGTGTATTCGTGTCGTGTTCATGTATTTTGTCGTGTCCTAATAATTTATATTTACATAAATTTTGATACATTAATAATTCGTATTATATACATTTTGAAACATTCGTGTCGTGTTTATGTCGTGTTTTTAGTTATTTTTTCCGTGTCGTGTTTGTGTGTGTCCAATATTGCTAGGTGTATATGAACATTTTATAACACTGTATCACTTCAATAGAGGGGAACTGTTGTGGAGAAACTTACTGAGGAGACTCTAAGAGACAGGAAACATCTTCAGGAGCTTCTTTCAATATGTGAAGGTAAGTGTTTCTCAAATTGTATCCATTTCTTTTTCTTTCTTTTTTTTTTTCTTTTCAATAGGTGACATTATAAATGCATTTTGGTATCACATTTGCGTAGCTCAAAGGCAGATAGGAGAGACCTCTTTGAATGAAACTAGCTCCAGATCACATCAGATTTTGCGGCTCGTAGGCATGCCCACTTGAGTAAACTTTCTTTATCAGAGTTGTGCCTGGTCTTACTTACTGCTGTGTTTAATGATGCAATCTTGCAGACAGTTGAAAGTTCCGCTCGTGAATATGCTGGCGCTGAAAATTCAAGCATTCTTGCAGCTTCAATGGTATAATACAGTTAACTTCTTAAAGACAAAGCAGTTTTCTTGTTTCAGATGGGAATTAATGAAGTAATAGAGACAACAATATCAAACTTGAAATAGTAACTTAAACGTTAAGAAGGAATTTTTTTTTTGGATAAGCAATTATTCTTTTTATCCAAGAAGCAGTATATACTGCTACATCAAGACTGAGCTAGCAAGAAAGAAATTTTGACTTGGTTTTCTTGTACAGAATTTTGTTGATTTAGCAGGAAGTGAGCGTGCCTCCCAGGCCTCATCTGCTGGTGCAAGATTGAAAGAAGGCTGCCACATAAACCGGAGTTTACTAACTCTTGGAACTGTAATTCGCAAATTAAGGTTAAACATTTTTCTTTTTCATTTTTTTTTGTAAAACAAATATTGTAGGGCATACGTGGGTCAAAATACTTGAAAAGTCCTTGTACTATACTAAATTAATCCTTCTACTATAAAACTGAGTAATTTAGTCCCTGTATTTTTAAAATTGAAGCAAAAAGATAAAATCACTCACTAGTTTAACGAAAACTATTAAAAAAGTCGACGTGACATTTAACTTTGTGTTTATTTGATGATGTGGTACCAATAAAATATATTATTTTAAGCTGACGTGGAAAAAATAACAAACTAAGTTGACAAAAAATAATTTGATGTGGCATTTTTGCCAATTTAGTTCGTTATTTTGTCCACTTTAGCTTAAAATAATATATTTTATTGGTGCCACATCAGCATTTGACATCCACGTCATCAAATAAACACAAAGTTAAATGTCACGTCAGCTTTTTTAACAGTTTTTGTTTCACTAGTCAATGATTTTACCTTTTTGCTTCAATTTTAAAAATACAGGAACTAAATTACCCAATTTTATAATCGAGGGACTAATTTACACTAAATAATATAGTATAGGGACTTCCTAAGTACTTTGACCGCCATAGGTGTGTCCTTAACTCCTTACAAATACAGAAAATATTTGTTTCTGGCCAATTTACTGGAACCTTTGTTACATGGACTCGCCGGTTATGGCCGCCGTATCGGTATCGACGCGACACGACACCGGTACCGACACGAAATATGCGTCCGACTCGTCATTGAAAATATGGACACGGCTTCTTGTGATTGGCTACGACTCCTCAGCAGGAGGAAAAAAAAGAAGAGACAACGAAGTTTTGGTAAAGGACGAAGAAGAAAAAAGAAGTAAAGAGAAGAAGAAAAGACGATGAAAGTTCAGGAAAAAGGAAAAAAGCGAGGAAGAAGAGGATGGGCGGCTTTGTTGCCAAAAAGACAAAAGTAAAACAGGACAAATTTTGGGCTTTCTTTAATTCTCACGTGTTGGGCCCAAAATATTCAAATTGGATTGAATAAAAGCAAACTTATTATGTTTTGGGCTATCTTTTATTTTTTGGCCCTTGCCTAATTAATGGACCAAAAGTTCAAGACTACTAAAATTAATAATAATTAAAAATAAATTTGATAAATAAAATATTTTTTAAAAAAAATATTATTATAAAAAATATTATTTATATATAATATTACATTATTTGTATATATATATATTTTAAATATTATTATAAGACATATCCCCGTACCCGTATATAATTTTTGGATACTTTTTAGCCTACTCTGCGTGTCCAAAATTTTAACCAAAAGACGTAAGACACTTGGACACATACCAATATCGGATATCCCTATCCGAGTCCATGTAACCTTGACTGGAACTACATTTTGCAGCAAGGGAAGAAATGGCCATGTACCTTATAGAGACTCTAAGCTGACACGCATACTCCAGAATGCCTTAGGAGGCAATGCCAGAACAGCCATCATTTGTACTATGAGTCCTGAACACAGTCATGTTGAGCAATCGAGAAATACTCTCTTGTTTGCAAGCTGTGCTAAAGAGGTAACAACTAATGCACAGGTCAATTTAGTTATTCAGATAAGGCATTGGTAAAGCAATTGCAAAGAGAATTGGCTAGCCTTGAGAATGAAATGAGGAGCTTGGGATTAGCTTCAGTCAAACGTGATACTGCTATATTGCTGAGAGATAAAGAGCGACTCATCGGACAGGTGATTATACGAACTTCACAAAGCAGTTCCCATACATTTAAGTATTTAACCATGACATCTTGCATTTAATACCGTTAGAAGTATATCTCGAGGTGTAAACCCTGCCTTTTTTTTTTTTTTTTTGTAGTTATTACAACCTTTATTATTTGGATTTTACAAGTGGTTTAGGGAACTTGTACCAATATGTTAATTCAATATTGAATTGTGAAAGCGAGGTTTAGACTGTTCAACTTTTCTTATCCAAAAGAAGGAAAAGAGGAAAAAGGAATTGGAAAACAAGATAAGGACTCTAGTTGCAAATTGGAACATGCCCTCATTTAAAAGATTTACTCATTTTAACCTTTCTTTTCCTCTTTTGAGAATGTACAGATGGCCAAAGAGATAGAAGAATTGACTCGGCAACGTGATCTTGCTATATCTCGAGTTGAGAATTTGCTAATGTCAGTTAGAGAAGTTTAAATGTTAAAGCAAGGGGAGGATTTTCTGCTCGATGGCAACACTCCGAAGTTTGTTGGGCCTGATCCATGCAAAGGTTCGGAGGAGATTGTTAAAAAAATGGATGAAGAATTTGAAGATAACTGCAAGGAAGTTCGATGCAATGAAATTGAAGACTCAAGCATTAAGATGAATGAAAAGACAGAAGTTTCATCTTTGAGTCCTCACAAGTCACAACAATGAAGGAAAATTAGCCATGGAAGAGGCCATTGTCAAGAAAATCGAAACTGATAAGTTATCAATTCATTCGAAAGATCAGGAAGGAAAACTGACCATGACGGAGGCTATTATCAAGTAAATAGAAGCTGATAATTCAACTGCTCCTGAGGAGGAGGAAGGAAAAGTAGCCTTGACAGAGGTCCTTCTCAAGAAAACAGGAACCGGTGAGTTACTGACTGATCCTGAGGAAAATCAGGGAAAATTAGACACTATAACCATGAAGGAAAATGTAGTATCATCCCCACAAAAGGAAGATTTGCTATCAAGTTATTTCTATACTGATGAAACTTACAAGGATTTGAAACAAAAAATTGAGGATCTGCAAAGGGCCATTGAATTTCTTGTCAGTTTTCATCATCTAGAGCAGCCGCCTTGTTTCTCAGATACATCTAGCTATAGTAGCACGAGCATGAGCAGAAGCAGAAGCTGCAGGGCAGTTGTCACAACTGTGCCATCTTCACCTTACTTTGAGAAGGAAGAACTGAAAGAAAGCACACCCCCTTCCACTGAATTTGGAAAGTACTTCCTTGAAAGACCAAGAGGCCTTTACCAAAAGCTTTCTGGATTGAAATATGACAAACAGAAATGGAAAAATGACTGGAAGAAATTCTCGAACTTCTCTTAGTAGTAATTCTGGGGATGCACAAAGTCTGAAAGATTTAGATGTGGAAGACACTTTTAGTTCACTTGAGCTTCCTCCAATACGATGGAAATCATTTAGCGATTATTCTGTGAGGAGAAGAACTTCCTCCTCCACTGATTTTGCTGCAGATGGCTGTGAAGCGGAACTGCAGTCAGAAAAGCAAATGGATAACAATTTGGTGAGAAGATGAACCTCCCTTCTTCTCTTCATTTTTCTTATTTATAATTTGAAATCAATCTTTTAAATTAGCTGTCATAGTTTCATTTGACATTTCTTACATAACAGTACAGTTCCTTCTTTTAATATGACTTAGCTCCTCATCAATTATATTCTTAAAAAATGAATACATGGCCTAGAAGTAAAAGATTGTGATAATTATATTCCTGCTTGGTAGACAAGGTTATTCCCAAGATTCTAGCTGTCTACTTCACCAGTGTCCAAAGAGTGAAAAGAGATTGTTAGTAGGCATAGCACAAATATTCTTGTTCATATTATTCTACCGGTTCAACCGGATCAGACAAACCACCGATTCCCGATTCATCCGATCCGATCGACCGATCCGGTCCGATTTTAATAACACTGTTATTGGCTACTGACATATTTCCTTTTCCATGGAATGGTTATCGATGGCAGGCACAGGAAACTACAGATAACACTGATGATTCCAGGGAAATAATAAAGGACTCCATGCAATTGAACTCTAGTTGGCCCTCAGAATTTGAGAAGCAGCAGAGAAAAATAATTGAACTTTGGGATGCATGCAATGCACCATTAATCCATCGAACCTATTTCATCCTGCTTTTCAAAGGTGATCCTTCCGATTCTTTGTATATGGAGGTAGAGCTCAGAAGATTATCTTTTCTAAACAACTCAATCTCATATGAAACCAATGCTAGGAAATATAGTCCCATTGACACAACAGCTTCTAGGTAAATTTAAGATTTCCTCTCACTTGGAATTGCCTTATGTGATTCATTTTCAATTCCATGCAAATTCTTAATAGTAAATATATATTTTTTTTTGTGGTGGCAGTGTGAAGGATTTGATTCGTGAGAGGGGAATGTTGAGCAAGCAAATACACAAGAAGTTCTCAAGAAAGCAGAAAGAGGAAGTCTACAAGAAGTGGGGTATTGGGTTGAACACAAAGCAGAGGAGCTTACAGTTGGCTCGCCGTGTATGGACAGACACGAAGGACATGGTCCATGTCAAGGAGAGTGCTGCTCTAGTGGCTAAGCTGTTCGGGTTGGTCGAACCAAGTCAAGTCCCCAAAGAGGTAATTGGACTCGGTATCTTGCCCCGATTCATAACCCGAAGATCTTACAGCTGGAAGCACGCCATTCCTCCCCTGTTATAACAGTTGTTGAAGATAAAGAGAATTATCTAGGTTAATATATTTGCAGGGCTGAAATCTACTCATTTTTAGCTCCTGCGTTCTGAATGTTAATCGGAAGGTGTATAAAAAGTTAACTCTTTCTTTGCTCATTGCATTTAATGTACTCAAGGATTTAATAATGAAAATTTGGAATTTTTTCAAATACGTAAGTTTTCTTCGCTTACGCCATTTTTCTGTTCAAAGGGAATGGAAAACGTTTACAATCACTATTTTGTAATTTCAATTCAACCGTGATAATATTTGTTATGTTTGCAACCGCAATAAACGCGATAACCGTAATAATATTTGTTACGTTTGCAACAAAATAAACACAACATAACAAAAAACAAAAACATATCCACAATCGCAATTTAACTCTATGATCAGAGGCATACTTATAGCTTGCGAAGCCAAATACTTATGACTCTTTTAAGTTGAGCTTCTCAAATGATTCGAAAATGCAGTGCTCTGTTTTTGTCAAATAATACACTAAAAATAGCTATAACAAAAGGCAAAGTTGGAATTCACATCGGAGCTTTCAGTTTTTATGCTTTACATCTATGATTTGAAGACAGATCCTTCGGTGATTTTCCAGCCTGACTTGGAACTACACATTTCATATCTCGTTGTGTAGGATTTTACATTAGAGGCATTGTTCTCCGGATGATGAATATCAGTCAAGTTGGTGGACTCTTCCAACGTTGCTTCGACTACAGCACGCTGGCCATCAAGTGAAAGAGTAACGCTGTCAATGGCCAGGTTCAGTAAACTATATTCATATATCCAACCAAGCTGGGCAATCTCAGCTGCACGATCAGTCCATGTCTTCAACATCTGACCATCCAGAACCTGGCAGTTTTCTCAGTGTTAGGAAAAGCTTAAAGGCACACAGTCCGCTAATGAAGCAATGAACAGTTATGTTATTCGGACTCGGGTGTGAGTATCCGACACGGGTATGTTCAATTTTTTCTAAGATTTTCATGTATTTGTTGGGTTCTGGGAGGATCATATCCTCATATCCATGTCCGGATATGCATCGGACACAGGTGTCAGATACAGGTACTTTAAGAAAAATGAAGAGTCGGAACAACATAGATGAACAGTCTTCAAAAGCAATCTACTAACTATGTTTAGCTGAATCACATAAAATGACACTCGTAAAAACCATATATAACCAGTTAATAGAAATGAAGAGAGTCCAGTTTGTGCGGCAGTTTTCGAGATTTATAATACTTGAGAAAATTCCAAAAAGAAACTGAAAATTACAGAATCGTTACCTCTGGCAATTTATCAAGACAGTGATCAGGTCCAAACGCCTGAGATTTAATGTTCTGCCACTTGCGAACAATGCCTTCTGCAATTCTTGCATCCATTCTAGGTAATTCTTGCAAAGAATTTTCATCTACTGACCCTGCAAAGTTTTAAGGAAGTTTTTTTCACCACTAATCATGGAGGAATTTGACAAAAACTTTGGCACGTCTTACATGTTTAGACTTTATTGGGAAAAACCATCCTCTTTCCACTACTACCAAATACCAATTTAACATTACCACAAAAAATAGATGCAATAATAGACATACAAATATCACAACTTCAATTAAAGGATCAATCATTAACGGCAGCCAAGTTCTAAGATGTTCTAGAAAATACTTCACTTAGGTGGAAATAATGCTACATTAGGTGACTATTCACTTATTTACCACATGTATAATGTATTATTAAGTCATACCTGCATTAATGACATTAGATGCCATAGCTGGCTTGATTTCTTTGCCAATAACTGATGAACTCGATCTACCAGGTAAAAACTTCAAGCCAACCAACGTCATCAATCCAATTACCACACCAGCAGACATGATCTTGACACTAGCATCTTTAATTCTGTCAGTAATTGTTTCTTCTTCATATATTTCTTCCAAACTACTTATCCCAGGAACCTCAGCTAGGATGGCAGAATCCTCTTGATCAGGTTTTCCCAGAGTCTCTTCATTTTCAACAGCAGGAAAAAAGCTGTCCCTCTCACCATCTAATTGATGTCTCACACTCTCTTCTGAACGACGAAGAGGAAACACCTTCTGCAATGCCTGAATTGCACTAGCCTTTACATGATCAAGAACAGCAGTAGCCTCTGCACCTATCCTCACTATAGCTGCTGCTGCAGCTAAGGGTGAACCACCCACACCTTCAAGCCTTTCTAAATATCTCAGGACAGTAGGATCATCGTAATAATCTCCGAGCTTGAATGGTATTACTTTGGTGTCCCTAAATCTGGGAAAAACCACCTCCATTAGCCATGCCTCCAAGAGTTTGCAAAGCCCAGGAAGTTCTCTGTCATCATCATCCTTCGAGTTTTCCAAGACAAAATCTACAATAGACGGATTTCTATAGGGGGAGCTATCACTTTCTAGGCCCAACCACGAGCGACACTCATCAAGCTCCCCCACAAGCAACGAACAGAGACCCCTCTCCAAAGCAAAGTCTATGTCACGGTTTTCCATGGGAGTATAGAGAGAAACAGGGTTCCCTAGAGTTGTTACCTTAGTCTGCTGAAGCTGCTGGAAGAGGTTATCAGCATCTCTGATGAGATGAGGTTTCTTGCTCAGAAATGCTTGAGCAACAAGCGCAAGTGCTACTCCATAAACTTCAAAACTTTCTGCAGGAATATTGCTTGGTGTGGCGGCAAATAGATCAACCTGTTCATAGAAAAGGATTTAAAGAACAAAGAGAAACTAAGACACTGATCAGAATGCCTAAAAGGCAAATATAATGTCCTACAATACCTGCTCAGCCGCTGTCATGCATAAGAAGGCCTCATTCATAAAATCTTCACGGGTAAAACCTCCCGCGATTGCAGCAGCTCCTCCTCCACCAACAGCCCATAATATGTTGCGTACACCACGAAGACCCTCCTCTCTCTTCGTCCGGTACTCATCATCAAGGGGTAAGGCTAGAAGTCCCAGAACGCAACGTGGGGTAATCTCTTCTAATGTCTCATCGATCTGTGAATGCAAATCTGGTGCAAGACTGCTGGCTCCTTCCTCCTACATGCTCCATAAAAGGATTTATCAAGTATATTGTAAAGTACAAGTGTCAAAACTAGAAGAAAAAAAAAAAAAACGGTTGATCAATGCATAACTATTCCATTTCATTTACCTCTCTGTATGTAGGTTCACTACAAGCTTAAGTCACTATGCATAAGTTACATCAGTAAAATATTAATAAAAGTTTTCTATACATTTGTTTCTTTACTCATTGTTATGCAGTCTTTAGACTCATTATAGTAATAACAAATCAAACAGTTTACAATTAATCTAGACAACTTAATCAGTATAGGAGCATGATTTCCAAATTGAAGTAGAAAGCTGTGTTCCAGTACCTGCAACAGCTTCAAAGCCCTCTCAAGCACCTCACAGCCACCAATAAAATCCGGCGGATTCAATGCCATAGCATCCCTCGACAAGTCCACGTAAGCAAGGGACATTGCCAGCACAACATCCTGCTTAAATGCCTTCGGCAGTCTCTCTCTCAGCAAACTCTCCCCAATTCGAAGCACCACTTCAGTCTCCCCTGCTTCTTGCAACACGCACAATGCTCCAGGAACCTACATTTCCCTCATTTTCTCGATAACCAAACAGTAATTTTAAAAGAATTTTTTTTTTGAAAAACTGAAATTACCTTGTCCCAGGGGACTTGAGTGATGATAGTGTCACGCTCATCATCGACAAGGCCTTGGTTGTAATTTCGTCTAGAGCTATGGTTAGCTAGGGTTTCACAGGCGGCTTGAAGAATCTGTCTTCGGCTAATTAAGGTGTCTTGACTGAACCCATATTGAGGCGGTTTCGAAACCCTTGCTTCATAGGCTCTTTTGATTCCGTCACCTAGAAAATGAGTCTCAGCTCCCAACACCTGCTTTTGAAAATGACAATCTTTTAATTAACTCTAATTCCCTAAATTAACAGAATTGAAAAAGAACCGAGAGTGAATTTCTGGCTGACCTTGTAGAAATCGAGGGGAATGGAGACGTGGCGTTCGGGAAGAGAAGGGGAGAGATGGGGAGGGAAAGGGGGAGAGAGAGTGGCGGTTGAGGAGGAGGAGAAAGAGTTGTCTGCGGTAGGTAGGAATTGGAAGTCGGCAAGGAGGCGGTCAGCCCATTTACTGGCGGAGCAGACGGTGGCAGTTGAAGGGTGGTAGAGTTTGGAAAGTCTCCTAGGGTGAGGCAATGGAGTTAAAGAGGGACAGCAGAGGCCGATGCTAATGTGTCTCAAAGATTCCATTTTTGGAATCTGTGAGATTATAAAAAGGAGATTAAAGTTAACCCTAAAACCCTTTTTCACTCTCAGTTGAGAAGTGGCTGCTTCGGCTTCTTCCTTTTGTCTCCGTTGCTAGAACAGTGCTGCACTTTCTTCACTTGAAAAATATTTAAAAAAAAATCTCTCTCGCTCTTCAATTTGAGTTGTAAAGTTGTTATCTTTAGCTAATATGTCTTTGACCAAGTCACAGGTGTCTATCATAACAAAATTCATCGGCAGTCCTTTGTATTCTAGTTGGTTAGGATACTCGGTTTTCAACTGAAAGACCCGGGTTCGAATAAAGAATCCTCTACAACTACATTACTTATTTCATTGCCAAATTTATGTAGCAATCAAATCATGTTAAACTCAGGAGCCATGTGAGAGACTTTGAAGTTCGACACATAATATAAACACTGCGCAAATGATTACTACATCTAATAATTAACCTCCTAAAATAATAACTTAGAGGGAATTGACAAATCATTTCCTTTTTTCTTTTTCTTTTTTTTTTTAAATAATCAATAATTAAAAAATCGAACCGAACTGACCGATTGAACCGGTTGAATCAAGAATCGAAGGTCTAATCAATACGAATTCTGATCCGGTTTTTTTTAACATTGCAAATGATGGCTAACATGAGAACCCACTTGCTCCCTAGATCACCCTAATTGTCAAGCTTTACAGGAAATTTGATAATCTTTAATGCTGGAATTGCTATCACCACTATTGTAGAAATTAAGTTGGGTATTGGTCCTGGAATTGATATCTTGAGAACCCAAGAAGAAGAATGCATATCCATCGAACATTACCTGGTTGTGACCAGCTTGTTCTAAGCTTGTGACCAGTAATGGAAAGTCTTTTTACATCCCCTTGAACAGTAACCAGATTCAAGATATAAGATACTACCTAACAGCCAATATATATATATATATATATGATAAAAGTTACAGGCAAAGAATGTTTTATTGACCAAAAGAATTTAATGAACAATGAAACCCTGTGATTAAGTATTATACAACAAGGGTGTAAAGAAATTACAACATACTTTCTTCTACGCTGATTCCAAACCTTCAGGAAAAGGTTCACTATCAGGGTGAGGTGAGAGAAATCTCCTACAAGCATACAACATAGCTGAATGGAATCCATCTGCATTTTCAAGGAACACAAAATGTCCAGCCTGTAGATGAGAGAAAAAGAAAGATAAGGAGTCTAACAGGAAGAATAACATTTGGGTTCTAAAATAAAGCTTTCATGGATGAATAGAAAATGTCTTTGGCGGTTGATGCTGCCCAAGTTAAGTTCTTATATATATAGCAGAAGTAAACAGACCTGAGGAACCCTGAAAATTTCACATGGGACCTTCATTTGCTTGCGAGCTTCTTGGGCTCCTTGATAGTTCATCCAATCTTGATCCCCATATATAAAAGTAGTTGCCACTTTCCACTCAGATGCACTATTCACAGAAAGAAAGAAAAAAAAGTAATTCAATACTGTCTTCCAAAAACCTCAAATCATCTCTTGTTAGTAGATTGCACCACTGCTTTAGACTCTAGCTAGTGGTTCATATGGCTCTTATATCAGTCAGCTTAAAATTTTGAAAGTGTGCTTTAGTTTTGATTAGATGTTTTGCATAAACCTTCTTATATCAGTTAGCTTAAAATTTTAAAAGTTTTCACAATCCTCTGCTTGCAATAAGCTATGCACTAGCATTATAACAAATGATATTACAAGGGCATTCCTCTTGTTTTTTCTCATAGGAAAAGAATTAATGCATAGAGACATAAATTCTTGGCTGTTAACAAAACCTGCTTCTTTATTGTGCATCTACACAAATTTACCAAGAGCAATGAGAGAGATACATAATTTGCATTCTAGAGAATGTTTCAAGTCAATATGAGATTTTGCACAAATAAGATTCCCGAAGGTCTAAACAAAATCTTGACCAATATAAAATAGGCAGGTATTAACCCATGCAATGAACGCTTTTACAGAACCAATAAATAATCAAGCAAGGTATCCAAACCTGTTTAAAAGGGGCTTCCGAGCAAATGCTCCAAATGCAAATATATATTTTAAGCACAGCTCTCCACTTGCTTTGGCAGCTAAAGTATGGTACACATAATCTTCAACCATGAAGAACAAGGAAAAAATAGCTGTTAGATATCTATTATTTACTTATACATGAGCTGTACACAAAACATAAAAATCTTATCATACCTGTTAGAAGTCTAGACTGCTCCTCTGTCAGTACACCCTCAGCTGAATATCTAGGACTAAACCTAGCAGTTGTATACTTACGTACAAGATTTGGACCCCAAGGACCTAAACCTCTGCATGCAGAATCATCCAAAAACCGAATAAAAGCAATAAATTAAACTATTTGATTCCAAATGCAATCCAAGAGGAGAGAATGAATGGAAATAAATATAAAATGAAATAAATCAACTTGGAGTAAGAGGACTCTGACAGCAATATATAAGAACAAAGGAAACCTACAAAATTATTCCAACGACAGTTTAAGGTAGAAGTAACCAACATAAGACATGTATAATGGAGAAATAACCTACATAAGAACCCATGAAGAGAAACATATTACTTCTCAATAGCAATAGGTTAACAAGGATCAACTTTGAACCCTTATTTTTTCCCTAATAATGAACAAACTTATCAGACGCATTTAGAGCATAGTTCTCTAATGATATAGTTTTGTCAGACCAGTCCAGAGCAATGTTTAATAGCTAAGCTTGATTTCTGGTTGCAGGCTAAGAAAAAAGGACAAGATAATTACAAACCTTACAAGCTTCTGAGGAGTAAAATTAGACTCCCACAAATGATACAAAACTGCCCCTTTCCATGTTGCTCTGAAGCGGGTTAGCCACTCAGATTTGCCATCTGATTCTGATGAAACTCCAGCAGGTCCCACTAAAATTAAGTGTTGAACATGTTCAGGATGCTACAGAATAATGTAGGGGACATTAGAACAAAAAATGTGCTATCAGACTACTTGTTGCATTCAAACATTTAACATGTAAAAGCAATCACCTTGAGAGCATATTTAGCTGCAATATATCCTCCAAAAGAATGCCCTAGTAATATAAAGTTACTGAGATTTTTTGCTTTGCGCCACTCCTCAAAAGAATCAACAAACCATGCCTCAGTTTCTGCATCATCAATACAAGAAAAGGTGAAAAACGTGTGCAATTGCTTTAGTAACCTCTGATAAATGAAGAGGGCCGAAGGGATTATTAGCATCCCTCTCACTAACCTTCTGTGCTTTTGCATGTAAAGTCAGGCCTGCTTGATCCACCCCAACTGGAGAGAAAAGTGAAGAAAGACTAAGAAACTATAATGGAATGGTGATATCAAGCTCAAAATACACAATGGTGCCTTCAGCAATTGAATAATGGAGAATAAGAATTATTCAAAGCAAGAGCAGCTTCTTAAACAACACATCATAAAGATTTAGTACACCATAAACGAACCAGACAACTTATCGAATTGAAGTTATCACTAGTACAATTTAGCTTGGACTCATGCCAAAAGCATAATCTTTAAGACAAAAGGAACTTACCCAAGCTGATCAATAGCAATGACCTTGAAATGATTGGTGAGATAATCGAAATTCTTAAAAAAGAAACCCTGAGAAGCTGCATATCCATGTACCATAACAAGAGTGGGAGAACCCTCTTTGCTATCAAAGGTAACTGTATTTATGAACCTCGGCTCGTTACTCTTAGAACGAAACCACCTAACTTTAGAACCAGGCGCACCTGAACCTATATTCACTTGTTCTTGCACATATGGAGTCCTGAAATTTTCAATAATTCATTCATAATTATCAAATTCCTATCCAAATTTTCATCAAAATTAATAAAATAAAATCGATATACTTAAACCCAATTATTATCCAAATTAAAAAGAACAACAAAAAAAAGTAACTGAAATATGAGAATTCAGGTAACGTGCAATTAAAGTTTCCAGCTTTTTCAAGCGTAAAGTCATAACTAGACTAAGAGAATCCAAAAAAAAAATTGATAAGCAAACGAAATTGAAGGTTCACATACTTGACGAGAGAGAGAAGGCGTTTCTCGGCGGCTATGATGTGGTCGGTAGAAGTAGGAATCCAACGGAGAACAGACGGCCATAACGATTTGGTTTTGGCTACAGTCGTTGCAGAAGATTGAACCTCGGCTTTGTTAATTTCTTCGGCCATTTTTCTTAAAATCAAGCTAGACCAACGATAGAAAGACTGGTTCATACGGTATTTGTTTTTGCTTAACGATACAAAAAATCTCTCACATTTTTCTCGTTTTTATATTCGAAAGCTTTGATTTTGACCCTGTTTAGAAGGGGAATAGTATTATTCAAAAAAAGTGGTGCTGAATTTTCATTTTCTGTAATTTTAAAATAATAATAATAATAATAACCGACTTAATAAAAAAAATATGTTAACTAAAAAGCACGCCACAATCACAGGGCTGCGCATTTAGAACATGTTAGCGTTCCAGATTTGCGTATTACTAATAATCAAAGTAATTAATACCATATTAGCGTTTTATTCTAAAAGTCCGATTAATTATATCTATATCATCCGTTAAAAATATTTAATTAATAATTTAAAAAATAAACATTTAATATATTATTTTTATTAAATTCAAAAAAAAAAATATTAATTATATTTTTATATAAATATTATTTTAATTAATATCACTAAACTCTGATTAATATTTTTCTTATTTTAATACTTGATATTTTTAAATATTTTTTTATATATTTATGTACATCTTTTAAATATTTTTTATACATTTATAAATCATTGACGAATTCTTTAATATTATATAATTAATTAATACTAATTAGATTTTAGTACATCTACTTTGTGAATGATAAAAACATAAATGAATTTTTTTTTAAAATTTAAAAAAATAGATGAAAAATATATTATTTAACTACACATTAATTTTTCAAATAAAAGAAACTAAACAAAATAATTTTTTTAATAAAAAAAGTTATTAATATAACCTTATTAATATATATTGTTTTATTTTATACTTTAATTTTTTTTCTTAATTTTCGAAATAAATGTATAGTATAAAAGATTTTGCTTACAAATATTTTCAATCAATATATTAAAAATAATAAATAAAATTATTAATAATATTTTTATTATAAATAATATTATTAACAAATCTTAAAAAATAATCTAAAAATAGTTGTTAATAGAAACCTGATATAAATACTTATCTTAAGGATGTCTCAAGTGTTACAGTTACGACGGACGAATAGAATCATAGATATCACACGTTTACGTTGGCGATGACGTACGAGAGTTTGAGAATTCGTGAATTTTGACTTTAGAACTTTTTGACTTCCTTCCTTCTAGAATTTTGAAGTTGCAACTACTTTTTTTTTCTTTTTTTTTTTCCACTAATAAAAAGGAAAATGATTTGGGTTGGGTTCAACGTCGACAGCTGTCCAGTCCTAATCTACCTTTATAACTGAAGATTACAAAGTATTGCAAAGCAATACAACATTATCAATCAATAAATAACAGAAGATACAAAGTACTGCAAAGCAAAGTCTTGTTTAATATTGTTTTCGGAACAGTTTTGAGGTTAAAAATTATTTTTCGGTCACAAATGCAATATTAAATAAGTAAAAAAAATTAACTTTTGCTGTTGAAATCAAAAAGCCAAAAAATATAATTTTTGAACTTTAAAAACTGACTTTTAAATAAAATGATTTTATTATCTTCATATATCTACACTTTTATTTTTTTAAACATATTTTTTTTGACATTTCAATTTCACACAACACTTTTTCACAGCAATGACAAACACTTAAAAAAATTTAAACCATAATTTTTCACCATATTTTTTAAATATATTTTTTTCAATCTAAGTTTTTCAACCCAAACTTTTTCCAACAGCAATACTAAATTAGCCCGAAATAATTTCGACTTATTTATAACTGAATCAACCACATAGCAGTAGCCAACAGTATCATGATCATTAGGGTTTCACTTTCAATTGGTGACCTAAATAGTCACCGCAGCACAAACCCACCATACATACATCAACTAATTAACCAGAGATAAGGGTTTAAATTCTTCAGATCAGAAGCAGCCAGTATAAAAATCTCTAATCTACCATTTTTATATTTTGATGGGACTAAAACCCCATCATGTTAAAGTTAAACCAGTTGCATCTCTTTTGTTCTTATAAGGTTAAACATCCAATCCAAAAGAACACCTAACCTATATTAATTGGATCTTTGCAACATTAATATCCAACCTGTGTGTCACAATAATAGTTTCTAGGCCCTTAAGAATTCGGTACATAAAGAAGGAAAAAGAGGGCATACCTCTCTCATTGGCCAGAGCCACAACATTTTCCCAACCTGGAATTCCAGAAAGTTTGGTGTTAGCAATGAAGTAATAACCAAGAAATAATATTAATAATAAAAAATAAATAAATAAATAAATAAAAGGAATTCTATTGTCGTTCTGCATATAGAAGCGTATAAAATGTAACAGCCAGCTAGTAACTTACCCAGCACTTGATATACGAATTCAAAACCATCTAAAGAGATACCTTCAGACAAGTAAATCATCTTCTCATTTCAATTTAAATGTCAAATAAGAAATAGCTCAAAGTCTTCAATCATGAAATGAAGAACAAAAAAAAAAAAAAAGGCTCCATGCACACTGATGCCATGCAATTCAACCCCAACCACCCAATACAGACGCCTCATAAACCAAGACAATGTAGATACTATCCCTCAGATTCATTCCATGCATGTAAAACGTCATTCCTTCTACAAAGATTTGAAGAAAGAAATTGAAGTTAGCACTTAGCAATTGATGTTCAATTAAAAACTCTCAGGACAATGTTGAAGTATTTCCAGATAGACGATCTCGGCATGCTTGTCATCACTAAAAGAATACTAAGCTGTACACATCAGAAACGAGAAGAAAAGTCAAGACAAGTAATGTCTCATCTTTGGAATCCAGCATAAAATTTTGGGTCTTGACTACCACCCTTCGAAATACAAGGTCGTTGAGCCAATTAATATAAGGATCTTGATGTCATCTTCACCGCCAACCGATTGCCCAAAATCCAAATGAGATGAATGAGCCACAACACTTTTATTGAGCCCATTCATAATAAAGAAGCCAATTCAACATCCAAAAACAGCCTCCTCTACCATATTTCAATACCAGTTCCGATAAAATTTGCAAAAAGGCATTAACTTGCGCGATTTTTGCTCTGCTTTCAGGGTCAACCAAGACCGTAAAACACTGAACCATGTTTTTTCTTCCTTGGACACCTTCTGGATCGTGAACTGCAGATTGTAGAACTTTTTGTGCAGCACCACCATCATTTAAGGCAGTGAACTCATGCAGAGAGAGGCTTTTGTAGGTCTTGCAGAGAAGCGGCCAATAAAGCACACTCAGTCAATCCTTAACAGCATCATGGTCTCATGACTGGCTTAATTGCCATATGCCTCTCAATCAATTTATCCACAAAGGAACGAATCTGCATGTCAAAGGCATCCAAATTAAGTTTGATCAAGAAAGCAAATCTATATACTACCAATAAGTCTCCATTTTTGCAAAGGAATGAACCAACTCCGTAAGAGTGATGGCAATAAGGTCAGCTATCTAACAAAGAAAAAGAAGCAGTTGTCCTCTTCACAGTAAAAGGGAAAGGAAAAAAGTAATCACGTCAGCAGTTTTGTTAGGAAGTCTGTTAAAATGATTGTGAAGAAGAGCACTATAATAGTAAGACTTATAGATCAAAGTTAATGTACAAACAAAACCTAACAAAAGCAAAAGTACAGCCAGGTATCATCACAATAGTAATTAATGGAGCCGGTAACGTGCATCAGAGAATCTTTTAAAATTGGGAGAAAAAACGAAAAAGAAAAGGTAAATCAACAGGTCCAATAGGTAGACTGGGTAAATAGATATATTAGATACAGCACAAATAAAATGCATACCTTATTTTTGCGCTTGAAATCAAGAAATTCAGAAACAGCCATGTTTTTCTCTGCATCTGTTGCCTGCTCCATTACCTGGTAAAAGAACTAAAAGGGTAAGATCAGAGTGGAAGTAGAGCAGAAAAGAAGTTGAGAACTTAGGAATGAAAGACAAGAAAGGGTACAGAAGAAAACAAACCTTTGTTGCAGTTTTCTTCATTATCGATTTGTATCCCTCCTTATCAATTTTTCTTGCCTTATAAAGGGGCATTAGCAATGATGCAACATAATCAACAACAGCCTGTTTAATACGATCAGCTCCATGAGGATGATTTTTAGATCGCTCCTTGTTCACTGTAACTTGAGAAATGGAGCTCTCATTCGCTCGTCCATCATGCTTCCAGGTTGGTTGCCTTGAACTAGTATTTGAACCTTCCTCATCCTTCACATGCATTGCCTGATGGAAGAAATCTGGATCAGCAGCAGCTGCTTGGGACTGCCATCTCTCAATGGCATGATAATCCTTGATCCCCCCACTGCCAGCAGTATCAACCCATGCTTTTGTGAAGATACTGCTGTCCACAGCCAAACTTTCTCCAGAGTGCTCACTAAGTTTCAAGTGGCTAGCAATCTCATTTGAGTGGCTCCTCTGAGACAGGTTATCTACTGAAATTCTGGAGCTGTCAAGGTTAACACAAGCAGCAGAGAAATCAACAGACCAGTCCCTAACTCTGCAGCTCCTAGAGTCTATTTCTAATATACAATCTTGTCTTCCCAAAACACCACCAGGCCACTTCCTTTCATCCATTTGTGCATATTGCTCTCTTCTTGCAAATTTATGAAAAGAAGGAATCTTGGGAAGCTGCAGCAATTTGTTGCAGTTGGCTTCTGTGGATGCAAGCGCCTACAGAGTAAAATAGTTAATCTCTTTATAAACACAAGTCTATAACCACAGCAGAAGAGGAAATATTTTTTTAGTGAAGATGGAAAGCAAAACTTATGAATAATGTGGTTGTAGAATGCCATGTTAGGCAACTCTTTGCATTTTTAAAGTAATATCAAACACTGTCACAAGTTATCCAAATTTGGACAGTCTATCAACTACTAATATCAACTTGATCAAAAGTAAAAAGATGCATTTCATTCAATTCTTTCACAGTACAAAGCCATCATGCAATATTCTTAAAAATTTATATGAGATGGCAGTATGCTAAAAAATTAACAGCAAAACAAGGGATAAGCTCTATAACTTTTTTGGTCTTTAAAGGAAACAATATAAAGCCAAACGTCCATAAGCACAAAAAAAGCCTTCTGCAAGGTGGTATCTAAGTAATTGTTGTTTAAGGACACTGTATCAACGTAGATATGCCACTATAAAAAGGGTAAAAGAAAGAACAAACCTCAGCAGCTGCTTTTGCTGCAGCTCGAGCAGCTGCTTCAGCAGCAAAGGCAGTCTGCTCTTCCTCAGACACTGCCAGGTTCACGGCTTCTACCTCCATCTCAATTGATTTGCCATTCTCTTTCACATTGAAAGGATACTGGCTTCCAGCAGAAAAAGGATCCAGCAAGCTTCGTTTATTCTCAAAAGCACCATGACGCGAACGCAGAGGTGGTTTTCCTGACGCTGGATCTTTAAGGAATTTTCTCTTGGAAGAAGCTTTTGCCTTACGGAAGACTTCAAGCCACACATTAACTAGCTGGCTGGCTATAGCACGTATGTCACGACTTGTGTGTACACAAACTTTTTCCTTCATTGTTTTCCCTATACCTAAAAATAAATAATTATTAATAGAATGTCATCTTAGCCACTTTTATTCATCACATACTACTTCGTGGAAAAGCAAACATAAATGCACATACAAACAAAAAATTCACACATTCCACGCAAGTACATTGTGAATGATGCCAATATATATGACATGCATAAAATAAACCAATACCTGATGAACGGACTGCAAGTAGATCAGTCGAAACAAGCACAAGAAGACGAACACAATGGCGCAACAGTTGAGTCCCGTCTTTCCCCATCGAATCCTATAAATTTCAATTCGAACACAATAAACATCAAAGGCCATTAATTAATGCTACTAAATATGTGCATTACTAGAACAAAATCCATATTAAGACTCAAGGATGGATAATAAATCATGAAAAGCAATAATACCAGCATCCATGAATTGAGTGTGGTAAGCCCTTCCTTTGTCCCAGCAAAGGATTTCAAGGATTCAACTGGGAGACCCAACAACTTTTTCGCGAGATGCAATCGTCCTGCAGTGGTTTTCACATTAAAGAACATGTCCCGTAGTAAAGCTTCTCTGGTCAAAAGCCGAGCTCGATCCAAAGAGTTTTTGTACAAGACATTAGAAAGTTCAACTGCTTCAAGTCTCTTAATTATGTCCCTAACTTCATCCCTTTCTGATTCTGACTGTCTCTGTGCAGCATCCATTGCCTCTACTTCAGCCGTATAATCATTTCCAGTGGTGAATATGTCAATTAGTCGCACGGCCTCCCGAAGTCCACTCAACATTGCACCACCAACTGTGTCAGGATGCTCCTTGCAGGTGGCTTCTCCAGCAAAAAATAAGCAGTTCTCAACAGGCCTGCCCAACATATCATAGTCTTCTCCAGATGCTCCAATGGCAACATAGGAGTAAGCACCATAGCTGAAAGGATCCCTGCCCCAATCAGTCACTACTGAGGCAACTGGATCAGGAACTGAAACCTCACCAAAAAGTTTACGGAGAACAATTACTGCATGCTTTACATGATCTGATGAGCTCATAATTTGACCATCAATAGCTGCCTTACCAGCCACTACGGCTATAAGAACAGGAGCCCCAACAGTTTTTCTGACATTCCAAAACATAAAGCAATGGCCCCTACTATCTGTTTCCTCAGCAGTCACTCCAAAGTAATCCACAGTATCATCCCAAAACACTTCTGGGAATTCCAAGACAACTTTATTAAGAACTCCAAAACCAAGCCGCTGTATGGAAGAATGTTTCCATTGGGGCAATGGAGGAGAAAACTTTATGGCTCCTGCTTTCAAGCAACCAAGTGGCACAGTAATAAGCACAGCATCTCCTAAAAACTCACTGCCATTTGATGTGGAAACTTTGACCTGCCTATGTTGACTATCATCAATTCCAGAGTCCTTCAGACTGTACAAAATATTTGTGACTACATGGTTCAAGTGGATGAGAAGTCCTTCTCCAAGAGACTCAACCACTGTGCTGTAACCCCCTTTAACCATACAATGGGCTCCTCCAAAGCCGCCATAAACATCATCTTGGTTCCAGTGGGGAAGAGACACTTCCTTAAGCGAAGCAGCACAACCATACTCCAAGTGGGCATAGTGCCAATTCATAACCCTTCTCTCAAGGGGACTCAAAATCTCCTTTTCAGAACATTTTTCTTCTGGAAATTTTCCAATGACATTGCTTGCTTTGGAATCATATAAAGCATCCATTGAAGAATGTGATTCTGTTTCTTCAATATCTGCTCCTATTTCTGCCACGCGATGCCTTTTTAGGGCATATTCTAAACCATCCTCAAGAGACATTCTCAGTGCTTTTTCACCTTTTTGAGCAACAAGAAACACCATGTCATCAAGAAGAGTGTTGTATTCAGCTTCCAGGGCATCATCCAGATCTGCAGGAACCTTTTGACCAGTTACAATGTCATAAAGAGGGCAGGAACTATTCAACACAGTCAACTCTAGCCCCAACTGTGCACAAACCAATGCGGAGGGATCTGGTCTTCGATTAGTGGACACGTCAGGCTCAACTCCTGTAATAATGCTAGCCCCAAGATCCACAGGTACTGAAAGAGAGGAGCAATCTGTATAAACACGACCTCCTATCCTGTTCCTAGCCTCAAGTATAACTACAGAAAAACCCTGCCATTGCAAGTGGCGTGCAGCAGTCAATCCAGCAGGACCAGCTCCAACAACTATGATTTTCTTTCTGACCTCTGAATCACCCTGCAAGAGATGGTTCCACTCAGGATTATCATAAGCAGCAGATTGAACAAAGTCAATCCTTTCTTCCATAGTTACTACGGGGGCTATTCCCATGTCAAGTGCATCACAATATAGATCAGCAGTTGGAACCTGCAAAGTAATCAATCCAGGGTTTAGTTTTTCATTAATGCTGCCATTTTGCTGGCAATTATCATTTGGGCATTCTTCTTGTTCTTTTACATTAGGTAATTCTGGTGTGATTGAATCAACCAATACTTCACATATCGTGGCTTCAGATGCCTGGTTTTGATCATCAACTCTAACACCATTCTTTGCCTCCATAGAAGCTTCAGAAGACTTGACCTGACCAAGGATAAAGGCAACTCCATCTTCTGAATCAGCAACAGAGGCACCAGAACTACCCTCAAAAGTTTTTTCCTCTAGAAGTTTGTAGTTATGCTTAGCACTAAGTTCTGCCTTCTCTTTCTTGGAAGCAATTCCAAAGTTTATATAACCCTGCAAAAAGGAGGTTAGCATTTCATTTTCTACCAAACTTCAATATCAACATTAAATATACCCCAAAAGTACTAAAATATGAGACTTTACAAACATATAAGAAATTTTATCCATCAAAAACCATATATACAAATTTTGACTCATTAAAGAGTACACACTTACACTCTGATCAAGAAATGCATATATCTCCCTAATTAGGGAAGCCCGGGGTGGTTCATCCTCTGAAGGAGTATCACTAACATTACAGTCAACTAGAGGCAAAATACGGGTAACATCTTTACTCCAAAGACCTAAGATATGATTCCTGCAGCACCAAGCGATTAATTCCATTGGAGAAAGCAGAACTTCTTAAAATAGAAAATCAGAAGGTAGTAACATTGGAAACTGTCAATTATATCACTCCTATGAAAGAAAGAGATCAAAATACAAATCCTTGAATATACAAGTAAATTATATGAAAAATTCCAAGTTTATTGGCCATATCATAGATCATAAAAATAAAAAATTTCCACAAAAGATGCTACCTGGTGCACAAGGTTTGATTAATTAATCGTTATATTTTAAAGTTGAAACTGAAAAAAAAAATAAAAATGGGAGCATAAAACAAGAGCCCATACTCAAAAAATATTCATAATAATAACAATAAGTAAACAAAACTATATACATATTTACAAACCTGCATTCCAAATATTCCTGTAGTCCACCTCTACGCTTCAAGACCTCCTTAAATTTGATCTTCTCAACTGGACCCACAGCACGAGCTTTCAGTCCAGCTGAGACTGCTGCCTCATCAAACTTCTCTCTTGCTCTAAAGGAACGATCACTGTCTACAAACTGTTGACTTCCGTAAAAACCTTGCTCGTTTATCAAATTATCCCAATCAGCATCCCCTTCATAAGCCATATCTCCATGCCTATGCTTTTTAATATTGCGCCCAGCTCGCTGGGCAGCTGATGACTTACTGTCTTTGATTTCAGAACTAGGCAGAGAGACTGCATCTTCATGGCAACTTTCATTTTCATCAGGTGTTAAAGATGTAGGAGAATCTCCATTAGCCTCTTCATTGGTGAAAAAACAATCATGGCTGGGAACACAGGCCCCATGGCATGCATCTTCAGATGGTTGATGCAAAGCAGAGTTGTACCTCTCAATGGGGGCAACAAATTCATTGGGGGGAACAGAGGTTTCTAAAGATTTTTCCTCAGCGAAAGCATTTGGACCATCACTGCAATTCTCTTCCATCTTCAGTGAATCAACAGCAAACAGAGACAGATTACATTTAGTTTGTTGCGAACCTTCCTGACATTGGTCGAAAACATAGCCACTTTCTAATTTTGCAGCCTCTTCATATGCATTTTTATAAGACTTGTTTAACAACTCATCATTAGAGTTTTCTTTCCCGACTAAAGAAATTTCTGGATCTGCACTTGGAATGTATTTGTTTGAAATGTTCACAGGTTGCAGAACCAAAGCTCCATCAGCAGACCCATGCATTTCGTCTATCTGCTTTGAGGAAGAAAGTGAGTTGGGCATTTCTACTAAACAGGGCACTGAACTGTCTGTTTTACCTGTAGGTTGAAGATCTAATCCATCCTTTAAACCTTCACTTTCTGGTTTACCCCTATGGTCAATTGCCGAACAATTGTCCCTGAGCTGAATATTGGCATGCCAATTTCCATCCTTGTCACAAACTTTAGGTGACCTACATGGATCCTCTGTAGGTCCCTTTTGAACACTTAAGTCACATGGTTCCAAAATGCTTTCTTCTTGACACACAGCATCCTCTAATCTTTGATTCTCTGCTGTGTTGCTTTCTTTGGAGGATGAATGCAACAAGCTTGAACCAGAAACTGAATGAGATTTCCTACTAGGGTTCTTTGAAGCAGAAGCATGATGGCTAGCCTTGCAATTCTGTTTCAAACTCGAATTTGGGCGAGATTTCCTTAGTGAACCAGATTGGGCCTTCTGAAAAAAGGCTGACAATGACTCTTCCAGCTTCTCATCCGAAGACTGATTCGAACCTTCCCCAGGCCACAAGCTTCCCTCATTCTTATCTTCCTCAAGCTGAGATTCCAACCCTTCTGATTCATCATCAATCCCAATGGGCTTTGCTTTTGAATCAAACTTGGCTCTCCTCACTTTCCCTGTACATTTTTTGTCAACCCCTTTATCAGTAACCACATCACACCTGTCTTCACCAATATCCTGACCTTTCTCCACAGTCATCGACACAAATTTCCCATCCAAAACCCCATCATCCTCAACAAACTCATTCAAAACATAACCCCTTCCCCTCATCGTTCCAGGTTCAATATCTTTCTTGAGACCCTTCAACTTCTTCCTAAAGTTCGCCAATGTATCATTCATTCCCCCCAAATCCTCCTCATCCTCGCCTACGTTTTTACCTGCCTTAACTTCAACCTTCTGACACTTCTCGACACTGCCCTCGAATCCAGCCTTAAACTTTTTAGAATTCTTAGGTTTCCTTAACTTCAACAAAGACCCAATGGGATCATCATCATCTGAATCAAAACCAACCTCAGCAGCTGCGACCTTTAATCTTTTCTTAGAGCCACCACCACCGTCCATTTTCTTGTTCCTAGGTTTCAACGAATTGTGTAACGAAACCTTCTCTAACCCTAGCTCAACATTATTCCCCAAATCAAATTGCAACTGAAGACCTGCCTTGGAGTTTGAACAATCATCACTTTCCATCTCTCAATTACCAAAAAACCAAAGCTCATAATTTCGAATAAAGTTTCCCTCCTTCAAGCAACGAAAACCATAAGCCAACAAAATTTCAAAGCCAAAAACCAAATGTTCCAACACTAATCAAATCCTCAAATATTCAACAAAAAAGTATATATATTCACAGCTAAAAATGGATGAAGTTTCTTCCAATTAATGAGTTTTCCACAACGAACCGTCAATCCTTGGTCCTACCCCTCTCTAGTGTATGGAATCCAATGATGAAATAACATTTCTAAGAGAAAAAAAAAAAAAAAAAAGAATTAACAAAAATCTAGGGTTTATACTTTATAAGATAATTAGTAAGCCTTAAGGAAAGAGGGAATAAACCAGACCTGAGGGACCAAAGCAGTTAAAACGGTGGCGCGTTAATGGAATTTCTCGAGGAGAGTGAGAGGCGCACGTTAGCGTCGTTGTTCCTGGAATTAGAAGGCCACGCCCTATATATTGGCGCTGCGACCACAGTGTGGTGGAAATGAAAATATAAATAATAAATAGGAAATAACGAACGTTTATAAAAGGGAAAGGGGGAAAATTATGCCTCTTTTATTTTTCGCTCCACATGATTTTTCTGTTGGAAGTTGGAACCAACTTGACTATTAATTTTGTAAATTGCAAATAATTATTTAAAATTAAAATAAAAAATTCTTTAACATAAAATTAAATAATTTTTCAACTTTTTAACATAGTAAAAGAATTCATTACAGATATTATTCAAACTTAATATTATATTATATTTACTTAACCACTTTTTAATTATTCTTCATTAAAAATAGTGGCCATGCGGTGCGGGTTATCAATGTTTCTTTTTTGAAGCAGTTTATTTATTATAGGAAAACATGGTTGGCTAATTTTGCTATCGATAAATGCCTAAATTTCCATGATATGAAATATGAAGTTTAATAATCCATACAGTTTTTAAAGATTGATTGGCATGCTATGTTATTTGGATTCGGATGTAAGTGTCGGATACGGGTATATTTAATTTTTTTTAAATTTTCATGTATTTGAAAGATTTTTAGAAGATCATATCTTCATACTCATGTCCAGATATACGTTGGACACAAGTACTTCAAGAAAAATGAAGCATCAGAGCAACATAGCTGGCATATATTATCAATCGATGGCAACAATGATTTAGAGATTCAATGACTAAGCCTCTATCCTTTCAAGCATCTTGTTTTGTAAGTTTGTAAAATAATGACTTGAAAGTTGAAAATATAGAGAATTGAGTAATTTATTGTTGTGTAGATGGTGCAAGGGATTTAGATTGCCATATCTGTTATCTTTGTCAAATAGAAGTTCTCCATATCTGTAATTTTATAATTAAGCTTTGTAATTTTTTTGTTAACTGAGCTTCTTGGGCATGCCAACAGATTAGGGATCTTCAGAAATCCTTCATGATTTATTATTTTGGTTCTGATGCCACCCGCCAAATATGTAGTAATAAGTTGTTCCGACGCTTTGTTTTTCTTGAAATATTCATATTCGACGCATATTTGGATATCGGTATAAGGATATGATCTCCAAGGACCTTTCAAATACATGAAAAAACTTAGAATAAATCAAACATACCCGTATCCGACACTCATACTCGAATCCGAGTAACATAGCTGGACAGGACACCTTCAGTTACAATCAGGACAATGCTTACCACTTTTGCAAGCTTTCTTTAGTGAAGAAACCTACTGCTAATGCAAAGCAAGGGAAGAAGGATACTGTTGATTTAGAAATTTCTGATGATAGCAGAGGAAAGACAGCAGAAAAGCAAGTAGAGGGTTCCAACACCTTTGGAGGTTAATTAGTTTAATTATGAGGTTCAGGCAGGTTTTCAACATAAATGTTTGTGACAACACACTCTCCTCTCTATAGGGTTAGATTCTCGATGAGTTTCTAGATTCATAAACTCATTTTGATGAATTATGTTACTCGGACTCGAGTGTGAATGTCGATACGATATGTATCCGACATATACCGTATCCGACACGGGTATATTCAATTTTTTTAAAAAAATTCATATATTTAGAGGGTCCTTGGAGGGTTATATCGCCATACCCATGATCGGATATGTGTCGTACATTGAATATTTCAAAAAAAATGAAGAGTCGAAGCAATATAAGTGAAGACTTAATATAGCTTAACTGACAAGGCTAATAGTTATTGTACAAGCAATATAGGTGAAGACTTAATATAGCTTATCTGATTTTGAACTTATTGTACAAGGCTAATAGTTTTTTCTTGCCAATGTTCATTGCACTACGTTTTGTGCACATTTATATGTTGATTTCTTGTTGATTCTGGTAAATTTTCATTGCTATAGCCTACTAGATCATTTGCAAGGTGGATTAACAGAAGAAACATATGTTGAAGGACTTTTAAGTATGTGGCTATGGCAGAAGGAGAGCAATCTTGTGAGGTTAACATATTGCTTTTGAATTTATTTTTCCATTCAATTTACTCTCAACTTTTAGGACTTAAGGATTAACAGAAGAAACATATGTTGAAGGACTTAACCATGGGTGATGGGTCCTTTGAGTTTGGAGCTGCTGGTTAGCTGTTAGCTCATCAGTTGTTGTCATCCATGTAAGAGTTTAGCTTTTATGGGTCCATTATTGTGGGTCTTTGTTAGGTTAGAAGCCCAACACCCTGTTATTAGAACTATTTGTATTACAGTCTAGAAATCAAGTATATACTCTTGCGGTGTAACTCTGTCCCATCCTCAACTGACCCATCATTTCAAGAGATTAGCAACTAATCCGTAGAGTAGACCTGCTCATGGTCGGACAGCTCATCCGACCCGGTAAGTTCAGTTCGTATTCGATTGGATTTGGATAGAATATTTTTAATCCGGGTTGGTCTGGTCTGATCTGGAACAATGTTTTTTAATTAAAATAATATTATTTTATTTAATTATAATTATAAAAATATATAAAAAAATAAAAATATTTTTTTTAATATTGTGAACAGTAATTTTGGGTTTGTCGGGTCGGGCCTGGTAAAGATTCTGGAAAAAAATCGAGCCGCAACCCGGTCCATGAGCAGATCTACCATAGAGTTGTTTTTTTTTTTTTTTTTTAACAGTGAAAGCAGAATAGGACTAGACGATTTTTTTTGTTTAAAAAAGAAGAATAGAGTAGTTTTGGTATTTGTTTGCTCCGTTTTGTTTCGCTCCGAATATTGAATTTATTTTTTTATCCTTAAATATTTAGTTTTTAAAAAGATAATAAAGTAATACAATTAATTATTTTTTTAAAAATCTAAACTTAATACTTTTTTTTTTCTTTCCTAAATTAAAAACTCGTTTATGTTGAATTTATATTTAAATTTTTTTATAATATTTTATTATTTAAAAAAAATAAAAATAACTAATAAATATCGGATGAGACGGAATGAGACGATTATAAATTTAAGCAACATCTATAAAAGTGACAATAATATTAAAATTTTAATATTTACAACAAAACAAAACAAAAGACGGGATAAAGTTTCGACTTCGTTATGCTCCATTGCCGTCCCCCATGTGCAATGCAGTGCAGTGCAATTCTTGAAATCCAACTCCAACATGAATATAAAAAAGTAGTCATCTGGAAGATAAGGATCGATCCTGGATCTATTCCATTGCTTTTAAAAGGTGTTATAATTTCAGAACACTCATTTGTCTTTGCTATATCTGTCATAATCCTCTGGATGACAATAGCTAGCTGTTCATCCTGGGAATAGTCGAAAACTTCATATCATTGTGATACTGACTTCTTTTTTTCTTCAAAATTAATGCATCCTAAAGATATAAACTTTTCAAATCTGAATTCTTCAATTTATATATTACTTACAGACTTTAAACTCAGTGAAATAGCTGCTCCAATTGCATTTATCTCAGGATAAAAAAAAAAAAATGTGAACTTGGTTTATGCAGTATAGCTATGTGGACTTTAATTAAAAAGTAATATCTGAGATACTTTCAAATATAATTGTTTTATATCATTTCAAGATATATACATATATACAATATATATAGACATAAAATTTTACATTTTATTATTATTATAAATAAAGTTTTATTCATTCAAAAATATTAATTATTATTATATCAAAACACATAATTTCATTTTCTTTTCAGAAGCAAAATGTAATCAAATAGTCTCAACTGGTACAAATTAAAAATAATATAACATAGGTATAAGATAATATCTCATTATAATTTTATTATCAAAATTAACGAGGACGTTAATATGTCCCATCAAATGCACTAATTTCATCGGTTTGTCTTGTTCCACACCAACAGCTAAAAATATTTATAAAAAAAAAAAAAAAAAAAAAAAAATTATTCTTCTCAACATCGATCATTTTGGTTCACAGCTTCATTGATGTTAATGGCAAAAAAGTCATTTGGGAATAATTTTTTAAAATGATTTTAAGTGTATTTTTTAACATCAATATGATTTATTCAAGATTTATTATTCTCGAAATATTTTTTGAATGTATTAGCCAAAGCAATAATCATATACTTAAGAGTAAGTAGCCAATTTATACGTAGCATTGTCAAATATATGAAAGCAAAATTTTTCATTATTTTGTTATATATGTTGAGAAAAATTTAGAGTAGATAACTCTAATTTTACCACTCAAAGAAGAAAGTTTAGATTTTAGGAAAACTCACAAATGCTCACACTTCACTCTAGACTACACTCTTTAGAGAAGAACTCCTTAGGAAAACTTAGAACTTTTATTGCTTATTGAAGCTTACTACTTGATGATTTACAAATGCAAGAGAGGGGGGTATTTATACAATACCAAGACAAACACAAGCCACACAAATATAAAATCTAAATAAATTACAACCACCCATTGTTGTTTAATAACAACCACACATTTAAATCACACAACTACAACCACACATTAAACCACACAACTACAACCACACATTAAACCACACAACTACAACCACACATTAAACCACACAATTACAACCACACATTAAACCACACAACTACAACCACACAATTACAACCACACATTAAACCACACAATTGCAACCACACATTGTTAGGCTTTTATTTTTTTTTTCTTGGGCTGGTATTGGACAATTTAACACTCCCCCTCAATACCAGCTCTTCCTCTTTGCACTATGTTGAGTTGACGACGAAACATTTCGAATTTGTTGATACTCAAACCTTTTGTGAATAAATCTGCCATTTGATCATCTGTCTTGATCTGCTTCATCTCAATCTCTTCTTGTAGAACCTTTTCTTTGATAAAGTGATAATGCACTTCTATATGTTTGGTTCTTGCGTGAAAGACTGGATTTTCTGCCAAACGAATTGCTGACTGGTTGTCGCAATACAACGGAACTGCATAATCTACTGGTTGATGTAGATCACTCATTAGTTGTATCAGCCACGTACACTCTTGAGCTGCCATTGCTGCTGCTCGATACTCAGCTTCGGTAGTTGACAATGATACCGTTGGTTGTCTCTTACTGCACCAAGAAATTGTTCCAGAACCAAGTTTAAACATGTACCCAGTTGTTGATCTCCTGGTGTCATGATCTCCTGCATAGTCAGCATCACAATAACCAACTAACTTACAGTCTTCACCTTTCTTGTACAAAAGACCATAATCTATTGTACTTTTCACATATCTCAGTATTCGTCGAACTGCTTCTAAATGAGGCTTCTTCGGATTTTGCATATACCGACTCATCACACCAACTGTATAAGAAATGTCAGGTCGAGTCAAGGTTAAGTAGATCAGGCTACCTACCAATTGTGGATACATAGTTGCATCTTCCAAGTCTTTGCCTTCAAGTGCACACATCTTGCCATTTGGTTCCATCGGTGTTGAAATTGGCTTGCTCTCGAGCATTCCAAACCTTTTTAGCAAATCTTTAGAATATTTTTGTTGACAGAGAAATATTCCTTCTTGTATGTGATCAACCTCTAGACCAAGAAAGTGCTTGAGTTGTCCAAGTTCTTTCATTTGGAAACGAACTGATAAATTCTCCTTGGTTTGAAGAATTTCTGCCTCATAATCACCAGTTATGATTAAATCATCCACATATATCAATACGATAACTAGCTTTCCTCCATTAGCTTTGACAAACAAGCTGGAATCTGCAGGTGTCACTGAATAACCACTATGAGTTAAAAATTCAGCAATCTTACCATACCATGCTCTAGGTGCTTGTTTCAATCCGTAAAGTGCCTTTCGCAGCTTACACACATGCTCAGAATGATTTTGGTTTTGAAATCCCAATGGTTGAATCATGTAGATTTCCCGATCTAGCTCTCCATGAAGGAATGCATTCTTCACATCCATCTGCCACAAGTTCCAGTCTTTGTTGGCTGCAAGGGCAAGTAGGACTCGTACGGTTGTAAGTCTTGCCACCGGACTAAACGTTTCATCATAGTCTAGCTCATACTTCTGAGAGAAACCACGAGCCACCAACCGTGCCTTGTACCTTTCAATCGACCCATCTGGACGATGTTTTATCTTGTAAACCCACTTGCAGGATATGGGTTTCACATCTCTTGGTTTTGGCACTAGATCCCAAGTCTGATTCTGCTCAAGCACAGTGATCTCTTCTTTCATAGCCATAATCCACTCAGAACTCTGTGATGCTTCTTCAAACGTCTCAGGTTCTGTTGCAATTGGTTCTTCCACTATGGCTGCATTAGCATATTTGGAATTTGGCTTCTGTGCTCTTGTTGTCCTTCGGATTTGTGATTGTGGAGATGGTTCTTCCACTTCACTCGATCTAACATCTGGTTGATACACACCAGTTTGCCAAGGACTCTGGACTAACACTTGCTCGTCATCGTCATCATCACATAGGTCTTCTACTTCGTCTGAAGTTGATTGAAGTTGGACAATATACTCTCCCATTTTCTGTTGTAGCATGTCTTCAAATTCTTTTGAATCTGACAACACCTCCTTTTCTGAGGACCACCAGGAAGATGCTTCATTGAATACCACATTGCGTGAAGTGTAACATCTTCCACTCGTAGGATCACAACATTTCCACCCTTTCCTTTGGTTGTCGTATCCCACAAAGATACACCTAGTTGCTTTCTTATCAAACTTGCTACGTAAATGATCATGAACAAATACATAACATACACAACCAAATACTCGAAAGTAGCTGACTGAAGGTTTCATTTTCCACAATTTCTCAAAGGGTGAAACAAACTCTAACCTTGGTTGAGGAAGTTTGTTGATCACATGGACTGCGGTTCTCATAGCTTCGGCCCAAAATCTTCCGGGTACATTCTTTTCATGCAGCATACTCCGACAAATTTCTGCAAGATGCCGATTCTTTCTCTCTGCTACACCATTCTGTTGTGGTGTATTGACACAAGTATACTGATGACGTATGTTGCATTCTCGTAGGTATTGAGAGAATTCGCCTGAGCTATATTCTCCTCCATTGTCTGTGCGCAAGCAACATATCTTCTTTCCCACTTCTCCTTCAACTATCTCTTTGAACTCTTTAAACTTTGAGAAAGTGTCAGACTTTTCTTTCATAAAGAAAACCCACACATACCTGGAGAAATCATCAATAAACTTCACCATGTACCGCATTCCACTAATTGATGGTTGCTTAACGGGCCCAAATACATCAGAGTGAACTAACTCTAATGGTTCTTTTGCTTTAAACTTTGACTCCTCGTATGGCAATTGGTGTGCTTTACCATATTGGCATCCTGCACAAACTGTGTCTGTTCTTATGTCAAGCTGAGGAAGTCCCTTAAGCATCGACTTCTTCATCATCATACTTAGCTTGGAATAACTAACATGACCTAACCGCATGTGCCATAAATCTGCTGTATCGCTCCTTCTTGTCTTGTCTACATATGCTGACTCTGCTGACATCACGTAGACTGACTCCAGACGTCGTCCTTCCATCATCGGCTGTCCTGAGATTTTGAGATCACGATATACCTTCACATCTCTTGGACCAAACAGAATATGGTGACCTGACGATGTTAATTGTGCCACTGAAAGCAAATTTTTCTTCATGCCTTGGACATGGTAAACATCTTGTAGTGGTACCTGATTATGACTATATCGAGGTGCTACTACCGTCTTACCGATGTGAGTAATCGGTAATCTTGAATTATCAGCTGTAACAACAATGCGATTTCCCTTATATTCTGACAGGTTCTGCAACTTCTGTTTATCGCCTGTCATGTGATTTGAGCAACCTGAATCGACAATCCAATCATTCTCATAGTCAATTCGGTCAGCCGTTGTTACTGTGAGAGCTAACTCTTCCTCTTCCATAGCAAAAAATGCTTCAGCGTCCCAATCATCTTCGCTTTTCTCCTTTGTACTAGAAGTAGCAGCATTGCTCTCAGCGGGCCTTTTGTTAAACCAACAATCTTTTGCCATGTGACCTTTCTTGTCACAGTTGTAACAGTTACCTTCAAATCTTTTATTGTTGCTACGATTCTTTGAAGCTCCCCCTGGACGAGAGCTCCCTTCTCCTTGATGACTTTTTGTCTTGTCACCATACTTTTTAGATCCACCACCGACGTGCTGTTTGAATTTGCCTTTGCTTTTGTTGGTGTAGAGTGCTTCCTCTTCACTTTTCAACGAGACCCCTCCCATTTGCTTGGCCATAGATTCTTGACCAACAAGCAAATTTTCAAACTCTACAAGTGATGGTTGAGTTGGCCATCCTTGTATAGCGGCAACGAAGCTGCGATATTCGGGCCTCAAACCATGGATAATTATTCTTTTTACCCTGGTATCTCCAATAGCAGCTGTAGGATCTAAATCAGAAATTTCACGGCATAACGTTTTTACCTTGTGAAAGTATTGAGCAATCGGTATATCCCGTTGTGCAACTGATAACAATTCATTCTCAAGAAGTTGAAGTCTTGTGTCATTCTTTCTCGAAAAGAGTGCATCTAAAGTATCCCACGCTTCTTTTGGCGTTTCTAGCTTTTGTATGTGTTCCAACATTTCTTCTTCAACTGTGGTTTTAAGGGCAAACATGGCTTTACCCACTTTAATCTTCCATTTACGCAAGGTTCCTTGAGCATCTTCTTGCTCGGGCTTCGTAACTTCACTACCACCAACGACTTCCCAAAGGTCTTGACCTTGTAGGTAAGACATCATACACGTCTTCCACGTGTTGTAATTTTTGTGATTGAGCTTCTTGATTCCTCCAACTACTTGAAGATCACCCATCGTGTCGGCAAGACTCTAACAATACCGAACAAGCTTGATTTTGAGACACAAACTTGTAGAGTACAAACTCCTCACGACTCAAGAACGCTCAAACCAAAAATAGTACCTGAATAACTATTTCACCGTGAACAGTACCGTATACGTGAATAGTATCGTATACCATATACTTGAATAAATCTCGTATATGTTAACAATTACTATAAAAGTATATAGTGACACGTGTGAATAGTAACTATGGTAGTAACTCACAACCTAGCTCTGATACCAATTGTTGAGAAAAACTTAGAGTAGATAACTCTAATTTTACCACTCAAAGAAGAAAGTTTAGATTTTAGGAAAACTCACAAATGCTCACACTTCACTCTAGACTACACTCTTTAGAGAAGAACTCCTTAGGAAAACTTAGAACTTTTATTGCTTATTGAAGCTTACTACTTGATGATTTACAAATGCAAGAGAGGGGGTATTTATACAATACCAAGACAAACACAAGCCACACAAATATAAAATCTAAATAAATTACAACCACCCATTGTTGTTTAATATCAACCACACATTTAAATCACACAACTACAATCACACATTAAACCACACAACTACAACCACACATTAAACCACACAACTACAACCACACATTAAACCACACAATTACAACCACACATTAAACCACACAACTACAACCACACATTAAACCACACAATTACAACCACACATTAAACCACACAATTGCAACCACACATTGTTAGGCTTTTTTTTTTTTTCTTGGGCTGGTATTGGACAATTTAACAATATATCCATTCCTTAAATCATCAGAATTTGACTTAATTAAAGATGATATAATGTATACAATTTCCAAGTTGAATTAATCCAGTTCCTAGTCAGAAATATCAAAGCTAATTAAAAAAAAAAACCAGAATATTTCTTGGGTAGGTTTATCAACTAAAAATTCTCTGACTCGAATATTTCGGTTGAAATGCATTGATTTTAAATTATTAATCATGAATTCATGATATTATATATTTTAAATTATTCCATATAACTATATGTATTCTTTTCTTTTGTTTATTCCTGAAGAAAATAAGTTTCATACACAACATTCTAAATCCTGAAAACCTAAACTTACCAGGGACAACCAAAGTGATGAAAATGCAGAGAGAAAACAAATAAACAAAAGAATGTTTATTTGCAGAGAATCTTTAAAAATATGGAGTCAAACTCTGATCTATTTCAATGGATAGAAGGTTGGAAAGTCAGAAAGTCTTATTTTGATGTACCCTCCGAAAGATTAAGCAGGTAAGAAATAGTCTAACTATTATATTTAAGTTTCAATATTTTTTTAAGGATAATCTTTTGTTCACGGTTCGTGATTTCTCAAAGAAATCACGGACCCTAAACCCTAAACCCTACCGCCACCAATTTTTTAAGATAAAATTGATTAACTTTTTTATTCAGATAAAATACTTAACAGTTGATTAAAACTCGCCTCTACAATTTGTTAGTCATTCCAAGGGGAGTGACGGATCATTACCCAAGTAAAATCCTGTGCAAGTCAGATAAATAATTAATAAACTTGCATATGGATCTAAATATAAAGAAATATTAAAAGAGAAACGATTGTCAGGATTCGAACTCGAAAGCTCTGATATCGTCTTATATTGAATGATTCATTATTTCAAAAGTTTAAGCTGATAAAAAATAACCTAATTATCATATTTAAGTTCCGAGATATTTCTGAAGCTGTAGTTTTTGTTTCATTTGCTTGTCAGTTCCATGAAAAATTCTTTCTTAAAAGCAAATTCTAAGTTCAATTGGCAAGTCCTGGAAAACATCTCTTTACAGTTGGTCGTTACAAAGCAACAGAAAAAAAAGAAAAAAAAAATCGAAGCTACGAACCTGCAAAGTCCAAAGTACCAACTTTTGGTTTTGGTCTAAAAAGAAATCAGAATCATTCTTTTAGTTACATACACCTAAGAAGGAATATTTCCTATCATAAACAAAATCTCAATTTCTTCGAAGACAAGTTTAGAGCCCATTCCTTAAAACCTCAAACTCCAACGTCTTTTCTTATAATTTTGATATATAATTACAAGATACGAAAAAAATAATATAAATACGAACATATTAAAATCAAATATAACATAAATAATTAACGTGTTAAAATTTATATAAATATATAATATTTTAAACATAATTATGATACACATAAAAGTAACACGAATACGATATGAATACATAAATTATCGCATCTACTTTATTCTATGCAATTTGCAGCTGAAAAATTACATAAAAAAACAATTCCCAAGTACCCTTTGACAAAAACAATGCACAACAAATGATTGTAATTAATTATTCAATTTATGATCCAAATGATTACTTTAAGATTAATTAAAAGTTTATCAAAATATTTAATATGAAAAGAATCTAATCATATCATAATGTCAAACATTAACTTTTAAACAAATAGTTTCATGTAAAGCCACACTAATATAAATATTTATTTATATTAAATAAATTTAAATTGATCCTTTCAAGTTAAAATTATTATTTTTAAATTTTACTTTAAATTGATAAAATGAGCTCAAATTACATTGTTGTTTATCTATTTATTGAATCCATCAATCATTATTTACAAACACTTAATATCAATAAATTAGTCATAATTATTAAGTCACAATCATATAAACTTAACAAAAACAAATTGATTTTTTAGCTTTCTCGACATAACTTCTCTTCTCATATATTTCAATTATATTCTGTATTGTTATGATCGTTTTCAATGTGTTTTGCTTAATCATTTGAGTTACCACTTGTCAACGGCCTTTACAAAGCTAAAATTGCTGCTAATTATAAGTTTTTTAAAAATATATATACATATATTCTTGTCTCCATATGAATAATTTTAAATCTTTTGTGTTTTGTCAAAAATACGAGATAGTTCTTTTTTAATTTCCGTTATAGTGCTATATAAATTGTTTGTCTTAACCGCTTATGAAAAATTCTTTTTTTACAAAGCTTGATACTTTCATTTGTTGAGATTTTATTACGAAAATCAAATTGATAATAGATTTGTAAACTTATGAATCGTTAAATTTATATATTTTATCAGATATTTATTTTATATTAGTATATTGTTTACATATATCTTTTATACTAAAAAACTTTTGTGAAATACCTCAAATAAAAATAAAAAATATAATTTTAGTTGCCCTCTCAAATTCAAAAATCACGATCCGCCACTATTTATTACCATACACACTTAAATTACACATGTCGAACTCATGCTACATAAAAATTGGGTATAAAATGATAAATGTTTAGGATAAATTTCTTAAACACTTTGACATTACTTAAATCAAATATTTTCAAAATTTCACTAACTTAGACATTAAATCACGTTTCAGAATCCAAACTACAATGCTTCTTTTTATAACTTCACGAACTCTCATTTTTTTCACTTAAAAATCCTCAACATGGCCAATTAACTCAGTTAATTAACAGAAACCATAAGCTAAATGTTATTCCAAGCATATATTCTATCGACCAATTATTAAAATGATGAAATGGAAAAGAAAAGAAAAAAATATAAATATAAATATGCTATCACCGACTAAACAGAAGAATCAAACTGAGAGAGATCATAAAAGAGATGACTGTTTTCTGCCTAAAGCTACTTTCTTCCACGCGTTATCAGAATCCTTAAATTAATCACTGTTAATTTAGGGGTAATGGGAATATTACATTTAGAGATTAGAATCAGTTGCTTCATGGAATAAAACCATAGATGAAGGGCTGAAGGCTGCATGAAAAAGGAAAAAAGTACTTGCAAAAATGCGACAGGTCATTAGTCATTACCATATTTTAGTTTTTTATAGCCCATGATTTTCTTTGATTTTGCAAGTTGAAAAAGCTAGCTAGCTAGCTGTTGTTGAATAAATTATTTGTGAATTTTGGTCTATCTATTCTCTCCAATTCTTCATGCAAAAAGTCTACGGGCTAGTTTAGTCTTGTTGATGAAAAAAATTTGGGTTGAAAAAAGCTTGAGTTAGAAAAAAATATGTTTATAAAGTGTGATAAAAAAGTGTGGTTTAAAATTTTTGAAGTGTTTAGCATTGCTGTGAAAAAATGTTGTAGGAAATTGAAATGTCAAAAAAAGATATGTTTAAAATAATAAAAGTGTAGAGATGTGAGGATAATAAAGTCATTTTATCCAAAAGTCAGCTTTTAAAGCCCAAAAGCTATTTTTGGTTTGGCTTTTTAAACCATGTTTTCAACAGCATAAGCCAAATTCTTTTATCTGTTTAACATTGCGTTTGCGGTGAAAAACAGTTTTTGACTTCAAAAACTGTGACAGAAGCAATGCTAACCGATATCTCGAAACTGTCCCAGCAGTGAACTAATACTAAAATTGCGATGGCGAGGCCCGCAGTAAAACCAGAGATATATATAGCACATATATCATATATTTAAATAGCGATTGCAACGCGATATTATAGTCTTTATTTATCGATTTAGTTTTATCTGTCGTCGATATTTACTGCAATTGATCGCGATAACATATATTATATCCGCAACTGCGATAAACGCGATACAACAAAAAACGCATCCATGATCTCTAGATATGGTACGAATCTAGCCATTTCGAAAGGAAGCAATGAGTGTAATCAATTATGGCTCTGATAGCCTAAATATCCAATATGAGTTGTATTCTTATTCTCATTCATGAATGTTGGCAGAGGTGACTTACTAAACTTGCAAAGTTAGGTATCTTAACCAGTTAATAATGCTACTTTCTGGCTCTTATGTTGTCTATCAGTTAATTTAGTGATCAAACTTATACTGTGAAACCAGAGTTTTTGAGACTTCAGACATTAAAGACTCTGCAATGGGTGAAATCAAAAATATAAATCCAGGGCGACCTGTTCACTTTGCAGTATCCACCAACTAGCTGGGATGACTTCCCATTTTCAAATCATTCTAATTAAGGATTTAAATTGCGGTTGTGGACACGTGTTTTTTTGCGTCATGTTTATTGTGTTTGCGGACCTAGCGAATTACAATAAATAATGACGATGAATATCGACGGTGAAAAAAACTAAAACCGCAAAATAACGATTATAAAATCTCTTTGTTTACGACTGCTATTTAAATTTCTGATTCGAACAATCTCGTTAAAATGACATTAGGTAATCCAACTTCAAAGTAAGATATTACCAACAATAAGCCAAATTTCAAACCTTAGAAACATTCATATCTCCCTAAAAAATCCAAAATCTAAGTAGCCAACTACCTGGCCATGGCTTCCATCCCTCTGAGAATTGCCTAATTTTAAAACCAGAAAACCATCGTTTTCACTAACGATAACAAGTCTCCCATGCGTCACACATGCGTGTGATGAGATTCTCAAACCTCATTGCTTGGCATTTATAAATAGGACCGAACAGACAGCCCTGAGCAATATCCCACAGTACTTTTACTGCAGCAATTAACACCCATAAAAACAAAAGTAAAAATGTCAGCCCCAACATTTATTTTCTCAATTCTCCTCCTTCAATTCCTCTTAGCCTCACAGCCATGTCACCGTATCCTCACCTCCGCAGCCGACGGTGGATGGCAACTTCTACAAAAAAGCATTGGCGTCTCAGCCATGCACATGCAGCTCCTTAGAAACGACCGTGTAGTTATGTTTGACAGAACTGATTTTGGCCCATCAAATCTGCCACTGCCAAATGGGAAATGCCGCAATGACCCAACTGACACAGCTCTCAAAGTAGATTGCACGGCTCACTCAGTTGAGTACGATGTTTTGACCAATAAGTTCAGGGCTCTTATGGTCCAAACCGACGTTTGGTGCTCTTCAGGGGCTATCATGCCGGATGGTAATTTGGTCCAAACTGGTGGTTTCAATGACGGTGAACGAAAGGTCAGGGTTTTTAGCCCATGCAAGACCTGCGATTGGCAAGAAATACCAAACGGATTGGCAGCCAAAAGGTGGTATGCCTCCAACCATATCTTGCCAGATGGAAGACAAATTATTGTTGGTGGTCGCAGACAATTTAACTACGAGTTTGTTCCTAAAATTATTACCGCCGCCAACACGTTCAATTTGCCTTTCTTGTCGGAAACCAATGACAAAGGAGTAGAGAACAATCTCTATCCTTTTGTTTTCCTTAATGTTGATGGAAACTTATTTATTTTCGCTAACAATCGTGCTATTTTGCTTGATTATGTGAAAAATAAAGTTGTGAAGAATTATCCAACAATTCCAGGTGGCGATCCTAGAAGCTATCCAAGCACTGGTTCGGCTGTCTTGCTTCCATTGAAGAACTTGAAAGCGGCAGCCATTCAAGCAGAAGTTTTGGTTTGTGGAGGTGCTCCTAAAGGATCTTATATCCAAGCCTTACGAAATAAGTTCATTGGAGCTTTGAACACTTGTGCGAGGATCAAAATAACCGACCCAAACCCACAGTGGGTCATGGAGACTATGCCTCTAGCTAGAGTTATGGGAGACATGATATTGCTTCCAAACGGCAACGTTTTGCTCATCAATGGAGCAGGTTCAGGATCAGCAGGATGGGAATTGGGTCGGAACCCGGTTTTGAATCCAGTATTATACCGGCCTGATAACAAAATCGGGACACGGTTCGAGACACAAAACCCGACAACAATTCCTCGTATGTACCACTCCACAGCAGCATTACTTCGTGATGGAAGAGTTTTAGTTGGTGGAAGCAATCCTCACGCGTTTTACAACTTTACAAAGGTTCTTTTCCCTACTGAACTAAGCTTAGAGGCATTCTCTCCAGCATATTTGGAAGCTAAATTCAATAACTTACGACCGACAATCGTTGTTCCAAAGTCAATGTCCGGAATCAAATACGGGAAAAAATTAACGGTTCAAGTGGTTATTACAGGTAAAGTAGTTCAAAACCTGGTGTCGGTAACAATGGTGGCACCAGCTTTCAATACACATTCATTCTCTATGAATCAAAGGTTACTTGTATTCGGAAATGACAAGGTAACGGCTTTGGGGAAATCAACGTATAACATTGATGTTACGACGCCACGTTCGGGTAATCTTGCGCCAGCAGGGTTTTATCTTCTATTTGTGGTCTATCAAGGCATTCCCAGCGAAGGCATTTGGATCAAATTGCAGTAAAGAAAAAGAAAAAAGATTCATTCAAATATCCAAAATAAAGGTTTATAATTTGTATGTTCATAAAGATTTGATCTTCCCGTCTGTATAATTTGACATAGTTTTTTTTATTTTTTTATTTTTTATGTTTCAGCAATCTATGCCGATTGCTTTTGTAGAACTAGGATACCATATTGTAACAATAATATCCTCTACAGACAATTGTGTATTTACAAAGGATTTGTTTTAATTGTTCTTATCTTCCATTAGCATTGCATTTTAAGTTAATTAGCCGTTACTTGTTGATTAATTATAAGTAGCTATCCACATTTCTCACAAGGATAAAACAATCAAATTCCAAACATGCAAATTACTTTTGCAAGCATCAGCTCATGACTACGTCAAATTTGACATATAACAGTATTTTGAAGTGCTGTGAAAACTAAAAAAATTGTTGTTGTAAGATAAGACAGCATTTATTCATGTGCTGTATATGTAGCCGCAGCCTTATGTCTTTAGTAGCATTTTTACATATGTATAATAATACTTATCAAAATGCTGCTATTTCTACTTTATAACAGTTTTTCATGATTTTTTACATGCATATTTCATTTGCTGCAAAAGATCTCAATGATAACAATTATATAGATGCTACCAAAAGTAAATTTATATGATAAAATTTATAACAGCACGTGTCAAATGCTTTTAAAAATTTTTAAAATGCTGTAATTATTGACCATTATAATATATAACAACAATATGCAAAATGCTGTTAAAGTGTTGCATTTACTATTTTTAACAACATTTAAGAAATACTATAAAAAAAAATATTGTCTAAAACTAATTTTGAAGTAGTGTCAAAGGCGTTTTAATTGGTTTTTCGCTGAGTAAAAACAGTTGATTAATACTTCATTTGGATGCATATAGACATTGAAATTGTATGAATCCAATAGCAAAAGGATGCTTCGACATGGAATGAATCCCTTATCACACATCCAAATGAAGCTTAATTTATTCATAGCACGTATAGTTTGTGTTAAATTGTCCAATACCAGCCCAAGGAAAAATAAAAGCCTAACAATGTGTGGTTGCAATTGTGTGGTTTAATATGTGGTTGTAGTTGTGTGGTTTAATGTGTGGTTGTAGTTGTGTGGTTTAATGTGTGGTTGTAGTTGTGTGATTTAAATGTGTGGTTGTTATTAAACAACAATGGGTGGTTGTAATTAATTTAGATTTTATATTTGTGTGGCTTGTGTTTGTCTTGGTATTGTATAAATACCCCCCTCCCTTGCATTTGTAAATCATCAAGTAGTAAGCTTCAATAAGCAATAAAAGTTCTAAGTTTTCCTAAGGAGTTCTTCTCTAAAGAGTGTAGTCTAGAGTGAAGTGTGAGCATTTGTGAGTTTTCCTAAAATCTAAACTTTCTTCTTTGAGTGGTAAAATTAGAGCTATCTACTCTAAGTTTTTCTCAACAATTGGTATCAGAGCTAGGTTGTGAGTTACTACCATAGTTACTATTCACACGTGTCACTATATACTTTTATAGTAATTGTTAACATATATGAGATTTATTCAAGTATATGGTATATGATACTATTCACGTATACGGTACTGTTCACGGTGAAATAGTTATTCAGGTACTATTTTTGGTTTGAGCGTTCTTGAGTCGTGAGGAGTTTGTACTCTACAAGTTTGTGTCTCAAAATCAAGCTTGTTCGGTATTGTTAGAGTTTTGCCGACACGATGGGTGATCTTCAAGTAGTTGGAGGAATCAAGAAGCTCAATCACAAAAATTACAACACGTGGAAGACGTGTATGATGTCTTACCTACAAGGTCAAGACCTTTGGGAAGTCGTTGGTGGTAGTGAAGTTACGAAGCCCGAGCAAGAAGATGCTCAAGGAACCTTGCGCAAATGGAAGATTAAAGTGGGTAAAGCCATGTTTGCCCTTAAGACCACAGTTGAAGAAGAAATGTTGGAACACATACAAAAGCTAGAAACGCCAAAAGAAGCGTGGGATACTTTAGATGCACTCTTTTCGAGAAAGAATGACACAAGACTTCAACTTCTTGAGAATGAATTGTTATCAGTTGCACAACGAGATATACCGATTGCTCAATACTTTCACAAGGTAAAAACGTTATGCCGTGAAATTTCTGATTTAGATCCTACAGCTGCTATTGGAGATACCAGGGTAAAAAGAATAATTATCCATGGTTTGAGGCCCGAATATCGCAGCTTCGTTGCCGCTATACAAGGATGGCCAACTCAACCATCACTTGTAGAGTTTGAAAATTTGCTTGTTGGTCAAGAATCTATGGCCAAGCAAATGGGAGGGGTCTCGTTGAAAAGTGAAGAGGAAGCACTCTACACCAACAAAAGCAAAGGCAAATTCAAACAGCACGTCGGTGGTGGATCTAAAAAGTATGGTGACAAGACAAAAAGTCATCAAGGAGAAGGGAGCTCTCGTCCAGGGGGAGCTTCAAAGAATCGTAGCAACAATAAAAGATTTGAAGGTAACTGTTACAACTGTGACAAGAAAGGTCACATGGCAAAAGATTGTTGGTTTAACAAAAGGCCCGCTGAGAGCAATGCTGCTACTTCTAGTACAAAGGAGAAAAGCGAAGATGATTGGGACGCTGAAGCATTTTTTGCTATGGAAGAGGAAGAGTTAGCTCTCACAGTAACAACGGCTGACCGAATTGACTATGAGAATGACTGGATTGTCGATTCAGGTTGCTCAAATCACATGACAGGCGATAAACAGAAGTTGCAGAACCTGTCAGAATACAAGGGAAATCGCATTGTTGTGACAGCTGATAATTCAAGATTACCGATTACTCACATCGGTAAGACGGTAGTAGCACCTCGATATAGTCATAATCAGGTACCACTACAAGATGTTTACCATGTCCAAGGCATGAAGAAAAATTTGCTTTCAGTGGCACAATTAACATCGTCAGGTCACCATATTCTGTTTGGTCCAAGGGATGTGAAGGTATATCGTGATCTCAAAATCTCAGGACAGCCGATGATGGAAGGACGACGTCTGGAGTCAGTCTACGTGATGTCAGCAGAGTCAGCATATGTAGACAAGACAAGAAGGAGCGATACAGCAGATTTATGGCACATGCGGTTAGGTCATGTTAGTTATTCCAAGCTAAGTATGATGATGAAGAAGTCGATGCTTAAGGGACTTCCTCGGCTTGACATAAGAACAGACACAGTTTGTGCAGGATGCCAATATGGTAAAGCACACCAATTGCCATACGAGGAGTCAAAGTTTAAAGCAAAAGAACCATTAGAGTTAGTTCACTCTGATGTATTTGGGCCCGTTAAGCAACCATCAATTAGTGGAATGCGGTACATGGTGACGTTTATTGATGATTTCTCCAGGTATGTGTGGGTTTTCTTTATGAAAGAAAAGTCTGACACTTTCTCAAAGTTTAAAGAGTTCAAAGAGATAGTTGAAGGAGAAGTGGAAAAGAAGATATGTTGCTTGCGCACAGACAATGGAGGAGAATATAGCTCAGGCGAATTCTCTCAATACCTACGAGAATGCAACATACGTCATCAGTATACTTGTGTCAATACACCACAACAGAATGGTGTAGCAGAGAGAAAGAATCGGCATCTTGCAGAAATTTGTCGGAGTATGCTGTATGCAAAGAATGTACCCGGAAGATTTTGGGCCGAAGCTATGAGAACCGCAGCCCATGTGATCAACAAACTTCCTCAACCAAGGTTAGAGTTTGTTTCCCCCTTTGAGAAATTGTGGAAAATGAAACCTTCAGTCAGCTACTTTCGAGTATTTGGTTGTGTATGTTATGTATTTGTTCCTGATCATTTACGTAGCAAGTTTGATAAGAAAGCAACTAGGTGTATCTTTGTGGGATACGACAACCAAAGGAAAGGATGGAAATGTTGTGATCCTACGAGTGGAAGATGTTACACTTCACGCAATGTGGTATTCGATGAAGCATCTTCTTGGTGGTCCTCAGAAAAGGAGGTGTTGTCAGATTCAAAAGAATTTGAAGACATGTTACAACAGAAAATGGGAGAGTATATTGTCCAACTTCAATCAACTTCAGATGAAGTAGAAGACCTATGTGATGATAACGATGACGAGCAAGTGTTAGTCCAGAGTCCTTGGCAAACTGGTGTGTATCAACCAGATGTTAGATCGAGTGAAGTGGAAGAACCATCTCCACAATCACAAATCCGAAGGACAACAAGAGCACGGAAGCCAAATCCCAAATATGCTAATGCAGCCATAGTGGAAGAACCAATTGCAACAGAACCTGAGACGTTTGAAGAAGCATCACAGAGTTCTGAGTGGATTATGGCTATGAAAGAAGAGATCACTGCGCTTGAGCAGAATCAGACTTGGGATCTAGTGCCAAAACCAAGAGATGTGAAACCCATATCCTGCAAGTGGGTTTACAAGATAAAACATCGTCCAGATGGGTCGATTGAAAGGTACAAGGCACGGTTGGTGGCTCGTGGTTTCTCTCAGAAGTATGAGCTAGACTATGATGAAACATTTAGTCCGGTGGCAAGACTTACAACCGTACGAGTCCTACTTGCCCTTGCAGCCAACAAAGACTGGAACTTGTGGCAGATGGATGTGAAGAATGCATTCCTTCATGGAGAGCTAGATCGGGAAATCTACATGATTCAACCATTGGGATTTCAAAACCAAAATCATCCTGAGCATGTGTGTAAGCTGCGAAAGGCACTTTACGGATTGAAACAAGCACCTAGAGCATGGTATGGTAAGATTGCTGAATTTTTAACTCATAGTGGTTATTCAGTGACACCTGCAGATTCCAGCTTGTTTGTCAAAGCTAATGGAGGAAAGCTAGCTATCGTATTGATATATGTGGATGATTTAATCATAACTGGTGATTATGAGGCAGAAATTCTTCAAACCAAGGAGAATTTATCAGTTCGTTTCCAAATGAAAGAACTTGGACAACTCAAGCACTTTCTTGGTCTAGAGGTTGATCACATACAAGAAGGAATATTTCTCTGTCAACAAAAATATTCTAAAGATTTGCTAAAAAGGTTTGGAATGCTCGAGAGCAAGCCAATTTCAACACCGATGGAACCAAATGGCAAGATGTGTGCACTTGAAGGCAAAGACTTGGAAGATGCAACTATGTATCGACAATTGGTAGGTAGCCTGATCTACTTAACCTTGACTCGACCTGACATTTCTTATACAGTTGGTGTGATGAGTCGGTATATGCAAAATCCGAAGAAGCCTCATTTAGAAGCAGTTCGACGAATACTGAGATATGTGAAAAGTACAATAGATTATGGTCTTTTGTACAAGAAAGGTGAAGACTGTAAGTTAGTTGGTTATTGTGATGCTGACTATGCAGGAGATCATGACACCAGGAGATCAACAACTGGGTACATGTTTAAACTTGGTTCTGGAACAATTTCTTGGTGCAGTAAGAGACAACCAACGGTATCATTGTCAACTACCGAAGCTGAGTATCGAGCAGCAGCAATGGCAGCTCAAGAGTGTACGTGGCTGATACAACTAATGAGTGATCTACATCAACCAGTAGATTATGCAGTTCCGTTGTATTGCGACAACCAGTCAGCAATTCGTTTGGCAGAAAATCCAGTCTTTCACGCAAGAACCAAACATATAGAAGTGCATTATCACTTTATCAGAGAAAAGGTTCTACAAGAAGAAATTGAGATGAAGCAAATCAAGACAGATGATCAAATGGCAGACTTATTCACAAAAGGTTTGAGTATCAACAAATTTGAAATGTTTCGTCGTCAACTCAACATGGTGCAAAGAGGAAGAGCTGGTATTGAGGGGGAGTGTTAAATTGTCCAATACCAGCCCAAGGAAAAATAAAAGCCTAACAATGTGTGGTTGCAATTGTGTGGTTTAATATGTGGTTGTAGTTGTGTGGTTTAATGTGTGGTTGTAGTTGTGTGGTTTAATGTGTGGTTGTAGTTGTGTGATTTAAATGTGTGGTTGTTATTAAACAACAATGGGTGGTTGTAATTAATTTAGATTTTATATTTGTGTGGCTTGTGTTTGTCTTGGTATTGTATAAATACCCCCCTCCCTTGCATTTGTAAATCATCAAGTAGTAAGCTTCAATAAGCAATAAAAGTTCTAAGTTTTCCTAAGGAGTTCTTCTCTAAAGAGTGTAGTCTAGAGTGAAGTGTGAGCATTTGTGAGTTTTCCTAAAATCTAAACTTTCTTCTTTGAGTGGTAAAATTAGAGCTATCTACTCTAAGTTTTTCTCAACAGTTTGGTGTGGAATACGTCCGGGGCCATCCATAAACCAAAAATGGCCATTGAAATAGCCAGTAAGGCCATCGTGCCTTTCTATATATGGAACCTTCCTCAATCTTTTCATGTCTAAAACATGATTGTTGCAGCTGTTTTCTATTCTTTACTTCTTTTACTTCTTTTACTTACTATGGCATTGATTATGGCTTTAGGATTCTTATTTCTTCATCAAAATGTAGGCATTTACACCAATACCAATAGCAATTGCTTACTTCTAGCTTTAAGATCAACCAAAAATTAATGTGGGGTTGGTTGTTTAGCTCTTATTATCCATCCGGTCGTTGCACTAGCTTTTTGTGGAGAAGTTGGACAAATAATCCAAGAATCGGTCAAATCATTTTTACTAATTCTATGTCAAGATGATTTAATGCAAAGACCAGTCAGTTTTCCGAGTTGGAATTAGCAGAACGTCACGTCATGTACAAAACAAGCGGATTAATGACTGTTTGTATATGCCATCTTTGTTATCCTGATTTGAAAATGAGTGTCGGATATAAGTATATGTCCAATATACTTAATTTTTTTATAAAAAAATTTATATATTTTGAGGGTCATATATTTATGTCCGAATATGCTTCGGAAATAAGTGTCACACATCAATACTTTAGAAAAAAATGAAGAGTCCAGATACCATAGTACGACATTGATCATAGGTGGATGTAAAGTTTGAAGTTGTGTTGGAACAGAAGGTCGATAAATGACAGAATTGAGGCAATTACCGTTTGCTGTCGAGTAGTCCTGTTTATGGGCCGAGCACCCCATCCGACCCGGCAAGTCCGGTCAATATTGGATCAGGTTTGGGCAGGATATTTTTGATCCGGTCGGACCCGGAACAGTGTTTTTATATAATAATAATATTATTTTATTTAATTTTAATTATAAAAATATATAAAAAATTAAAAATTTTTTTTTTTTTTAATATGATGAACAATGAATTCGGACTGCTGACCGAACCTGGGCAAAAAATTTGAAAAAAAAATCGGGTCACGGTCCGGCCATGAGCACCTCTACTGTCTAGGGAGAATCGATGGTTTTTGTTGAAAAGTGTAACGGGGCTGTTGGGAACTTTTGAGATTCAAAAAGTTCACGGACAAGTTGATATTAGGGTCTACAAACATGATTTCCTCTTAGTATTAAACATCCAGCCTTCATAAACTAGATCAAGTTTAGTAGTTAGTTGCCAACATAAACAGAATTATGGGATTTGTATATTAATAGTATAAAAAGCAAATAATGATTTTAAAACACTCCTTTAGTCCTTTGCAAAATCTTTTTCTGAATTTAAGTAGGAGACAGGATGACTAAGAAGAAAGGGGTGCAGGGACTTTGCAAATTGTTGAAAACTACAAAACGGCATGGGAGTAGCTTTATGTTGAAGTTTGAATCTCACCAACAGTTTTATTTTATGATGTTGTGTTATATTTTAATTATTTTTTTATCGTATTAATATTATATCCGAAATTATCGAGTTTAAACAATTGCATTATCCAAAAGAATAAGGAAGGGCGCAACTTAAGAGACATGATGAGCACGGGCCACCATTTTTTTAGCTCTTAATTTGATGGCAGAGACCAAATTAGATGACAAAGAGAAGCCTTTGTTGTATCTGCAAAATCTAGGATTGGAGATATTATATTAAGCCTCTCTTAATGAAATTCGACTTAATGGGCTTTAAATGGTCGGACCAACTAGGCCAGTTGCTTTATATTGACTCATAAAACTGTAAATCGGCTGCAAACCTGAAAGCCCAATTTTCAACCCATTGAAGTCATGGAAATGGCTGCAACTGAAATTGTCAATGTTGAAAGTTGAAACCATTTGACACCCGTTTCCCCTCAAGGCGGCCAATATAATCGAAGGTTCACATTCGAACTTTGTACGACAGCGTTGCATCGCCTTGCAATTTTCATCAAACGGCCTTGGGAACTGGGGAGAGTTCATAGCGGCTAATCTTGGGTTACTTTGTCTGATTCAGACAGGCAGACAGGTGAAAAATAACCCCTTTGGACACAAAAAGTAAGGAAAATTATCCTTTGTCTTCCCTTCTTCCACTCTTCTTTTCCACAGATTTTCCATCTCTTTCCTCTGAAATTCCTTTCACTGGTGTACTTCTTCTTCTTCTCTTCTATACCCACTCTTTTTTTTTTTTTGTTTGATCATCTCTTTGGCTTTAAACTCATCTTAATTATGCTTAGTTTTAGTGTTTTCTTCTTTTCCTTAGCTGGTTTTGATTGATTTTTATGGTTGGTGGTTTATGGGAGCAAGGGAAGCTTCCTTTGACCGGCTTCATATTTTTCATTTCTAGGGTTTTAAGCTTGTTTTATGAATTGGGTTCTTTAAAATACCTGTGAAACTGAACTTAAGACTTTTATTTTTTTAGCTTTCAGCTAAGAATTGGATGGTTCTGGGGTTTTCAGCTAAGATTCCACAAATAGGCATTTTAGCTGGTCATACTCATATGAGATAATTAGAAGTCTCTAGTATTTTGCACATTTATCCAAGTCTTGCCCGAAAATTTTAGCTTCTATTGTCTCACTGGAAATACAAATTTAAGGTAGTAAAGCAGTAGATGTTAAATATTATGTGAAAATTCTAAGTATTAAAATTGATGTTTGAAATGTCACATATTTGTTACTAATATCTTATTATATACAGAATCTATACTTTGATCCTGAAAAGGAAATAAGGGAGGAAAAGTGAAGGTGGTGTGAGCTTACTTGCATTGGATTTAAAATCGGAATTCAACTCTAATTATCAATTATTAAGGCCAGAGTTCTTTTTATGGGTTGATGTTCTAGACAATTGGCCTTTAGATATAGGGAAAGGAGATATTTTGCCTCTAAAGATTCTACTTTTGGGAACCCTTCTGACTAATCAGTATGTTTCATAGGATGGATCGAGCCGTAAGGCTGATTTGTTGAAGGCTAATTCGGGATGATAAGCTTGTTGACTAAACTAGGAAATGAATCTCATGGAACTGATTGAATTGTTGCTAATAACTGAGAATAATTGGTATTTAAACTTGTGTTTCTTTGTTCTTGATGATGTATTTATGCATCAGTTCCTATTCAGGGAAGATCAACCTATGTTGCTTCGACTTTTCATTTTTTTTGAAGTACCCGTGTCCGATGCATATTCGAACATGGGTATGGGGATATGATCCCCAAGGACCCTCCAAATATATGGAAAAACTTAGAATAAATCAAACATACTCGTGTCGAACATATACCCGTGTCCGACACTCACACCCGAATCCAAGTAACATAGAGATCAACCACCACAGGATGGTAAGACCATAGCATTTTTTGTGGGATGATATTCAGCTATTTTCTAATAGTTGGTGTAGTAATTCTTTGCTATTAATAACATAATCTGAATAGTTCCCCCTTCCATCTTTTCTGATATAGAGGATTTTCTGCCATTGATGTGATGCTTACTTGACTGAATACCACCTTCACAGCGGAGTTTTGAAACTTTTTGTCGACCTCAACAATTTCTTGGGGTCCAATGGATGATGGTGGGCATCGTGAAAATGGAAGACTCAAAACAGATCAGTATAGAACAGCTCAGGGTCAGGTATATTAAGGCTTTTTTGCAGATTATAGATACTTGGAGTCTATGTTGCTCCGACTCTTCATTTTTCTTGAAGCACTCGTGTCCGACATCTGTGTCCGACGCATATCCGGACATGGGTTCGGGGATATGCTCCTCCAAGGACTCTCCAAATACATGGAAATCTTGGAAAAAAATAAAATATACCCGTGTCCGACACTCAAACTCGAGTCCGAGTAACATAGCTTGGAGTGATGTAGAATGGCATAAATGAATAAACTCCCCTCTGTGATTAATGTGGTCAATTTCAGCATTTCTCTGAGAACTTATGTCCATGATGATAATTTTTATGAGCATTATTGTTGCAGTGGCTGATGCATCAGCCATCAATGAAGCAGATAATGGCCATTATGGCTGAAAGAGATGCAGCTATTCAAGAAAGAAATTTAGCACTTTCTGAGAAAAAAGCAGCTATTGCTGAGAGAGATATGGCATTCTTGCAGCGAGACGCAGCTATTGCTGAGCGAAATAGTGCTATAATGGAACAGGATAATGCCATAGCAAATCTTCAGCATCGAGAGAACTCCTTTGCATTTGGTAACAATGTTGCTCCGACTCTTCATTTTTCTTGAAGTACCCGTGTCCGACGCATATCCGGACATGGGTATGGAGATATGATCCTCCAAAAACATGGAAATCTTGGGAAAAATTGAACATACCCGTGTCGGATATACCCGTATCCGACACTCACATACGAGTCCGAGTAAGATAGTCTGGTAATATGTCCTCTTGTCCACTAGGGTGCCAAATCTCTCGTGGGTTGAAGCACACTCAACATCAACAGCAAAACGTTCACCATCTGCCCCACACTAGCGAAGCTCCTTACGACTCGAGGGAAATGCATTCGAGTGATGCCCTACCGGAGACACCAGGTACTTCCGAAGCTGCAAAATCAAGACGGGGTAAACGAGCAAAAGAGGCCAAGGCAATTGCACCTAACAAGAAGGCTTCAAAGCCTCCGAAAAAGGCTGCGAAACTCGAGAATGAGGACTTGAATAAGATTATGTTTGGCAAGCCACATGAGTGGAAGGGTGGACAAGATGAGGGTGTTGGGGGTGATGATGATAATGATGATGATGAACTCAACAAACAGCTTGTGACAACAAAGTCTGATTGGAAAAGTCAGGATTTGGGATTGAATCAAGTTGTATTTGATGACTCAACAATGCCACCTCCTATTTGTTCTTGCACTGGAATCCTAAGGCAATGCTACAAATGGGGAAATGGGGGATGGCAATCTTCATGTTGCACAACAACCTTGTCAATGTATCCTTTGCCAACAGTTCCAAACAAACGACATGCCCGAATTGGTGGCAGAAAGATGAGTGGAAGTGCATTCAACAAGCTGCTTAGCCGGCTTGCAGCTGAAGGTCATGATTTGTCCAATCCTGTTGATCTTAAAGACCATTGGGCCAAGCATGGGACAAACCGCTACATCACCATCAGGTAGGTTGTTTAAGAGTTAAAATATCTAGGAAGTCCCTGTACTATATCATTTAGTGCAAATTAATCATTCTACTATCAAATTAGATAATTTAGCTATTGTATTTTTAAAATTGAAGTAAAAAATTAAAATCACTCTAGTGTAACACAAAAATTGTTAAAAAAACTGACGTGATATTTAACCTTCTGTTTATTTGATGATGTATGTGACATTAATAAAATATATTATTTTAAACTGATGTGGATAAAATAACAAATTAAGTTAGTAAAAATGTCATCAATTTTTTTTTTTTCATTTAGTTTGTTATTTTGTTCACGTTAAATTAAAATAATATATTTTATTGATGTCACATCATCAAATAAACACAAAGTTAAATGTCACGTTAATTTTTGTTATATTAGTTAATAATTTTATTTTTTTACTTTAATTTTAAAAGTACATGACTAAAGTGATTAATTTACATTAAATGATATATAATTATTTAAGATATAGAATAGGGATGAGATGATGGGTAATGGAGAAATAGAGAAGTCATTTGACGCTCAGGGTATTCTTCCTTAGTCATTTTAGCAATGGAGGAAAAATAAATGGTTTCGAAATAACCATGTTACCTGTAAGACTGTAACTCTACTTAATTGTAATATTGTGCCTCAACATCTTCTTGTACTTTAATGAAATTTCAATTTATAAGCTTAATCCATCAATTTCCTTCTCTAGACAAGTTGGTGATAATTTTGATTGAATTCTTGAAATAAAAAAAAGAAAATTAGCATCATTTGTTCATGTCTTAAAAGACCTGCTCATGGCCATGCCACTGTCTAAATTTTTTTGAACTTCCAGGTCCTAAAATTTTTGAACTTCCAAGTCTGATCTTGGATGAGTCCGAACCGCTTACATATTCGAATACATTGTTTACATATATATATATAAAAATATATATTTTTTATTTTTATAATTAAATCAAATATTTATTTATTATGTAAACAGTAATTTAAATCAGATCGGATCGATTATGAAAATATTAATTCAACACAGTACAGACCGAATCTATCGAATCAAACAAACAATCCGACAGCGTGAGCAAATCTCTTACTGAAATGGATGAAAGTTCCAAAATCTATTTTCCAGTTTAACTGATTTATCAGTTTTTCTTCAAAAGAGTTAGGCTTCCTTCTAAACTGAAACTGACATTTGGATGTCAACTTTTCAATCCATAATTTGCCCAAGCGAAAAAAGTCTGAACCTTTTACTATCTTTTTCTTTCAATTTCAAGGTCTCTTCAAAATATTTTGTAAATCGAAACTCTGATTAATAAACTGAAACCAAATTTTCCGAAACATAATCAAATATATAAAAAAATTTAAAAATTTAAATATATTCATAGAACATGTATCCCGATAAATACCATAGTTAAGTTCAGTACAGTCTGTGTCAGATCAAAAGATATCATCATAACAAAAATCAGACAGGGATAACTGATTTTAAAATTTTATCATCATACACAGACAGCACTGTAATAAAAAAATTAAATATATTTATTATTTTATAATAAATAATGGGAAAAATAAGCAGAAAATAAGCTTATAAGAATTTTTTGTTTTTTTTAAAGAAGCCTCAGACCGTCCTAGTTCATGAGTTTCAGCAAATTCATGCAGAACCAATAGAACTGCATTTCAGAAAGTCTCAATAGTTTCATCATCATTGGCTTATTGTCTAAAGACTAAAAAATAGTAAGTAAAAGAATATAAGCAAAATAATTAAATAAATAAAGAGGCGTCAGATCTTCCTATTCAAAATAAACGAAATCGTAATACTCGATTTTAGTTTTCGAGTATTCAGCAATTCGAATATTCATCGTTTGGCCTCCATTCTCATCTAAATGAGTAGCGTAACGAATAAATCAGGAATGGAAAAACAAATGAATGATTTTTCAAAAAAGAAAAAGAAAAAAGAAGCAGCTTGATGATGAAACCCTAAAGATGAGTCGGAACGTTGAAGAACGAAAGACGGCCGATGCACTAATTTGTGAATTAGGGTTTTGCAATGATGCTCTCTCTTGAATCCTACCTCGTTTTATAACCTTTTTTCGGTGCGTTTTGGGGAGGAGAGAGTGATAAAATTACCAGACGGTGAGGAGAGAAAGCTAACGGAGAGAATATGGGCTTTTTATTTTTATGGGCCGAAAACTAGGTAGTAGGCTACTCTTACCCGTAGGCCCAATATTTTCTGATAAAGTTTGACTTGAGTTATTTAAAAAAAAAACTATTTTGTTTTAAGGATTTATATTTAATGTATTATTAGTGTATAGATCTATATACTTATAGTGAACTATATGATACTACCTGTTAAAAATTATAGTTATCTGTACTTATTTTTAAAGATTTTTAAAATTTTATATTTGTTTATTAATGAGATGTCATCGTATGGTTCAGTATATAGATTTATATACTTACTGTGTATCAAATATAAACCCTTTTATTTAATACTAAAAAAATAAATTTACATCTTTATTTTAGCTTTAATTTAAAATGAAAATTTCAAATTACTATCATTCAGCTTAGAGTGTTCATATTTTGTCATTTTAATTTAAAAAATAAAAAAAATTTATCTCATTCATCTCAACGAAATTTTTAAATTTTACAAGTAAAATTAATAAGATGATATATACAAATATATTTAAAAAATTAATGAGACATATGATATTTTTTTAATTTCGCTTATAGACTAAAAAACTCCACTTTAAATGTATAAAAACAAATTATAACTTAAACAATTGAGAAAAATAAAATTTTTATAAAATATAAATAAATTTATATGAAAAGTGAAAATTATAAATAAATGTGGATCACAATGTCAAGGTATCAATAAAACAATAGTTAATTTTTAATTTTTGTAAGTGTATAACAACGAACTCTAACTTAAACTATTGATAAAATAATATTTTTATAAATCATAAATAAATATATATATATAAATGAAATTTATAAATAAATGTGGATCACAAATCACAATGTCATGTATCAATAAACAATAATTAACTTTTGCGAAGCTTAAGGGTGACATTAAACTTTTAATCATTAAAGCATATTATTGTAGGGTTACTATTAAATTAAATCTAATAACGTGTGTTTATAAACATTGATTAAAATAAATTAAAATTTTATTTTAAAAATAATTTTATATTTAATGTATTAGTTTAAATTTAATAAAAAGCAATATATTAATGGTAAATTTATTTTTCTTTAATATAATTTTAACCTCTGTTTTTTTTTTTTTTCATTTCAATGCATTAAAAAGAATTATAAAATTTAATGTGAATCTCTTCATATATATATATATATATATATATATTTTGAAACAGAATCTCTCCATATTTGTGTCTCTCAAGTTCTAGATATTTATTTTTTTATCTATAATAATGTGTGACGTCATTTCATAAGATATACGTTCCTTTTAAATTGAAATATTAGGTAAGAAAATACAAATAAAATTACAAATTATTTTAGCTTAAACAAGCAAAACTTTTTGTTTGTGATTTCGTATTTTGCAAAAAATAGATAAGAAGTACACGTTAATGATGTACTAAAATTACTCTATGAATATTCTTCCTAAATAAAAAAAGGTTCGATGAATCGTCTATACGTATCGGTTAAAAAATCTCTAATTATTATTGTATTTTATTTTTATATTTAATACATTATTATTATTAAATGTAAGAAAAAATATTGCTTTAATTGCAATTTTCTCTCCTAAAATATCACTTTAACCAAGATTAACATTTTTCGATAAAAAAAATCCTACCTTAAATGCACCTAAGTTTTTTTGACCATTTTATAAAAGGTGTTAGTAAATCTAAAAAATAAATTTACAAACAGTTAATATTAGTCATTAATATAGTTCAATTTTTTTTTTTTCAGAAAAAAATTGTTTTTATGGATAACAACATTTTTTATGCTATTATTATTTAGGATCCAGTTAATTAGTGTATATAAATACTGATTAATAATTTTTTTAAAAAACATATATTTAATACATTATTTTTAATAAATTATAAAAAAATAATTTATTAATTATATATTTTTCATTCAATATTATCTTAACCTATTATCCTATTATCTAAAATAAATATTGAAATCTGAAAAATAAATAATAAGAAGCCAAAAATAGTTCAGCGTGGCGCCAACGTATTGGTCTACGCACACGGACGCCCTTTTAAATTTTATAATAATTACAATTTTTATAATCACGAAATCTTAGCGATAATAAAATAAACAATAAAATAATGTAATTTTATAATTCTACTTACTCAAAAAATGGCGGAGATAAAGGAGGAAAGATTGAGAAAACGCGTAGATTTTGCCTTATTTTCTTCTCACTGAAAGAAAATCCAGGTTTTATCTTCTTCTAGTAAAACAGAGAGCTTTTGCCTTAAGAAGAACAAAATTTCCCGGCAGTTCCCCTTCACTTCACAAAGTCTTTTTGTTCAGACTTTTTGGACAGTGTGTAATCAACGCCACATTTGGCTAAAACATTCCCAAATCATTTTGATTCACTTTGCATATTTGGCCTCTCATTTTGATTCATTGTACTGCGCCAAGCTAGGGTTTTTTTTTAACCAGGTATATATATATATATATAGAGAGAGAGAGAGAGAGAGAAATACTTTTGTTTTTGTTCATTTTTAGATTATGGGATTTTTTTTTTTTTGGTGTAGTTGAAAGAACTATGAAAGAAAATGGAGGGAATTAGTGAGAGTAGAACTAATATGCAGAAGCTTGAATCACCACCTACAAATTCAACCCTTCAGCCTCAAAGCAACTTAGATATACCCATTTTTAATGCATCTCAAATGGCTTCTCCTTCTTCTTCTTATATGCGTTTGAGTTCTGAGAACAACAGTAACAAAAGATCTGGGATACCTCCTTCACACCCCAACAGCCCTTCGTCTTCATTGCCTTATTCACAGATCATTAGTTCTAGTCCCAATTCTCAACAAGGGGCACTTTCTAATTCTATGTCTTTATCTCAACCCACATTCTTTTCCCTTAATAGCTCGCTCCCATGGATTCCTTCTCCTCCCCCTTATCGCGAGCCTTCTCTCTCGTCTCTCTCTGATCCTGTTTATAATGATGTTTCTATGGAAGAAAGGGTTGTCAATTCTAAAGTTATTAAGTCCTCACTTCCTTCACCTGTTGCTAGAAGAGGCAATGAGTTTCGTGTCGGCGACAGTTCAAGTTTGCCTCCACGTAGAGGCCATAGGCGGTCTAGCAGTGATGTTCCTTTAGGATTTTCTGCTATGATTCGGCCTCCGCCTCAATTGATTTTGACAGGGAGTTCTTCTGGTGTAGAGAAACCAATTCAGTTGGTGAAACGAAAGTCAGAATGGAGCAATGATGAGAGAAAATCCGAGCTGGGGGATGTTGCGGATGACTTGTTCAATGCGTACATGAATTTGGAAAATCTTGAGACATTGAACTCTTCTGGCACTGAGGATAAGGATTTGGATTGCAAAGCTAGTGGCACAAAGACTTATAGTGGTGAAAGTAATGACAATGAAGTGGAGAGTATTAGTATGCATGGATTAATGAGTTCTGGTGTTTCAATTGAGAAGAAGGAAGGCGTCAAGAGGAGTTCTGGTGGAGATATTGCTCCGATTTTTCGGCATTACAGAAGTGTTTCAATCGATAGTTATATGGGAAGTTTGCAATTTGATGACGACTCACCAAAGATTTCTGCTTTGGGAAGCTCAGCTGATGCAAATTCAAGCAAGTTCAACTTTGAGTTTGGGAGTAGTGAGTTCAATGAAGATGAGCTAAAAAAGATCATGGAAAATGAGAAGCTTGCTGAGATTGCATATGTGGATCCAAAACGTGCCAAAAGGTTTTGCATATTGTTTCTTATTCTTCTCTCTTTTTATTTTTGCTTCTAGTGTTGCATATAATTGGGCATATATAGTTGATGATTATGATCAATGTTACTTGGACTCGGGTTTGAGTGTCGGATACGGATATGTGTTCGACAGGTATGTTCAAATTTTAAAAAGTTTTTCCATGTATTTGGAGGATCCTGTCCGGATATGTGTCGGACACGGGTATTTCAAGAAAAATAAAAAGTCGGATCAACATAGATTCTGATTTATATTCATGACAGGATTTTGGCTAATCGTCAATCAGCTGCTCGTTCCAAGGAGCGGAAGATGCGGTACATTGCAGAATTAGAGCACAAGGTGCAAACTCTACAAACAGAGGCAACCACATTATCTGCACAGCTAACTATGTTACAGGTTGGCTATAAAGTTCTAATTATTATACCAATTATTACACTTTTTTTCCCCTTTAATTGGCCTCATTACATACTTGTTCCTCTTCTTCTCATCTTTGTTTGGTCTTCCTTGTTTAGAGAGATTCTACTGGGCTTACAAATCAGAACAATGAGTTGAAATTTCGTCTTCAGGCCATGGAGCAACAGGCTCAACTGAAAGATGGTATACATTTCTTTGTTCTCAATTCTTATATCATCTGATTCTTAGAAGTTTCTGAACTGGTGCCTTCCTTGATTATATTATGCATAATCTATCAGTATTTTTTTTCTTTTACAAACTTTATCACCAATATTACATATAGGTTTGTCATGCCCTAGGGTTTCTTATGAATCTATCATGTTATTTTACCATTCCTGGATATGTCAAATATTCATCTTATTAGCAATTTGTATATACCTGAAATTGAATACTCTTTGCAGCTATATTGCTCCAACTCTTCATTTTTCTTGAAGTACCCGTGTCCGACCCATATCCGGACATGGGTATGTGGATATGATCCTCCAAGGACCCTCCAAATACATGAAAATCTTTGTAAAAATTAAACATACCCGTGTTGGACACATACCCATGTCCGGCACTCACACCCGAGTCCGAGTAACATAGCTTTGCAGTTCTAATGAAGCATATAGACACTATGTACAAGTTTTTCCTATTGGCTTTTCAAGTATATTGATTGAGAATGTGTTTGCATTTGGAATACATGTTGCTGGATCTGAATATACCTGGTTGGTGTGGCTTTATTTGTTTAATTCTTTGATATTATCTCTTGGTTACTGACATGATGAGTTGCAATTATAGATGCATATATGGTTATTTAAGATCAACATTTATCCAGAACTAATTGGAGTTGAAGGAGGTTTAGGTTTATCAAACATAGGAGTCGTAATGGTTTCAAACTACACAAATTTTTAGGATCATGCAATTGAAGGCATGATTATAAAAGCTTGCTTAGAATTTTAAAGAACTGTTACTATTGTTGTTGTTATTATGATGATAATAGTATCATAACAAGGCTTAAATGAAAGATATTTTAAGAGAATCAATTTGTTTTGATATCTTGTGGCTAGGCATTGATTATGAGTATGATTGTCCTGGTCTATGTTGCTCCGACTCTTTATTTTTCTTGAAGTACCCGTATCCGACGCATATCCGGACATGGGTATGAGGATATGATCCTTTAAGGACCCTCAAAATACATGGAAATCATGAAAAAAATTGAACATACCCGTGTCGGACACATACCCGTGCGTGACACTCACACCCGAGTCCGAGTAACATAGGTGCTGGTTAATCAGGTTGCTTTTGACATTCCTTTTTATTTGTTAATACAACTTAATTAACTATCACTAATGATACCTTTCTATTTGAACTAAAAAAATTTGTCTCCTTTATGGATTTGATGTGGCAGCACTAAATGAAGCATTAGGTGCCGAAGTCCAGCGACTGAAGCTTGCAGAAGCAGAGCTCAGCGGAGAGGCTCATCTTTCAAACTGCATGGCTCAGCAGCTTTCCATTAATCATTCGAGGTTCCAGTTACACCCTCAGCAATCTCAGCAGCTAAATGTTTATCAAATGCAGCAGCAACAACACCAACAACAACAGCAAAGTCGGCGTAACCAGTTGCAGAACCAGCAACAAAATGGTGAGCCTACTGGGAATGAGTCTAAGTGAATCAGAACTGGGTTTTGAAATAACAATGATCGTTTAAAGGTTTCTAAATCTATTATATATATATATATATATATATATATATAATCTAGTAAAGTTACCATTATTTTGTTCATTGGCTGAGTTGTCATGCCAAGGCAGTGGACTAGAGTTAAAGCTAAAACTCTTCCTCTGTTGATTCATTGATTGTAAACACAAACAACCTCAAGCATTGTCTTGTCTATATTTGATGTTTATATTTTGCTTTTCTCAGCATGTAATGACTACATATTGCTTATAGCCAATAGCCTTGGAATATATTATCATAATTTTATAGATCTTATTAGTACTCGAATTTTATTCTTTCTTTTTTTTTTTTTTTTGTTGTATTTCGCTTTTGCAACGATGATGGGTAGCCAATATACTAAGAAATTATAGCATATATATGTTTTGCTTTCCTTTGATATTCTTAGCCAAAATAAAATATTTCTTTTGGTAAACAAAGGAGAGGGGAAAGTAAAATCTATGCTGGTTTGACTTTTACCATCTCTAATTTATCCAAAAATAAAAATAAAAGTAAAACCCAAGACTTCTCCTCTAGATTTTGGGCTTTTAGGCCCAAAAGAGAAAAACAAATCTTTAGGTAGTCTGAGCTAATTTCAGCCCAACAGATCTTCTTCTGGCGCGCTCCGCTGGTAAAATAGTTTTTTATAGTTTCGCAGCATAATAATAATAAATAATAATTTTATTAAATTAAAGAGGATAATATTAGATTTGCACGATTCCCCGAAAAGTTAAAAAAAAAAAAGAAGTTAATTGAATATTAATTCATATGGTATGTATGTTGTTGAGAGATATTTAAAAATTATTTGAAAAAATTTAAGTATGTAAAACTTTTTTCATGAGTATTAATTAGATAAAAAATAAAAGGATTATTTAGGATAAATTAAAAATTTAGAAACAAAATCTAATCTGAACTCTAAAAACAAAAATACTTAAAACTTTAAAAAAAAAAAAATGAAAAGCAAAGAAAATAAGTAATCATGTTTTTTTATAAAAAAAAAATAAAGAAAAAGTGAAAAGAGCACCAAAATCTAAATCTAAATCAACTACTTGCAATTCTCTCTCTCTCCACAATTAATAATAAAAAGTCCCTATTCTTGGAAACCCCAAAAACCAATCCCTTTTTATCCTCTTTTTCTTCTCTTTGAAACATTTCACTCCCCATTTTTTTGATTTAGGGTTTCGGTTCTTCTTCCCTTCTTTCACCTTTCAGCCTTAAACCCTACTCGCTCCGATCCCCCTCTTACTAGCCGTTGTTCCCTCTTTCCCGCCAGTTTTGACCTTCATTTGGGGCCGTTCATTCCTTCTTTTCAAATACGAGCCGTTAGATCGGCCCTCATTCGCTCAACTTTTTTTTTTGTCAAAACTTTGAACTTTGTGTCTCCCTGAAATGTCGGCGACCGAAGCGGAGAAGAAGGTCGAGGATGATGAGGAAGAGCAGAGTAAAGGAGGAGAGCTCTTGTTCTGTGGCTCCACGTGTTGGGAAATCGTTGGTCGCCGCAAAGGTGCAGTTGAAGGCAACTTGGTCTCTCCCACTCGCCTCCGCCCCCTCGTCGGCGTTGACATCCGGTTCGTTGCCTCCGGTTGCGGTGAGTTCGTTGCGTTTTGTTTCACACCTACTCATATACTTTTAAAAGCTTTTTCTTTCTTTTTTTCAAATATTTCTTTTCATTGCAGCGTCATGTCATTGCGTTGCATTGGATGTTGAAGGGCGATGCTACACTTGGGGTCGCAATGAGGCATGAAAAAACTCAGCTTTATTTATGTTAAATGCATGCGGTTAAGGTTATTCTAATATGGTTGATAGAGCTTTAGCTTTTATATATAGAAAGGGCAACTGGGTCATGGAGATACAATCCAGCGTGATAGGCCAACTGTTGTTTCTGAACTCTCAAAGTATGTCCATTTGTTCTGTTGTTTATAAAATTAATCATATCTGTATTTACTAATTTTCTGAAATTTCTGGTTAATTGAACTACGTTGCATCTATGTTGAAGGTATAAAATAATCAAAGCAGGAGGGGGAAGGAGCCATACGGTGGTAGTTACTGAAGACGGTAATTCCCTGGCCTTTGGCTGGAATAAGCATGGGCAGGTTGGTTCAGGTTCCACAAGAAATGGTAGGTTCTGTTGATTTTGATTATTGCTTGTACTTTTTTACCTAGGTGTTTCGTTTTCTCGGTTATTAAATTCCATTTGGTGGTTCTTATTGTTACTTGTAGATGATCTCCACGAAAGCATTCTTCCATGGATAATGACATTTTGTATTAAACTTTTGTTTCATTTATTTATCAATTTATCTTTTTGTAGAAATTGAGTCATCTCCCGTCCGCTGTCTCGTGTCTCAAGTTACAAATACTGCCTGTGGAGCAGACTTCACTGTGTGGTTATCATCTGTTGAAGGAGCTTCTATACTGTATGGTTTGTGGTTCTTTTAGTTTTGTTTCTTGGCTTACTTTCATTGTTTATAGTTCCTGATATTTTTGCACATTTGCACACTTGTTCTTTGGTTTGTAGAACTGCAGGGCTTCCCCAGTATGGCCAGCTTGGCCATGGAACTGACAATGAGGTATGTGGAGAAGACAATTTATCTTTTATGAGTCTTGTTGATATTTTTGCTGCAGAGTATCACTCTCAAATTCATGCTGGTTGAAATTGATAATTACCAAGCCTTTCAGGCGTGATTACACAGCTTCTTGTGTTTGTTTGTGTATCCTTGTTGAATTATATTTTGGATGAAAATTGTTTGAGTAATTGTAGTCAAGGGTGCATAGCAGTGTGGCCCCATCCAATAATGTTTGTGCTTAGAAAATAATAACTGCATGCATATGTTACCATCAGGAGACTTTTTTTAGTAGGTTTCGTTTCTCTATTTTATGATTCTATATTTTCTTGTGCCAAAATGCTTTTGTGTTATCTAATGCCCACAGTACTTTGCACATTGTGACAAATGTTATGTGTTAGTGTTGTTTTCTTTCTGATGTATCTAGTCAATCTAAGCAGTTCTTGAGGCCTTGACTAACCTAGTTGCTAGCTTTGGTAAATGTATCATAAGATTGACTTGCTTTTTTCCATGAATGTTTGTACGATACTTGTATGCTTGCAGTACAATGCTAAGGATAGCTCTGTGAGGCTTGTTTATGAAGCCCAACCACGCCCTAGAGCTATAGCTACACTTTCTGGGGAAACTATTGTCAAAGTTGCATGTGGGACAAACCATACAGGTTCATGATATGCCTGCTCACTTTCATGTTCACTTGCTCTTTCATCTTGTGTTATCCCCCCCCCCCTTTCCGATCTTCTTTTACTTGAACATTCTTATTTATTTTTCTAATTTGTGCATCCAGTTGCTGTGGATACGAATGGCTATGTTTACACGTAAGTTGTTGATTATTGTGGAAAGGTTTTAGATTCCCTTTTATTATCCTTGTTCATAAACAATTGACTTTTGTTGTGTGAACTTCTAGGTGGGGCTTTGGTGGTTATGGAAGGTTCGTGACAAATATACACACCACTTTTGACTTCTGCATCATTCCAGTATTTGATGTGTTTTTACAGGGCTTAAATCCTTTGTTCCTACTTATTTATTTTTCCTTTTTTTACTGCATGTAATTTCTTCATCACTGATATGCAGGCTTGGACACAGAGAGCAGAAGGATGAGTGGGCTCCTCGTCGTGTTGAAGTATTCCAAAAGCACAATGTTCTTCCTCCCAATGCAATTGTTTCAGCTGGTTCTTTAAATTCAGCATGTACTGCAGGTATTGTTTGTTCTGTAATTTGTGATGGAAGCTAATAGTCTGGTTGCTAAAACTCTCTATTAATGGGAAAGGTTAAAGTTTTTTCATATTTTATGAATGGTGAAATGAGGGTTAAAGGGAATGCTATGATGGGGTTTCTATTTATAGATTTCAGGGTGATTAAAGTTTGGTAGAATTAGGGGAATCACAAGAACACCCTATACACAGGTTGACCACCTTGGATTTCAAGATATTGAGGCTAGGCTCCTGGAAACTCCTAGATCTATAGAAAATTGAGGGTGCTAAATTGCATGAAATTACAATTCTGCCCCTGAACTGTTGCAACCCTCTAAGGTTAAAGATATGTTGTCTATACTTCTTGGTAATTGCTTTAAAGTCAATGTTAAGTTTCATTATTGTGTTTTGCTTGTTTTCCAGGTGGTGGGCAGTTGTATATGTGGGGAAAAATAAAGAATACTGGTGATGACTGGATGTATCCTAAACCTCTCATGGATTTAAGGTTTTGCTCTTTGCCATGGTTATGTTATACTTTATTCTTAATGTTAATTTTTTTACTTGCATCATGATGATTGCTGATTTTGCTTTTGATTTTGATGTATCAGCATTGTTATGTTTTTACAGATCTTGGTTACTGTTCTTTTCCCTCCCTTTTAGTGAAGCATTCCACTCTATTTTGTATAGCCATGATCATCAAGATTTGCATGAAGTTTATAATCTACTGTTTAGCTTAGCTTAACTTAGAAGCTTCTGTTCTTTTATTGCATTTTGTTCTATGCTTTTTAAGCGTGCTAAATTGCCTTAGTCTGTTCTTTCCATGAGAATGGAAGAAATCATTAATTTGATAGTACTGACATCTTTTTAACTGTTCTGTTATCTTATTCTATTTATTTTGATTCTTTGCTTTATGTGAAGTCTTAAGGGGTTGAAGTCAATTAAACTTCATGCTACTGGTTTTAGTCAGTAAAGATGTCTGAGACACATTTATTTATCCCTTTCCTTCCAGTGGTTGGAATTTACGTTGCATGGATTCAGGCAATATGCACCATTTTGTTGGTGCAGACGCCTCCTGCATAAGTTGGGGCCACGCTCAGTATGGAGAGTTGGGATATGGTCCCACAGGTCAAAAGTATGTGTTGTTACTTATCATAACAGCTTTTTTTTAGTCTCTCTCTCCCTGCATTCTATTTACTTAATCTTGCGTCTTCTTTTTAGGTCTTCAGCAGTTCCCAAAAAGGTTGAAATTTTGGAGGGCATGCATGTTATCAGGTGTATATAAATTAACAATAACTTCATGCACCTATAATACTATATGCTCTGATTTTCTCTGGACTGGAAGGTACTGACGAGTTCTTTTATATATCTCTGTGTAGTGTTGCATCTGGTATGGGCCATTCAATGGTCATTGTTGATAGAACAAATGTTAGTGATCGGCTTGATCAGGTAAATTTGTAAATTTTCTAAAAGTCTTTCACTTTTCCTTGTATTAGAGATCGAGTACGGAGTACCTTCTTTACACTTTATGGTGTACCTTCCAAAATGTATTTTTTATGGCAAGTCCCAGGAAGTGAGCAGTATATTTGTGCTAAAAGTCTTGTTTAGTTTAAAATTTTACGCTTTCTGGACTTTATTAATATGCATTGCTTCAAGCGATTAGTGCCATTAATCTCAAGATTCATCTGTTATTTCTGGAGAATGTAAATGCCTGTTATGTATTTGTTTGACATAACCTTTTAAGGACTATGTACAATTTTGTGTGGATGCACCCAAATTTTCGTTCTTGGAAATTCTTGCCTTCGCTCTCTCTCCATCTGCCTCATATTTATAAACTTTGACCAATATGGATTGCTGTGGACCCTGTTGAGTATTCCCAGTTATGGATTACGACTACTAGCTCATCTTGTTAAACCTTCAATTCCAAGTTTGAATCAAGGAGATGTTTTTGTTGCTCACTACTGACAGCATTGATGTAGTTTTTTTTTTTGTTAATGTTGAGATATTGAAATATAAAGCCATATGTCTAAATGTTTTATGTTTTCTACAGCTGGAAATTTACGACGGCAAAACTTCTGGTGAAGGTATGTGTCTGTCTTGGTTTCTTCACAATTTTCACTAATTGGGGCTACATGATTCATAAAGGGTTTCAATAATTACATTACTAACTAGATTGTTGCCTTAGATTAGAGGTTGACAATTATTGAATTTGAAAGTTATGGGAGTTTGAGACTTGGCAATTCGTGTATCTGTGTTGTGTCGTACGTGTTCGTGTATTTTCTCATGTCATAATTGTGATTAAGGTGTTTTATATTAATATAAACTTTGACGTGTTAATAATTTGTGTTATATAGATTTTAACACATTCGTGACATGTTTGTGTTTCTTTTTCGTGTCGTGTTCTATATTGTCAGGTCTGATTGACATGGACACTGATGTATAAATCACTCTTACTGCAGGGACCGAGATACCGGATGCCAAAACTGCAGTTCCTAAGCAAAACAATAAAAAAGGTGCTAGTAAAACTCCCACTGCCTCAAAGAAGAGGAAGAAGTCAAAAGATTCATCTGAGACAGAGGAAGAAGAGAATAGTGAAGTTGAGAGTGACAGCAGTGAAGAACACATCAATGGTGAGACTTCTGGCAAAGGCCGAGGTAAGGGTGCTAAGAAGTCCGCTTCAGAGGGAAAAGGTAGTGGACGCGGACGAGGTCGCCCTCCTCCTCCTGCAACCAAAAGTTCGCAGTCCTCTCAAGGAAAAACAGGTAAGAGAGGACGTCCGCGGAAGCCGTAAGTGTTATATATTCCCAGTCTAATGGGAAATTTTGTTCTCTCCTTGTAGAGAAGTGTACTTTGTTTTTTATACATTGCTCACTGTATTTGCATTTTCAACTAGAATTGTTTTCATTTTGTTGCTCTTCATTTTTCCCCCAAACTTGTGATCACCTGGTGAAACGAATGCATTTGAACACTTAAATTGTTTTTCTTTGAGATGATTGGTCAAGAGCAGTGAGAATTTCTTTTTTACTGGCAGTTTGCACCTTTTTGTTGACAGGAAAATCTCATGATTTTCTTACATTCTGCATGGACTAATATCTTGTATCCCTTTTTTACTGGCAGTTTGCACCAATGACTAATATCTTTGTATCCCTTCCGCCAAGAAATATACATTCTGCATAGGGATGGCAACTTAGGGTTTAAGTATTAAAAAAAGAGTTTTATCAAATCGGCCGGTTGGATCGGAAACCAAAGATCTGATCAAACTTTCGATCCGTTTTTTTTTTTTTTTTAATATTGCTTGTATCCCATTTTTACTGGCAGTTTGCACCAATGACTAATATCTTAAATCCCTTCCGCCAAGAAATACATTCTGCATGGAAAAAAGTAACAAATGAACGAACATGAGGACTAATATGGTAGTAGAGAATAATCAAAAGAAAATGCAGCTACAAGTTAAGACAATTTAAATTATTTACTAATATGAACTACTGGTAATCATAAAAAACCAAGAATATTATCTGGTTTCAGCAAATCCGAGACTCTCCTGCCATTTTTTATCTCTCCAAATAAATAATGGAGCATTCTTGGGTAAATCTCAAATCGCAAGGGCAATTCAGCTCTTAAGCATTGCAGCCTTATGAATTGGAGCCATTAATGCTTTGCACTGGAAAAAATTCGCTGCAAAGACTGAAAAATCATAGCCATTAGAAGCTGGAAAATTTTAAGGAAAACTCCTTAAAATGAGCTTTCCGTAGGTATTACATATGTAATTTATCATGTTTATATGTAATTTTATCATATTTATATATAATAGAATCTATTTTAAGCTCACCCTAAAGAGCTTACCATATAACTCCCCAATAGGAAGTAGGTTGAACAAGGGCACAATAACCGAAGAATAATTAACAAATGAAAATATATATCAAGTAGAACATCATTCTCACAATCCACACAAATATTAATTTCCACCCTGAACCTCTCGGATCGTCAAGCAGCCCCTTAAGTCCAAACATGGATTCAATTGCTAAGATTAGTTCATCATAGTTCTTAAAACTCTTGATATCAATTGACCTTCCAACATCTTCAGTAACTTTTACATTCATCTGTTCAGAGTAATCAGCTTGCGAACTTATTACATGGATCTGATTGGTTGCACATAAAAACATAAAATACCGTAATTGACAGGGATAGATTGCATGACTAAGCTCTACTGAGTACCAACACTGAAATGAGCACAATCTGTTTGATGCATTTGCTTTTTATTGCATTTTGTATCAGTCTCTACATTCAATTGCTTGCAATTTTCAAATGCACTATAAAACAGTGCGGTTTTACGATGCAGTAGTTTACTATATCTATTTCTGAAACTTGGTTTTGAATCTGGCAATATTAGACACGACACGGAAAAAATAACTAAAAACACGACACGACATGAAAAAAAATAACACGAACATGACACGAATACACGAATGTCTCAAAATCTATATAATACGAATTATTAACGTATCAAAGTTTATATAAATATAAAATACTTTAAATACGATTATAACACGATAAAAAATACAAACACGACACGAATAAACGAATTATCAAGTGAAAGTCTTTTGATATCAAGTTCAAATGTACTATAAGATTTCATGAACCAAAATGTAGCATTAGCCAAATCTGGTTTTGACAAGTGGGCACGAATAACTTCCTCGTACCAATGGGCCAAACATCCGAAAGACAGAGGCCCGAAAAGTATAATATAACTAAAGCAGCACCACACAATATTGGTCTACTTCAATGGGGATCCCCACATGCACATTGCTTTGCTTAAAGCTTGAAAAACATTGCTGCTGAATGGTGTTTGATCACCCAATGTGGACAGTGCTCCGATGTAATAATATTGGATTTTACACCCACTTTAGGCAAAGGCAAACAGCCAGCTTGGTGGACACATTGTCAATGGGCTACAATCTCTGCACCTCAGATTTGTGTAAATCTAATCGTTGTTGATTTAGAAAGAAGTGGAGGACATCCATGTTGGTTTGTCAATCATTTTTATGGTGGATTTCAGATTTTCATTGTTGAACCAAAGTACATTCCATTTCGCACCAATGTAGTACTTATGATTTGCACTGCAAGCTGGATACATATTTTGGGCTGCTTCTATATAACAAATGCTGATATACAGACAAATCCTTTTTTAGCTGTTGAAAAATTGAAAATACTATATTCAATTCATGCTCCACTTTTAAGTTTTTAACCCATTATCATATCATCAGGTATGGGGTTTCTTTCAGAAAACAACCCCATATATTGATATATATTCCTTTCTTTCTAGTCCAATAAAAAAAAAATGATGAAAAGAGGAGTTCAGGAGTGGGAGAAGACGGGGGTTTTCAGGTTTTGGTACATGATTCTCAATTTCATCAAACACCCATGTGATCTTTGATTATTTTAACCAGAAAAATACAGAAAAAAAAAAAATTATGACTAACTTCCCTTGTATAATCCGGGCTTATAACATGCTTCAGACACTCTTTCGATCTATGTTGTTTCGATTCTTTATTTTTTTTTAAAGTATCCGTGTCTAACACAGGTATGAGGATATGATCTTTCAAAAACCCTCTAAATGCATAGAAATCTTTAAAAAAATTAAAGATACTCATATTGAATACATATCCGTATTCGATACTCACACTTAAATTCGAATAAGATAATTCTTGATCGAGGTAATTGTAGCTTAATTGTGCCTTATTTCCTTGGAGATGGGACAGTTAAGTTAACTCCTACCATACAATGGCACTCCTCCAAGCATGCGTATCAGAGTCTGAATACGAGAGAGACATTTGTTATAACTTCGAATCATTGTTTGGTTTACCTCTCATTGTCTTATATGCAAACCTGACATCTTTCTCTCCAATGTTCGTGAATGGATTCGGAAGATCTTGTATAAAATCCGAGGATGATATTAACAAATAACTGCCTTTTAATTTTTTACAAGATTTTAATGGCAATATTGGTTTCAAAAAGAGATGTGACTAAAAGAATATTAGAGGAGATGAATTTAAAGATAATGATCGAAACCCATTATATATCTTAATTATTGCAAATCTTTGATCTAATTACGAGCTTGAAGAAGGCATGTCCAATCATTTGATATGCAATGATTAAGTTAGACTGTTAATGCAAAATTATTAGCACTTTCAAGTAATTTGACCCTTAAACCTCCCACCCACCATGAATTATCAGTCATATAAAACATCATTTTGTTCCCTAATCATGTCAAAAGGTCACTAAATCTATCACTATAATGGATTATTAGTTGCTAGTTAACTTCCATTATAATCACCACCTTTTATATTCTTGAAGGAGATCAGAATTAGAAAGAGACAGCAGAATCTTGGAAATGTTAAGACAGCTAGCAATCTATGTTTTTAAAACCCAAAGCTTCTTTTAAAAATTCAATTTCAGGGTCATGTTCTACAAAAATGTTGACGGCTTTGATATATAGGTTTTGTTAACGAGTGAAGTATTTAAGACATTTTTTAAAGTTAATTAATATATTATTTATAATAATAATATTATATTAAATATAAAAATTAATAATTTTATTTATCTTTTAAATATATTAATTAAAAATATTATTTTATTTAATAATTTTAAAAATGTTCTTAAAACATTTATTCATAAAACATTTGATATATATGATTTTGGATTTTGATAAAAAAAAATATGTAGGAAAAAAAGTAGTGATAGATCATTGCACAAAAAAGGAGGTCTTATGGGAGCTTGGAGGCATGGGAGTAATGGCCTTTGGGTTCTTTGTCTCAGTACGGATTTCTTGGGAATCACCCAAAAAGAAAGAAGAAAAAAAAGAATTCATGCTCACAAACAGAGAGTAATGGGGTTTGATTGGTTGTTTTTGCTTGGGTTGATCCATTCATATGAATATTTTAATGTTGAGATTCTAACATGTTAGATGTCAGTACGAATGTTTACTATTCTATTTTAATCGAATTAATCGATCGAAATTTAAGTCGGTTTGATTAATCGGTTAATCAAATAAATTTTAATTCGGTTATCGATTAAGGGTTTTAAAAAATTTCGATTTTCAGTTAATTCGGTTCGATTAAGCGAAATTAACTGAATTGATCATATTAACCGAAATACACTAAACCTAATATTTTTATGTTTTCTTAGTTGTTTTAGTATGTTTGATATTTGGATTTTATTATAGTTTTATTATGATTTGCTTTTGGATTTTAGTTGGTTAGATATATTATTGTGGATGAAGTATAATTAGTTTGTTTTGGCATTTTGATTGGATATAAAATCATGTTAAAAATAGGTTGTAAAATAAATTGAATATTTATTTCTATTAATCAGAAACCGATAGAATTAACCAAAATAATTTCGGTTCGGTTAATTCACCATTTACACTATTCGGTTCGATTAACGGTTAAAGGGAAAAAAATCGATTAATTCGGTTAATTGTAATTCGATTCGGTTATTAACCGAATTAATCATTTGAACACCCCTAAATGCCACATTTTAAAAATAACCGCATGAATCAATTTTGTTAAGCTATATGTTTAAGATTTGAAACTATCTTAATTAAGGGGGAAAAATTCCCAAAAGTGATGAAGTGCTGCTTAATTAAACTGGTTCAACTGATATTTAATCCTAAAAACATCCAAAGCATGCTTAGACATAGATTAGGAAATTTTAAATATTTTTGTAGCGAAAAGCCTAAAAGGACTGTAGGGCTTATTTAGAAAACAAATGAGAGATTAACCAATTTATTAACGTTTATAGTTGAGAAGAGGTTGCCATACGAAATTAAAATTTGTTTTTGAAAAGGTATTTTGCAAAGGAGGAATGGCTGTTTTGATAGCGATAGGCGTGGAGCAAACATGAAAAAAGATATTATTATTATTATTTAAGCATGATTATTATTGATTAATTTATAATTTCAAAAATTAATGACTGTTTAGATGCTCATGAAAATATTAAATTACTCCAATTTTGTTCTTTATTAAAATTGCAGACTAGTGTAAACTTAATTTTATATATTAATCATAAAAAAGAGGTTGCAAATTGACTGTTCAGACTATTGATTTTATTATAAGCTTGTTTTAGTGAACAAAATTCTGATTCTAACACGTCTCAACAAAGAAACTGTATAGTGTTTTCAGTGTAAAGGATATCGCAGTTTGAAGATGGATGGAGAGATTACAAATACTGAAATTTGAATTTAAATTTATTAGATGTCAATTTTTAAAAATAATTACATAAATTAATTGGATTAAATCTTGAATTTAAAGAAACTGTATGATTGTTTTTATTAAATAGCTTACAAATTGCTATACCAAACAATGAAATTGATCATTAATCTTTCAATGCTTCCAAATTTAGTCCACAGATTCTTGCAATTCAAGTAGATGGTCTGTACGGAATCAGTGGGTTGAATTGTTTGTTTGGTTAGCTCCAATTGGTTACAGCTATGCACTGTGTTAATTGATATTCGAAACCCCGCTTACTTACTTTTTTTATTTTTTTATTTTATATATAAAAGAAGTCATTTTTATTTTATATATAAAAGAAATAATCCGAGAATAAAAGAATGGACTGCAAATGTTGAGATGATATCATCTCTTAAGAATTATTATATGAATCAATCTAGCTAAGTTTCGGGTTCTTGCTTACTTCATTTTACCTAATTCTTTAGTGATCCGAAATGAAGAAAATTTATTGACATTTCTACTGTTTTATAGTTAAAGCTAATATGCAACTTCGACTAGTTTATATAAGCAAGTTGGATTTGATCACTTCACTCAGAAGATCGACCTCCATCCAACAGCTAATTAATGTTGGGTTCTTCATGTTAGGTACCAGAGTGACGGAATAGTGTCTCACAACTAAAATAAGAGATGAGAAAATAGGAACTGAACACACAAAAGAAACACAGATATTTTACGTGGTTCGGCCAATATACCTACGTCCACGGGAGGAGGAGCAAAGCTTTGTATTTAATCGGAGATGGAGTACAAACCGGATACAAACCGGCTACATATTACAAGTGCTCTTTTTAATACACACTCAACACCTCAATACACAAGCATCTAACAGGCAGCTACTGCCTCTAAACTCTCTCATCACCTCGACCGGGAGGGGCTCCCTCTGGAGCTCTCACTATGCCTCAACCGGGAGGGAGCTCATGGAGCTCTCCTTTGGAGCTCTAGCTCATTTCTCCTCTGCTCTCAACTCCTTCTCTACCTCTTCTTCAAATACCCAATGCCTTTATATAGGCATTTCAAAAGTGTGAACAATTGTTAAAATTGTGGCTTCCAGATTTGTCAAGAAAAAACCTAAGCAAAGTTTATTTTGAATTGTGCTATGCAATTACGTGAAGAATTGGCTTTGCAATTTCATGAAGACAAGGCAAGGCAGCCTTTGTTGACTTTCAAGCCACTTTTCCAACAAATCTCCCACTTGAAGATTTGATTAAACCAATCATATCTTCACACAACTCTTTCTGTCTTGCCATTCCATGTTGCTTACGTTTCTGATAGACCATAGGAGGATCGACACCAAATAAACTTGTCAGTGTTGATTGGCTTTGTCATAACATCTGCTAGGTTGTCTTTGGTGTGAATTTTTTGCATATCCACACTTCCTTCTTCTACTACTTCTCGAACAAAGTGATACTGTATACCTATATGCTTTGTCCTGGAATGAAAGGCTGGATTCCTTGCAATGTGCAAGGCACTCTGACTGTCACAATACACAATAATCTTCTGCTGCTTGTGCCCGAGTTCTTCCATTAACCTTTGTATCCATATTGCTTCCTTGCATGCTTGGGTAGCTGCCATGTACTCAGCTTCTGTAGTAGACAAAGCTACAACAGTCTGTAACTTAGATAACCAGCTTACCGCTCCTCCTGCAAGTGTGAACACATATCCAGTAGTGAATTTCCTTTTATTAAGATCACCTGCAAAATCTGAATCAACATAACCCCTGACAACAAGTTCTGATCCTCCAAAACATAATGCAACATCTGAGGTTCCTTTAATGTATCTAAGGATCCTCTTAACAACATTCCAATGCTCTCTACCAGGATCTGCCATAAATCGACTGACCGCTCCCACTGCTTGTGCAATGTCTGGTCTTGTACATATCATAGCATACATAAGGCTTCCCACCGCTGATGCATACGGTACTCGAGACATTTCCATCCTCTCTGCTTCATTGCTAGGACTCATACCTGAGGATAATTTACAATTGACAGGAAGTGGGGTAGATATTGGCTTACAGTCTTGCATGTTGAAGCGTCGCAAGACCTTCCTCAGATAATTCTTTTGAGAAAGCCAAATTTTCCTGTCTTTTCTGTCTCGGTGAATTTGCATCCCTAAAATCTTGTTTGCGGGTCCCAAGTCCTTCATATCGAACTCCCTAGCCAACTGTGCCTTCAAATCTTGGATTCGATCTTTGTTGGGGCCTACCACCAACATGTCATCCACATACAACAGCAAAATAATGAAATCATTATCATCAAACCTCTTGTAGTACGTACAATGGTCTGAACTCAGTCTGTTGTATTCAAGGCTAATTATGAAAGAATCAAATCTCTTGTACCAACATCTGGGCGCCTACTTTAGACCGTACAGAGATTTGGTCAACCTGCAAACCAAGTTTTCTTTGCCTGTTTCAACAAAACCTTCTGGTTGGAGCATATAAATAAGCTCTCCATGTAGGAAAGCCGTCTTTACATCTAGTTGTTCAAGATGTAAATCAAATGCAGCACACATAGCCAACACTACTCTGATAGTAGTAAGTCTGACAACTGGAGAAAATATCTCGTTGAAGTCAATACCTTCTTTCTGAGCATATCCTTTTACAACCAATCTAGCACGATATCGTTCTACTTGATCATTGCTATCCCGCTTGATCTTGTAGACCCATTTGTTACCAATGGCTTTTCTGCCACGTGGTAATTCCACCAGTTCCCATGTCTCGTTCTTGTGAAGAGCTTCAATTTCTTCCTGCATTGCTGTCATCCACAGAGAAGCATCTGGGCTACTAGTAGCTTCATGAAAAGTTGATGGCTCTCCATCCTCTGTTAAAAGACAGTATGCAACATTGCTCTCCGTAACATACTCCGTGTGCCAATTTGGAGGCCTTCTCTCACGAGTTGACCGTCGAACTTCTACAGCCTCGGACTCAACTGGTTCTGGTACCTCATGCTCTGGTTCTGCTTCAGAAGAATCATCTTCTTGAGAATTTCTATCCATCTGCACTGTAGCAGTCTCTTTTGAAGTGTTGTCATTTGTTTGCTCACTTTGCAGTTCATTTTCTGCAAAAACTACATCTCTGCTGACAACAACCTTGCGGGCAGTGGGATCCCACAGGCGATACCCCTTAACACCGTCAGCATAACCCAAGAATATACATTTTCTGGATTTTGGGTCCAGCTTTGTTCTTTCTTGGGAGTTGTACATCACGTACACAGGACATCCAAACACATGTAGAGAAGAATAATCAGCTGGCTTTCCTTTCCACATCTCCATAGGCGTCTTCAAACCAATCGCCGTTGATGGTGATCGATTTATCACATAACAGGTGGTTTTGACTGCTTCTGCCCAAAAAGATTTGGCCAATCCCGCTGTTCTCAGCATGGCTCTTGTTCTATCTAGGAGAGTTCTGTTCATCCGCTCTGCTACACCATTCTGTTGAGGCGTATGTGCAACCGTGAATTGTCTCATAATACCCTCTTTCTTACAGAATGCTAGAAAGTTACCGTCTACATATTCTCCTCCATTGTCTGTCCTCAAGCACTTGATTCTTTTCCCAGTTTCAAGCTCTACTTGTGCTTTGAACTCCTTGAATACTGGAAACACATCAGACTTCTTCTTGATTGGGTACACCCATAATCTCCTGGAATAGTCATCAATGAATGATACAAAATACTTTGCTCCACCCAGGGATATTTCTGGTGACTCCCACACATCAGAATGGATTAAGTCCAGTATGTGTTTGCTTCTTGTAGTTACTTTAGCAAACTTCAATCTATGCTGCTTGCTTATCACACAGTGCTCACAGAAAGGTAAATTGACCATCTTGAGCCCGGGCAGGAGATTGCGTTCTGCAAGGACTTTCAAGCCTCGCTCTGACATATGGCCTAATCTGCGATGCCACATCATCGTCGTTTCTTCTTGGCTGGCTGCTGCAACTGATGCATCTGCCTCTTGCAACGTCTCTCCCAAAAGCATGTATAGATTGCTTGTGATCTTCTCTGCTTTCATCACCACAAGGTTTCCTTTCACTACTTTCAATATTCCACAAGGAGAAATTTCTCCCACTGAACTTCTCTATCTCGAATTTTGCTGCCATGGTTGTACACGAACTGAAGCGAGTTACACTATTTCACCGTGAATAGTACCGTATACGTGAACAGTATTGTACGTATGTCGTACACTAGAACAAATCCAGTATACGTTAACAATTACTGCAAAAGTATACAACCACACGTATGAATAGTAACCGTATACGTGAATAGTGACCGTATACTGGAACAGTGACCGTAGCCCGTGAATAGTGCACCAGGTAGGTTCCCAGGAAAGAGAGGTGGGTCACTGATAGACACACTTAAATACCAAGTCTTTCCTAGCCAGAACTTCCCTAGACACTTTCACACTACCACACTTTATTTCCAGCAACAAGAATAATTCTTTTCTGATGTGGAAGATCAGACAATACTGCAACCACAGAGCATACTAAGAATCAACACTTTCACTGCAGCGGAATAAGGACCACGAACCAATGGCTCTGATACCACTGTTAGGTACCAGAGTGACGGAATAGTGTCTCACAACTAAAATAAGAGATGAGAAAATAGGAACTGAACACACAAAAGAAACACAGATATTTTACGTGGTTCGGCCAATATACCTACGTCCACGGGAGGAGGAGCAAAGCTTTGTATTTAATCGGAGATGGAGTACAAACCGGATACAAACCGGCTACATATTACAAGTGCTCTTTTTAATACACACTCAACACCTCAATACACAAGCATCTAACAGGCAGCTACTGCCTCTAAACTCTCTCATCACCTCGACCGGGAGGGGCTCCCTCTGGAGCTCTCACTATGCCTCAACCGGGAGGGAGCTCATGGAGCTCTCCTTTGGAGCTCTAGCTCATTTCTCCTCTGCTCTCAACTCCTTCTCTACCTCTTCTTCAAATACCCAATGCCTTTATATAGGCATTTCAAAAGTGTGAACAATTGTTAAAATTGTGGCTTCCAGATTTGTCAAGAAAAAACCTAAGCAAAGTTTATTTTGAATTGTGCTATGCAATTACGTGAAGAATTGGCTTTGCAATTTCATGAAGACAAGGCAAGGCAGCCTTTGTTGACTTTCAAGCCACTTTTCCAACACTTCAATCCTCACCCGAGATTGGATTGGTTTCTTGTTGGGAAGCTTTAAAAAACATCTCACTGATTAATAACTATGTGATATATTATCTATTCTGTTCAATTCATGCATAGACCTACTTAAGAGTCAGGCAGTCCGCACGATCCGTCTCGTATTGGATAGGGCTTGAATAAGTATTTTAGTGATTCGGATTGGCTCGGTCCGACCCGGATCACTGTTCACATAATAAAAAATATTATTTTTTAAAAATTTAATTATAAAAATATAAAAAATCAGTTTTTAATATATTCATATACAGAGAAAGTCAATTTATTAAACTTAAATTGAAATTGTTTAATATATTGAAAATGATAAATGAAATTATAAACTATTATATTTAATATAATATAATTACTATACATAATATATTAATTAACTGATCTTAAAGAATGTTTAAAAACACTAGTGTTTAAAATTCAAATTAGATAAGTACTAATGCAAGCTATCGAGCCACGGGATTTAGCCTAACACAGCTTGTACATTACTGAAATTAAGGAGGTTTATCTCTCATTAATCAAAGTAAAAACAAGAAAAATTCAAAACTTAATCTAAATGATTTAATCTCCGTTCAATCCTTAACATTTGTATTTTTTTTTCAATTTCTTTAGACCTTAAAAAAAAAAAAAAAAAAAACAAGAAAAACAACTCCACTTAACAAGTTTGAATTAATAAAATGATGCACTGATTAAAAAAAAAAAAAGGTGATTAGGGTATATATATATATATGACATTTGGTCGTTTTCGAACGACAAATCCACGCAAGAAGTTTGGATTAATGACAATAATATATATATATATATATATATATATATATAGTATTAGTACAAGTTTAACACATTAATCCAAAGTTGTGACGTGAAATTGTTCAATGTTGTAACCTAGGCCAAATCAGATTATTGTCCGAGCGAATTCTGGAGGTAGTTCTACAACTACAAGACACCCTCACGTTTGCATTATTATTATCTTAATTAATTTCTCAATCATCGTTATAATAAAAACAAAAAATCAAAAAATTAAAATTCAGGATTTAACTTAATTGATTAAAACAATTATCTTTAAAATTTGATATTTTATAAGTCTGAAATTCGAATTTCAATATTTATAATTTTTTTTTTATATATTACTGCTTTTTTTATATAAAAAAATTCAAAAGAACAGCGGTAATTTTTTAAAAATTGTTTTGAGAAATGAATTGCAGTGTCAACGTGGCAGGCAGTTTTTGCATACGCCGAAAGTGGCTGAAACATAAAAATTCATAAGTCCTAATTAAAACATCATAAAGACATTGTCCTAAATTCCTAGGTAGCATGTGTGCCAGCTATAAGTTGGATTAATACTTTAATAATTTCTCCTAACAGCAAAATTTGTCGGCCTTAAACAAAAGTTTAATTGGATTTGAGGAAAAGGATATAAAAAGGAGATTCCCTAATCCTAAAACAAAACAGACAGAGATTATTACAAGTTAGCAGCAAAAGTTTTTTTCTGTTGTAACTAAACAAGTAAAAAAAAAAACAGAACAACACGTCTTAATTCCACCATTCATGCCTTGTCTAACTTTTTCAATCCTTTTTATTTTGTCTTTTCCCCCGAAATCGTCAGTGTTTCTTTCATCACCACAAAGCAAGAATCTTTGCAATCTAGCTTAGCTCATTCTTCTTTTTTGATATATGCATTACGGTTCAATAGATCATGCTAAAAAGTAATTGTATGCACTGTATAGACTTTCTTTTGTGATCAAAACTGTGTTTTACCACAAATACAATAGTAAATGAGCAATTTTTTTATTTTATTTTTGTGATTAAAATTATGATTTGATAATCCAAATAAAAGATAAAAAGTAAAATTTTTACGGTTTGAAAATGATTTTTCGATAAAATAATTTTATTATTTTCACATCTTTAAATTTTATTATATTAAACATATTTTTTTTGACATTTCAATGTCTCACAATATTTTTTCACAGTAATGTCAAATACTTCAAAAAATTTAAGTCACATTTTTTCACCATATATTTTAAATATATTTTTTCAAACCCAAATTTTTTTAACTTAATTTTTTTTTTTTTAATAATAATGCTAAACTAACGCATCGTGCGCATAAATGGTGATTGTAAGAAGCAAAAAAGAAAGGTGTAAAAACATCTCAAATAACCTTACAAAATATTAATTAACGTTGACAATACCATATATGCGTAGAAGCTTGTATCATATACTATAATTAAATGTCTGATTGCTATCCGTTAAGGTTAAAAAATTGAATCGTAAATTAAATTGATGTAATTTTCGTTTACTGATTTAATTGATTCAACCAATTGAATCGAAGATATAAATAATATTTTTTTGGATAATTAAGTAGGTAGGTAAGTTTGGGTGTGAGTAGAATACACACAAGCTTTTTACTAACAAAAATTAGGGTAGCCCGTACGAGATGAAGAGGAACCGGGGGGGGGGGAAGCCGTGGGGTCCGTGAGGCCCGTGACACGTTTCAGTACAACTAAGCGGCTACGAACCTAGACAAAGTACCTCCAAGTCCTCAATTGTTAATTTTTTTCTTTTCCTTCTCTCTCGGCCACATAAAATATAATCTTATTGGGCCCATTTGGGGAAGGGGGTAGGTCCGCTAGAATCCAAATTCTTTGTTATCATTTTTCTGTTTTTATTCGTGTTTTCATTTTCGAAATGAGCCGCATATTTTTTTTTTTTATCTGTTCGTTTTTAATGTTTGATACGATTTTTTATTTAATAAAAAATAAATTTCGCTTGAAAGAAAATAAACAAAAAAACACGGATACAAAGACGATGCAAATAAAAGAGATGGTATCTTAAAATTCATCTATTCGATCATCGATAAAATATCAATCGATCGTATTTATATTTCGTAATCATAATTAAATAATTGAAAAAAATGATATAAAAAAATGCACACACGATTCATTACGAGAAAGGACGGAGAATTTTTATTCGGTCCGCTAATGCTCAAGCCACCCTTCTCTCAAGTCATGGCTTCAAGACTGAATGACGGTGCCATGTCAGCTCTCTGAACTGACGTGGGATAACTGTATTCGTCGATTGTTGCAACTCATTAAGGTTGCCCGCCACATCATCACCAGTCAGAATCCAACATATTTACATGTCCCAATCTCCATTTACCTCTTATTTTTTTGGAGTTATTCTCAATTTCAAGAAAAAATATTTATTACATTGTTGGATCATTTCACCAAAGAAGTAAAAAAAAAAAAAAAGGACACATAATTTTCAGAATGTTTAATTAATAAATTTTTATCGATAATATATAAAATAATAATCCCACTTTTCAATTATTTGAATTAAGTTACTTTAACTATTAAAATTTGCTACATTTTATTCTTGATGATTCAAAAGATTTATTGAAAGAGAAAATACATTTATTATGTACAAACATTTACATTATTGTTAACAAGGAAAAAAAAGAATCTAAACTAATATATATTCTCTAAATCTTCCAATATTTTTTTGTCTAAATTGAAACAAAGGGAAAAAAATATTAAATGGGGAAGAAAACAAGTAAAAGGAAATAGTTAATGTGTAATAGAGAAGATATTGTTTTGCCCAATCCATTTGGTTTTTTTTTTTTTCATTATTTTTCTTAACATTGTCTCTGCAATGTGTTTAGGGATGTATTTGGTCAAAAATTCGAAGACATTTGCAAAAAAACGAAATAAATGATATAATCCTTAAATCCTAGCAAGTAGGGTTCTTACTTCTTAATGTGATGAGGTTTGGGGGATACACCCTACCCTCCCATAACATGCATGTGGACCCATGAATCCAATAGCCCATCTTGACCATTCAAGGGAAGCTAAGTTTTATTTTTTTTAATTAAACAGTGTCTATATGTATCAGTTAAAAATAATTTTTTTATATTTAATATATTATTTTTATTAAATTTTAAAAAAATAACTAATTTTTTTTTATTATTATTTTAATTAATGTTATTAGACACTGATTAATTTTTTTTTTTTCAATTCTTATTTGACAAATCCTTTTATCATATTAGGTAGAAATTTTTTAAAATCATTGATCTTTGATTGTCACTTTTAAAAGCTTATATGTTGATAATGAGAAGAGAAGTTGGGTTTGATTGGTGCAATGAGTGATTAAAGGGGAGGGATTTTTTTGGCAGTTTGTTTTGGGAAATTAAAGCCCGCACATGGGGCATGGACTCATTGGTCAGATATGGAAAATACAAAATCGTTGCTTTAGAGGGAGCTACATTTTTTTTTTTAATGTTTTAGGAAACAAAAGCATTTTCATTGGTTAAAGTATCTAAAAAGTTTTTTATTATATTAAAGTATCTAATTTTTTTTTTATTATAGTTAAAAGTGTATTTTAGTTTTTGTATTATAGAAGTGAGTAATTTAATTTTTGTAAGTTTGAAATTAATGCAAAAAAGTAAAATTGATAACAGTATTAATAAAAAATCGTCTAAATGCTGATCAATATTAAAAAAAAAAATGGACCGGAGGTCAAACCGGTTAGACTTTCGATTCTCGATCTAACCGGTTCGATAAAGCTCCTTTTTTAAATATTTAAACACGGAATAAATATTAAATATAGTTAATAACTAACAAAAAATTGAATTTGATTTATTGGTATGATATTTAATTTAATACTAAGAGATTAAAGGTTCAAATCTTATTAATTACAAATAAAAATTTGAAAAATAAAAATACATATAAAATTGATTTTTTATCGGTTCAATCCAGTTTTTTATCGGTTTTTAACCGGTTGAACCGATTCTTTACCAATTCTATTATGTTCGTCAGACTGGACTGACCACCGATTTTCGGTTCAACTAGTCTGATCGGCCGATCCGGTCTTTTAATCATTGATGCTGACGTGTACATGTGAAACTAACAGAATATATGACTTGAAAAAAAAAATTGATGACGTGTCAATTTTTTTACTCATATAGATTTTAGAAACTAACATAATAGATGACTTCGAAAAAAATTATGACATATTTTTACGGGTAAGGAAGGAATTTGGATAAAAAAAAATTATGTTTTTCTAAATTTCACTTGAGTAATTAAATTTGACACGTCATCATTTTTTTTCAAGTTATCTTTTATGTTAGTTTCATATTTCTATGTCAACAATTAGACCATTTTTCATTAACACTGTTTTCAATTTTACTTATTTGTACAAATTTTAAACATACAAAAATTAAATTATTTATTTTTATAATATAAAAATTAAAATATATTTTTAACTATACTACAAAAACTATTGAAGTACTATAACCTATTTTCATTTCACTCAACTACTTCTAGAGACAGAACCTTTTTTCTCGACTTTTGCATGTGGTGTGGTGGTTTTTTTTTTCTTCATTTTATTTTTGACTTCGGGCGTTAAAGAAAATAGTTTTCCACATTTCTTCATTTTCAATTTGATATCACATACTAAATTCAAAAGGCTATATTGTAGTCCCCCAACCCCCACCAAAATTATTAGCATTTTAATAGTAAAATTTCATCTATACTCTTAAGTCTTACCTCCACCCAATAAGGCAATAACCTACCATTCTATCTTTTCTAACCTCAAAACTAGTTTTTCATTTTAGCATTTTTTTTATTTAAAATTTGCATGAATTTTCAAATATGTCCAATGATGTTAGAGTTTATCTAATAATGTTATTCTTGATGTTTGTAAATCTACATTAGTTAGATGGGCCCTAAAATGATTCTACTCCTTTAATTATATGGAAAAAAATTTTGAAAAATCCTTTATCTTGAGAAAATGGAAAATGTTAAAATATATTCTCCTAGATTTCAATCTTTTCAAGTCACATTGATTTAAAAAAAACAAAGAGTTTACCAATTACTCCTTGTTTTCTAATTACTAGTTATAATTCTCACATGATAGAATCTACATACCATTTATAGAGTTCAATGTATCAAAATCAAAAAAATCTTTCTTTAAAGATTACATGACACCTATCTTCTCAAATAAAAAATTGAAAATTTTGGATATAAAATTTTGATTTGCATCATTAATTTTGTCTTTTTCATATATTTGTTTCGGTATTATGCTATAACTATTATTATATGTCCTTTTTTGAATAACAGAGTTTTATTAACTTCACAAATAAAATTAAAAGGCTATCACATATTTTATTTATTTTTTATATAGGAATAATAAAATTTTTAATTTCATAAACGAAATAAAAAAATTATTAAATGTACTTTAAAAAATATGTTTCATCTTACTAACATTAAAAATTTTTGCTAACAAGTGTCCTAAGAATATTTAAAGTTATTATATATAACAATATTTTCTTTTAAAAAATTAAAAATAATGCATAAAATTATCAAATTTTATATTAAATATAATATTTTTATTATAAATAATATATTAACTAAATTTAAAAAATACACTAAAGACTTTTGTTCCCAAAATCCGAAATAATTTCTCTATTATCCAATGTAAAATCCATATAGTCTGCTTCATAAATAGCAGGCACATAGGGTACGTTTCCTAACCCCCCTTTTATAAAATCCCTCTCTCCTCCCTCCCAAGCTCTCAATCTCCCCTTCCAAAAGGTTTATTCTTCTCATCAGTAAACTCTCAACTCTCAAAGCAAAGCCCAAAACAAAACAAAGACTTTATTTTTTTCTCTTTGAATTGTTAGTTTTCAGGGAAAAAAATGTCGTCGGGACTTGGAAAATGTAGCAAAATCCGTCACATTGTGAGGCTTCGTCAAATGCTGCGGCGGTGGAGGAACAAGGCTCGCATGTCGGCCAGCCGCATACCATCCGATGTACCGGAGGGACACGTGGCGGTCTTCGTGGGGACGAGTTGCAGGAGATTCGTGGTGCGCGTGACGTACCTGAACCATCCCATCTTTAAGAGATTCCTTATCCAAGCAGAGGAAGAGTATGGCTTCACTAACGAAGGTCCATTGGCGATCCCCTGCGACGAGTCCGTTTTCGAAGAGGTCATCCGGTTTATTTCCCGGTCGGAGTCGGGTCACTCCGGTAGGTTCGTGAACATCGAGGACTTTAAAGGGAACTGCCACGTGGGAATCAGGAGTAAGCTTGATTTGTGGACGGAATCTCGACCGTTACTTCATGGGTTCTCTGAGAAAACAATCTGGTAATTAAAGAAACACTGAAAAGGCTTTGATTCTTACCCGGGGTTTTTGACTCAGCTCCGAGTTAGCTCGAGTGAACAATTAATTATACACTTCTGAAACCAGTGAGTTGGCCGAGTTGAGGAGGAGTTTACTAATTCTTGGCTTTTTACTTACCATAACAACAAGGTAAGTTGGTGGGGTTTAAATTTTTGTGTTTTCCTCCTTTAAAAAATTGTTTGTAATTGGTTAAAATTGGGGGTAAAATGAGCTGAGTCAATGTATAGTAGCTAAGGAGAATGCTGATGGAGATGACAGAAAAGGTGGGTAAGTTATCCGCCGAGTCGTCCCGGGTTGGAATCGGAGTGAAGGCAAAAAAGGTTTAGACTTCGAGACAGTTAAATTCTTGAAGAAGAAAAAAACAAAGAAAGAAAGAGAGAAAAGATGGAAAAATTAAGTGATTGTTTAAAAAAAAAAAATCACTGCTGTAAAGTAAATTCTGTGATATATTGAATGATGAAGGAAAAATTGTAGAGATTTTCCATAAATGATATTTAATTACTTCTATTATTGGACCTTTCATTTAATTTTTATTTTTTTTTGTTTCTGAAATTTGCAGTTTTTAATAATAATAATAATAATAATAATAATAATAATAATGTTGTAGAGAATGAGAATTACATAGTGGAGTGGAGTGTTTCAATTCAATCATGGTGGCCGTTGTGGGAGTTAAAATGGCACCAACTCACCCACGTGAAATTAGATTTGACCATTCATGTCGTGTTTGTGTATTTTTATATATCATAATCGTGTTTAGAATATTATATATTTATATAAATTTTGATGTGTTAATAATTTATGTTATATAAATTTTAACGTGTTCATGTATTCATGTCATATTTATATTTTTTTAATATCTTATCGTGTTTCATGTTATATTTTAATTATTTTTTATATTATATTCGTGTCGTCTCCAATATTATCAAGTCTACGTTGCCTCTGTCTCCCCTTGTTGGTACTAACTGTGTTGTGAAATTAAGTTAAGGTCTCGTTTAACATTGTTTCTGGTACAGCTTTTGAGATCAAAAGCTGCTTTTCACCACAAACGCAATACTAAACATAAAAAAATTTGGCTTCTGCTGTTGAAATCATGGTTTGAAAAGCCAAACTAAAAAGCCAAAAAATATAGCTTTTGAGCTTTAAAAGTTGACTTTTGAATAAAATGACTTTATTATCCTCACATTTTCTACACTTTTATTATTTTAAACATATCTTTTTTTGACATTTCAATTTCCTACAACACTTTTTCACTGCAATGCTAAACACTTAAAAGTTTTTAAACCATACTTTTTCACCACACTTTATAAACACACTTTTTCCAACTCGAGCTTTTTTCAACCTAAATTTTTTTCAACAGCAATTCTAAACTAGTCCGAAGACAGACCCGTTAGCCGTTTGGCTTTTAGATTTTCTTTTCCAAAACTACCCTAAATCTTTTCCACTTAACCAATAGTTTTTCGGTAGTAAATTAGGTTAGGTAAATTGTAAAAAATTGACATTGTAAACCAAAAGCAACAAGTTTCCACTTACAATACTACAAAAGTTATATGTTAAGCCAAACATCTTTTTATGTCAACCAATGTTGTCTAGTAAAGTTGCACCGCACGTTTTCACTTTTTTTTTGCATTATAGTAGGGTTAGGGGAGGTGGAAGAAATTGAAACTACCAAACCTAGACAATAATATTCTTTTTCATCTTTAAAAAGTTTTAATCAGTAGATTGATTAATATTCTTGTAGATTCATAATTCTGCTGGTAGCCAAGCCAACAACTTCAAAGTTTACTGATCAGCCATTGCTGGACCTAATGAACTTTGATTTATTTGGTGATTCATAATAAGTATAACATCTTATAACTTCAAAGTTTAATCATTATTCCAATTCCAAAGCTTGCCATTTTTATAAATATATAACATTTTATAAATCACTGGCTCAGACTGTTAACTTACCATGCACTGAAGTGTATAGGATTATACACTGTCAATGCATCTTATAATGTCACATGCTAAAATTAGGTTGTAGGGATTAGTGGTTAGGGATTAGTGGTTAAAGTTAAGGATTACTGATTAAGATTAATGATTAAGAACAGTACATAAAAAACGAACTCCTCTTTAAACTTTATCACCTAATTTCAAAGGATCATTTGCACTAAACCGATTGGCCCTTTCCCTGATTGGCTCCTCTCCCAAGTAAAGCCACACATGAACACGCACGACATTGATATTGATTCATTCACAAAATCTTACCTATATATTAGCCAGCCACTTGGTCAAAATCCTCCCTCAAACCCAAAATAAATAAAATAAAATCCCAATTGAGTCGATGGTTTGCAGGATTTTGCCGGTGAGGGAACGTCAAGAGAGTCCCGAAAGGTGAGCACCGTTGCTTAAAATCTTGCTTCATATCGACCCACCATGTATAAAAAGACAATCTTTGTTAGAAAATGACAATTAGCTTTACTTCAAAGTTATTTTGAAAACACACAAAAAAATAAAAATTTGAAGATTTTGACTTGTGTTGCCAAAGCTGCTAGAAGAAAAATGGATGTCTTAATCACTGTTGTTTAACAAGGACCCTATAAATTAAAAGGGGTGGTCGGAAGGAATCGTATAGAAATAGGAATAAAAGGAATTATAGAAGAACCAGACGTAGTGGTGCATTATCACTCACTTTCGTGGCCAAAGTGTATTCAAGAGAATCGAATTAATTTCAAAAGATGGTGTCTTTTCACAATGGGATCAGGATCAAGTTTGGCTAAACTTGGCTTTTTTTATTTTTATTTTTATTATTATATTTATTTATTTTCTTTTCATTCAAATTCAATTGTTAAAAAGTAATAGTGTATTTGTGATGGGGTTTTGATTTGAGTCATGATTGCCTCACTCTGGCCTCTGTTCCACCAGAAGAAAATTTTCTTTCCCTGTCTAAAGCCTATGATTCTCCATTTCAATAATGAACCATTTGGTTTTTGACTTTTTAACTCTTTTTTAAGGGTCAAACTATACTGTTAACATTTGTCATCAATGTAATGTAATGCAATACTTAAATAAGTTTTGAACTAACAAATTGTTTCTGGTTTATAATGTTTACTCTATTTGACATGAACAAAATTAGTATAATGTCAGTTTATGAAGACCAATTTAAGCCCAAAATATTGGTTCTATTTCTATCCCTAGTCGAGTTTCAGTCATGAATCCAAATCCATGGGACTAAGTCCGCAAGAAAGCCCAATATCAGATGTCAATCAATAGTCAAACAGTAAATATAAGCCTACTTCTTTGTACTGAGGTCCAAAACCTGGCTATGGGCATAACAGAGACGGACTAGGCTGCCTACCGTTGATCCTCGAGTCCCGTAAGGGGTGAGTGTAATAGTCTTTAAGCAAATCTCAGATCGACAGGAAATGGGTGAGGGGCCTGGGCTTATAAGGAGTGGCACACCTTTCACATGCATGAGAGCCCTTTTATAGGATAAAACTGTGAGACTCTGGAGAGCCAAAGTGGACAATACCTCATGATGTGGAAGTGCGGGGCCATGATAGATGGTATCAGAGTCACCTCCCCGTGCTCGTTGGTCGGTGGTGGGGCAAATCTCGACGAGGACGCTGAGTCCCATAAAAGGGTGACTGTAACACCGCTAGGCAAATCCCACATCGATAGGAGACGTATAAGGGGCCTGGGCTTATAAGGGGTGACACACCTTCCACATATATGATGTCCCTTTGAAGCCCTGCAGAATCAAAACGGACAATAGCTCATCATAACGTGAAAGTGTGGAGCCATGACATGTCAAGACCTAGAGCCCGCCAGTACAATCTATAAACATGTATAAATAGTCATAATAAAAGTAGATCTGAAGTAAGTAAACACTAAAGCTACTGAAATTCTTTGAAATTTACTTCTCACATGATATATTCTCTTAAACCTATTGACTTAAGTATCATAGTATATCTCCGAAGACATAATTCCGATAGCTTCTGACATTTCTCTATCTTCTCATATTTCCTCGATAATATACTTTAATCATTTTTTTTTTTTAAGAAAAGGTTATTTTGGACATGGGATGACAAGAATATTAACCACAACTGCCGGTTGTTGAAAAGAAGAAGCTTAAATATGATATATCTGCTAAGTCAGCTCATCCATTGTAGCCAAGGACCTAAGAAAATTATTGGAAAGCTGGTAAACCAAATACTATCAGAAAATCCAAGAAAGTTTGTACTGATCAATTGAGACAAATTCAAAGGGGGAAGCATGTGAATGGGTGAGCCAACCAAAAATGAACATCCACCTAAAGGTGTCTAAAGAATTGCAGAGTCTGGTTTTTGCATGACAAAACCCACTAACTTGAATAACCTCTACATACAAAACAACAAACGAAATGGTTACAGTAATGAGGTTTTGCCCTTTCAAAGACATTGTGAATGGGACGAGCTTGGTTTCTGCCATCTGCAATTTTGGAAAATTATAAGACAGTAAGATTGGACCACTTTTTTCCTCCATGCAGCTATTCATTACAAGTTATGCTCCTTTTTATCTTCTTCTTCTTCTTCTTTTATTTTTATTTCCCAATGGTAGATAATGTGATATTTGCAGAGTAGGTGATGGCAAAAGCATTACCTTTTTATCGGTTATGGATAAGAAATCTTTTTCATTTTTTTTCATTTTTCTTTATGGATAAAGAGTAACTTAGTCTACCAACTCTAAGGCCAAATTGCAAGTGAAAAGGATTCTAAAGCAGGTGATTGCAAAAGCATGACCTTCCCATCTGGAGACAAAACATTCTTACGTATACGAAACCTCGAATATTCATTATTTGAATTCGTATTACTTATACGAATAACGGATTTGGATATTTAAATCCGCTATCCGAATCCGCTTACTTTTGAGGATTAAGATTCGGATATCCGAATCCATTATCCGTTTATTTGAATTTAAAATTAATTTTTGTTTTATTTTATATATATATTTTTTGATTTATTGAATTCGGATAATTAGTCGATTCAGATATTTGGCGAATAATGTTATTTAATTCAGATTCGGATTTGGATAGTAATATGCGGATTTAATGCAGATAATAATCGAATTCGAATTTTAAAACAGTTTTACGAATTCAAATATTACAAAAATCCGACCCGTTACCATTCTAATCTCAGCCTTTCCAAATGCAGCCTTCATCAAGTAGAAGATAGGATTGAAGACTTCTGATTTGCAGATTAATTATTGGAGATTTGGGCCACTTGAGAAGACAATTGGCCCAAAGATGATCTTAAAGTTCTTGACTATGTTTCCTTGCACTGTTTTGAGTTTAATTAATTGGTTTTTTATAGTACTAATGAATTTTAATACGAGAAAAAAAAAAAGTTTAAAAGGATCTTTAGCAGTGCCCAATGGGGTGATGCAATCGCTGTCTGTTGCATTACCCAGAAGAATTATGTTTTTAATCTCATAATAATATTCATTCCCTCAACAACCAAAATCTCCAAAGTATGGAAATATTTAATAATATATCTACTTTTTCTTCAAAATTTTCTAGCTTGATTTTATTCCTTGCTTTCAATCCTTGATTTGTCCTTTTCTGTTGATATGTTTGGAATTAAAAGAGCAACTAATCCTTAAATAAATCTTTTAAAAACTATTACTACTTTTTTTAATGATGATTTTCTATTATGATTATGATATTTCACTTTAAGACTTTGCGCCTAAAGTAAAGAGGAGTTTTATCTTCTTAAGTAAACAAATAAAATTTTTAATTTTTATTGTTAAATTTATGATTTAACAATTTAAATAAAAAATATTTAAAATATAATATTTTTATGAATTGAAAATTAATTTTTGACGTAAAATGCATTATTATACTCAAATATCTAAATTTTTATTATTTTATGTATATTCTTTTAATATTTCAATTCATTATAATATTTTTATATCAAATATTTAAAAATCTTAAACCATATTTTTTAAATATAATTTTTTTCAATCAATTTTTTTAATCAAACTTTTTTTCCATTGGAATACTAAAGTAAATCCTAAATAGTAATAGTTTTGTAGTCAAGATCAGATTCGTTCAAGACATTCAAATCAATCAAATTGAAGGTTTGCTTTGGAAAGCTAACAAGCTGATGTCTTCTCAGTTCTCACAACTATATGGATTGTGTGTGGCGGTTTGCTTTAGAAAGCTAATAAAGCAACCTTTTTGTCTTTGTGTTATTTACAAAAAGGCTTTGAAATACAATTCATTGGCAATTTTGTACTCAAACAGGCCCCAATTTGGCAATTCCCCATTTCCCTGTGAAAAAAAAAGGCAGAAGAAACTAAAACTATAAAGAACAAAAAAAAGTCATGAAATTCAGAATTAAATAGGATGAAATTGGATAATAAAACATTAAATTTTTTATACTATTTGATTTAATTTTTAATATTATGAATAATAACGAATAATAAATGAATCTGAATATCATATAAATTGAATGAAATCATATTTAAATATTTTAAAAATTACAAATATCAAATCCGTTATCATCCTTAATTAAACATTTGCCTAATTTGTTAATTCTGATTCATCTACATTCCTTGGACATAAAATCTTATTGTTTCAAGCTTGAATTCTTGATATCTTTTTCCTGTAAATAGCAACTAAGGTTAAGACAAAATTTAATAGGAAGAAAGATGATGATTATGATCACCATATATAGCTAATAAGAGAGGATCAAAAGATAATTAAAAAAAAAAAAAGTGCTGGGTGATGAGTGATGACTTGGAGAAATACCCAAAGGAAAATCGAATCCGAAGAGAAAACCTTTTACTTTGGGGCACTAGAAAAAGGTATGGGGAGGAGGTGGGCTAAAGCTGTCAAAATGTGCAAAGAAATGGGTCCCAATGTGGAATAATTTGGTTCCATTTTTCATCTTATAATAATATTTCACTTAGATCTGTATATAAATCGAGTCCGATCATCCAAATTTTTTTATATTTTTTATTCAAGTTCAGGTCGGATCAATCACGGATCGACCTAGTTTGAAAATTTATATTAATGTTTAAAAAAAATATTTTTATATTAATAATTATAATTAAATTTAAATAAAAAATATTTTTTATTAATAAATAATAATTCGAATTATGCCGAATCAAATTAAAAAAATCTTTATTCAAACTTAGCCTAATACAAATTGAGCCTATCAGACTAAGTGGTGGTATAAAGGGTTGAAAATTCCCAACAAGATTTAAAAAATAATAATACTCCTTCGATTATAGCATAGGATTGTTAAATTGAGGCTCCATGTTTGGCAATCATTGGCATCCACCATCCTCTAGGTGCCAAAGGAGCCTAACATCACTGTCCAATGTCGACCTTATCTTCCACTATTAAGTGAGAGCATGAGGATCTCACTTGCTTGCAAGACCTTTCTCATCATTGTCAAATGTCTTCTCTTTTTGACCTACCAAAATTGTGGTTTGTGATTAACTAGAGTTGTTAATCAATGTGACAATTGTCCCAATTTCAATTATTATTTTTTGCAATTGTATGTATATTATGCAAACTGATATTTGGCAAGCATATCAGCATAAAATTCCCTTCACAGTATGTATCCTTCACCAATTGAAGTTGCAATTGATCAATAAAGACATATGCAGTTATCCAATAACACACAGAGATTAACATTAGTAATCCAATAAAAGAAAACTAGTTTGGGGCTAATTATGGAAGGCAGAGCGGCAAGGGGGTGGGTCAGAAGATTAACAACAACTATCTAGGCATGATGTCACAGACTGCGCGTTCTCTTAGCCGAAACGGCACGATCGTGCAACACCAAAACTACTTCTAGTCGATGTCAGCCTATCTCATGTCCATTTTTTCGCATGGACAGCCCACATCTCAAAACAGCACACTCAAGAGCCTTTCATGGCTCGGCCCTGCAAGGCCATACGCAACCTTTCGCAACTCATCTAGGGAGGACACCCACTCCTGTCAAGCAAACCAGCATACTTGCCCCAGGGGGCCTCAAGCACCCATCTCGCACGAGGGTCTCGAGGGCCGACCCTTGAGGTTCTCATGTGGGGAACTTAGCCCCACTTCCCTTAGGTTATCACAACATGGCACAGTGAGAACCTAACACCATGCCCGCAAGTACGCCTCGAAACTCTCGTGCTTTGAACCCTGAGGCACAACTCAATAGCTGGACTGGCACCAGCAAAGAGCCACACTAGGCTTAATTCGTTGCCCACGAGGGCCACTCTTAAGCCAAGCTCTTAGCCTTGTTCTAGGCTAGTTCCAAACATGATAGACACTCAACATCATATTCATGTCTCAATGCTCAAGTGTGATGTCCCAGCTCTAGCACACTTGCACGTTTGCCATCGATAAGCCACACGGGACTAGCAGCTTGCTTGCCTACTAGCCCACTTGTCCCACAATCCCGTCTCGGTGCCCCTCATACGCAAACACCATCACATGATCCCAAGCAACACTCTGGACTTTGGGTGGAGGAGCCCGTGGGACATAGCGATGTTATAGTCCAACCCCACACTTCAACCGACTGGCGCAATACGAGGCCTGCTCGCCTCGAACCGTCCCCTGGTTTACCTTGTCCCGAAGAAACACCGTGCCATTCTTTTGGCCCCGATGCTCGCCCACCTAAGCACCACATGTGCTTAGGAGTAGCTCACTTGCACCAGGCAAGCCCCGCCCGCTTGCTAGGTGAGGGGGTGGTGGAGAGCTGACACCGAACGTCCCTTTATAAAGAACTTAAGAGCTTTAAGAGCTCTGTCACCAAGAATTATTGGGATGTCTGAAATGGAGACGCTTTTTCTCAAGGCCAACCCAAGGCCAACTCAAGGCTCAACTGTCTTCCCCTTGATCCCAATGCTGCTAGAATTTCACTCATTGCTCCACCAATCCACTCGAATACTTCCGCACGTGGCTCACCCGGGAGCGCCTACCAGGGTGCTCACTAGTCTGCCTGCTCTAAGGCCCGTGCCCCTCTTGGCATCATCAGGGATCACCTATCCCATTAGCAAGGTTCGTCTGCTGCTCCGCATCGGGGTAGTTATGGTGACACCAAAGCATGTCGATGCCAGATCATGACATATACATGATCAGTTGTATTAAAGTGTTTGCCAGACATGACAGTTAAGTTTGTGTCCTTTTTTCTTGAAAGAAAAGTTTTCAGATCAATGTCAGATTACTACGTTGAATTTTTTTTTTTTTTTTTGCTTATTTCAAATCCGTTAGTAGTTAGCTTGTTATTTCAGGAGCAATTCTTTTAAAAAAGGTTGTGCATTCAAGTTGCTGGTTAGCCATCAGAATCGATGAAGAGTTAAAAGAACTATGTTATTTGAATCCGGGAAGTATAAGATATAAATATATATTTGATATGAATATATTTAATTTTTAATTTTTTTTTATATATTTTGAAAATTATATTTTATACTCATATTTAAATATGTGTCACACATATATATCTAATAAAATCGATAAAATTTAGTAGATGAATTTTTTATTATAAAAATGTGGTTTTGCTTAAGCTTTACAATACATTATTTTTATGCACAGTAGGGGAGATGATATCTTATATGCATTCTTTAACCTTTTGCCGAACCTAGAGTGTGTGTGAGGACAAGCTACTTTGTTTAACCGATAATATAGATAGGTATGTATGATCGATGTTACTAGGCATTGTCTTCAAAAATGGTACCACTAAAAATTTACTTGAGTAAATTTGAAAAACATCCTATCAAAAATTTAATAATTGTTAAATAGTCTAATAAGAAAAAATTATTTGAAAAAAAAATAAAAAAATAAAAAATTGTTAGACAGAAAATTATAAAGATAAAATTACTCTTAAAAAATATATATTTTTTTCCTTTTTCTCTTATTTTTAATTTTCTTTTTTAATAAAAAAATATATTTTTAATTTTAACAAAAATAAATTTTTATATTTTTTAATTAAAAATTTTAAAAAATAATAAAATAATATTTCTAATTTTTTTAAAATTTTTTTAAAAATAAATATTTAAATATTTGATTTTTAGATTTATTTTTAATTTAATTAATTAAAAAATTAAATTAAAAAATAAGAGAAAAAGAGGAAGAAAAGGTTTTTCATCAAGGGTAATTTTGTCTTTACAATTTTTTTCTTAACAATTTTTAAATTTTTTATTTTTTTTAAATAATTCTTTTTCATTAAATTATTTAATAATTATTGTATTATAAATAGTATGTTTTTCAAATTTATCTAGATTTACTTTCAAGTTTCAGCTTTAAAAAGGTCAAAAAGTTGTTTTCTTTTTTTTTTTTTTTTGAAATCAAAGTATTTTATATATTGATAGCATCAGTCATTACAGCTTGGTGTATAATAGAAGGGTAATCTTCTATCCAAAATAATTCTTCAGCAATTTGTAGACTATACCTAGCTAAAGCATGTGCTACAGCGTTTCCTTCTCGTCTGGTATGTTGGACTCTGCATTCATCAAAATTGTTCATCAGCAGTCTTCCTTCCTCCATCAAAGGGCCGATACTAGATAAGTCATCCTCATCCATTTGCAATTTTTTAATGATCCCCAATGCATCCCCTTCCAAAATTACATTTTTGAAACCCATTTGTTGAGCCACTTCCATTGCCTTCAAAGCTGCCAGTGCTTATGAGATATCAGATTCGATACAAAACAATATTCTAACATCGAATCTGACACTTTGTTTGTGGTTTGGAGCTGTTTTCCACTTGGACTTGTTTGTATTCATGGATATAGCTTCTAACATGTTCACCTATTCTCCTTCCTTCAGGTTTTGGATCTCCCTTAGCCTCCAGATTTCTTCCATACCATAAGTCCCAGAGAGTCACTAGGAAACTATCAAAAGCATCTGCACTAAGCTGTCTAGCAGCTTCCTCCATCCACTCCACCATGCTATCCACTGAGAGGTTGATCAGAGTTTGGGGGAATTGAATCAGATCCAGAACTTCCCTCGACAAAACACAGTCCCTTAAAGCATGCAGGTCCGTTTCTGCTATATGAGCACATCTCAAACACATAGGATTCACATCTTTAATTCTGGAAGCAAGGTTAAACTTTGTTGGAATGATACCATGACATAAACGCCAACCAAAAAGTTTAACTTTGTATGGTACCTGGGCAGACCAAAGTGGTTTCCAGATAAATCTCGAAGGTCCATGAACAGCTTGCTTCTGTGCTAAGACTTTATAACCACTCTTCACCGTATATTTCCCATCTTTTGTGTGCTGCCATACCAACCTATCTGGTGGTCTCGAACTATATAAGGGGATACTGCATATGGCCTTCGCTTCTACTTCAGGGAATTCCTCTCGTATGAGTTCTCCTCTCCATGTCATGGTCATTTCATCTATAAGCATCTCGACTGTTTGAAGGTGTTGCATAGTGTTCATTGTTTGGGGTGAACGGAAAGAACCATTAACATCTAGCCATTTGTCCTCCCAAATGTTAATAGAATCACAACTCCAATTTTCTTTCCAAATAAAATCACAACTCTAATTTTCATTTCCTTCCATTGCCATTAAATTGGAGGCGTATATATAACTCAATGCTTACTTCTTATTTATTACAATATTTTAAAGCTACAATAACATTTTATTTTGATTACGTTAATGTTGAGTTTGAGTCCAAGTTCAACATTGAGTAGAAAAATGAAAGATTTATTGAGTTTGAGTTCAAGTCCAATATTGAGTTTGAGTAGGAGTTCAAATCCAACATTGAGTTTGAGTAGGAGTCCAAATCCTACATTGAGTAGGAGTGTTCATCCCACATCAAGTAACTATCCCACATTGAGTAGTATTGATGAGCCAAAATGAGTCTTCACCTATAAATATGAATCTTAACTTTTGGGAAAAAACTATCACCACCACTTGTGAGAGAGAACTTATACACTTGAAGATGTATTGAGATTCTTTGGTAGGTGAGTCATCATAATATTGGAAGGATGGTTTGTAGGATATCCGTGCAAAATTTACAATATTTATAGAAAAGTTTATAAGAAGATATATAGTTTTATCTATGCAAAAGTTACAATATTTGTAAGAGGGTTTGTAACTTTATCTGTGTAAAAGTTACAAGTTGAAATTCTTTCTTAGTGAAATATGTTTATTCTTTTGGGATCGTAGATGGGCCAAGAAAGGTTGAACCACGTTAAAAATATTGTTCTCTTTTTTTCGAGTGCATATTATGGATTAATACTTGTAGACTGCCACGTTATTTTCAAGAGTTAAATATATATGATTGTTTTGTTATATGCTATTTTTTAAAAAATAAAAGAATAAGAAGATTTTTTTATTAAGTTAAAAAAAATTAATGTGAAAAAAATAAGTTATGTGTATATAACTTCTTTTTTTTTTTAAAAAAAGAACAAAATAAAGAGTACCATTGTGACTCCAATTTCAAACTTATCCCTCTTTACTTTAGTCCCCAAAAAAAAAAAATCTCATCCCCTCCATTAACATAAACCTCACCAAAGGCAGAGAGCTATTGGGATGATTCAATAAATTTGATTTTATCTAAATTATTATTTAATAAATAATTTTTATAAATTTAATTATAAAAATATTAATATAAATTATTTTTTATATATTTTAAATAATAAAACAAAATTTTAATTCGATAAATCAAATCAAATTTTAAATAAATAATATTTTTTATTTAAATATATTCAAATCCATCCATAAACAACTTTACAATGACATGAGCTATGCTTAAACATAAACAAACTTAACATCAAATTATACAGTGAAATACAAATGTCAGTAGTGGACTAGTGGCTCATGAAAGATTTATTCTTTTTAAAAGAATAAAAATAAAAATCTAATCGGTAAATTGTCTTGTCAAACAATTACTACAATGAAGTCAAATTTTACCCCACACCCTTCATAATGTGGGGACTAACCATGAACTCCTCGTGATCCTATATTGTGAAACTTGTAATTTATACTATTTAATTGACGCACAATGTAACTTTTACTCATCATATATTGCTATTTGCTAGGCTACTTTAAAGAAGACTTTGGAAATCCACTTAAAAAGAAAGGAAAAAAAAAAAAAAAAAGAAAGAGAAAAGATAAACAACTTCCACTTTTGTTTTTTATCATAGATATATATATATATATATATATATTGATTGTAGTTTCTTGATTGCCTAAGGACAACCATTTAATATACCTATTGAAAGTTATTGAAATTTAGGTGTAGTAGTGCAATGAAGATTTGCCAAAACAATTCACTTTCATCATTACTTATTTTGTCATTCTGTTTAATCAAATGTAGTGAAATTTTGATTGATTTCTCTTGGGCGTTTGGTATTTTTTCAAAATTACATTTTATGATTAATATTTTCTGAGAATATAATTTTTAAGAATGTGATTCTTGAAAATATAATTTTACAGTGTTTGGTATATATAAAAAAGTAATGATTAAAATCCTGAGAATGTGATGATAATTTTCGAAATTACCCTTATCAAAAAAATGTAAATTTTATTAATTATAAAATTTTTCAATGATATTTAATATTAAAAAATATTTGTACTAAATATTTAAAATAATATTTTAATTGATAATTTGAGTTACTTTTAGGATAAAAAATATTTATTAATAATAAAATTTCGAAATTACTCTCATGTAGTTAAAAACTTAAAAGGTTTAATGCAAATTAAATATTATTTAAATATTTTAATGATATTTATTATTAACAAACATTTGTACTAAATATTTAAAAATAATATTTTAATTGGTAATTTGAGTTATTTTATGATAAAAAAATATTTGTTAATAATAAAATTTTGAAATTACTCTCATGTAATTAAAAAATTAAAAGACTATATGCAAATTAAATATTATTTAAATATTTTAATGATATTTATATTAACAAATATTTAAAAATAATATTTTAATTGATCATTTGAGTTATTTTTATGATAAAAGTATTTGTTAATAATAAATTTTCGAAATTACTTTTATGTAGTTGAAAAGTTAAAAGATTGTATGAAAATTAAATATTATTTAAATATTTCAATGATATTTATTGTTAACAAATATTTGTATTAAATATTTAAAAATAATATTTTAATTGGTAACTTGAGTTACTTTTATGATAAAAAATGTTTGTTAATAATAAAATTTTGAAGTTACTCTCAAGTAATTGAAAAATTAAAAGTCTGGATGCAAATTAAATATTATTTAAATATTTTAATAATATTTATTATTAATAAATATTTGTACTAAATATTTTAAAATAATATTTTAATTGATAATTTAAAATAAAATAGAAAGAGAATAATTTTGTCTTAATTTTTTTTTAACTTTTCAACTACATGGGAAAGTTACTTTCCCACCACTTCTCATGGGAATCACATTCCCATATTTGTGGGAAAGTAACTCTCCAAGGAAAGTTACATTTCCAAGAAAGTAAGCAGTTTTTAGCATACCAAACATAGGAATCACATTCCCACCAGTTACTTTTCATGGAAAGTGATCACTTTTCATCATATCAAACGTCCTCTCATATTATTAAGAGAAAAATATAAATAAATAAAAAATCAATTTTTTTAATTTAATTTTGTCAACTAAAATGTATATGTATATATATATATATATATATATATATATTAGATTATGACAAACTATTTAGGTGCATGAAAAAAAATGAGTAAAAAAATTGTTTAAAAATTAATTAGTGGATAATTTTTTTAGATATGAAAAGACATAATAATCTTTAATTTTATATAATATTGTTAATATTTTTTAAAATTTTTAAGTAATTTCGCTAACTGAATTAGTATCTATTTAAGGATTTGTATTTGATGCAGCATATAAGATTATACACTGACAGTGAATCCTACACTGACACCTCATTTGAAAACTAATCACTAACTCTTAACCCCTAACCTTAACTCCTAACCTCTAACCCTAACCCCTAAATCGACATATAGCATTATAGAATGCACTGTCAGTATATAGATCTATACACTGACATTGTATTAAATATAAATTCATCTACTTAATTTATGACATCAATTCAGTCAATCTTTTTAATATAATATAAATAAGAAATAATCGTATTCACCGTCAGTAAAATTTAGACTGTACAAACGAATTAACAAGATGACAAATATCTTTAAAATATATAAAAAATTTAATAAAAAATAAAATATATGATAAATTTTTAATTTATTTATAAAATTAAAAAATTCAATTATCAATATATAAAAATTGAATATATATATATATATATATATGTATAAAGTGCTTTTAGAGGAAGGATGGGTTTTTTCAGAGTTGCCAACCCACTCTTTTTTTTTTTTTCTTTACAAATCACTTGGGAGAAAAAGGTGAACTAAAATAATAAATGAACCTTGGATGCCAATTGTCTGCAACATTAGATTCTCTCAAATCCGAAGCACATCAAGGACTTTAAAGGAATTTCAACGATTATATATATATATATATATTCAAAATATGTGAAAAAAAATAAAATAAAATAAAAGAGATGAATAGTTTTGTTTTATATGGTGAGTGTGAGGGGATTCGTCGTGATCGGGAAGATTAAAGGCTTTCAGTTTCACTTCGCTTTCTTTCTCTCTGCCCACGCTGTCCGTTTCTGTAATTGAAGGCCTAAGCACCCGGCTTATATGAAACGTGGTTCCTTTCCATTGACACGTGTACCCTAAACCTGTTTTCTTCCTTATCTCCTTCCCTCGTGGTCCCCACATGATAACAACTCAGACACGTGTGGACAGTGGGGACCACGTGTCTTTTTTTGGAGACTTTTTTTTAAAAAAATTATATTTTATTTCAACTGTCCGTGTTGCATTGTTGGTCTAGTCTTCCTTCATTCTTCTCTCTCAAATTGTTTCTGCTCCAGTCTACTAATTAAGGATCTCTGGCCAGGGCCCCACTTTCATGGGCCTTAACTTAGACGCGCTTCGATTTCTGTAGGGAGTTCACTCGCCCTGTTATTGGGTCTCACATCTCAATGTACCATTTTGTCTCTCCCTATTTTTCCTAATTACTAGTGACCGCTAGTCAAGAGGTGTTTATAAATCGGATTGGATTTATGTATGATATTAATATTTTTTTTGTTTATGTCCAACTCGACCCGTAATATGAGTACCAAATTTTGTCCAAATCCGTCTATATTTATAAATGAATAGTCCAAACCCGTTTAGGCCCGTCTATATATATTTTTTTAATTTTTAGTAATTTTATATATTTTTTTATTAAATTCTTAAATATGAACAATTTAACATATTTTTTATGTTTACATTATAATATTATATATATTTAATTTTTATATGTCATAAATTACATAATATATATAAATATAAATAATATATTATTTAATTAAAAAACAGGCCGAACCGAGCTCGGGTCTTGAATGTTAGAACCAAGGTCCGACCTATTTTTTAAACGGGCCTTATTTTTTTTTTCAAACTCATTTTTTAACCTAATATTTTTATCCAAATCTTTTTAAATATGGATAAATTCTTAAATTTAAACGGATAATTCGATTCTTCAACAAATGTATGCTCGCCATTCCATGTTCATTTGAAAAATAGTTCAAACCAAATTTATAAGATTTTTTTTTTTTTTTCCTCAACAAAAGTAGGGGTTGCTTATTGAATCCAACTAATGAAAATGAAAATGTGAATGTAATGTGAAATTGTGAATGTTATGTCAAAATCTCTTCACCCATCACATCCACCTTATTCCAAATTTTGTCTCCCTCTTCTCAGTTTGTGACTCATGCACCGTGTACTACACGCGCCATAAATACCCTCTTGGCTTCTTCCCTCGCCTGCTGCAATTGGCTGCGATGTCGTCCAATCACCCTGACTGACATGGCATTTTTTCTTTTCTTTTATTTATAATAATATTAATATAGAGATTTATTACTACAGCTCATACGTAAAAAAAAAAAAGGTACCGGAGAAAGTTTGGGCTTAACGTCACAAATTCCCGACTCAACCAAGCTAAGAATCTAGACTCTAGAGTGAGAACGAATCGTAGCCGTCAAACAATTAAAGGAAAACATATTTTAGATGTAATAATTAATATGAGATATGTGTATACAACCAGATCAATTATGAGTACTCGAAAAAAAAAAATCAATCGGGAAATTTTTATTATAAATTAATCGAAAAAAAAATCACAGTATAAATAAATAAAAATTCCATTTCGAACGGACCTAGCCAGCCATACTCATCATTTTAGGATCCATTTTTAAATTTATTTTTATTTATAATGTGATTTTAGAACAAAAAGTTTTTTATTTGTCATAATTAATTAGTTGAAATTTAGTTGACTAAATGAGAGTTGAGACAATTAGGAAAAATTTTCAACTTTATAATAATTACTATATCTTTTGGTTAGTTAAATGGGAACTATTTGCAAAGAAAAATAAAATTTTTAATAATGAATATCTTTAAAAAAAATTTAATTATTATATATAATAATATTTTTGTTCAATAAATTAAAAATTATGAATACAATTTTTAACTTTTATGTTTAATATAATATTAGTAATATGAATAATATTAATTAAACGTAAAATGCACCTAAAATTATCAAAATACTAAATATAATCATACGGATTTTCTTTCCGCTGTTAGCTTTTTTGAATGTACAAATTTCGTATCCAAAACAGATTGTTTGGTTATTGAAGGAAAACTTTCTTTTAAACATAAGACCCAACAAAAGAGAAAGATGCTACTGAAGTACTGATTAGTAGAAAACGGCGCCGATATCAAATTTATTCCTTCCTATGCCTAAATTTTGTTAACACCTTAAAGACATTTTTTTTAATATTACTATTTATAATAATATTTTTATTCAATATATTAAAAATAATAAATAAATTTATTAAATATTATATTTAATATAATATATATTTTTTTAATAAATATTAGTCTTAAAATTTATTTTAAAACAATCATTAGCAAAATTCATTTTGTAAAACTACAAGATTATACATTACATCTCATTATCTATTGTTTCTAATTCTTTCTCTCTCTTTTTTCATTTTTTAAATAATCATGCTTAGCTTACTTAGGTCGGCTTTGGTCGGTTTAATTAATAAGTGTTTTGTTAACAAGTATTTTTAAGATATTTTTTAAGATTAGTTTATATAATATTTATAGTAATAATATTATATTAATTATAAAAATTGATAATTTTATTCATCATTTTTAATGTATTAGATAAAAATATTACTACATATATAATAATCTTAAAAAATATCTTTAGGACATTTGCTAACAACATTCAAATAATAATAGCAAGTTAATTTTATTAACTGCCAATAGTTTATTTTTTGTTTATAAATTTCTGTTTCTTTTTCTTGTTCACCTTTTACTTTTTCTGTTTTTGGAAATGAAAATGATATCTTACCGTCTTCAAGGTGAATCTTATTTCTTACAGCATTGGAAAAACAATCTGCCATGATGTCTTCCAAGAAATTAAATTGTTGGTTTTGTCTATTTAATTTCATTCATTGAATTTTGTTAGTATAAAAGAAGCTATAATCTAAAAAATTAAAAATAATGGAAGGGATTGCCAATACTATTATTTAAATTTCAGACTTGATAAATATCTTCTCTTAAGATGATTGTATGAACTAACTTAATTAAATTTTAAATTTTATTAATTGATTTTTTATATGAAATATAATATTTGAATAGAATCGTAACTTTTTCTTGTTTTAGTAAATTCAAAAAAAAATAAAAATTGGACGTCTTAATTGAGATGATATTCCTTTAAATTTTGTTTTGAAATCTTGAATTTAATCTTCAAAATAGCAAGATAAGCCAATCTAATTGAACCTAATAATTGTCATGAATGTGAAAAATAATTAATGGATTGTTAGTTGTAAAGATTAGGGACTTATTTTTTTTCTTTCTTGGGTCTAAAATTTTAGGCAAAGTTATCCCAAGATTATTGTGTCCCCCCTAAAACAAAGAGTAGAGATTAGCATTAATGAACCTAAGATCTTGTAGCTGGGATCTAGATCAAATCAAAGACACCAACATTAAATTACATGTCTCAAACGAAGATATACTGAAAAATTCCCGTAAAGAACGGTGGAGATGTGGAGATCCATGGCAGCAGCATGCAGCGGCGGAGCATGGTAGCAGACAAGAGTTATTAAAAATTATGAGCTGTAGTGAGCAGTGACGGTGGTCCAAAAGTCGTAACATATACAAAACACACAAAGTAACGGAAACAAACAGAACTTTCCAAATGTCGCATACAGCCCAACTGTTGCTTACTACATTTTAAAAATAATATCACGAATATATATTTATATTTAATTTTTTTTAAAAAAAAATTATATTTTTATATGTTCAACTATATATGAATATTTTAAAAAATATAAAAAATTTAAGTAATACAAGTGGCTTAGAGCACAAGAGTACAAGACTCCTTTGTCATTCTCTACTTTCAAGGGTAATTTCGTCCAATTAGTATCACTTTTGGTCCTCAAATTTTCTATAACCATAATTTTATAAAACACAAAAAAGTGAAAAACCAAATAAAAACAAGTTTCAAGTTTTATTTTCTAAATAATCAAATATTCTCAATTTTTGTTCCTTTGTTTATTTTTCTCCTCATTTATTCAGAAAAAATATAATAATAATAATTTAAAGGACGATTGATTTTGGAACTTTTGCAAACGTCTCGGCTTTTAAGTGAGGCTTAAGTTCAGAAAAATTTCCACCTTACCCAACTCCACAACCACTTCAACTGGCCTCCCACCATTTTCCTCTTCCTCCTCCTCCTCCTCCGCCGCCGTTTCTTCCACCGCCATTGCCGCCACTTCTTTTCTCTTTCTCAAAACTTGAACATTAACAAAAAGCGAAGAAAAAGAAAAACACTACAAATTTGGATCTTAATCTTTAAATCTCAAACAACTCTTTTGTTCATATTCAAACTTCCTGTAGAAAGCTACACTTCTGAAGGTAAGCTCAAGTTTATGTAATAATGTGAATTTTAAAAAATGTTTTATTTTTTTATTGATTCCTTTAGTTTTTGTTTAACTGCGAATGTTGTTGCTGGTGAGCGTACGGTAGAAGTGAGTGAAATGGAAAGCAGATTCTGTTTTTGTTTTTATTAAAATGTTTCCTTTCTCTCAAAGGTTTTTTTTTGAGATTTTATTATTATCTTTTTTTGTCGGTGAGGTTTCTTGTTTTTGGATTTCTTCTACTTCAAGCCCTTTATATTATGTTTCTCTCCTGTTTTTATTTGCTATTTCTACTTTAATCTCAGTTTTGCTTCTTTAAATCTCATTGCCTTAAGTAAAATTCCTTTTCTTTTTTCGTTTGGTTTTACATTTTCAATCGAAATCTATCTCGTTTAATTGATATATGAAATGAGCTTTTGATTCTAAGATCTTTAGCTCTTTGATTAGATCTTTTGCATTTGAAGTGGAGCCATTGATGAACGTGGTTGGCTTGAAAATGCAAACTCATCTGATTCAATTGCAACACTTGAAACAGTGACGATCTTACTTGTTTCAATCTTAAAGCATTGGATTTATATTTATATATGTAAGATAATGGATGTGACTCGATGCCGTTTTGTTTCTCTTCTATTTTGAATACTAAATTAACGGCTTGTCTTTATTCTATCAAGTTTTTTTTTTTTTCATTTCCGAATCACCGCGAATACCGACTCCTGCTTGTTCTTCATTGTTAGTAGTACAATATGCTTTGCACTTTTTCAAGCTTGCAAGTTTTTTATGTTTTCCCCTCACATTATGGTTCTGTTTGGTGGCTGAGAAAATGTAGGATGAATGAGAAGAAGATTTCTATTTCTGACAGCTGTGTTATTATTTGACTTGGTCAAAGTGAATTCTAGTTCACTAACGATCTAAACCAGAAAAAAAAATGTCCAATTCAGAAGGAAAGGAGACTTTGTTCTTAGGATTCTCGGTGACAATAAATAAGAGACAATTAATAGTTTGGTGTATGTGTACCTAAACATTATTCCATCATGCAATGTGGAAGAAATGTTACCTAATCTGATGATTAGTTATCAATTTGCTGTTTCATATCTCAACCGCCTCTGATTCTTTCTCTGTGATTTTCTAAGACTTGGCATTAGTCTTTGGGAGGGTTGCTTCAAAGTCCTTAAAGATATTTGGTTTGTTCGAACTGTGTGTTTTCCGGACTGAATATGTGAGGCAATTAACTGTCACCAGACATTTTTTTCTGTTTATGGTCTTTGGTATGCTTTAAAGAAATTGAATTTGGTTTGGAAATTGTTTTCATTTCAATCAGAAATAGAATGTTGGAAACCTATCTGAGAGTAATATTCCTAATATGACCTCAATCAGGTGGCTGCAATGTGTAGCCTTAGTTATATACAAATTCATTTTTGGGGTTCGAGGGAAGGCTGTGATGTCTCTACTTTCTAGACAAAACCGCTTAACTTGTTGTTTAAAATGTAGTAGTTGTTTCAGTTTTTGCTTCTTTTCTTCGTGTATTTTTCTTAACAAATTATATGGTCTTCCTGACTTAGGCAATAAAGGGGATATAAGTGATGGACCGCCGTTGGCCTTGGAAGAAAAAATCATCTGATAAAGCTGATAAAGAATCTGCTGCTGCCGCTGCTGCAGCAGATGCTGCTGCTGCTACTTTGGCTTCAGCTACATCTCAAGGCGATCAGGTACACTTTTTCTACAAAATTTTACTTAACTAATCTGAATTTTGATCTGGATCTGCTTATCAAATGAATTATGAGCTATTTTATCTGATATCATTATTGTGGTTATTTTCTGTTGAACAGGATACCTACAAAAAACCAAAGTATGTTCAAATTTCTGTGGAATCATATTCACATCTCACTGGTTTGGAAAATCAAGTGAAAACATATGAGGAACAAGTTCAGACGTTGGAGGATGAGATTAATGACTTGAATGAAAGGCTCTCTGCAGCCGATTCAGAGATTTCTACCAAGGAAGACCTGGTGAAACAGCACACGAAAGTTGCAGAAGAGGCAGTCTCAGGTTAGTCTATGCTCAAACGTTCAAAGTCTAATTTAAGACTAAAGGTCTTCCAATTAATCTTGACCTGAATTTTTCTCAATCTTTGCTGCCGGTTTTGCTGTAGGTTGGGAAAAGGCTGAAGCAGAGGCATTGGCATTGAAAAATCACCTGGAATCTGTTACGCTTTTGAAGCTCACTGCTGAAGATAGGGCATCACATTTGGATGGTGCTCTTAAAGAGTGCATGCGGCAAATCCGAAATCTGAAGGAAGAGCACGAACAGAAGCTGCAAGATGTGGTAGTTAGCAAAAACAAGCAATGTGAAAAGATTAAGTTTGAGCTTGAAGCTAAGATAGCTAATTTAGACCAAGAGCTCCTTAAGTCTGAAGCTGAAAATGCTGCAATTTCAAGGTCTTTGCAAGAACGTTCTGACATGCTGATCAAGATTAGTGAAGAAAAATTACAAGCTGAGGCTGAGATTGAGCATCTGAAGGGTAACATTGAGTCTTGTGAAAGGGAAATAAATTCGCTGAAGTATGAACTCCATGTAGTTTCCAAAGAGCTAGAAATTCGTAATGAAGAAAAGAATATGAGCATGAGGTCTGCAGAATCAGCTAACAAGCAGCATATGGAGGGTGTAAAAAAGATAGCAAAGCTAGAAGCAGAGTGCCAAAGACTGCGTGGTCTTGTGCGGAAAAAGTTGCCAGGGCCTGCTGCACTTGCCCAAATGAAGCTAGAGGTTGAGAGTTTAGGAAGGGATTATGGAGATACTCGACTAAAGAGGTCTCCTGTTCGGCCTTCTACTCCACACCTGTCCACAGTGACTGACTTTTCCCTTGACAATGCACAGAAATTCCTTAAAGAGAACGAGTTTCTCACAGAACGTTTATTGGCAACAGAAGAAGAAACAAAGATGCTGAAAGAAGCTTTGGCAAATCGTAACAGTGAATTACTGGCTTCTAGGAATCTATGTGCTAAGACATCAAACAAGCTTCAAACTTTAGAAGCTCAACTTGCCATCACCAACCAGCAGAGAAGTCCCTCAAAAGCGATTGTTCAGATTCCTACAGAAGTTTACTCAAGTCAAAATGCTAGCAATCCACCAAGTTTGACTTCTTTGTCGGAAAATGGAAATGATGATGACAGAAGCTGTGCTGAGTCATGGGCAACAGCTTTGGTCTCTGAGCTTTCTCAATTTAAGAAGGAAAAGAGCACTGAGAAGTCAAATGTGAAGCACTTGGACCTTATGGATGACTTTCTTGAGATGGAGAAGTTGGCTTGTTCTTCAAATGATTCAACTGCAAATGGTGCAATCACCGTTTCAGATTGTACAAACAATAAGATATCTGAAACTGTTAATGGTGATGCTTCAGGACAGATTCCTTGCAAGGAACTCCAGTCTGAAAAGCAGCATGATCTGTCTCCATCAGTAAATCATGTGTCTCCTAATATGGATTTGTCAGTAGTGTATCCAGAATCTGATGCAGACCAATTGCCTATTATGAAGCTTCGAACAAAGCTATCTTTAGTGCTCGAATCTATGTCTAAGGATGCTGACGTGCGGAAAATTCTGGAGGACATCAAACATGCTGTGCAGGATGCTCATGATAGCCTGAGCCAGCACTCTGTAAATGGTGTCTCTAAGGATGTGCACGGTTCTGATGGCACATGCAACGGGCAGGCTTATCCTGGAGATGGTAGTTTAACAGCAGAGAAGGAAATTGCTATTTCCCCAGGTGATAAGGTTACTTCAGAAGCTGTGCAAATTATAAGTCAAGAATTAGCTGCTTCAATTTCTCAGATTCATGACTTTGTACTGTTCCTGGGAAAAGAAGCAAGGGCAGTTGATGACATATGTTCTGATGGCAATGAATTAAACCATAAAATTGAGGAGTTCTCTGCCACCTACAATAAGGTCTTATGCAGCATTTTGAGTTTGAATGATTTCATTTTTGATCTTTCTACTGTTTTAGCTAAAGCCAGTGAATTAAGATTCAATGTGCTCGGCTATAAGGGTAATGAAGTGGAAATCAACAGTCCCGATTGCATAGATAAGGTTGCTTTACCAGAGAATATGGTAACTCAAAAGGATTCATCAGATGGAAGATATCAAAATGGCTGTTCCCACATTTCGAATCCCACTTCCAATCCTGAGGTTCCTGATGACAGTAACCTGGTCTCCAACTATGAATCAAAACAATCAAGCAAATTCTCTTCAGAAGAGTTTGAAGAATTGAAGTTGGAGAAAGAAAACATGGCAACCGATCTTGCTCGATCTACTGAAAATCTGGATATGACTAAGTCTCAATTACATGAAACCGAGCAACTTTTAGCAGAAGCTAAATCTCAATTGGCTTCTGCTCAAAAGTCAAACAGCTTGGCTGAGACACAGCTCAAGTGCATGGCAGAGTCTTATAAATCACTTGAAACACGTGCAGAGGAGTTAGAGACTGAGTTGAACCTTCTCCATGTAAAAATAGAAACTCTGGAAAATGAGCTTCAAGATGAAAAGAGAAATCATCACGATGCTTTAACCAGATGTAAGGCACTAGAAGAGCAATTGCAAAGGTAAGCATCAAACTTTTTTCATATGGTGTGGAGTTGCTATGAACCAATAGTTGTGTGGTTCTATTTTCTATTTAACCATTTATTTACATACAATTATCTCTAACATAATTGTTTTTCATCACTTTTAGGAATGAGAGTTGTTCTGTTTGTTCTTCAGCAGCTGATAATGACCTCAAGAACAAGCAGGTGAGGCTACATATTATCTTATGTTTCTTAAAATTGGTTTCTCCAAACCCACTTTGAAATCTAATATTACTGTTAAGAAATACCAAATATCCATATGCATCAACAAGCAGCAAAATGCTTTTACATTCCAAAAGCATTTACAGATTGTTAAAATGTTGCCTTTGAAAATTCCATGCATCCATTGTTTTTAAAGTTGACACTATAGAATGAGATTTTCTACAACTTTAAGTCAATTCACATGAATTTGAATTTTAGATAAAGATGTCTATTAGTATGAACCTGCTACTTTCACTTTTCTTAAGTTGTGTAATCTTGTGTTAAATATTTGTTATTGAAACTTTTTGCTCATTTATACATTGTTTTTGCTGCTTTAATCTGTTAAATGTGTAGCATAGCATAACTCCTTTGAAGTTTAACATGGAAATAACATATATATAATTATAAAAGAAAGGCCAATAATAATAAAAAAAATTAAGTGCTTCTCTTGGGGGGAACTATATCTTTCAACTAATTATTGTCACATAAAAGCTAAGCTTGTTGACAATATAACTACTCTCCCAATGACATTAATGGCAACCCATGCACCTAATATGTTAGGTTGTAAATGGTTAGTTTCTTCTCCTTTTGAAATTATATATTCACCTTAGCCATATTTAACTGGTATAAAGCAGATTGTTTGTGTCTTAACTTTGTGACTAAATGGAATTTAGGCACAAAAGATCATTAAAAGTTAACTGCCATTACAACAGAGAACTTAGAACAGATTTTCTGTGCTGCTAAAGTTAGTAATCTTCGACTGACACCTAGCACATCCAACAAATATATGATCAGCTTGCAAAGTTATTTATACCTATGTTGCTCCGACTTTTCATTTTTCTTGAAGTACCCATATCTGACACCTGTGTCCGGCATATATCCGGACATGGGTATGGGGATATGATCCTCCAAAGACCCTCCAAATACATGGAAATCTTAGAAAAAATTGAACATACCCATGTCGGACGCATACCCGTGTCCGACACTTACACTCGAGTCCGAGTAACATAGATTTATACATAACAATATAATTCAGTTTTGTACAGTCATTCTTCCACCTTTAAGATTCTAATTTTACTTCCACAATTGCCCGTCGTGAATCTTGCCGGCAGTAGTTTGTTGATAGGCTTAATTAAATTTAAAGCACCCGACTTAAAGATTGTTTCTGTCGATCACAGGAGAAAGAATTAGCAGCTGCAGCAGATAAACTAGCGGAGTGTCAAGAAACCATATTCCTTCTTGGCAAGCAATTGAAATCTTTGCATCCTCAGACAGATATGATGGGATCATCACCATTCAAAGAGAGGAGCCAAAAGGGTGAAGTTTTCCGTGACGATGGACCGACCACCAGCGGCGCGAACTTGCAAGACTTTGATCAGGCAGAGATAGACACTGCTGCAGCTTCTGGCAATGGAAGCAAAAGAGTTGCAGAGTCGACCATGGAATCATTTAACACGCCATGCAGTCCATCTGATAATACTGAAGCAAACATATTCAGATCGCCAATCAATTCAAATAATTCAAAACATAGGTCTACAATGTCAAGCTCTTCATCTTCTTCTTCTACACCAACGCCGGAGAAACAATCGCGAGGTTTTAGCAGATTCTTTTCCTCCAAAGGGAAGAATGGTCAGTAAACTTGCAAGCAAGCAAAGCTCGTGGGCATAAAAGTTGATGATTAAGGAGGCCAACTTAATAATATAATTAGAAGAACCAAAGTTTAGAAACCTCATACTCCTTATTTGATGCTAGAAAGGGTTTCGACTTTGTTAGCTGAACTCTTTTCTTGGGTTTCACATTATGAACTGTGAACTGATGCTTTGGACGTCAAAGTAATTTTGTAACTAATGACTGTATATGGTATCCATATCTGTTATATAGTTTTTTTTTTTTCCCTCCATTTCACTTTGTAATTTGCCCAAGTGAATGTGACATAGTTCTAGACTGTTCAATATATTTTGAATATATTACTGAATGTGGCAGTTTTACTAAACGATTATACTCTTTATTTATTCATTTCAAACAAATTCAAGCTATGTTGCAAGCTATGTTGCTCGGACTTTTCGTTTTTTTAAGTATTCGTGACCGACATTCATGTTGGATATATATTTGGAAATGGTTATGAAAATAAATCTTTCAAATACATTCATGTTGGATATATATTTGGAAATGGTTATGAAAATAAATCTTTCAAATACATGAAATTTTTTTAAAAAAACTGAACATATCTGTGTCGGATATATATCTGTATCCGACACTCACATCTGAATCCGAATAATATAGAATTCAAAAACTGTTTCTGTAAAAGGTTTTGACAGATTATTTGCAGGATTAATAGGCTCTTCTATAAACCCAAAGTGCTCAGGCCATGCAGAGATGATAGAGTACAATTTTAGCTCCATTTTTGCTGACCTACAGATTTTGGTCCCCCTCTCTGTCCTCTTGGGCTCCCACTTCAAGATTCCAACTTTTGATACTTCGATATCCCAAACTTGGGTTAGCAAATGCCATTCTATCTGATTCAGATTTCAGATCTTTTTCATTCCAGGAGATTTAACTACTTGACTAAAATGTTAGGATATCTACCACTTTTTGGATATATTTTTTAAGCATTTGATATCGGATAGAAAAACACCCAAAAACAAAAGAAAAGGTTTCCAGAATTTCTTCAACTTAAGTAATAGGTATAGTGAAGAATGCAAACTCATTTAAACTGGTCAAAGGCTGCTTTTCTCTGCTCTACTATTGGCAGCAAAAAAGCCCCGTACGCGACTTGCCTTTACATCTGCTTACGGACTGAGCCGGACTGGAGATAAATATTTGTAATCCAATCCTATCCGGATTATTGTTTACGTAATAAAATAATAATATTTTTTAAAATTTAATTATAAAATATGTAAAAATTAATTAAAAAATAAAAAAAAATATTTTTTTAATATAAATGAACAGTAATTCAAGTCCATGGGCTCATCCAAAGCCGAACCTAAGCAAAGAATTTAAAAAAAATTCGTGGCGCGGTCCAACCATGAGCACCTCTACAGTTGCCTTAGACTCCCATAAAAGAAAAGCATGCAACAAGTATTAATCAAACTTATTTTGGTTTTTACTTTAATTCTAATTAATGCATTATTAATTATGAAAAACATGAGGGTTGGATATGGATATGTATTCAATAAAAATATATTCAATTTTTTTAAATTTTTTTTTTATATATTTGAAGAATCATATCCCGTACTCATTTATGAATATATGTTAGACTCTAATATTTTAAGAAAAATAAAAAATTTCTAGTAATATTTTAGAACAATCCAATCCCAACTTTTCATCCTATGAATATTTGATTGAATTTCTATATATTATATGTACGTAGCTGTTCAAATGGAGAAATGCTGGTAGAATGCTATACGGGGGAGTATGGATAAACATATCCTTATTTTAAGGTATTTAAGGTACTGTTTTATTATTATTATTATTAATAAATATAGAAACAAGAACAAAACCCCAATAGAGTTGGGGAATCAAAGAGCAAACCGGCGGCAAAGAAAGTTCATCATCCAAAAAGACAGAATATTATACTTTAAATTAATTTGTTGAGGAATGTTTTGGTTAGAATTTTATAAATATTGTTTTCTCAATGATCTCTATCCTCCACATGCTTAATAATGAATTATAGACAGCCAAACTTCAATTTAGTATGATTTTACTATTATTTTTAATAAAAAAAAATAAGACTTATTAGAAGTTTAAATTTTGAAAATTGAGCTTCAAGCAATTTTTTTCAAAATAAAAAAAAAAAAATCTTAAGTAAAATAACCCACGTTCTTTCCATTGTGCATATACACTTTAAAGGAATAGGGGCTTTTTGAGGTATGAACTACTAATTTCTAGTCAAATGTATTTTTTATTTTCTTATAAAATACTAGTAATTGATTAAAATATGCGATATTCCGATAAATCTTTCATCCAAAATTTTCATTTAATCTAATTGTTAGACTCACTAGATCTCGTCACATTGATTCTTTACATACAAAATATTTAATTGGTTCATAGTTGTCCAACAACTTCAAATAGAATAGATACTTAATCTACACTTGTCAAACTTACAAATATTCAACAATCAAATATAAATAGATAAAATAAATGTTTGTCAGATATAAAAAATATATATATATAAACATTGAACTCTTTAATATTGTTTTTTATATTTTTCTCTAAAAATCATTTAAGCTTATACTCTTAAATATTAAAGCATGCGAAAATCAAACTTCAATGTCCTTCAAACATTTCCGATTTTGCAGATAACTATTAGCTTTTTTTTTCCTGACAATCCTCAAAGACTCCTCTGCTCCTCCATTCATAAAACAGAAGCACTAATTTTGACCATAAATTGATTTAATGTTTGCCACCAATTGTCATTTCTATCAAAAATACTAGCTAGCTAGGTTAAGCATTTTGGGTTTTCAATAATTACCCATATATATAGATTAGATGTGTAAAAGTCATTCCAACATATATATATATATATATATATATATATATATATATATATGTTTGAGTAATAGTACTGAGTGGATGATTTTCAACCATCCTTATTGGTAGGAATCTAAGATTTTAGTTTCTTTTCCAAGTTGTATGGTTGGAAAGCTTTATCATAAAATAAAAAATTGTTTAGCTGATATAAAATTTGAGATTGGGACCTGCTCATGAATCGAACAATTCGTCTGATCCGTATTAGATCGAGTCTGAGCAAAAATATTTATGATCCGAATCGGTTCGGATCACTATTTGTACATTAAAATAATATTATTTTTTTAAATTTAATTATAAAAATATAAAAAAAATTAAATATATATATAATAAACAGTAACTTCGAACCCGTGGATTGGTCCGGACTCATTCAAAATCAAATCTAGATAAAAAAATTGAATTACAATCCGATCTATGAGCAAATCTAGACGGAGATAGGCCATGGCTAAATCTAAAAAATAAATAAGAAACACCCACATATTGTTGAACCAACATGTCTATACCCCACAGCACAGCCCACCTTCCAACATAAGTGGCTTTCCTTTTGTCTCCAGCACCTAAAATTCTGAAATTGAAATTTGAAAAAAAATATTGTTAGAAAGACAATTAAAACAGTGAAATAACAACAATGAGTGGGGCTGCTGGGAGCAGCCAACATCAAACAATGTGGCAGCCATGAATAATATCATCCATGCAAACTTCATTTAATTCTCTATCGCCAATTTTTTATCGCTTTCCCCGTTTGATTTTTTGTTCTACTTCCTACAATAATTCGGATTTTTTTTATAAAAAAAAAAATTCCTCCCAAATTTATTAAGTTGCGTATGGGAAAATATCTCTATGACTTCAATTTGATTTGATGGCATATTGGCAGGTCATATCAGATTGAAAAAGAAAGTTTAGTTTTTTTTTTTTTTGATAAAAACAAATTTAGGCAAGAAAAGTTATCCCAATTTAAAATTAAGATATGTCATAAATTTTAAAAATAATTAATAGTGATATTTACAAATTATTCATCAATTAAAATTATTAGTGAGATTTGAATTTTAATATCTATCAAAATACTAATAAATATTCAACTCACTCACGTTAACAAAAAAAAATATTTCAAGTTTCAAGTCTCCCCAAAACAAAATGAAGGAAATCAAAGATATATAATCTTGTGGGTGACGTAGTTTTTAGCTAGGGGTTTGTTAATTTATCCACAAGATTTCTCATATATGATTGAAATCTTTTGTTTTTTTTTTTTTTTTTCAATCACTGCTTTTGTTGCAGATTTGTATTGACTTTTAATTAATCCAGCTGTTTAATGGTAATCTAGGATCAAGTTCAATTCTCAATTCCCATAGTAGAGATTAGCTTGATATCGATTTGTTAATTTATGGGAAAAGTATGCCTTCAATCATGCATTAGTATTAGTTAGAATTATTAAAACATAATGTGACATTGTAACCACTTGATTTGATGCAATCACGTGGAGTTCTACTTATTATAATCCAAATCTTTTCTATTATTAATTAGTTTTATTTTTTTATTAAAAAAAAATCGTAATCTGAGATAAATAATGCAGATATTGAATTCGGATTCTTAATTTATTGAATATCATTTTTTAAAAATAATTGCATGAATCGTTAAATTCTATTATTAGCTTTATCAATAAACTTATATTTGATTGTAGAATATTAATTTATACTTAGTATTGTCTTGATCACAGTAGCAGTTGCTCTTTGCTGTTAAGCAATTGGTTTTAAAAGCATTTTATCCACTAATCACGTACGTTTTGTCCTTGAAACAAATGACAGCTGCAAACTTAATTAAGAATTAATTAAGATCAACCCCAGAATTATACTATAAGATCTATTGAAAGATTTGCCTTTTCCATAAATGAAATGAATATGGACTTATTATGTAAGAAAATTATCCTAAATTTTGAAGGTTTTTGGACAGAAATAGATGAGTAGATAGATATATGACAGACAGATAGTTTATTCGAAGATTAAAAACAAAAAAAATTTACTTTTAGGAAGGAATTAAAGGACTAAAAGAGACAAGATTAAGCATGAATGAATAACAAGGGGGGAAAAAAACCATTGAAAAGACATGGAAGAATAAAGAACTTAGAAAAAAAAACAAAATTCAGCAGCTGTAATTTATTACTCATAAGATTTGAATCTAACCTTTTTTTCTAGCTAAAACATATCCGGAAGATTATAGCATCGTTCAGCTATTATACTATTATACATGTGAACCTTTGTCTTCATTTTTCATGAATTTGATTGATGGTGGTCCCTTGTTTTTAGGAGAATATATGGAGTGTATTTTGATATTTTAATTTATATTATCCGGATTCGGAGATAAGTATCAAATACATATATGTATTCAATACGGATATAATTAATTTTTTTTAAGTTTTTGAAAGATTTTACCCCTATATTCATATTTAAATATGTGTCGGATATGAATATTTTTTTTAAAAAAATAAAGAGATCAGGTAACATAGGTTTTAGCTACAACATTTGAGTGCATTTTAACCCATCACACTCAAGATTATAAACATTATTGCTTAATTCATCTACCAAGTAAAAGATGAAGAAAAAAGAGGCTGAAACTGTGAGTTGATTAGATTAGATTAGATTATTTAATTAAACAAGATGGTGATCACATTACGTATCTTAACTTCTAATTTCTAAGTTTGACTTGCTCACTTTTTAACTGTTCAATTTCAACATATAATATAATTAATGAATCGTGTAATGAAATTTGACACTGTAAATCTGATTTATGGTGTCAAGAAAACTTAAAATTACACGTTGAGTTGCTTTGATCTTTTACTATAAAAGATAATATTTAGGTATAGAAAAAAAAAAAGTCTTATGGCTTGCGTAAAAAAAATGGCAAGGTACAATATGTACAGAATCAACCATTCAAGGGTTAGGTTTAACGAATATTTTAAAAGTATTTTTTAAAATTATTATATATAATAATATTTTTCATTTAATACATTAAAATTAATAAATAAAATTATTAATTTTTATATTTAATATAATATTATTATTATAAATGATATATTAACTAACTTTAAACACTCATTGCACGAATTATTTTTTTAGTATAATAGAAATCGTAATCTAAAAAAATAATAAATATTAAAATTGGAATCTTAAATTTTTAAAAATATATGTATAAATCGAACTAATCTCCAAGTTCATTCACGAACTGTTTTGTAATGTTATGGTCTTGCCTAGTTGGAGAGCTAGTTCTAAAAGTCGGAACAATTTAATAGTTTAATAATTAACTTGCTTATAATAAATAATAAATAAATAACACTAATGGAGAGAGAGAGAAAGAGAGTCAGAGAGGATTGTGTGAACTTTATGGTCAAAGATTACAACAAATTTTCCGAATAAATAAAGAACACTAATTGGCGTATTTTTGTCATAAAAAATATATATATATAACAAAATTTCAGAAGAAAAATGTTGTCTCCACTAAGTTTTTATTTTTATTTTTAAAGGATTTTAAAATTTAGAAATTCAATGAGTAGAAAATCAGCGATGCTTAATCAGTTTGGTAATTAACTTTGAATTTTGCTATTACATATTTTAAAGATATTTTTTTAAATTATTAATATAATAATAATTTTATTTAATATATTTAAAATAATGAATAAAATTATCAATTATTTTATTTAATATAATATTATTATTATAAATAATATATTAATTAACATTAAAAAATATCTAAAAATATTGGTTAGCAAAAGTTAGTACTTAATTAAGAGTTTATATTTGATGCACTGACCGTGTATGAGACTCATACACTGTCAGTAAATAATAATGAGACACCTCATTAATGAACAAAATAAAAAACAAGGAAAGACTTAAAAATAAATATAAAAATAAAAATAAAAAGAAATAAGACACTTTATTAATATTTATTTATAGATCTTTCTTTGTTTTTTATTTTACTCATTAATGAGGTATCTCATTATAATTCACTGACAGTGTATGAATCTTATAAACTGTCAATGCATTAAATACAAATTCCTTAATTAATATGGTTATTACAGACAATATCAACTCCCAAATGCATGGTAATTCAATTAATTAACGTAAGCAAAAACCTTTAAAACAAAAGGTGCTCCGCTTTATTATAATGGATTCAATTGATTGATGTCTATAAATATTAATTAAAAATTATTTAATTATTATTTTAATTTTTTATATTTAATATATATTTTATTAAATTTTAAAAAAATTATTACTTATATATATTTAAATATCACTTTAATCAATATCTTTAAATATTTATTAATATTTTGGTAAATTAATACATAAATGAAGCCTAATCCCCTAAGCAAACGCTATATAAATCAACCACCCACACTTATATATCCAACGGCCGCATCCATTCCTTTTAAATAAAGAAATCCCAAAACGGTTAAAACCCTATGTATCATTTATATAAGCATTTAAACCAACACCAAATCTATCAAAAATTTTTTTTTTTTTTCAAAAACTTTATAGCATTTTATACCTAAGCAAAAGCCAAAAATAGCCTAAACAAAGCATTGTTTGATAGAGTCCTCCATTGTCATCTAAGGTTCATATTGTGCGGTAAACACGGTATATTTTTGTTGCAGATAATTTATATATTTGTGTCGTATATAATCATATTTAAAGTTTTTTATATTTATTTTATATAAAAAAAATCTTTTATAAGGTATATAAATTTTAACGTGTTAATAATTTGTGTTATGTAGATTTTGACATATTCATATATTCGTATCGTGTTTTAATTTTTTTTTATAATATTTATATCGTATAATCATATTCTATCCAATATTAACAGGTCGTGGTGGTCCAACAAAATAAATTTCTAAAAGAGCTTGGAATTTTACGTATGATTAGACTTTAGATTAGATGATGGACCACGAAATGAAGAAATGCAGTTTAAACTTTAAAGCGAAAGCCCTAAAAGCATGAGAGAATGATCTTGATAAAGATCCTAATTAATCCCATAGTTTAATGGCTGCACCAAATAAGAACGCCAGTGTGGAAGACTATATATTACTGTGTTATAGCTATCAAAATTTTATTGTAGATTTAGGGCAAGTTGGTCTGCAATCTGAGCCGTTCAATTTGTGGGTCATCACTTGACTTGATTGTGGCCATTGCTGATCATCTTCTATATATATATATATACGAGATTTCTTCATTGTGGGTCCCAATCACATGGCAATCTTAGATTGATGTTGATTGATCAATGTGGTTTAAAACTTTTTTGAGTTTGAAAGGAAGAGATAAAATGATGATTAGTAAAAATGAGTGTTAAAAAGTGAAAAAAAAAAAGTGGTGGAAAAGATTAAAATATTTTACAGACTCCAAACTTGCATAGGATTGGAAGTTGGAAATGATCAATGGAAATAACTTCTTTAGCTTTTTTGCTTACAAATGTACAAACATATAGTAAGGAAAAAACTATCTGGTGTTTCAGATAAACCAGAAACAAGATCAAACAAAGTTAATAATGAAAGTTTGGTTACGAAACAAAGCAAGTTTCGTTTGTTTTCAACCTTCTTTCTTTCCTTTCTTGTTTTGTTTTTTCTTGTTTGATGAGTTTTGCCTTCAAAACATTCTAATGAGCTGTCTGTTAGATATCGTTTTTAACGGCTTTAACTGTTAGAGTTAATCAGAAACAGGCGTAGGCATAAAAAAAAAAACTTGAAAGCTAAGAGACAAAACCCTGAAAACTGGTGAGCATGTGCCTAACCTGCGCCTAGTGCTTGCGCGTTAGGTAACGTTCGTCACACCCGTAATCGCGACATCATAATCGTATCCGTAACGAAATCCGCAATTTAAAACTATGCAAGAGACAGATTGAGAGAGCATTTGAGAACAAAGTAAAAGTAAAATGAAAATAAAAATGAAAGGGGGCAACAGGCAAGGCAACCCCAAAATCCTTTATATTAATTCTCTCAAAGGGTACATTGGTAGTTGATTTACAACCCACACCTCAGTGAGGAAAATTTTCAAACTTTCTCAGATTTACAAATCTAAAACCCAGATAAATTAAATAATATCCATGGGTTTTTTGGGTCAGAGTTGCTTAACCAACTCGGTGAAAAAAGGGAAAAAAAAAAAAAAGAGAGAAAGGAGAAAATATAATCAGAGAACCAATGAAGCAGCTTCATCTTAATCATCTTCTCCAAAAATAGTTTTTTCATCAGGCCTCAACATTAATAAACCAGCCTTATCTTCAATATTGGTAGCTTTTTTTTTGTTTTTCATCTGAGCATGGATGTTAGAGACTGGAAAACAACTTCTTCACACGGAATAGTGAGCCCCATGTCGTGATCAAAACCAAATTCTTCTTCAGCTTGATGAAGCAAACTTTGAAACTCCGGTCGGGTCAAGAAAGAGATGGGAACAATGTATCTGCTTCTGTTTTCACCAACATATACAACAAAATGACCTTTGGGGACATCCAAAGGGAGTACTCCTTGTTCATCATAGCTTTGTTTCTTTCCTAAGCTGGAACATCTTTTCAGGATTTGCTTGATAACTGCTGTTTGAGGCAATTTGTTTGATTTCCTGATAGCCATCTTTCTTTCTTTCAAAGTGTAAAACTTTGGTGTAAATGGAGATATAAGAATATTTTTTTTTTTAAGATTTGAGAGGAAAGAGCAAAGAGAGAAGAGTTTAGAGAAGTGGTGTGAAAGAGTGAAGGGGGTGGAAGAGGTATATATGGTGAGCTGATAGAATTTGAAAGAGAGAAAGAAAAAAAAAAGTCATGTGGGGTACTTTGTGGGGACAAAGGACAGTCCCCATGGGTGTTTTTGGGGTCTGTGTGAGCTCATAGGACATGCCTGAAGGCAACCTCATTGGGATTACACCCCCTTGTTGCCCTCCCAAAGGACATCATGGCCCTTCTCTCTTTCTCTTTCTTGGCTTCAACCAAAGTAATTCTTCCCTATACTACTGTACTTTATTACTTGAGAAGTAGTCAAGTAGCCCAGTCCCTTCAATTCCCTATGTTTCTATTCTTACATTTACTTTTCAACTCTTTCCTGGATTCAGTATCCCTTGCATGGAGAAAAAATAGAAATCTGCAGTAAAACATTGACATTAGGTGCTACTATAGTTACACCAGCTTAATTTCTTGCTATTACAGTAGTAGTGTTTCGCTTACGAATACCATTTTTTAAAGTTAGTATTTTATTTATAGTAATAACATTGTATTAAACGTAATAATTGATAACTTTTTTTATAATTTTCAATGCATTGAATAAAAATATTATTATATATGATAACCTTAAAAAATACTGTTATGACACTCGTTAGTAAAGTTGTTATAGTTAAGTGAAAATTTTCTGTTTGGGATGCTAATTTTTCAAGTTTCAAACTTAAAATGATTTTGCTTTTGTCCCCTTCTTATATAGTCTACTGGACACTCATTTCCATTTTTTCTTGTTCAAAGCTTTGAAAATCCCATTCTGAAAGTTAATTGCAGGTAGATTAGGTGAAACTCCCAAGGCCAATTCTTCCCCCCCTTTTCTTCTTTTTATTATTACTGCTTGGTTTATAATTCAGAGGTCAATAATAACTATACTGAAGGTGTTCCACCACTTGCTGCTGTGGGTTTTTGCCCTTTTTCTTAATTTTTGAGCTTTGTGATTCTGAGAATCGATTGGCAGATGAAATAGCAGTGATTCACATGCATGTACGTGCTTGCTGCTATAGTAGCTGCATGCTTCTAATTTTTTGCAGGTTTTTTTATGCCTTTATCGACTAAAATCATTTCATCATTTAATTCAGAAAGCCTTTATATGGTTTGTCTCATCTGCAAATTGTTTGCTTATCTCCAACTTCCCCTCCCTATTTTGATCATGAAACGAGCTTCAAGGGTTCAATATATAACCTCACATAGCTGGTAACAATTTGATATACTACATAGTACATACATAATTCAATCAAATAAATGATCATTATCTGATTTCTCTTTACAGGTTTTGACATTTTATATTCTAATGAAATCCTACAAAATTCATCTAATAATTTCTTCCTAATATTAATTCCCTCGTGAGCTAATGTATAATTCAATCAAATAGACCATGATCTTAATTATGATAAATGTCACATTGCTTAAAAAATTTTAATGTGACATTTATAATAAGATCATGATTATATTTTTTTCTAGACATTTCATTACGCTGAAGGCAAATCTTACACTATGTTTGGATAGGTGTTAATAAAAAAAATGAAAGCAAAGGTTTTTAAAAGAAAGAAAATGATACATTTTTTCCTCGTTTGGATAATTAAAATATGTTAGGGAAAGGAAAAAAAAAAGAAATGTTAGCCACCACCGTTTGGTTAAAGTGTGGAAAGAAAAGGAAAAGATAAATTATAATATACATTTCCAAGTATGCCCTTTTTAAAAATTAAAATAACAATATAAATATTATAAATTAAATAATAAAAAATAAAATAAACATTACATTACATTACATTAAAAAAAATATTAATGTAATATAAAAAAATAACAAAAAATTGATAATAAAAAAAATTTATTATAATTTTTAATATCAATTACGTGAAGTATATAAGTTTAAAAATATTGCTTGTAATTTGATAAATGTAAAATGGGTAAAATGGATCTTTTAAATTTAAATAATTTTTTTACTTTCCTTTCTCTTCCTTTTTCATCGATTTGGGGTTTTGAAAAAATGAGTATTTTGAGAGAAAGTGAGAGATGCTCAACTTTCTCATTTTTCTTTATTAATTTTTTTTTGAATCCAAACAAAGAAAAACACGAAAAAAATTCCTTTGATTTACTTTCTTTTCCTTCCCTTATCCTAATCCAAAAATAGGCTTAGAGATTTGATTTTGGATCGTAGTAGAAAGCAAAACTTTGTTGTAAACAAGTAAGCTAAACCTTTAACATGACTAGAACTAGTCAAAGTTGGTGTTTAGAAATCAACCATTTTTTTTTATCATGGTTGAAGGATATAGTTACACTACACCCTATCGAGTACTCTAAATTAAATTGTAACCTTTAAGTTTGGCAATAAATGTTTGGAGCTAATTCCATAGGCATTAGGTGGCACATATCCAACCCAGTTAGATACAACAAAATTGAAAAATCTTTCATGCATTCTTCAAAACACCTTACAAATAAAATAACATAAAAAAAAATGGAGAAATTGAGAGAAAAAAATAAAAATGGTTGAAATTTAAATATAATATTTGTACTCTTTTTATATGTTTAAATTTCTGAAACAATTGATCACCCAATTAATTAACATGGTATTAAAACTCTCGAGTTTTAATTCTGCAAATTGTTCTCTCTTTTAATATTTAACCCTAAACCCAATATCTTATTAGTCATCTCGTTGTGTATTATTTTTCAGCTTGTACTTTTATTTTATACTTAGATCTATTTACAAACTCATTAATTATTCATCCAACTTGTACGTGAATAAAAATTTTAAAACTTAAAAGTAATAATTGATCATTTTTATCAACTTAAATTTTTAAAATAATTGATTATCCAATTTAACAAAAATATCCCACGGGACCACAATGTTGAAAATTAATGGCAAAAGAGATCGAAGACTTTGGCTCTTCCAAACATAACCCCATGGACACTTCAACTATAATTCAAATAGCACATGTGACTGTTTGATTTAATTTGATCTACAAATATATTATTTTTATTTTTCTCTTTTTTTAATTTTTTAAATTTATTTTTATCTGCTTTAATAATCAAATTAAGTCATCACAGTCTTTATATGTTGCTATTGCATTTCCCATTGACAATATGATTAATTCGAAACTCACATAAAAAAAATAAAAAAGAAAGAATTCTTTTCTTGAAGATTTATTTCTTGGTATATTAACATTTATGGACTTTGGTCCTTGAGCTAAGCTAGCAAAACAACTACCAAATATGAGCATAGTCATAATAATCGGAAATAAATTTGAAATTAAATGAGAAGTGAGAACTACTTGTCTTTTTTTTTGGTTACTTAAGATATCCTCAGATTTCGTTCAGAACTAATCCTTCGAGGTACTATTAGGCGCCAAGACGAAGACCTCTCCCAAAAATTTTTTTTACGTTCACAAAAACTCAAACTCGAAATCACTTACTTAAGCGATCAGAACCTTTTTCAGTCAGATCAACTTTCATTGCTAACCACTTGTCTCTCTCTCTCCCATGTTCTAAGGTCCAGAAAGTGCCACAGCTGGTCTTCATTTCTACTACTTAATGCTTTGTTACGACTACGTACGTTTTTGCCCTGTACCCTTTTTGAAAATCTTCAACCCCCCCCCCCCCCACCAGTTTTAATCACATTGATTATTATTTAGCTATATAACATTAATTAGATATTAGTACATTGATGGTACATGCATGAATTCTTTACGTAATTAATTAATGTTACGCATGCACCTTGTTTTAATGTTTGAGAGTCGACGTGCTGTTATTGAAGACAAAGAACGTACGTGTATTTTATGAATAGAAATCTTCTATTTTCATTTTCCGTCCCTTCTCGTGTCTCAATTCTCGTAACGAGTTGCGGGTTCATTTTTCGTTGTCGCTTTCTTTCTCGTTTGTTTTTAATTGTTTAACGGAGGTTACGAAATACAAATATGATCGCTTGGTATTTACCGGTGATCGAATAGACGAATTCCATGACACCATCTCTTTTATTTGTATCGTCTTTGCATCCGTGTTTTTTTTTTCAAGCGAAATCGATTTTTTTATTAGATTAAAAATCGGGTCAAACATTAAAAACGAACAAGTACTAAGAGAACAAAAAAAAACGGACGCGAGACTCGTTTCGAATGTGAGGCACAGATAGGGACAAGGAAATGAGACAGAGGATTTGGATTCGTATTTTATGTAAAATTTTCTCATATTTCAAACGTGATATATAGACTTTGAACAAAAGGCTGAACTCATGGCCAAAGGGTCGCAGTTTTTTTTCAAAGGAAGCGATACCATGTTCTGCATGTGATTGAAATTTGTTTAATGAATGGAAGATGATCAAAGCTTGAAAACAGATACAAAGACGGATGTTTGGTCCAATAAAATCACCGAAAGCCGAAAGGCAGTGACGATTATTTCATAGGGGAGGAAGAAATTAATTAAATGAGCTCATGTTAAAAGGTACGCACATGAAGGCCATGTTACCTTTGCCCCCCCCCCCCCCCAAAAAAAAAAGAAAAAAACTTCTTCTCAAGACAAAACAGTAAGGTCCATCGATATCATATAATTAGGGTCTCATCTCATCTTAGCTAACCACTTAATTAGCTTAATTCTCATAAACCGTAATTATACATTGATGCAAGGATTGTTGAACTACGTTTCGTTTCGAGGGTTTGACGGTCTGATTCACGATTTTATTAATCTTGATATTCCTAATTATATACTTTCAGGATCTTCAATTCTCTACATTTTTAACAAGTGAGGAGTAGAGGATTAATTCAAAATTAAGTTTACCTTGTTTTGTTATTAATCCTGAATGACAAGGTGATGAAGTAATCCTAATTAACGTACATAAGCAAATGGTTTGATCAGGTGACCATCGACCTACAAAATGTCCATAGATAGCCATATTTAGAATGTAGTTCACGTAATCAAAAATGGGGAAAGATCTGAAGGGTATGCAAATTGGATGGAAAAAGATCGATCCCTTAACAGAAATATATATATATATATATATATATATATAGAGAGAGAGAGAGACTGCAATAAACATGTTTCAAACCGCCAAGAAAAAGCTAGACACCGATCTCACTAATATATAAATATAAAGGAATACTTAACAAATTAACCAGGGGCAAATAGCCTACCCAATGCACTATTCTAATTAAGGAACCAAAAATTGGTAGCTAAGAAGGCCCCATTTTTACAGCTAAGGCTGTGAATCCGGAACGCCGAGGACTTACGGAGACGTACCTTAAACAGAGATGGAAGCACATGGCACTGTGTAAGATGAAGGAAACAATAAATGTCATGTTTCAGATGATAGTCTACTATATTCTATTGGAAGGGGTCCAAGCCAGCTGGAAGGATGGTTTGATGTTTATGGGTCAGGGGAAGGGACGTCTTAACCATGCACCTTGAAGTTTTGTTGAATTTTGGGTAGTGTTTGCGCCATGGGGGAGACCTAGAAGTCAGACATTTCGCTAGCTGAAAATTATGACTATGACCATAATTTATAGCCCCCATAGCAACTTGGCATATGAAAAATATTCTTGGAAAGATTTAACGTATCAACCATCGGTTTGATGACAATGCCGCACGTTATGGCTACAATACGAAAGAAAAATAGCTAGACGAGTGTGAATCCTACTTCTTGCTTTGCAGTTTGCACCCCTTATTTAATTGGTAAAAATAATAATAATAATAATTAGTATAAAAATTATACGTAAAAGACCTCGGATAAAGGATTGAAGACCAGGCCTGAAGCCCTTAAATGACAGGGTTAGAGCGGGAGATTAGGACTGCATCCTGCACCCCTTTGTTGTAGGCCGAAAATTAGTTCGGATTGGAGTTGCTGTTAAGATTTATGTCTAGCAGAAGATAAAACTTGAGAATTGGAGGGGAAGATAATACATTCGTGACAGTATTCAGAACAGTAATGCAACAATTCCAAAAGCGTTATAGCAGCTTTAAAACAATGTGAAATCAGAAGGTACAAAGTCAACTTGAGTAGTATTTTGACACTACGTTACTCGAAATCGAGTGTGAGTGTCGGATACGGGTATATATCAGACACAAATATATTCAATTTTTTCTAAGTTTTTTCATGTATTTGGAGAGTCATATCCTCGTACTCATGTCCGATTTTAAACCAGAACAAGCCCTCAAAGGCTACTGACCTCTGTTGAATATAATCCACTTAAAAACTGAAAGTCGATCATCACAAAGGCATAAAAGTAGACTCCGAAATGCTGAACTTCACTACTGGAGCTGCTGAAATCTGAATGGTGCTCAACTTGAAACCAATATAGGTTACTCTTTCCTCATTTGCTGTAATAAACTTGCTGCAAAATCTAATATTAAATTATACATCTGCTAAGATTGGTTAAGCTGAGAGTTTCTATAAAGGATCAGATTGTACATTCTGCAAAAATTTGAAGTCACCATGTGATAATACTCTCGCTAAGGGGATTAACTTTCATGCATTGAAGATCTAGCACAAGGACGGCGTAACCCATATAAACAATTTGAAATATCAATCAAGAATACTTAGTAAGAGTTTTTATATATAAATGCATATAGTATGTACAATTAAGGTTAAACCAGCATAAATATTACCTACCCTAAATGGCAAAATGTTAAGCTTTTCCAAGCCAGGAGCCATATGCTTAGCACTTTTTTTCCCATGATCAGGTCATACAAATCTCTCTTCTCTGTTGAGTGACCCATATATACCAGCAGGGATCACGACCTACAATATAGAAATTAGCCCCAGCATTTATCCTTCCTTGGCATGCCTCTGTACCTCTGTTTAGACTTGACAATTCGTGTATTCGTGTCGTATTCGTGTATTTTGTCATGTTGTAATCGTATTTAAGGTATTTTATATTTATATAAACTTGATATGTTAATAATTCGTATTAAATATTATCAGGTTGTTTATTATGACATTCGTGTATTCTTATCGTTTTCGTGCTATTTTTTCGTATCGTGTCGTGTCCAGTATTGCCAGGTTTGAACAAGCATAGTGCATAGGTGATGGGAATATGGCCACTATGGTAGTCTTAGGTAGAGGTGGCAAAATGAACCCGAACCCGAAAACTGCCCAGAAAAACCTGAACCCCAACCCGCCCAAATCTGATTTGACCAAAAAATCAAAAACCCGAACCCGAAAAAACCCGAACCCGAAATGGACCGAGCCCGAAAGAGCCCGAACCTTAAAAGACCCAAACCCGAAATTACCCGAACCCGAAAAAGCCCGAACCCAAAAAATCCAAAAATACCCGAACCCGAAAAAGCCCGAACCCAAAAAATCCGAAAAAACCCGAACCCGAGGCCTGCCTGAACGAACCCGAATTTAATACTAAAATAAAAATTATCAAATCGTAATTAAATAATTTTTTTATAAAGCAAGAACTTTATTTATCAAATTTATTCTAATATCTTTTTTAATAATTTAATTAATTTAATTTAATTTATATTATATATATGATAAAATAATAATTTTATCAAAAATACAATTATATTTTGTGCTTATAACTTTAATGTCTCATATCTTGATGCATCCACTATCTAAAAATTCTAAACTCATGAAAATTTTAGAAATGTAAATTTTTTTGACATAAAATATTACTTATCCTTTATTTATGTTATTTTAAGAGCACCCTTATAATAATATAATAGTATTTTCTATATATTAAAATTAATTAATAACAATTCATTCATTTTAACTTATCTCTAGTATAATAGTATTTCTTATATTAAAAATAGATAAAAACTACTTTTAAAAAAAATGTGTTGCTCTTTGCAACATATATATAGTTTTCTTAGGCATATTATTAAATTAAGTCATCAACAACATATTCACTTGCCCAAGCCCGGATCGATCCGAAATATAGGCCTCAAATTCTGCCAAAACCCGTCCATATTTGTAAATGGATAGTCCAAGCCCGTTTAGACCTCAAAGTTGAATGCCAGGGTTCGTCTCTAATAATCTCTTATTTTGTAGTGAATATAAATTATAATGTATTTACATGTTAAAATTCGAGTTCATCAAATCAATTATTTTAAATATTAATATGATTAATATATAATATATCATATATCATATTTTTTATAATAAATTATTTTAAAATTTTATTTTATATAAAATTTTAATTTTATATTCTTTTGGTGCTAACAAATATTGATTTTAATAAATAAATATAATTAAAAATATCATATTATAATAAAAAATTATTTTTAAAAGTAAATATTTAAATTATGTAAAAATAATTACATCTAACATAAAATAAAAATGATGTAAAACAAATCCGAACCCGACTAGGCTCGAACTCGAACGAACCCGAACCTGGACGGACCCGAACCCGAATAGGCCCGAACCCGATTGAACCAGAATCCGATTGAGCCCGAACTCGAATAGACCCGAACCCGAATGAACCTGGTCCGAACCCGTCCAATTGCCACCTCTAGTCTTAGGATCAAGGACTCCATCTTCTAGGACCTTAACATAAGTGAAATCCAACTACAATTTCCGATATCATAATATAATTTATTAGGTTTGGTTCCAATATAGTTGTTCCCCACGTTCTAGCTATTTTTCTTCTTTGTTAGGCTTCTATACTTGAATGCTGTAGTACTTAAAATTTATTTTTCAAGATTAACTGGTTTGAAAATTTGCCAGTACAATTTTATCAGTAACCAAGCATTTAAGCACATAAACCAACAAGACTCCTTGAATGCTTATCTAACATAACACATCAAATTAAACGAGACGAAATTCTAAACTAAGCTTATATATTAAGGTTTTTCTAACTTTCATTCACAAAGTCAAATTGTGTCAATTGTCACATGCATGTAATCAAACATATCCATAAAAATAAAAAATAAAAAAAGGTTAAAAAATGTTGAACCTTCTGAGAATGGCGATCACGTCTCCATCAGGTTTAGACCCAACCAACCTAACATCGGAAGAAGACCCAATTTCCTCCTTAGTCTCATCATCAATAGCCAAAACAATGGGAAATTAATGACATGTTGACAAATGGCAATGGACCCATCTTTCATTCTCAAAGAATTAAAATGTAAGCTTTGCAAATACTCTCATAAACCCTTTCAAAAAGACTAGCCCATATCCTTCACTTCACTAGTTACATGCATCACTCCACATCGATCTTGGTCAGCCAGCCTCACCTTCGGCATTGACTCAGCCTCAACCGTCTTCGCTTCCCTTTCACTCTGGCACAACCAGTATGTATAATATTTGATTATTAAACAATTAAGTGCACATTAATGGGATAGGAAGAATTAAAAAGATAAATAATAAATTTTGACACACTCACTATGTGTGAAGAAAATAATTTAAAAAAAAAAAAAAGTTACTTAATGGGTAGGTAATTTTGAAAAAAAATATTTAAAAAAGATGAGAAAGTTATAAAAGTAAAAATGTGATAGTAATTTTTTTAAAAGTGGATAATTTCTTTTAAAAACATTTTTTATAAAAATAAAAAGACATAAATATCCTTTAAATTATTTTATTTGGATTTTTACATATTTTCACCAACTGAGTTGGTGTCACTTGACTCAGTGACACCAACTCAGCCATTCCTTTTATAATAGTATAGGTATAGATAAATAATAAACATTATGATTGTGAAAGAATGATTTTTGTTTCATGAAAAGTAATTATAATATATATATATATATATATATCATTGTAGACAAAACACAAGAGTTAATTATATTCGACCAAAGATACTTAATTAAGATAGGTTTAACTTCTTTGATTATATTTTTGGACTTGAAGACCAAATCATGTTTGAATTGTGGTAAAAGAGGTAAGTCGTGTGAAGGCTTGGCATAAGGTGCAAGATTTTTCCATTCATTTATATACTTACTACTAGCTAGCATTCGCTTTTTTCACTCAACTCATGCTTAATACATATATATATATATATATATATATATATATTAATTTTTAAAGGTACAATTGGAAGTATGGTGAGAAACAATTTTCATTGCGTTAGAAATAGGCGTGTATCAGATAAAATATTTATAATTTTTAAAATATTCAGATTCGTTTACTATTCACTTAGTATTTGAAATTGTATCCAATTTAAATAACAATATATCTTAATCTGTTAAATCAATATTTTTAAAAATAAAAACATAAAATTAAATAATAATTAAATATGTAAATTGATATTAAATTCGAATATTCAAATTCGTTATTCATATAAGTAAAACGAATTCGAATATCTGATACTATTCAAATCAAAATAAATTCAAATATTGGATATTCAAAAAGATTCTTATCTAAATGTACAAATAATAAATCTAATATCCGAATTCAAATATTATCAAAATTCATAATATATATAATAAATCATGGAAAAGTTCTCTCCTTCGGACATTTAATATTTACTTGGGAATAAGTTGAGCATTTTTACTTTATCCCTTCGCAAAGAAGTCCACATGCTTTCATCTATAACACAGTCTTACAATGGAATTAATTACAGTTTTCTGTAACCCAACTTCCCTTTTGTAGTCATAAAGTCCATCTTTATCAGCTTTTGGTTGAAATTTAAATATTCTGACCCAAAGCTACGTAACATAAAGCTGCGTGGTAAGTATAAAGGAGACCAATGCAGTAGCTATCTGCACAGCAAAGTATTCTTGCCAAGGATTTTTCCATCCCTAGCCCTTTTTTTAATTCACTCTTTCACCAACTCCTAAACGACTAAGCACTAAAAACTGAACAATTTGGTTACCAAAAAGCATCAAGTTAACTTTACCTGGAAAATCTGTCAAACATGAAGATGGAGGAGAGATGAACTTCAAATCTTTCGTCCATTCCCAAGTACAATTTTCGGAATCCACGTTATTATCCAAGCTTTGACAAGAAATTTAACTCAAACGTCAACAACAATTATTCAACCATTATACACCTATTGATTCAAGTGTTAGTTCTGTAAACTAAAAGGAAAAGGAGCTAAAACCGTTATTTTAATGGGCAGCAGAACGGGTTTTCCTCAATCTACCATGCGTAGCTCGAATGCTTTCTTCCATGAGAGTCTCTTTTGTGGGCGGGTTTTTGCTTTCATTCCTTGGAGAAGGCGGCACCGGTTCAATTTGCATTGCTTCTGTATCAGTTTCTGCAGGCTGGCTGGTATTTTTGGATGCAGTATCTGCTTTTTGGCTATTTGAGGATGCTGAAGGGATAGCTGGTTTAGCCACCTGCAAAGGCACCTTTGAAGGTCTCAATTCTTCAGCTACTTTCTTTTGGTGTTGACTTGAAGATGTGCTAGATGTCGGTGAAGGTGGTTCTTCAATCTCTGGTTGAGCCGCTTGTGCTTTACTAGATGATTGACGGTTTGGCACACTAGAGGGTTGGCGAGCCCTAGCACCTTGTGCCTGTGAATTCTGAAGTTACGGAGAAAAGAGAAATAAACTTCAAGTTAATTGAATCATGTATAGCAAAAGATAAACCAGTACAAAAAAAATGAAATTTAGCAAAGATTAATTACTTTTCAATTTCTATAGACATGTCGATTAATATCCAAACATTACATTTGTACAGGCAGTTTAATGCTTGATAGTGAGAGGCCATTTTATAACTCTAGGGAAAACCATTTTTAGAAAACAACCAATTTCCGGTTTCACCAAACTAAGTTTGTTGTATACAACGCAAAAAGAGGAGATAATGGCAGTGCAAACTACATTTGATTTTAATTCGATAAATACCTGAGCATTGTGAGGTCTTGGGGTTGACTGTGAAGCAACATACTGAAGGATCTCAAAAATTCTTGTCTGACCATAGCTTGCAGCTCTTTGCCAATAAAGAACTACCATATCTCCAGCTCTAGTCCTTAGTTCCAACAAGTTACGGTCAATTTCATTTTCGTGCTTTGCAACATATGGTCTAAAGAAGGAATCATACACATAAGAAGTTCCCTAACACATGTGAAAACAGATGACCAATTAAAACAAACATCAAGAAGTAAATGGACAAGTAAATGTTCTTATTTCTTTAAAAGTAAGACACCTACCCTTGTTTTAGGGTACCAAAGATATATAAAGAATGCCAACTTAGCTTCACTGTACATTGGAACCCTTCAAAAAGCCAAACAGGAGCACAGTGAGAAAAGAAAAAACAGACATGAAAAACATCCTTAATGTTTTATGATTCCCTACCATGATATAAAAGTATCACCAATTCTCTCACAAACTGTCAAAACAGCCACCAATGTCCTGAAATCAGAAAAGAAAGGAGGGAAACAAAACAAAAGTTACAAAATAAATAATATTTGCACAATCTTAAATGGAAAAAATAGCAATTCAAGACCTACCAATACTGGCACCAAAAGCGCAGTTGCTCAATCTCAGGCTTATTCATTTCAACAGTTTTATAGCATTCATATGCAGGATAAGCATAGCCAAAAACCATCCTGCCAAAATATTTAAAAGCAAAAAAGATTAATATCCAGTAAGAGAATAAATTAAAACTCAAATGAGAAAGGGAAAGGGAAGCAGTTATAAGGCAAAACATACACGAGTCCTCTAGTAAGAAAGGATCCAATCATTTTGTTTACTTCTTGATGAAAGAAAATACCTCCTGAAGTTAAAAATCAGTAACAAAATCAGCATTATAAATCCAAGCAAATAAGAACAGTCTATAGACTATAGTCAATTAAGCAAGTAGTATACAAGACTCGCTGACCATATGCATACATAACAAGGAATAAAAAATATGTTAATTAAAGCAGAATATCAGCCGCAGGGACAACATCTGTATTTAGCCCTGTCTTCAGCCTCCTTATCCCTATCCGCATTCCTGAAGAGATTAACAATCCCATTCCTCACTATACTCGGAATTTTAGCAGAGTGATGATTTCTAATGAGAAATGTAACTTTTTAAGTTCAAAAAGGAAAGATAATTAGTAGTAGTTAGTGCCATCTCTAAATCTCTACAAAAGAAAACCTAGAGAGAAATTGTTACCTAAAGTTTCTCCTCTTTTCTGTTTACTTCTTTCCTTAATGAACTACCAAAGAAGAGGAATTATTTCAGTTCTCTCAATCCAAATATGCTATAAATCCTAGTCAAACAAGGCCTGATTCAGATGAAACTTAAAACTTCGTTGGTCAGGAAAAAAGATACTAAAAGGATCTGACCTTTTGATCCTCTATTTTACGACTTAAGGGTAGAGATCCTCTTAACAGCTTATGAAAACAAATTTAAACTTAGTTGAGCAAGAATTTTCAAATACTGGAACTGAAAACAACATAAAATCTGCTAGGAATGTCCATTTATCCTCAGTTTTCTGAGCAACCAAAACAGGGGAGTAAGAGTAACGTAATGTTACAAGTTCAAAACTCACAATGATTCAGCTAATCAACCCCCAAACTTACCTTATCACGCAAGTTATAACAAACAGCATACTAAGTAGAAAATACATTAGATACCAAAAATCTAGGGTACTGTGCGGAACTGTAAGTGTTTAAAAATATCCAACATATCGCACCAAGGAACAGTGAAAACGAAGATATCATCGGAGAGAAAACGCAAAAATTATCGAGAATAAATAAATGACGGAAATCATATAAAGGAAACCTAGAAAATAAGAATAAAAACAGTTTAAGAAAGAAAAAAAAATCCAAGAAATTATAGTTATCAACAATGTAATGCCAGATGAAATCTTGATTCAGATGCTTGAGAAATCAATCACCAAAAAAAAGGGAAATATAGGAAAATAGAAGACAATGGGAGAGCGATTGGTACCTTTAAAGTTAAAGAGTATATTTTCAATAAGACGAAGCAAACAAAAATACAGCTCTACTAAAATCGGAAATGAGAGGTAATCCAAAGCACGGAAGCGAGAGTTTAGAGGATTTCAAGAAAATAAGAAATGAATTTTTAGAGAAGATAGCCGGCGAACGGTAAAATCGGCGCCGCCAAAATACGACGGCTAACCGTTCGAAGTCGGCGGTAGCGGTGAGAGTGAGAGAGAGAAAGACTTTTGGAGGAAAAAATTAAAAATAAAAATAGAGACTAGAGATATCATCAGAGTTTTTTGTGTCGTTCCTTTTCAAATTCCCTTAATTTTCGTAATTTAACGAGATATATATCGTTCTTTGATTTTTCCGTTATTGTTGGCTAATCACCGTTTGATTCAAAATGGACGGCTCACCTGCTTCTGGGTTTAACAAGGGAACGAGATGCGGTTGCTTGTTTATAGAATATCGTTTCTCGGTTTAGCGTTTTAAACTTCGTTATCTATTCTATTCTAAACAAAGGAATTTTCTATTATACCCATTGAAGAAAGGGAGATGCTTGTAAATTCCAAGGGGTAATATTGTGAAGAGGATAAGGTTCAATAAGGAAAAAACAAAAAGGGAGAATCAATAGCCGATTAAGGGTAAAGTGATCGTTATGGATAAATACCAAAGCTTTACTACTACTATTACTAATTTTTATGCATATTAAAATATAGAATTATTATTTATAATAATTTAATAATTTTAAATAAATATATTTAATAAATAAATAATAATATAATATGATTAACATTATACATTTAATACAAGTAAAATTGAAGGCCTGTGAATTAGCTGGATGAAGTGCTGCTGTGCTGAGTAATTTCAAAAGAAAGCGTTCCGTCGGCTCGGGGGTCCATTCTAATTATCGCCGCCATTAGAAAGTAATAAGGCACAATAGTTGTGTTTTAAGACAATTAATAATGACGGCCTACATTTTTGAGGCATTAATTTCTAACCATATATTATGTCAGCTGTTAATGCCCTATAGACTCAAAAGCCATAAGCTTGAAATGTTAAAACTATTAGTGCAATTTATACAAGAGATTAACTTATATTAGAATCATTTTAAAAAATAATTTTTTAGACATCATTAAAATAATGACACTTTATTTGTTTTTAAAGACATCCAATAATTAATATGTACCCATCCTCACCTAATCAATTCTTATTAAATCAATTAATTCACATTTTAACTCTGATTAAGAATGAAAAAAAAATGTACAATAAAGATTAAAAACTCACAAAATTTTTAAAAAAATGATATTTAGTCAAAAAAATAATCTGAAAATTTTGAAAAAAATTAGTTTGCAACTTCCTTTACATGTTGAGGCCCACCGGTTTGGTAACACCTCATTGAGTTCAACTTTTTTCGAAATTTTCAAATTATTATTTTGGCTAAATATATATATATTTTTTAATTTTGTGAGTTTTTAATCTTTATTGTATATTTTTTTTTCAATCTTAATCAAAGTTAAAATGTGAATTAATGATATAATAAGAGTTGATTTGGTGAGGATGGGTACATATTAATTATTGGATGTCTTCAAAAAACAATGAGGTGTCATTATTTTGATAGTGCCTAAAAAATCACTTTTTAAGATGATCCTAATATAAGTTAATCTCTTTATATAATATATATACACATTTTGGGTCTTAATTATTTGTCATAATTGTTCTACTAAATGAGTTTTTTATTTTTTTTTTTATTTTATGTTATTGTATTATATGCTTACATTTAGACTTGTTCATGGGTCGGGTAGCTTGCCCGGCCGGGTTGACCAGTATTGGGACGGGCCTGGACATGATTTTTCATGATCCGGGCCGGTCCAGTCCGTCCCGGATCACTATTTAAATATTAAAATATTATTATTTTATTTAAATTTAATTATAAAAATAAAAAATATTAATAAAATATAATTTTTTAAATTTTTATTAATAAATGAATAGTTATTCGAGACCGCGGACCAGCCCGGACAAGAGTTTCAAGTTTTTTTCGGGCCGTGGCCCGGCCCGGGCCATATGGATAGGTACTTACATGCACGATTGCCTTTGATCAATCTTTGGGAAGACAATAGTCTTCATTGTTCAATATGGCAAACTAAGACATACTCGTTGCATGCATTTTTTTATTATTTATAATTTTATTAGACTTTTTTTTAACAATATATTATTAAATGTTAAACATAAGATTCATAATCATCATCTAATAAGAATGAACTGAATATATTCATTTCATAAATTCAAAAATCATTCGTTGAAAAAATATATATATATATTTTATTGGACTGAAGAATGAATATACCATGATGAATCTTTGAAAATATACAATGGAAACTAATAAATCAATACCAAAGCCAGATGGGTCCAACGTTATTGTCCTTCAAATGTGGAAGAAATCAACGGTTGCCAGCCTCTTATCCATGCATCAGAGCCGTTGATCTTGATCAGAACACCGTTCTTCCTCTATCCTTAATTACTATTTCCTAATGATATATATGTACTTAATTTTGAATAATTCTATATATAACAAATGTCCTAAGAATATTTTTTAAGGTTATTATATATAGTAATATCTTTACTCAATGTAATAAAAATGATGAATAAAATTATCAATAATTGTATTTAATATAATGTTATTACTATAAATAGTATATTAACTAATTTTAAAGAGTGTCCTAAAAGCAATGGTTAGCAAAACTCGTGTGTGTGTGTATATATATATATATATATATATATATATATATATATATATGAGGAGGGATCTACTGAAATTAGTGTAAAACTAAATTAGTTTTAAACACTTTCGTAATTTTTTATACGATTTATATTTATTTAATCCGACCATCGTATTTCATGTTATATTCACGTAGATCATGCACGTCGAGTTTCGAGTAAATTAAAAATGTTTAACTATTTTGTTCGATGTAAAAAAAAAATTCAACCGTTGAATATATATTGAAAAAGATAATTTTCCTGATCAACATGATAAAGATATCAGATTGATTCGAAACTTTACGTACACGACAAGTACAATTATATTGTTAAATTTAACGATCGATTTGTTAAAATATAAATCGTATAAAAAATTATGAAAATATGTAAAACTAATTTAATTTTACATTAATGTAAGTGAATCACTCCCATATATATATATATATATATTAACATGGAGAAAGCTGTTTTCTGATAGTAGCAGTGTCGGTTGAGATTGAGATTCCATTTCAGTCTTATTCTTGACTCAAAATTGATAACGCTGTAAGTTCTTTTTTTTTTTCTTTCTTTAATATGAATGAACATTTTAATAATGCAGTATCTTTTTTTTCATGAAAATTTTGAAAACAAATAATAGGCCAAAGTAAGCAAGAAAATACTCTCTCTTGAGGCAGGGGGCCACCAGAATATTTTAACGGTTAAGGAAGAACCATGTGTCAGCAATAAGAGCAGGAATGTGCTAACGGCTAATTAGAGGAGCAGTGCACCCTTTGAAAATATACAAATCTACAAACTAAAAGCATTCAGTTGCCAGCCAAAGCCAATGCAAAAGCACTACTTGCAAAATTACATTTATAAACGTGCCTTTGCACATTGGTAATCACATAACTAGAACATCTCATCTACCAATATGTACTATGTCGCCAATGTATGAACAAATTAACTCCCTAAAATTTAACAATTGCAGTCTATGTTGCTCCGAGCCTCCGACTTTTTATTTTTCTTGAAGTACCCATGTTCGACACCCGTGTCCGACGCATATCCGATTATGGGTATGGGGATATGATCCTCCAAAACCCTCCAAATACATGAAAATCTTGGAAAAAATTGAACATACCCGTGTCCGACACACACCCGAATCCGAGTAACATAGCTTGCAGAAAAGATCTTTACACTTCCAAAAGACCCAAAGACTCAGCCTCTAACTTAGACAGAGGTCGTTGCAGGTTTTCCAAACTTCCCTTGCAACCATCTCCGCCTTATCTTGCCACCTTTTAGAGAGATAAAGGTTTCCCTTAAGTTGAGGTCTTCAAAGAGGTTTACAGCTGCAAAATAGAGCCCATCTTCAATATCTTCTATCTCATCCAATGCTTTAATGCAATTAATTATGCTCAATTTGTCATCACTTTGTTTTGCGGAAATTGTACTCCTCAACCTCCAAGCAGCAAGCATATCGAACATGGCTCCTGCCATAGCCTCAGACATTTCTTCATCCTTTTTGCTCTGATCAAAAGAAGAATGTGTCTCAGATGGCTGTTTTCTTTTTTTCTCTCCACTACTCTTAGTCAACTTTGCTGACAATGAATTGTTTTGGGATATTCCTGAGGTTGATGGATTATCAGGATGTGTGGATCCTCCCTCTGGACATGAAGTTAAGCCACTGGTATCATTTCCAACAGCTATGTCCAATCCCTCAAAGTGGCTTGATTGGGCATATTTTCCATCAGCAGATGAATCAATGAAGATTGTGCATAGTTGCTCATATATGGGGCAGTCCTTGATTTTGACTGTCTCAGGCCTAGGCTGTGCCTGTAAACACAATCTCTCAGGAACAGACAATAAAAGTTTCAGAAACAAGCATCTATGTTGCCCCGACTCTTCAGTTTTCTTGAAGTACCCGTGTCCGACACATATCCGGACATGGGTATGCCGTATGGGGATACAACCCTCCAAGGACCCTCCAAATCCATGGAAAACTTAAAAAAAAAAATTGAACATACCCTTGTCGGACATATACCCGTATCCGACACTCACATCCGAGTCCGAGTAACATGGACAAGCATTCAGCAAGTTGAAAAGGAAATGCACCACAATGTCTTCCCACAAGTCAAACCCGATGCAACAGGAGTCTTCCATGGCTGCGAAGTCATTTTGATCATAAGCTGATTTGAGGTTATAGAAGCGTGTTCGCAGAACATCCAGGTGCTTTCTCAACTGATTGTTATTGAAGTTGAGATCTGTTTGCTTGTTGAATTCATTGCGTATGTTATTCCATGTTTTCTTGTCAAAAACATTGTTTGGTCTGTTTCCCAATTGAATTTGCTTTCACTACCAAGTCTACAAATATCCTATCAAGGGATGCCGTCCACCTTGTTCTCGAGCGCTCCTGTTTTGGCTGACCGGCCTCAATATCCATCTACAACTACAATGTACACTAAAATCGAATAGTACTTCAATCAGCATGAATATTACAAGCTACCTCACTGGTAAAGCCATGAAATTTCAATTCATTGCTTAAGGTGCTTACCAGAAACAATCTCAAAACTTACTGCTTCACATTGATAAACAAAATGGTGGTGCTTTAGATTTTAAGAAATTTTGGGCATAACAAGCTTCATAGTTATGTACCCTTTAACAAAAATTATATTCTAACATACTTTTATATGTTATAAGCAAAGGGGAAAGACCTAAAAGCAATATACTTTATCATGTATGTGTAATTTGTAAGTCCCAAAAGCTATAAAAAAAAAAAACAGAAAAAATAAATAAATTAAGATGAATGTACATAAACACTTTTGAGACTTGTTAATAATATGATTGTCAGCTAATGTGACCCTGCAAATGAGAATTACATAAGCAGTTTATTCCTATTGAAAAATGTGTAATCTTCATCTAATGCCACCATTGATCAGCATTCTAAACTTCTTACAACTTTGGGTCATGTTTGTAATACTAAAATTATAAAAAAAATAATAATAATAACCAATGAAAACAAAAGGTAAGAAAGAATAGAGAGATAGTACAAATGATTAACAAATATTGAACCAAATAGTAATTAAGTTGGATTAGAACAATCATTTGTAAAATTAAATTACATGTCAAGTGTCAACCCAGATAAATGCAGTCATCAAACACTAATTCATCAAAAGAAATGTTTTTTACGTCGTTTTGAGCATGAAGCACGATTACCTTCAAACCGAAACCCCAATTGGATTTTATCAGTATCTTACGGATGTGAATCATGAAATTAAACAGAAAAAAAAAATAATGCCCATCAAAACTACAGTTTCTTACCTGACTCCGCAATCTCCAGGGAACTCAGTGGAGATTCAGATGGTTAAGGCAAATGTTAATGAAAGGAGATTGTTACCAGTTCTTCGTAAAACCCTAAAACAGAGGAGAGGAAGAAGAAAACTTAGAAGATTGCAAGAAAGGCGATTCAGCATTTTTTTTCTTCTGTTTCCTTATTGGGTTCTTCCGTTTGCCTTTGAGGTATTCTGGGCCTCTTGTAGGCCGTATTATTGGGCTTTTAAATCCAATACTTCTGCTGTCTCGGATTCTTCCTTTCATTGACAACCTCCTCCTTTATCTTGAAGATATAAAAAAATATATCCAGCAAAAAAATAGCAATATATTTGGTGTTAGCTACAAAAATTAAGATATAAAAATATTTATGTCGAAATTCAGGATTTGATTCAATTATTTTATACAATCACTTTTAAACAATAACATTTAATAAGTTTGAGTTCGAATTCCCACGTTCCCTAATCTTTTTTCTCTATTTTCAGATTACGATTTTTTTTTTTACTAAAACAAAAACATTTATATCCACAAAGAGAACCGAACCTACAGTTAGGCTCATTAATTAGAGGTCCAACCCAATTTTTTTTTTTCCTGCTTTGTTGGAGGGATAGGAAGGTATAAGCAGAATCTGCCAAATGTCAATTAACAAGCTAAGTATTAAGCTCAACATATATACAAGGGGAAAAAAAAAAAAACTAATCTTTATCTTGTTAATTGTTAATGAAACTTAACAGGAATGTGGTAAACCTCATGTTTGTCTTAACCAAACCATTATCCTAAGCCTCCACTCTTAATGATGTCATCTGAACTCTTCTCAATCTCATCATGTTTCACTCTTTTCATTTTGTTTTCTCTTTCAAATATTGGGTTTTCTTTCCCTCCTGTTTCTTGGGCTTGCTTTTGTGATTGGTCCATGTACGGAGCACAAAAACTATGAATTTAGCTTCTTAGGACCACAAATTCTTTGGCTTAATTAGAATTGGCTAAAAATCTCATCAACAGATTTAGTTGTTTAGCTTTAGAGAAACTTACCTAATCAATGAATGATCATAGCTTTGTTAATAAGGCCGTCAAAGAACATAAAAACATAGTAGAATTTTGGCATGTCTGGCGATAATAACTGAGAAAAAGTTCAGATGAAATTTTTAGCTTAAAATTTTAATGGCGGATTTTGAAGTACTCATCAATGAATCAAGACAGTAAAGGTGAATAATTACAATGGCAGAGACAGTATTATTCAAGGATTCCTTCTATATATGCCCCACAAATGTTCAAGTCATAGGTTAAAGACCCTTTTTAAGGGTTTTTTATGGGACAATATGAGGGTCACTCATCATTCACCAGCACTTGCAACCTTTGCCTTTTAAACTTTCCAAGTGCATTATTGATTGGATTGGCTACTGTTTTTGATACGAAATAGACAGTTAAAAATAGAACTTGTAGTTGTTTAATCAGTGCCTGATGTTATTTTTTCTTGAACTACTGCTTGTAATTGAAGATAAATCAATCAAGGAACTAGAACAAACAAACTACATTGCGAGGACAAATGATTTGGGCACATGGTGTTTGCCAATGCACTTTGAGCCTTCCAAAATAGAATAAACACATCCTTTTGAAAACCTCGCCCTTTTTTATATCTTCACAATCAAACAACTCACATGATAATTAGTAGGGTGGCAATGTAGCGGGACGGAAGCGAAGATTATCTTATTCATTTCTGTCTCACTTTTACATGGATGTTGAAAACATCCACTTTTACGGATGTTGGTTATATTCATAACCGTTCCACAGTACTCCACTCTGCAACATCCTAATTTTTATTAATTATTTTTAATTTAATATTATAATTTATTCATAAACATAAATTTAGTATATAAAATTTTTAAATATATATAATATACATATATATATATATAATATTAGTATATATATGATTTTAGTATATATATCTAATATATATACTAAAAATATAAGAAAAAATATAAAATATTTCAAGAGGTAAGATAGTAAATTCAAAAGTCGGGACAGAGCAAGCATTTACCAAAATTGCCCCGCTCCACCCCGCCCCCGCTCTTCCAAAAAAAAAAAAAAATCTCTCCATTCAGAGCGGATTGGTGCGAAATCCATCGGTCGGTTCGAGTTTTGCCATCCCTAATGATAGCAATTACACTTCCCGAATGGCATCTAGCATCTGGCAAAGCAAAACCAGAGAGAGAAAGGGTAACAACTAACGGGAGTTCTAGGATAAGCTTCTTAGGGTGAGCTTAAACTAGATTCTATTACATATAAACATGACAAAATTACATATAAACATGACAAATTACATAAAATTGTCATGTTTATATGTAATTTTTTTTTACATATAAACATGACAAATTATATATAAATATGACATGTATTTATGTAATTTTTTAAATAGTGTACTATTTTTTTTTACATATGTAAATATATTTTTTTATATATAAACATAATAAATTACATATGTAATAAAGCCTACGAAAAGCTTATTTTAAAGAGTTTTCTTTATAATTTTTCACAACTAACACCATTACTGCAAATTTACAATGTAACAGGCCAGAGGGAGAGAGAGAGAGTTTTTCACAACTAACACCATTACTGCAAATTTACAATGTAACAGGCCAGAGAGAGAGAGAGAGAGAGAGCTTTGTTATACAAGTAAGATCAAGCAGTGAATGAAACCCTAAAGCAAGACCAAACCCCTCAAGCCACTCTCCCAAGTGTTAAAACTTCTTTGCAATGAAGCTCTTTAACCATTTCCGCAAGATTCTTATGCGGCTCTTATTTTCTCTTCCTCATTGTGGATCTTCTGGCACGTCAAGTATGGCTACCAAGCAAAAGAACTGCGACAGGTTTGAATTTGATCCACCGAAGACTTCATGCAGCTCGTATTACTCCTCTTCCAACTCGCATTACACTGAGGCCATTGCTGACTGCATTGAGTTCTTCAACAAGTCATCACAAGAGGGGATTTTGGATGGTCGAAAATCTGATGTTTTGGTTTGATCATATGCCTTGTTAATTAAAGCGTCAAAATTATAATCTTGGGTTCTAGCTCTTCTTCATTATATTTTCTCGTCTTTTTTCCTTTGAATTATTTATTTATTTATTAATACATAGCAGATTTTTCAATGTTTGGGTTTGAATTTTATGAATACGGTTATGTCAGATTATGTGTCAAATTGGGTTAATATGGAAGAGTAGAAGTGACCAATGGAAACATGTCTAGACGGTAGCGGCCGCAACGCTACATTACGGCCGATTTCGACTTCTTTCGCCGATATTCGCGATTGATATTTACCGCAATTGATCGCAATAACATTCATTACGTTAGCAGCATCGATAAATGCGACGAGACCGAAAACGCGTACGCAACCGCAATTTAAATCCTTAAAAGCCTATTAGTAAAGAAATTGCAAAGGTTAAAGAGATATAACAGCTGAAATTCGGTCCAAATTTGCCACAAGGTAGAAAATGAAGTGATTTCTCTGAACTTTATTATATGACTCTCATTAAACATCCACAGCCTGCTTATGCCTTATACTGCTAGAAGTGTATACAAAAGAAATATGAAACCTCGCAAAAAGAACAAGTAAAATTTAGTTAATAATTATTTTTGGAACTATGAAATTATTCAGGGACTTCGTGGTGATGCAATTTCTGGGCTTCCTTTTTTCTTGGAAAATATCCCTCCAATCAGAGGGATCAATGGCTTCTTCTTCTTCTTCTTTCTTAGTGAAGGGTGTCTCTCGAGTTTTTCAACACCTTGTAGACCAATACTAACTTGAGCCAAAGAAGGTGGATTTGCAAATGTCACGTATTTCTTCTTTTGAAACTCTGTTCCTTCTTCATTACATGTTTGTGTTTTATTTACTTCAAACTTTGTCCAGTCTGGGACAATCTTGACATCTTCAATCTCAAACTCCATCATTAGTTTCTCGGTTTCTCGCTCCTTCATTTGCTGCAGCTCTCTCTTTGTTCGTTCAAGCTCTTCTTTAAGGGAACAGAGGCAATTTTCCATTACCATACTCTCTTCTCTGGCCTTTTGAAGGTTATGTTTTGTCTCCTCAAGCTCAGCTGTAACAGTTCCCAGCCTGGAAGGACCATTTCCACTTGCTTCACCATGCATCTGTCACAAATGAAACATAGTAATAAACTGGTTAATTTAGATGATAACATTATGGGATATAAACAATTCTAGAATTCAGTTGGATTGCGTTTGGAAATTTGAATTTCAAAATTTAGATTTGAATTTCAAAAATAGTGTAAATTGTGCAAAAAAAAACACATGTGAACATAGCATTCATGATTATTTTTTCAAATTCATAGATTTGTTGGATGCCTATTTAGTGGTGAATTTGAAATACCTATAACTATTTGTGAATTTGAAATTTATGTTTTTATACCTTTTAAATATATAATATTCTTAACTAATTTATACATAATGTATGCATTTCATTATCATAATTTATATAGTAAATGAATTCCAAATCTAAATTTTCAAATTCATGTTTTCAAACATAGCATTCATGAATTTAGAAGACAATGGATATTTTCAAATGAAACTATAGACTATGACAGAGTAGATGCTTGCTTGATGGATAATCCTACCTTTCTAAAGTTTTAACAATATATTCTAGAAGGGGAATGGAGATATCTTCATCAAGAGTCATAGATTGATTCCTTAAAAAAGCTTAAGTACTCTAATAATTATTACATTCTATACTATTACACTCATAACACTTTCACTCAGCCACAAGCAAGCATTAGATAAAGAAATCCAGAGTTGAAACACCACCATAAGGATCTTTGATCAAGAAAATTTTCATATGAATTAATAACATATAATTTGAAGGACAAAACACAATATTCAGTTGTTTGATAATAACAATCTATGTTGTTTCTACTCTTCATTTTTCTTGAAGTATTCGTGTCCGACACTCATGTCTGAAGCATATCTGAATATGAGTATCGGATATTCGTCCAAAGACCCTCCAAATACATAAAAAAGCTTTTAAAAAATTGAACATACCCATATCGGATACATATATGTATCCGACACTCACACCCGAATCCAAGTAATTTAGATAATCGGTACTTGGTTCTTCCTAGGAAACCTCAATCAAATCAAAGTATTCAAGCATGGCTACCAAACAAAGAAAGAGAAATTAGAAACGGGTAAAATTTACCTCCTTGAGCTTGGTGGCATAAAGTTCACCAGCTAAAACTGTCTCACCGAACAAGGCGACAGCCTCTTTAACAGACCTGAATGGTGCCCTCGTATCGATTTCTGCCCTCTTGATCATCACAACTCCCCCTTCATAGTCCATGCTCATGAACCTTTTGGCAGAGAAATGAAGATTGAAAGTTGGCAACGAGTTAACCCTGTTAACTAGGATATTTTGAGAGAAGAAGAATAGGAAGGGAGCTTCGCTTACTTCGAGTCCACTTCACTGGATTTCTGTTTATATTTTGAGCTGGTTGAGAGGGATGGATGTGCTTCGCCTATTTGTTCTTTTTTGGGCGCAAGAGAGGGACTCTTTAACTATACCCAACGGATCAAAGGGCCCACTATCTCACACTTTGAGTTCGAAGGCCCTTCTCTACATTGTTTTATTAGCAGTAAATTGCCTAATTTTGCAAGATTTTGTTTTTTACCTTTCTTTGTGAATGATGAGTGAGGATTTTATGTTGTTTTCTCACAAATAAAAGCCTTTATAATAACACAAAAAAAAGATGTTGCCACAATTATAAAACAAGTTATTTAGTTCATTAATTCTAATAGTAACAGTTACCTTTTTCAATAGAGTGTGAAAATTTTAAATTTTCTTGATCTATTAGCCTTTTGTACTCGGTATTTTTTCTTCAAAATGTTAGAGCAAGTCGCTTGCATGCTGTTGAATTTGTATCAATCACAATCAGGTTTGTAAATTGGTGGAGTACAAAGTAAAATTGCTTGAAAAGTCTATATGCCTCTCTATGTCTGTTTGATTAGGAGACTATTTGATCAGAGATGACAAGTTTCTAATTTAGTCGTTTATTTAACATAGGAAATCCAAATTCATGAACTTTTAGTAACTTTGTTGATGGTATTTTTGGTGTGGGATGGTCCAAAGTCAAAGGGAGAGAAAGGAGGCAGAGCAACAATGGTGATTTTCTGGATTAAAGGTATCTAGAGAGTTTCAGTTGATCTCAAGTGATCTTTTTATAGTTTTGTTGACGGGTCGTCGTGCGTCACGTGTTAGGACTTGGTCAACGATAGGTGGATCGAACCCCCCACGTGGGCTTTGACGTGATAGGCTACGATGTGACAGGTAGAACGGCTGTCGGGTAAGCCACGTGGTCCCTTGAGGTAACAACCGAAAGGGGACGCCTAATGGTTGAAGGGTCACCCAACACTGCAGGTGTGGCGAGCACAAGCTTATTGGCGAACCACCTCCTGGGCTCTTGCTCTAGTCCATATATTGGAAGGCTTGTTGGGCTTATTGATTGGTTTCGGCCTATCAAACTTAAAAGGTTGAACAAACTTGAATAATGTCTGTTTGAAAACTTTAAGTATCCATTTGATGTGCAAATATGAAACATCTATAGGTAAAAGATAGTGGATAAAAAAAAATGCAGGTATCCTATGTTACTCGGATTCAGGTGTGAGTATAGGACACGAGTATGTGTCCGACACGGATATATTCAATTTTTTTTTTTAAGATTTTCATGTATTTGGAGAGTTTTTGGAGGATCATATCCGGATATATGTCGGATACGAATGTCGGACATGAATACTTCAAGAACAATCAAGAGTCGAAGCAACATAGCAGGTACCAACAAGTCCAGGAAGTAGATCTTTTCATGAGAGGCTTCTTCGGTTTGTCTTCCTCCAGTGATATCATACGTAGATGAGATGGGTTTTCCAGCATCATTTTGGCTACCAAGTAGCCAGCAATAGACCAAGTCTGGAACTTACGAGCCTGTTTCCCAATGTATCGCCAAGCTTTCCATCATAGTACTCAGGCCAGTGGTCTTTTGACAACCGGCTTTCAGCAAGTTCTATGGCACGTCTGGCAATTTGTGGACGCCCAGTCTTGATACAAGCAGCTGTGAGGAGCCATAGAAGCACTGCAATACAAAGGTTTTCAGCAAATCTAGAGCAATTTAAGTACTACTTTGACAGGCCATAAACTTAATTTCCTTTTTATTTTCCTCTATTTTTGTTTTTGATGAAATAACTTTTGGGCCGACGTTATATATCCTTAGAAGCACAACCCTTCAGTTAAAGAACCCAAGTGAGCCCAAAAAGCGAAAATGTATTTGTACGACAACTGCGCAAGTTAGTATTATCCCTATCTATTTCGCTTTATAATACGCCAAAAATCAGACCGTTGAAGCCCCCTTTTCGAATTGCAACGGTTCTAATTTTTTACTCTCAAACTCTGAACAAAAGAAGAAGAAAAAAAAGAACAGAGAAATCTGAAAATTCTTTCTTCTTCTTCTTCTTCTTATTATCCTTTAAATTCTGTTATTAAGGTGTCCACAATGGGCGCGGAAACGAGGTCTCAAGTCTCATCAGAACGTCAAAAGTGGGATAAAATCTTTGAGGGTTTAGTTACGATGCTTAAAACCCAGCAACAACAGCTTGAAACTCTGGCTAAAGAAAGAAAGATTCTCGAAGATCGGATCAAGATGCAATATGAACGGTGGGTCTCTGATGTTCACCTCTATGAAGATCACATTTCTCAGGTAAGAGTTTTCAATTTAGGGTTTTCAGGGTTTTTGGTAAATTTAGGGGTTTTTTTTTGTTCTCCTAATTGGAGGTGTAATATGGGGTTTTTTTGTTGTAATTTGGCGTTTAGATGAAGAGTGATTTGGAATCGGAAGAGATGGCTTGTGTGCTTGAGGCTGCAAAAGCCGATATGATGGTAGGATTGAAGCACAGAGAAACTTATCTTTGCAAAATGAATTTAGGTATGTGTTTTTTCCCCTTAATATTTGTTTTGATTTAATTCAATACAGGGGAAACAAACTTGTGATTAAGTGATTACTGTGATGAGTGGTGGTTTTATAGTTTGGATGCGAATTCTTTTATGTTGAATTGAATTCATGTTTTGAGGAGTACACTGATCAGTAATGGTCTGATGTTTACATTTTCTTAATGGGCTTATTACAGAGGAAACAGAGGATGAATTGACTGATTTCAGAATCTGGTTTGACATCCTCAGTAAAAATTCAAAAGTATGTTCCGATGACTTTTCGATTTTTCATAATTTTATACATTGTACAATTTCTAAGCTTTTAATCATTTCATTATATGCAGCAGGATATTTCTCAAAGGGACCCCAAAGAAACCAAAAAAGGAATGTCGGGACGTAAGCATAGTTGTTCAAAGTCTGTTACTTTGAAGACATCGGAAGACGATGTAAGAAGGCTAAAGCTTGAATATAAAAGTCTTGCTTCTGAAAAGAGTTCTCAAGTCGCTGCTCTAATGGCAGATAATAAGTTTGCATGGAATCAGTTCAATGTTCTGGAAAGTCAGTGCAAGAATAAATTAAACCGCAAGCATTCTGAACTTGAGAAAGCTAACAGGAGAGTTGAGGCACTTATTTCCAATATGGAGGAGCTGAGGTCATCTAATGCTGAAAAGGATGAAATAATTGAGAGATTAAAAGCTGAAGTGTCTCTGAAGAAGGCTGATGCGAGTAGATCCCGTGAAGAAGTTTCTAAAATTTCTAGGGAGGTAGAATTGTTAAGGAAATCCAGAAGTGCCTTTTTTACACCTGTAATAAAACGTTGTGCAGCAGGCGGAAGAACTTCTGTTCTGGGAGGTAAGAATGGTGGCAGGGATGGATGCAATATTACTGTGAAGAAAGAAAGCTCTGCTCCTCATGTTTCTGATCTTCTGAAGGACAATGGAAAGGTACTTTTTAATCAATCTAGCTTAAGTAATCACAACTGAGAAAGTTCCTGTTCTTGATCTCATCTATTCCCCGAATAAAACTTGAAGGCTATACATTTTCTTATATGTTAATTTGCAGGCTGAACTTATGCTGTTATAATGTCAATAGCATATGTGAATACTGCTGTTTGTTCTTGTATGAAAGATCCGTTACCTAACCGAATTTTAATTTCTTATTGTTGTTTTAGGGAAGCAGAAGCTTGAAGAGAAAAAAAGATGATGCTATACCCATTTTTGAAACCCCAAAATTGTTCACTTCTACATTTAAAGTTCCCAGATTGAAATCCTCCTCTCCCAAGACAAGATGACCTGTACCATCTTCTTGGCTTCGGAGCTTGCTCTTCCATGTATTTTTTGTTTATTCAGCTGCAATCTTGGCAGTTTAACCAATGCTTTTATCAGTTCCTTACCCTGAAGGAAATGTTTTTGTATTTTTAACCAATCATCATTTGTACAAGGCTAATTATTAATGAATTAGTGTTTGTGATTGTGGTTGTCATATCAGTCTGGACATCTTTTTTAACGAGTGGTGGATGCTATTATGCTGAGAAAGAAGGTAGAGAGAGTGCATAAATTCCAAGGCCAATTTTATGGGCTGATAAATGACTCAAGACTCCTAAATCTTAAAAAGTAAGAATAAAGTGTTGAATTTCCTAATCTAATAATGTGGAAAACAGGTCAGTGCATCCAGGGAAAGCTCAGAATTTTGCAATTGAGAGAGCCTTGTAAATGAAAAGTGATTAACAAGGTGACTTAGAAAGACTATAAAACTTGATATCATCCATGCCATCAGGATGGTAAACACTGCCTTAGTATAATAAGAAGGATGGAAAACTACAACCAAAGGACCAAACTTTATAAACTAACCAGCAACTCACATAAGAAGAAACCAACAAAAGAAGACATATGTACTGCATCTGCATGTAAAGATCAAGACAACAGGCAAGAACAAGAGGAACAACTTCAAATATAAGAAGACATATATAAGAAGAAACCAACAAAAGAAGACATATGATTTCCGAATATGGAAAGAAGAATGAAGAGGTAAAGGAGGAGCCGAAATGGAGGTTATCGTTTGCTCTGTCCATTTTCCTTGAAAAACCAACCCATCACTCTGTTTCTTCATCGGCTTTTCTTTCTACCCTTTGTTTCTCTAAGGCTTCTTTTGCTTATTTATGAGAAGGATAAGTGTGTGTGTATATATAAATCTCAAAGAATAAAAAGTGAGTTTTTTTGCTTTGGCATAATTTCTGAGGTTTGCAAACATATATAGAGAAAAAGAATTTATTCTTCATGGTTTCATGCAAACCTAAGAGGGGAGTTTTCCTACATGATTTTTGGTTTAACTTCAATAAAGAAAAAGAAAAGCAGCCAACTTTGAGTACAGTGTCATGTATATTTTGGGCTTTGGCTGAATTTTCATGGGACACTGAGCATTTGTTTATTCAGCGGCGTCGTTTCACTCCCCTAACGTGTGCTTGGTTAGGGCTTGGAGGGCCTAAAACTGAGCGCTTTTCAGTCTTCACCCACTTGTTTTGAAGTTGCAAAACCAAAAACCCGAAAAGCAGCTCACAGGGGTTTTTATTCTTCGCCGAAACAAGTTTAGAAATCACAATCCTTGTTCTTTTTCTCTATATTTTCTTTGGGTTTAAAGACCGAAACTTCTGATTTTCTAGAAGATTAAGGATGCCATCCGAGGATTCAAAGCTAGTGAAAAAAGAGGAACCCGTAGATGATGAATCGGATAGGAAAAGCTTGAGTTCGATGCTGGAGAACCGTAAGAAGAAACCCTCAAGTAATAGTAACAATGCTACTGTTTCTAATTCGAAATCGCGTCCCAAAGAAGGCAAAGTGAAGAAAGAAGAGCCCGTAGACGATGAAGACCATGATAAAGATGAAGACTTTAAAATACCCATCAAGGGTTCTTCATCTGGTTCACGCGCCAAAACAACCAAGCTCAAAAAGGAAGAGAGTGATGATGAAGATGAAAAACCCATCTCCAAAAGAAGCTCCGCTACTAAAGCAGATAAGGTTTTTGATTTTTTTTTTTTTTAGCTTTCTCTTTGTCAAAAAGACTTTTTTTTTCTTTCTTTCTGTTTGGTATTTGCAGAAAAAAAAAGATTGAAAAGGTGGGGAAAATGATAAATTTTCCCTTTTGAGGGATAAAGTTTTTAATGTGTTTGGTGTTTGTTTCCATTGTGAATTTTTAAGGAAAGGGAGCTGAAGAAAAAGAAGAAAAAGGTGGAAGAAAAGAAAGTGGCAGCTGGGAAAGAAGGGAAACGGGAGAGGAAGGTTTATGATTTGCCTGGTCAGAAGAGAGATCCTCCTGAGGAGGTACTTGGACTTTTTCAACATTTTTTTGGTCTATTTTCCTATTTTTGAGTAATTTATCATTGTTGTTACTCTTTAATTTCAGAGGGATCCGCTCCGGATATTTTATGAGACAATGTACAAGCAAATTCCCCATAGCGAAATGGCACAATTCTGGTAAGACATAATTCTCCAAAAGTAATTTTTATGGGCTATTGTAGTGCATTTGTTTGTTGTGTTCTAGTTCTGTTTCTGCTTGTTTATTAGAATGCGTGCAAGATAAGGTTGAAGGATAATGTTTAGAAGAAGTCATTTTTATCAACAGTTCGCTCTATAATCTCATTCTTTTGAGAACTAAAAGCTATGTTTGCTACTTTCCATGAGAAAAGGCTTGATTTAATGCTGTAATAGATTTGCCTTACGTTTGCCTTAACAAAGACTGGTGCAGTTGAGAATGGTGAATAAACAAAATTGATGATAAACTTAATCAGAATAAAGAAAGAATAGGACTCTTCTTTGATAAGATGAAAATGAAATGGACATTTCTTTCTTGAGTGGATTATCTTGAACAGATGTGGAGGGTCAAGGTTTGTTACTTCTGTTACTATATATCTAATATCCCTCAATCAGTCAGATTTATTCTTAGAAATATGCAAAAAAATTACCCAGATCGAGTTAACGCAACTCCAAGAGTGTAAGTGTAGTTTTTGGTTCTATTGATAGTTTTTCGTCTTCTTTCGTAATTCCTCATTCTGTATCCCAAACAATGAATTTTCTTTTCTAATACTAAGAATTTTTCTTATTTGTTCTCTCTCATTTCCCCAATTGTGCCCTTGCCCCAAATTTAGTACTTTGTTGCAACTAACTAGTTGATCTGAAAGAAAATAAATTTAGTGTATTTGAAACAGCTAGTATTATGCCAAATGGTCTTGTAATTCCTGCTTTGTGCAATGCAAGAAAGTTTTCTTCCAAATCTCTTGCAGAGTGTCCGAATCCACTGATTCCCTACCCCATACAATTCAATGCCTTGTCTAAATCCTCAGGCAATTAGATTCCTCTTGGAACTGCAATACTGTGATATGTTGCTCCGACTTTTCATTTTTTTTGAAGTACCCGTGTCCGACGCATATCCTAACATGAGTATGTGGATATGATCCTCCAAGGACCTTCCAGATACATGGAAATCTTGAAAAAAATTGAAAATACCCGTGTCCGACACTCACACTCGAGTCCGAGTAACATAGGTTGCTACATTGATGATTATGATGATGATTTTTGCTTCTCTTATCTGGTTATTTTAAACAGTGTCGTCTCTTTATACCCATTCCGCTAGATCAACGCATCGGTATAGTACAAGTTGACTTGATTAAACTCATTTTACACAAAAAATCCTTCGTTATAACTTATTTCATTCATCTTCAAATACATATTTTCTGTTTATTATTATTTTGTGGAATGCGTTTATAGAGAAGCCTGCATTCCTATGTAATTGCAGGATGATGGAATCTGGTTTGCTCTCCATAGCAGAAGCAAAGAAAGTCTTTGAAAAGAAACAAAAGAAGATTCAACAGCAAAAGCTTTGTTCCCCAATGAAAGCTGCTTCAGCTGTAAAGGGTAATACAAAATCTGTCACTGTTAAGAAAACTCCTCCAATCTCCCCTGGTTCTTCGAATAAAAAGATAACAGATTCGAAGGTTGTCCCAAAGCAGACCAAGAAACGCAAGGCTGAAGAAAGCTCCGATGATGATTTTGAGAATGTTTTGGCTAGTAGAATGAAGAAACAGAGAGCAAACTGATTAGGTTTTTTTTCACCATAACTGATTATTTCTAGTTTGTTCTGTTGTGGAGTACTTAAACTCTTTAGATCTTCATTGATTAGGTGTGCCAATACTAATTCAATTCTGGCCTGATTGAACTGATCTTAAATGATCGTTGCATTGTTTACTAAACATTCAATGGAAGACTAGGAAGTGTTCAAAATCTCCCTTTTTGTTTGTTATACATGTTAAATTGTTTTTGCCGTATGGAAAAAATATCTTTTTACCCAAAAAAAAGCTAAACTACCCTTGAGTGACACTGTCACTTGGCTCCATTGGATGTTGTCTGAGGACAGAGCAACAGTTTCGCATCGACAGTTTCGGATCGATTCGGTTTTTGATGTTATTCGATTTGATTTTTAAAAATCATAATATCATATATTAACAGTAACTTTTCTTCAAAACTGAATCGAAAATTCGAATCGAGTCGAACCGTTATCACTCTTGATTGTGGCATCGAAAGTATGAAAAACAAGCATTAAACAATGGGCAGATGTCTGACGAAAAAATGCCAATGATTCAAAGAAGTCGCTAATGTTTTGCAAGAACGACCCTGGCTTTTGCTAGTTCCAGTATGAGGCTAAGAGGAAGAAGATCAGCCATTAACGAAAGCCCTTCACCTCCTCGTCATCCTAATTAAATGCAAATTGTTATAACTTGTAGAGAGATTAGGTAACTTTTAGTTGCTTGTGAAGAGTATTTTTCAGGGACAGAGCCATATAGAGGAGATGTAAGGCTATGGCGATACCATCCTGGATAGGGTAACCAATGTGAAAAGAAGAAAAAATGTCGCCTTGCATTTTATTTTAAGACCTTACAAGCAGGGGCGAAACTAGAAATATAGACGAGGGACGACTGAAATTAGATCAGCTCATGGGTCGGATTGGGTCACGGCCAAGATTTTTTTCAACCTTATCCAGGCCCGGCTCATGAGCAAGTACAACCGGAATATACATATAAAAATTTAAAGTAAAAATAAAAAACGTGTATAAAATAAACATGTCCAAGGACAGGGTTATTCGTTGGCTCGAATCGTGCCGAACCTTGGACAAGTAAATTTTTTTGCTAAGTGAGCCTGACTCGACCTAGTCTATGGACAACTCTTATGAGCATAGAATAAAAAATATTAAACAAAATAATTAATGTAAGTGCATCTATTTAATTTATTGAAAAGGTAAATAGGGAGAATTAAACTAATAACAATGAATGAGGTTTAAATTAAAATATTACCAAATTTATTATATCAAACAAATTCTACAAATAAATGATCAAATTGAAAGGCCAAATAAAATTTAGAGGGTTCAAATATAATTTTATTTTATTTCAAAAATTTTAAGGGGGCCAAATTGAAAAACCAAATAAAATTGGAGAGGCCAAACATAATTCTACCAATATTTCAAAAGTCTAAAAAAATTAAGGGCCAAGGCCCCTGCCTCCCCTTCCTTTCGCCCTGTTTACAAGTTACAACAGCTCGAAAGACTATGCTCTCAAATCATGTTTGATCTAAATATCGAAGAGAATATCGAATATGTATATATGTTTGACATGAATATATTCAATTTTTTTTATTAAAGATCATATTTCGTATATATATTCAAATATGTGTAGCATACAAATATCGAATACGAATATTTAAAATAAATGAAAAATTCGAATAACATAAATATTAAATCAAACCATAGCTCAAGAACCCTGTTCCCAAATCCCAATGGATTTGGGTCCTCTCCATTTGACCTTTTAACTGGAGATCGAACCAGTTAATGGTATGGCTACAAAGAAACTTCTTAGACTACCATTTTAATAAGTTTCCAACTCAACTCAAACTGAATTAGTTAATAGTGATTTAAGGAACGTAGGATTTCTTAATTCGAACACAATTTTAAAATTTGCAGTGAACGTGAATCGAATTTAAACAAATTTATTCAAAAATAAACGAATAAGCATGAATAAATTTTTTTTCATTCCAACCCGATTTACAAATGAAAAAAAGAAAAGAAAAGAGAGATTATATTCCATTTAGTTAAAGGGCCCCCATCCAATTAGGAAAGTACAATTACAACCCATAAACTCTCTAATTGGATAGTTGGGTTCAGGAAAGGATAAATATTACCAAATACCAATCCACTCAAGAAGCCCAATCTGCAGAGAGGAAAACTTGACCGTCCATATATTTAACCTTAGTTCTGCTCCAGGGTTTAGCCCTGGTTAAGTTAAGCCTTTCCATGCTTCCTGCAACCCTAGGGAACCTTGGGTATATAAAGTTTGAGAAGCTCGCTGCTCACATCCTCCTCCTAGCAGTAAGTTGCCACTCTCAGACCACAATCAAATACTATTTTTTTTGTTTTGTTTTTGATGCTCTTTTCTATGGAAATTATATCATAAAAATATGATTTTTACAATATAATAGTGCAAGTAGGTGAAACTAGGAATGAAAAGCATGCAAATGATGAGGATCATTTTGGGTATGAGAAGCTCGCCAATATTTTAATGCGAGCGATGTTTGCGCCTCATACTTCCATGACTCTGATGCGTATGTCTATAATTTTCTTTCTTTATTATTATTACTAGGATCAGCGGCCATTTTCTTCCTTTTTTGGGGGGTTCGATAAGTTTTGTCGTGCAAGATTTATTATAAATTACACTTTATTTTATTTCCTCACTGTGTCTGGAATTATGTCATATGTCTCTCTTTCAACGGACAACTGTTTCTATGAACTATTTCTAGTTGTTTTCTGCAACTACTATGTATATCGGCTGAAGGGAAGGGTTTTGTTTGGGATTGGGCCAAAGCCCACCGATAATCATAAATCATGATTTGATTTAAAATCTAACACCTTAATCAGCAAAATTTCTAGATTTTTTTTTTTGGATTCCAATTTCTGTTAGATGACGAGATCCTTGTAATTCCTCTGCAAGGAAAGGAGAACCCAATATCCCTGCCTGGAGCCTGGAGGATCCATTTTTTGACCCGTGAAGTTCAGACATATTGGGTCAAAAATGGAGCCTGGAGATTTTTTTTTTTCAGTTTGAGCATGCATGATGGATAAAATGTCCCTGCCTATTAGCGGGTGTTTAAAGCAGGGATTTAAATTGCGACTTAAATCGCGGTTGCGAATATAACGAAATCAAAATCGTTAAATAATGGTCAATATCGATTGCAAAAAAAATCAAAACTGATTGTTATTTAAATCGCTTATTGCAAATAAAGCAGAATTCTTTTATTTGTAAATCTGAAAAAAGCAAACAACACATCTTGGGAAATACAAATGCAAAGCAGAAAAAATCAAACAAACAACAATAGCCACGCAATAGCATATAGGCAGGTAAAACTTACCTTCTGGTTCACCGGTAAATTGCCCAAACATTTTAGGACTCATAGTTCTCCTCCAGACCATCTTCCTCGTACTCACCTTCATCCTCGACAGTTGCATCTTGGTATTGCTGATACTCTGCAACCAAGTCGTTCATATTGCTTTCTGCTTCAGTGAACTCCATCTCATCCATCCCTTCACCAGTATACCAATGCAAAAAGGCTTTGCGACGGAACATTGCTGTGAATTGCTCACTTACCCTCCTAAACATCTCCTGGATTGATGTCGAGTTCCCGACAAAAGTAGATGACATCTTAAGACCCTTTGGTGGAATATCACAAACACTGGATTTCACATTGTTGGGAATCCATTCCACGAAGTATGATGAATTCTTGTTTTGAACATTAATCATTTGTTCATCAACCTCTTTGGTGCTCATTTTGCCTCGGAACATAGCTGAGGCTGTCAGGTAGCGACCGTGGCGAGGGTCAGCAGCACACATCATGTTTTTGGCATCCCACATCTGCTGAGTCAGCTCCGGGACAGTGAGAGAAATGTATTGCTGGGAACCACGGGATGTGAGTGGTGCAAACCCAACCATAAAGAAGTGAAGACGTGGGAATGGGATTAGGTTCACAGCCAACTTCCGGAGATCAGAGTTTAGCTGTCCAGGGAACCTTAGGCAGCAAGTTACACCACTCATAGTTTCAGAAATTAAGTGGTTCAGATCTCCAACTGCAAATTAGAAGTTTAGTGTTAGCTTCAACATTTTAAATTGTTTCCTGCTATAGCAAACCATCCATCAAGATGAATTATGTTGTTCCGACTTTTCATTTTTCTTGAAGTACTCGTGTCCGATGCATATTCGAATATAAGTATGCGGATATGACCTTCCAAAGACTCTCCAAATACATGAAAAAACTGAATATACCCGTATCCGACACTCACACTCGAGTCCGAGTAACATAGTAGATGAATATTATATACTCACAGCTTGGAGTAGTGAGCTTTAGAGTCCGGAAGCAAATATCATAAAGTGCCTCATTGTCAAGGACCATGCATTCATCAGCATTCTCTACCAACTGGTGGACAGAGAGGGTGGCATTATAAGGCTCCACAACTGTGTCAGAGACTTTAGGTGAAGGGAAAACAGAGAATGTCATCATCATCCTGTCTGGATATTCCTCTCTGATTTTTGATATCAGGAGAGTTCCCATGCCAGAGCCTGTGCCTCCTCCAAGTGAATGGCATACCTGAAAGCCTGGTCCAGAAGTAACATAAACAAGTGAGCGTCATCAGCCAATTCAAAATGAAAATTGCCATTGTTTACTAGCCAATAAGATTTTATTGCTAAATGCTAACAGTTCAACTCAAGGATATTTTTCAAACTAACCCTTCCCTACAAGCAAAAGAATTCAGTGGATAGATAAGATTATCATGCTTTACAATTTATTAAAATACCAAGAAGCAAACAAGGTTTAAATAAAAAAAATAGATCAACTTGTGCCAGATCCAACAGTGACAATTTAACTTTCTGAGGCACTGACAACTGCGTTACATAGTTTGAAGATCAAAACTACTCCAAACAGTTAACATAAAATAACTTAACCACTCAGAATCCTGAGAGCCACCAACAATCTATTGAAAGCGATATTAAAAGTATGAAGTAAGCCATTATCTTCATTGTACTCTACATTATGACACAAAATGTGTTAGCCCACCTATTTGGGTTCCCTTAATGTGACAGTACTTCAATAATCCACCATTATCATCGTCTACAACATAGTGTTGTATATTTCACAGCAGTCATACCATTATCAGATGATGACAGTAATTTTCCTTTTCAGACAGATCTGGATCCAGAGACCTGGTTTCTTTTTTCTTCCTTTTTTTAATAGGTTTATACTTACTATTCTTCAAAATTTGGATAAACAAAATCTGATACTCGTATCGATGTTATAATTTACCATGTGTATTATTTTTAGATAGATACAATAATCACATGGTTATGCATTTATGCATGTTAGTTATGATTCTCCTTGCTCATTTAGAGATCTTTCATTTTTCTTCAAGATTCAGATATTAAAAATTTAAAATGTGGCCAAGCCATAATCGTTCATATGATGATGAGGTAATGGGCCTCCAAGGTTCCACCAAATGCATTAAAAAGTTCATCAAGTGGCCTAAGATCTAACTTTATGTTGATTTTTGCAAAGAAAACTAGAGTATTAAAAAAATTGTCGGTACAATAAAGGACAAAACGATACACAGATGGGGAATCACAACCATAATAAGAAAAAAAATTCATATAGAAAAATAGATCTGCTTATATAGATAATTATATATATCACAAAGGTAGATAAAGACCCATGCCCTCCTTTGCCTCCACACCAGACAAAAAGAAGCTTACTAATAACAGCTCAGTCTCGTTGACAAAATATGACAACAAGCCAACCAAAGATAAAGAGTAGATAATTAAAGAAAGAAGCAATCCTTCCATATCATTTTCACAGTTAATTATTATCAATTATATAATTCAATATCTTACTATTCCTTAAAGTTTATTTTGGTAGGTAAAATGAGATTATTTCCCCTTGATATGGTCATCTCCGAAAGTTAGGAAATTAAAGCATCAACAGCAAAAGCAGTTCTATATCGTTATCATGAAAGTGATATGGTAACTCAAATGGATAAGAGTTTCAAACTTTGAGGTGAAAAAGAAAAAAGAGCATAGTAATTATGTTGGAATGGATACAGTAAAATGCCATTAAAAATATATTATTAGAATCAATTCCACGAAAATCCACGCAGATTTGGCCAAATCTAGATTTCAAAGAGAAACATGCAAACTAAATTTCGATTAATATGGAAATGGAAGAAGAATATATACCTTGCAAGCAATCACAATTCTCAGCCTCTTTACGAACAACATCAAGAACAGAATCAATCAACTCGGCTCCTTCAGTGTAATGACCTTTGGCCCAGTTGTTCCCGGCACCAGATTGTCCAAACACGAAATTATCAGGCCTAAAGATCTGGCCGTAAGGACCGGATCTGATAGCATCCATAGTTCCGGGTTCAAGATCCATGAGAACCGCACGAGGAACGTACCTTCCACCGGAAGCCTCATTGTAATACACATTGATACGCTCTAGTTGGAGATCGGAAGATCCATCTCCATTGTACCTTCCTGTGGGATCCACGCCGTGCTCGTCGCAGATCACTTCCCAAAACTTGGACCCGATTTGGTTTCCGCATTGGCCTCCTTGAATGTGAAGGATTTCTCTCATGGTTGTTTGGCTGAAAATGAAATGGAAAACAGAGAGATTTATGGGTTTTTTTTTTTTTTTTGTTTGGGAAACGAAAGGCAAGGAAATGAATGGATTTGTGAAGGGGAAGAGGCTAAGAAGGAAATGCTAATAATGTAGAGAAGAATGATATTTTTGAAGGATTGTACGGACACCAACTAACCGCCCATCCAAAGGAAAAGGACTATAAAACTAGGCCGGTTCTTGGACTATATGGGCCGACAGATTGCTTGGTTGGCCCAATTTCCTTGGAAACGGGCTGATACACAAAATTACTGGAAATTTCAATTATTATTATTTTTTAATTTTATTTCCTGCTAGCCTTTCTTTAAAATTTTCAATAAGGATAGATGAAATAATTTATCTTAATAACTGAGATAATTTCACTTGATAAAACAAATAAAACATGATTTCGATATTACAAATTTGATAATTATATTTATAATTATATATGGCTCACATGAAATTCAATATGTTTGAAAGAATGAAATATAGTACTTGTTTTTTTTATTAAAAAAAAAAAAATTTGAAGCATTCTCAGAGAAATGATATCATAAGGTTGCATTTGAGAATTTCGATTTTAAATAAATAAATTTAAATTTCAAAAATAATATAGATTATGTAATAAAACACATGTAATTGTAACATTTATGATTATTTTTCAAATTCATGAATTTTGAATGCTTATTAGTGGTGAATTTGAATTATTTATAAATATTTGTGAATTTGAAATTCATGTTTTTATACCTTTCAAATATATAATCATATTAAATCTTAATTAATTTATACATAATATATGCATTTTATTCTCATAATTTTATATAGCAAATGAAATTCAAATCCAAATTTTCAAATTTATGTTTTCAAACATAACATAAACGTGTTTCTAAAATCTTTCGTCTAAAAAGTAAATTAATAAAAATAAAAAAATTGTTTTTTATACATTGGTTGAAGTTTTTAATTTCAAAAAGTAAAATTAAGAGATTATAATATATATATTTTAAAGATAAAAAAATTATGACGTCGGAAAAATCATTTAAAAAAAAAACAAACCTGTAGTAAGAACTAAGAAGTAGAAAAATAGGGGAGCAGCTCATTCTCACTCAACCCAACTATTAAAACGGACCGCTTTGTATAAAGTAAGTTAGGGTTTATGAGGTTTTAGGCTTTGAGCAACAATAGACACCGTTAACGTTCTCGCTTCTTATTGCCTTCAATCTACACCTAGAAATTCAACTTCCAAACCGGGAAAACACGAACTCGCTTGCTCCGAATCCTACCCCATGGCTCTAAGTTTCCTATTCGAAGCACCCAGCGACGAAGAACCCGAACTCTGGGAATCCAAGGACGAAGACAAGGAAGAAACAGAGGAAGAAGGAGGAGAAGAAGAGTTAGAAGACAAACCTTCTAAATCGAAACGCAAATCTCAATCTCCATGGGACTTTGCTTCTTACTCCGAATCCGTCGCAGAAGAACACGCCCGCCGTGGCACCACTTCCGTCGATTTCAAAATATCAAAAATCCTCCAACAAAGCTCCGCTCCAGCTCAGCAAGAGGAGACCTCCGATTCTGAACCCGACAAACAAGTAATTCTCTATCATTACTCCGTTCTTTTAATTTTAAATATAAAAGTTCGTTTTGTTTTAAATAATAATCCCTTTTTTTTATATATTTATTAGGTGGATTTTAGATCAGAAGATGAAGATGAGGAAAAGAGTAATGCAGGCGAGAGTAAATCCTTCTTTGCGCCAGCTGAAGGAACGTCGTTTCATGCGAATTCTTTCATGGAGCTCAATCTTTCGCGTTCTTTGCTTCGAGCTTGTGAAACATTGGGTTACACTAAGCCTACGCCTATTCAGGTCTCCATTTCACTTCATTTTATGATTTTCGATTCATTAATTATGTTTTCTCCAATGAACTTTTTTGGTATTTTTTTTTTAAATAGGCTGCATGTATACCCTTAGCCTTGTCCGGACGCGATATATGCGGGAGCGCAGTTACTGGTTCTGGGAAGGTATATTTCTTTTGATCTTTATCGCTTTCTATGCCTTAATTTTGTGATTGAATGAATATTTGATTTGTGTTCAATGCTTTAATTTTTTCCCTTTATGCAGACGGCTGCATATGCATTACCTACACTAGAAAGGCTGTTATTCCGTCCTAAAAGGGTTTCAGCAATACGGGTTCTTATCCTTACACCAGCAAGAGAGTTGGCAGTTCAGTAAGTGGTCATAATGCATTGAACATTTTTGGGTTCTATAACAAATTCAGGATTTCTGTTTTGCTTTGTTCAGGCTTTGTCTAAGGGAATTAAGAATTTTTTATTATTCAATTATGTTATCATAGGCTGGTGATATAGTTTGTACATTTTCTCACTTGGATAGTTTATTGGAAGTATTTGCTGGGCTTTACAGTTAAGTCTTTTTTTGCTTCTAATTGTATTGAAAACTATAAATATAGTTAAGTCTTTTACTTTACGTTCATTTGCAGGGTTCACAGTATGATAGAGAAACTTGCTCAGTTTACTGATATTAGATGTTGTCTGGTTGTTGGTGGGCTTTCATTAAAGGTTTGACCTATTGTTTCCATCATTAGTTGGCTTAATTTGCAATCACTTTTGATACAGGCAAAAAATATATTTCTGATCCTTTCAGCACTTCTTTTGAAGTGCTTCTTTGTCTTTATCTCTTTTTTTTTAAACTTCATCCACTTATTTGATTGCAATAAACGTTCATTAACCTTTTTCATTTTCTTGAACCTTTGCCTGGTTTCTGAAACTAGTATCATTGAAACTTTTGGATTGACAAATAAAAGGACTTTTTCAGATGAATAGAATGCGCTTCTTATACAGCCTGTTTACTTGGAAGTTGATATACCGATTTTTCTAATTATATGTATTTCTATGCTTATCTTGTCCTCTATTCTTTGATGTCATCTTTACATTAGGCACAAGAGTCAGCTTTGAGATTAATGCCTGACATTGTTGTGGCTACTCCTGGACGCATGATAGATCATTTACGCAATTCCATGTCTGTGGATTTGGATGATCTTGCAGTTTTGATCCTTGATGAGGCAGATCGTCTTCTAGAGCTTGGATTCAATGCTGAAATTCAGGAATTGGTAACTCCTTCCTGTCATAACTATTTCTATGTATGAGAAGTAATCATAAGTGATTCTGTGAATTCCTTAGATGATGTGGAAGACTGGTTTACCCTTCACTTCCTAAATTGATGGGCTTTGTCTAATTCTTATGACATAGTATGGGCTTTGTCTAATTCTTATGACGTAGTAGGATGCAGAGGTAAAGCTGGTATCCATCTTTGAAGCAGTTATAGTTCTGCCAGGAATAGTTATATGAAAATATAAAGATCAATAGATGAAATGTTTGCCATAGTCAAATATAAGATCTTAACTAGTAGCTAAACATAAACTAATACCTTTTCAATTTAATAGCAATAATTTCGCTTACTACTCTACCTTCTTATGTTTATCTGGATTGAATTGAATTTGTTGTCGATGCACTTGTATGTGATCTACTGCAACTTATCTTCAGGTTCGTCTCTGTCCTAAAAGGAGACAGACTATGCTGTTTTCAGCTACAATGACAGAAGAAGTTGATGAGCTTGTCAAGCTTTCTTTGACCAGACCCTTGCGTCTCTCAGCTGATCCATCAACTAAACGCCCATCAACATTGACTGAGGAGTAAACTCCTTTAAAATGTCTCAGTCTACTTTGCTTGCTTTCCACTGCTTGCCAATTTTGACTATGTTATCATTGGTATTTCTTATGCAGGGTTTTAAGGATACGTCGAATGCGTGAAGTAAATCAAGAAGCAGTTCTTCTGTCATTGTGTTTAAAGACCTTCATGTCCAAAGTGATAATCTTCAGGTTATTATTACACATATGTAGATGGTCATGCTGATTTGACTGTATATATCAGTTAGGATACTCAGATGTATGGATAGTGTCATATTTCATTAATTTGCTTTGTCTCTTTTATGAATGAGTACACTTGTTCTGAGGAAAACTTTAGGATAAAAAAAAAGTGATTTCTTTCTCTGTTATTTCAGTTTAATTCATAACCAGGTTTGTACCAACCAGTTTATTTAACCCCTAAATTACTGGGAAAACCTTTTTTTTCCCTTGCTAGTGATCCTGCCCATGAAAGGTGCCAAATTGTTTTCTAACTTTGTCAATTATATGACTTTATAAATGATATTCCATCTCATTTGGCAGTGGAACCAAGCAGGCTGCACATAGGTTGAAGATTTTATTTCAGTTGGCTGGCCTTCAAGCATCTGAGCTTCATGGAGATCTTACTCAAGTCCAGCGCCTTGATGTAAGTAGATGCTATAAGTGTTCTTTACTCCCTGCTCCCTTGGGGATAGAAAAGGGGGGGGGGGGGGAGGGGCTTCTTGTCTAAATTTCCTCTTAAAATTTTGTCCTTTAATAGGTAGTTGAGTTTGAAATCATTGGAAAATACTTTTTGTTGTTTATTGGGATTTTTCCCCCCACATTTTGATTCCCTACTTCTCACGGATGGTTGTTTGTGTAGGCTTTGGAACGTTTTAGGAAGCAGGAAGTTGATTTTTTAATTGCCACTGATGTGGCTGCTCGTGTAAGTAGCTAAACTCCTCCATTATGTCCTCGAATTTTTGTAAACTTCCATGTGCCATTGTTTGATAGATCTTGGCCATTGTAAAGAGTTAACTCTGAATGATTGATGTATCTGTCCTCCACATTTACATGCATACATCGCAATATATCCAATATTTTCAGCACTGTTAGCTGTATTATTTTCTGAAACTTACTTCTGAATGGTTGTAATTCGTAGGGACTTGATATAATTGGTGTTCAGACAGTTATTAATTATGCTTGTCCTCGAGATATTACAAGGTAGATCTACACCCTTAGAAGCATGTATGACCAGCATGCATCATCTTTCTGTTATCAGCAAATCGTGTCTTTGATGTGCACTATGCTCAATTTGCAATGGGATGGCTCCATTTTTTTTTTTTTTTTTTTATGCAGCTATGTTCATCGAGTGGGTCGGACAGCAAGAGCTGGTAGGGAAGGATATGCTGTTACATTTGTGACTGACAATGACCGATCTTTGTTAAAAGCTATTGTGAGTCATCTTGTTTTTTTCTTTTTCTATTGGCTGCCTTCTTTTGGCATCCTAGACATTCAGTATTAGTTTCTGGCTGCTTCATGAAATTTTTGGTATAAGTAGCAATTATGCATGTTACTACTAGTTCTTGTGGTCGTAAAAACTCATGATGACCAGAATAAAATTATTACTTATGAAACTTCAAATTTAGAAGATGCTTTAAAGTCAACATATTTTGTTCTTTCTCCAATACTTTCTTAAAGTTCAATCGCATCAACAATCTCAAACAGTTTCCCCTATTGGAGTAAGTAGCTGAATATTTCTTATCAGAAATTTGAAATTTCTCTTGCTTATAACTATATACCGGGGGTTTAAATCTGGTAGGCAAAGAGGGTAGGTTCAAAGCTGAAGAGTCGGATCATTGCAGAGCAGTCTATTGCTAAGTGGTCTCAGAAAATTGAGGAGATGGAAGACAAAGTGGTTGAAGTTATTGAAGAGGAGAGGTTTGGTTTTGTTTCATTTTCAAAGTTATTTCTTTGTTTTATGTACCAGTATTATAGATTCTGATTTGCAGGACGGAGCGAGCCCTAAGAAAAGCCGAAATGGAAGCAACAAAGGTACTTGATCTGCTCTCATTCATGCAATTTATACTTTAGATGCCTCAGAAAATATAGCTCTACATTTCTACTGATTCCACACTTCAATGTTATTATTTGTCAAGTTTTTTTTTTTTTTTTTTTTCTAGGGCTGGCTGGTAGTTATCATTTTCAGAGCCTAGTGAATTGTTTTCTCATTTTGGGACTTCACTGTTTAGTATATATAATCTCATGTGCTTCCGTGATGCAAGGCTGAAAATATGATTGCACATAAGGACGAAATTTTTGCACGACCTAAAAGAACCTGGTTTATGACAGAAAAGGAGAAAAATCTTGTAGCAAAAGCAGCAAAGGTAAATAATCATAGCATCTGAGTTTTGATTTGCATGTATTGCTGTGACTAGTCCATAAGTTGCCATAATTTTATTTAACAGAATTTCGTGTTTAGTAATGACATGGCATTATCTCATTTGACAGGCATCTATAAAAAACGAAAAAGGTTCTGGAAATGCTTTCATCAGTGCCCAACAAGCTGAGGACCTTAAGTTGAAGGAAAAGAGGAAGCGAGAACGCGAGGTCATACATCTTTTCTCATTTCAAAACTTGCTTGTATAAACCTTTGCATTGTGCACATTACTAAATGCTAACATCTATTGAACAGAAAAATTTACCTCGGAAGAAACGTCGAAAACTGGAAGCAGCGAGAGAAATGTTGGAGGATCAAAGTGAAGTTAATGAATCAGAAGTACGCATCTCTTGCTTTTTCTGGAAATCTAATCCTTTTTAGGCTGTATAAAGCTTATACCTCTAAATATGCACTTCCATCTACGTTTCTTTTTGGCAAACATTTTAAGACTCTTACCCCTTCTTGGCTGGCATATTTGAGCGCTGTCACAATGTTTCTTGCTCAACATTGAAAGATGTTTTGCTGTTCATATAGTGTATATATATATATATATATTTCTGGGTTATGGGCTAGCAAGTTTTCTTTCTTTTCTTTACTTTATGGTAGAATGTGATACTCATACATGACAATTGCAGGGTAGTGGGAAAACTAAGAAAGAGAAGGAAGGGATATCTTTGGTTGACTTGGCTTACCGGCGAGCAAAAGCAGCAAAAGCTGTGAAGAAGGCACTAGATTCTGGAAAAATTGTGAAGAAATCCAACAAAAATTCAAAGCATGCTAACCAAAGAACTCAATCAAGGACAGAAGAGATGCGGGAGCTATTCCATAATGACATGAATGAGAAAAGGCAGAAAAGTACTAGTGGTGCAGGAAGGAAAAAGTCCAAGAGTTCATTTAAGAGCAAATCACGGTATGAAACATGATTCATTTTTCTGACTTGTTTTTTCAAAGATCTATATTAACTATATTCTGGATTCAAATCAAGTGGGAGAACATTAATGGCGTATTAGACCATTAGGTTGGTCATCATTGAATCTGGCTTTGGCATCGTTTGCATTAATGCATTTTAGAAAAATAGCTTACATTTTTTAGCACAACTTCAAATACACTGTATTACGGCGAACTTGATTTTCCAAACAGCATTAGCATCTTATTTTCTTTCCCTCTTTGCACTAGCTAGTTTTCCTTTTATATTATTCGGATTCGGGTGTGAGTATCAGACATAGGTATGTTCAATTTTTTCCAAAATTTCTATGTATTTGGAGGGTCTTTAGAGGATCATATCCTCATACTTACGTCCGGATATGCGTCAGACACGGGTGTCGGACATGAATACTTAAAGAAAAATAAAGAGTCAAAACAACATAAGTTTTCCTAGTAGATTCTAAACCTGCTATTTCTGAATACCTGTAAGGAAAATTTGTGCTTGGTACAATCATCATATTCCTGTCTCAATATTATTGTAAATCTTTGCCTTGTATTTTATTGCTTTGATGGAGTTTTGCTTGTTTATTACTGGTTAATTCTGTTTCTTACAAATATTTTATTTCTTTTCCAGTTACAAGCGCAAGTAGCACAAGTACACCTATTGGGTACCAAAATTTGCAGCTATTTACGTTGGTGGGAGCAGCCGCCGATGGGGTCATTAGTCAAATATTGCAAGCTATTTATTGTAAATGCTTTCGAAAATGCATTTGTTAACCAAATGTCCGATCACATAATCCAATGAAAATCAATTTTATTCAAATTTCTATTGAAGTCCATCCCTTCAGCCTTCACGTGGCAGGTTTCCTTGGAGAAGAAGTAAGGGGAAAGAAAAAAAAAAAAAACTAAGTTACAGATTTTGAAAGCCCAACATTTGTCAGTCTAAAATTTTAAGTGCTGTTGCAACAAGAAGGAGAATTTAAGGGCAGGATAAATAAATGTAATTATCCAGAAATGGAAAAAAATAAATTTGCCAATCTGAAACGTGACAAATGTGAAGGAATACACCAATTTCTAGCTGTCAATAACTGAAAATCAGTCATTATCTTTAATAACCAAACTTGTTCTTGCCAAAAATCGGAAAAAAAAAATGGTAGAAGAGTTCAGTTTCTTTAACTTTCTTTGACATATATGGAAAATAAGTTACAACTACATGTACCAAGCCTTCTATGGTTGCAATGGCCTTCTATGGAACACAGAAGAAAAGAAAAACAAGAAAATAAGCCAAAACTAAAACAATTAAATCCTAATTTTCCCCCCCTTCGGCAATCAATCTCATGAATCATATTACGTTCGTAATTTTCCCTGTTTTATTCAGTTCAAACTCTCCACCCATGAAAGCCAATGGGCTCTTTGATATTCCAAGGTATGTTTGGCAACGCAAGCATCAATTAGCTTAGACTTTATAAACTGATTCCAAGTGAGGAAGGAAAAACATAAATATGAAACTTACTATTAATTCCATGGAAATTGCTGCTGTCTGTAATTAAATGGGTATGGCTCCCATCCAGCGTCAGGTTCCTTCCTTTTGCCACCAACTCCAGAACTAGAGGAGGGTTGTGAGTTTGCCCTCAAATGCTCTTCTATTGACCTGCCTTGACCAGGCATGAAAGGATGCCTTAAACTCATGGAATCTCTATTTCCACCCTCAATTGCTAAACCAGAATTCAGGTCAAAATTAGGCCGTGAGGGGACTGAACCATTTAAACCAACAGGTGCATGGCTCATGCTCATAATGAACTGTGGTTGAGAGTAAGCTGAAGGAACTGCAGATGTAGAGCCCATCATTTGAGGCACAACAGGTGCTCTTGAATCGACCATATATGGGATTGAGCCACTAGACCCATAAAGGGCAGAAGAGAAGGATGTTGTTGGCGCCATAGCCAGTCCGTTATAGCTAAAAGCAGGCGAATGTCTATACGACATAGTGGGACCCAACCCCAGATAACCTACAGTTCTTGTCATGCTTGCATCTGTTGCAGGCTCAAAAGCCTTGCCATTCGGTAAGGATACAACCTGAGGAACAAAATCCTTCCTATTGACATCCACTCTAGTACCCATTATAGAAATAACAGGATCATTTGGTTTAAGCCCTCCATATGCATTTAAATTTCGGGAAGATCTACCATGATAAGGCCCTTGTTCTGCAGCATCATTGTGACCATATGGTCTGTCATTCAAATCGATGTTCCTCAGAGAAGGCTGCATTGATGATGATGACGAGGCAGGTGATGGGCTACGATGCCCATTCCTGTTGTTAAAAAATCGCCCCTCTACTCTTGAATCTAATGCTGGAGCATCAGTATCATCACTGATACAATTTAAATCCAGCTTAAGTCTCTCGGATTTTCTTGGACTCACTTCTACTGAAGATTCTGAAGAATGGAGGCCTGATGAGGCTGTAACCTGTTTGCCTGACATTAGTTCAGCACCTTTTTCATCACCAGCTTCGGCAACATTAAGATCAAAATCAAGGCAATCCAGTCTTTGTTTTGAGCTACTGCTTGTTCCCCCAAGGGATAGAGTCTTCTCACCATCAGAGTTTCGACGAGGCGATGCTGGGCGAAAAGCACTTGTGGCAGCAGATCCTTTCCATCCAAGAGCCCCCTCAAACTGTAGAGGAGCTGCAGGCAAATAAGGAGCTGCTGCCGCCCTTGAAGCAGAAACCACTGAAATGGGGATGGAGATGGAATTGACTGCACGTTCCATATCATCAGAACAGACTTCCTGATTCAGGTCAAAATCACATAGGCTTTTCTCAGTGTTAGGTTCAGGTTCTTGAGCCACGGTCACCTGAGAGAACTCATGCAAGTCATTTTCTGGTTCATTGTCTGCATTATCTGAATTAATTATGTGCCCCTCCCCCTCAGTATATGCTTCAGCAGACTGATTGGGTCCAGTTGACACCTCCTTTGGTATGACCTGAGTAGGTAGGTCTTGCTTTCCATTTATGGAGTCTGGGGTACTGGGTTGCCTAATTCCACCTCCTGAAATCTTCTCTGAAGAGCTGCATGAAGGCTCTCTGTCATCTACTACTTCTCGCTCCACTTCTTGAGCAACTTTTCGGGCAACTTCTAGAGCATCAACTATGCCATACTCAAGCTCAATATCACAATTCTCCTTATCTTCATCCGCTGTTCCAATGTCTTCCATCCTGGAAAAGGTAGTCTCCAGATCCCCAGGCTTTCTATAAATAAACTCATTGTCGGAGGAGCTCCGCAACATGCCCAAATGAGACTCACTGTCTTGACCTGCGGTCTTGAACAGCTGTGAACAATTTCCTGAATGATTCATAACCCCAGTATCACTCAGTGCCTTCTGTGGCTCGGACACAGGTGCCCTATCATCACCAAGAGCAACAGATTTTAGAACATCACTCTTATAGGCTTCAGAATCATTTTGCAAATTGGGTTCTATTATAGCCTCCTGAGCATTTCCAATACCAGCACCAGAAGAAACCAGTACATGTCCCAAAGTACTAGAGGAAAAAACTGTCATATCCAACTTCTGCTTTTCATCACTTGCTAACCCATTTAACTTCTTAGCATCTGAAACTTCAACATTTTCTTGCTTTGATTCTGGTAAACTGCAGGCCTCAAGAGAAGCAGTTTCTTCCACAGATTTTGCTGGGAGCTCTTTCTTCATGGATGACTTTTCTTGAACGGGATTTGGCACAAAAGAAGAGGCCATATGATTTGGAGATCTGTTTTCCATGTCTGCACAGTCTGAGTTTATTTGCGACTTGAGCTGATCATTAATAGTTTCAATGTGTAAATCTTCAGCACTTTCTGGTTGAACATCATCTAGTTTTGAAGGAAGGTTTTCATTTTTTGCAGCATCTGCTTCATCATTTTCTTCATGTGCACTTGCTCCAGAAACAGGACCATCTTTGGCAGAACATTCTGTCCCACTGTTTGCTCCAGTAATGGTTGCACTGTCTGAAACCCCATAGTCATGTTCACCACTATCAACACAACCATGAACATCATCAGTAACTCTACCTTGTTTCCAGTTATCAAAGAGCAATCTAGCTCTGTCCTGAACTCGAGGGCTATTGTGGCCAAGAAGATTCTTGACTGTAATCCAGATCTCTGAAGAAATAGACCTGTCATTATTTCTATGCAACTTTTCAAGTGCTCGTAAGAGTGCAATAATTGATTCTTCCACGAAACTGTCAGTTGAGTCATTACCAAAATCTTGAGCATCCTTGAGCCATCTGTCAAGAAACCACAGTCCATCTAGTTGAATAAAAAGATCGAGACAATCTTTATTCTCGGTGGCAGCAATTGTGCTTGCAACTGCAGTCCACTGCCTGGTTGCATCACTGACATTCTTCACAACAGAACCTTTATCCTTTTTCATTACAGTTAGCAGCTCCTCAACTCGTGAAGGGGATGTAAGCCCATCTTTCATCTCAGTCAGAGTAAAAAAATCTTCAAGAGTCATGGTGCTTCAGATGCAAAACCACCAAACATAGAAGACTTTGTAGCATGATGACAATTTTTTATCCATCTAGAACAAGAGTGAAGCTTCAAGGCAATGTCTAAAAGAAACCTGTAAAATGGCATGACATGTTATTCTGCAGCTCAGATTTCTGATATTAAGTTCTTTATAAATTATAAACCAAATAGGGGCTCAAAAGTCACTACATGGTCCAACATCAAACTGAGTATCATAGCTATGAATAAGACAGGATTCAAAGTAGAAATACATTCACAACACTACATTTCTTGAAAAAATATTGTTAGTTACAGAATACTGCATGCATTCTTCCATACAAGCACAGAAATTAATTCAAAATGGCAGCACGAAGTTCATAAAAACAAAAACAAAAAAAGGCAGCATGAAGTTAGAGCAGTTGTCCTCTGTATATATCTATTAATCAGCAGTCACACACTCACAGGCTCACAGCTACTTGATTCTTTATTTTCAATATGAATCTTAAGTGTAGACAGAAATACTTATTGATTGATTTGAGTATCATATAAAAAACATGAAATTATCCAAATGTTGACAGCCATGACTTTTCGTGCATTTGGATGAGTGATATACAAGAGGTAATTAAAGTTCTCAAAAGATAACAAAACAGTGCACATTACACACTTTTTTTCTTATCATTTTACTGCAATGAGGACAAATTTTTGCTATGTGAATTTTAATGCATGCCACATAGGCACCAATAGGCATGATATAGACACCACGTGCCATGCCATGATTGGAGTATGTAAGGAGGTTGTGGAATAGTGGGTCAATGAGAGGACATTTTGTTAGACAACTAGTGAAGGCTAGTGCCACTAAAGCCCCGCAACCGTTAGAACTTGAGACTTTCAACTAGGAGGAATGTGGAGTTTAAGGGATGGGAAAGGCTACCTTCTATCATGTAACCGAAAGCTAAGTGGATCTCCAAATGAACAACAAAGAATTATCAATGATCACCTAATGTACTAAACTTCATCCTTATTTCTATATCAACTCTCCTCCCCTAAAGGAAAAAGAGTGAATAGATTGATCCACAGAGGATATAACTGCAATTTGAAGAGTTTAATAAATTCCCAGCATCCCTAGAACAATGCTCTCACATAGAGAACCATAAATTCATTTTCTTCAAAAAAATTGATTATCATCATCAAAATAAAAAGGAAAGAAGCTAAAACCACCGTAATATACCTTCCAAACAAGTTGATCATGCAAACCATTGTAAATTATCACCAAAAAGAGATTCAACAAACAAAAATGATGGAACTACTCAACACCTGAAATGAGAGAACTTATTAAATTATCAAGCTTTTAAAAGCATCAGAATTGCCAGAAACTTCTTTGATTTCCCAATCAATTGATTTTCAGTCCTAAAATAGAATTAGGCCAAAACCAAAATAAAAGACAAAAACCTACTCATAAGTTTAGGCAACCGAAACCGAAAACCCAAAAAAAAAAAATAGAAATAGTTCTTCCAATTTCCTCTAAAACGGTTAACAGGGCAAAGAAAGAGCAATTACCATAAACAGAGAAGATCTAACCCTAAAAATCAAAAATCCAGAAGAAACGGCACGACAAACCCTAGCTTTATGCTCTATATCTTGAGGAGTGCTGTGAATTTAAAAGATATCGAATTTAATTAAGATTATATTAATTAATGCATAGATATAGATGATTCTTAATAACGCTAATCGTCAATATGGAAATAAAACGGATAACAACCCCCCAAAAAAAAGCAAGAAATCGAAATAATTACAAGCGTGACGCATAGCTAACCTTCATAAGAAAAAGGAAAACCGAAACCCTAGCTCTGAAGCTCTACTCCAATAGAGATACGACACCACACTTCTTTCTCTCTCTAGAAAAAAAAAAAAAAAAAAAACTTCTGTTTTCTACCCTTTGGCTTTGTTTTTTTTTTTTCCTTTCTATCTCTTCACAAAACCCTCGCTTTGTCCTCTGTGAAGCTTTTTTGGAACCAGGTTGAGAGATTTAGAGAGAGAGAGAGAGAGAGCAACGTTTCTGTGAAGCTTTTTTTGTTTCTGTTTCTGTTTTTGTTTTTGCTAATTTTGATTTTGCTTGTCAAATTTCTGGTCGGTTTTAGTTTTAGTTTCGCAGTTAGATGGATGGCACGTGCTGGGCGTGCCAGATGCTCAGAATTCAGAAAACGCTTCCGGGTCGGGTCGGGTCGGTTGGTCAAACCCGTATTTAAAAATAATATATATAAAAAAAGCCCCCCCTTTGAAAAGGAGAGGAGATCATGGTTCGTCGTCACCCTCAAAACTGAGGTCAGGTCAGTTTTCAGGTCCCACATAGATTTTTTTTGTCACGTGTCGCTGACACGTGTGATTGTTTTGATCAACGTGGGAGGGAATTCCATGCTTTCGTGTCCAATATAAAATTCGATGTGGACTAGAAACTCAAAACCTGGATTGCACCCAAGCCCCATGTTTTCGTGAAGTCCATCTTTCAGGGCCCAATCTCTTTTCCTCATTGATTTTTCTTTTTCTTTGTAATAATGTCAAATATATATAATATATAGAATTTCAATTTTTTAAATCTAATAATTTTACTGATTAATAGATTTTTATAGCTATTGCTGAAACTCATAATAAATCATGAAATTCTTCTTATAATCTAAATTTAATGAGTTATTGTCTTTTCTATTACAAATTTTGCAAATACTGTTTAAGATTATCATAAATAATAATATATTTATTTAATATATTAAAAATAATGAATAAAATTATTAATTATTATATTTAATTTAATATTATTATTATAAATAATATATTAATTAATCTTAAAAAGTATTTTAAAAATACTGCTTAGCAAAAAAAAATTATTACTATCATTTTTAGTGTTACATTTTATTTTAAAAAAAATTCAAATACTTCCAATATTATGAATACAAAAAAGTCAGCAAAACCTTTTTTTTTTTTCTACTTGTAAAAATATTTCTTAAAAAAAAATAATGATAATGGGGTTGACAGACAAGATGGCTGAAAAGGTAGGTAGGGGTGATAAAGACATTGGTCATACATCCTATTCCCACTCACATCATCATTATTAATTATAAGTCTGACTCTGACTATTAATAATTATAGGGTGCTTATAATCTAAAAAAACAAATGATCTAATCAAACCTTCTAAAAGGAAAAGAAAACTAGAATGATGACAACTTCACAAACTACTCATTTATATTTATTTATTATTAATTAGGATTTTGTTAATATCTTAAGAACAACATATATATATATATATATATATATACTAATATTTTCATCTAATTTATTAAAAATAATGAATAAAATTATTAATTTTTATATTTAATATAATATTTTTATTATAAATAATATATTAACTAACTTTAAAGAATGTTCTAAGGACACTCATTAGCAAAACCTTATTAATTATAATGAAAAAAAAGAATCATGGACCAGACCACCTTGATTTCATTGCTGTGGGATGCATATTTGGACATTAACATATATATATATATATAAACTTCTTAAAAAAATTTAAAAGTTAAATATATTTGAATCGAATATACATTCATCAGATTCAGAATAACATAAATCAAACAAAAAAAAAAAAAAGTTCTGTCAATTGGGCCAACTGGCTGAAACATTTGGCTCTAAGTAACATAGGCCGGCAAAAGCATCTAATCTGAATCTTGAATTGAGAGACCATTATAAATGGTCCAAAACTCAGTCCAAGTGAGCCCACAGATCCAATAATCCTCATCTTGCCTTGTGGAACGCTCAAAACTCAGTCCAAGTGAGCCCACAGATTCAAATTTTCAACTTTGTTATTTTAATAAAATATATATATTTTTTTTATAAAAAAAATATTATTGACCAATTGGTGTGTTTATATTCTTAAAAGAACAATTTTAAGTAAGATTATTTATTTGATGTATTATATATATATATATATATTTTATATTTGTTTATGATTTGAGAAAATTATAATTTTAAAAACTTATTTTTTTTTATTATTAATATATTGCTTACATAAATTTATATTAATATAATAAAATACACTTTATAAAAAAAAATTAAAATTTGATAAAATATTAATTGACATTCCAAAATCAAATCAAATGTTGTCAATAACAAAGCTATGATTAACGTGATGATTGTAATTATGAGATTCGTAGCAGTGAAAGACGCTGCGTGGCCATGACTTGAACTTCTTCTAGCTTGGTTTATCAAAGCTGGACAAGTAACTTGGCGCGGTGGACAGAGGTTGGGGTTTCCGGCAAACGAGCCGTCTTTGAAGAATAAGAATGGGCCACCAATGGGGACTCTCCCAACGAGATTATTGTCCGAGAGATTAAGAGTTGTGAGATTTCTCATGTACTGGATTTCAGCAGGGATTTCACCAGTTATCTGGTTTCTTGAAAATTTGAGAATGCTTAAATCTTCCAACTTGTAAATTCCTTGTGGAATTTCACCAGTGAGACTGTTCTGACTGAAATCAATTGAAGTAAGTGAAGTACGGCGAGAGATTGACGGAGGGATTTCACCCGTAATATTGTTGTCACTGATGTTTATCTTTGAAAGTAACTTGATGTCGAAGATTTCCTCAGGATTTTCACCTGAAAGTTTGTTCATTTCAAGCGTCAAAACTTTTAAAGTACGCAAATTTCCGATTGCTGGAGGGATTTTACCAGTGATCGAATTGTTTGAAATTTTTAACTGACCAAGCGAAGCACTCGACATCTGGGATGGGAGTTCACCGGAGAAGAAATTATCGTTTAATTCGATAATACTCAACAATGGCAAGTTGAAAAGTCCAGTTGGAATTTTTCCTTTGAGATGGTTTTTCATGATACGAATCTTAGTAAGAGACTTGCCGTTGCTAAGTTCTTCAGGGAGTGAACCAGAGAAGAAATTTTCCATCAGAATCAACGTCTCCAACCTCCATCCCTTACACAAATCCCGTGGAATCAATCCAGTGAGGAGATTCAAAGCAATGTCAAGCTTATAAAGCTTCCCATTGCGGCCCAGATTCTCCTGTAATTCACCCGTGAAGTTGTTTTCCCACACTTGAAGCACTTCGAGGTGGGAAAATCACCTAAAAAAGACGGGATTGAACCGTAGAGATGATTTTTGAACAAATTGATAAGTGTAATGTTTTGCAAGGCAAATAAACTCTCTGGTATCTCCCCTGTTAGTTCATTTATGGAAAGATCAAGAAATTTCATGCTAATTAAACCAGAGAGTTGAGAAGGAATACGGCCAGTGAGAAGGTTGTTTTGAAGGAACAATGTTTCAAATTACTCAAACTCGCAGGAATTTCACCAGTTAGGTTACAGTTTGCCATGTCGAGAAGTTCGAGTTGACTTAATGATCCAAACTCAGGTGGAAAATGGAATTCCTCCATCATAGGCGTTGAAATATCCAATTAACAAGTTTTTCAGGTTTTTTAAACGACCCAAAAACGCAGGACTTTTCCCGGTTAAACCGATGGCGTTTAGACCCAAGTATTCCAAGCTCTGGATGTCAGAGTATTTCTCCGGAATCTCTCCGGTGAAATAGTTGCCTCCAAAAGATAGATGCTTTAGATTTTTCAGGTTCACGACCTCAACGGGAAGAAGACCCGTGAAGTTATTATTATAAGCATCAAGAATCTCAAGCTGAGTCATACCTGTAAGGATTTTTTTTTTTTGGATAAGTAGATTTTCATTTAGCAAAAAAAAAGCAGTAGTGCTGCTACATGTTACAAAGTTAGTTTAGTCTAGCTAAACAAATCAGAAAATCAATGTCTTTAGACAAACATGTCTACATTTAACCTCCAAGAATTACATAAGAACGTATTACCTGTAAGGATTTCTCCAGGGAAACTGCCTTTGAAAACATTGTTGGAAATGTTGAATATCTTGAGAGAAGTCAAATTCCCCCATCTCCACAGGAATATTCCCTTTTAGATTAACGTTAGAAATAATGAGGTTCACGAGCTTGTTCAGAAGCCCTATTTCCGAAGAAATGGTGCCAAAGAGAGGAACAAAGGACACATTCAGAGCAACAATACGCAAATCCTCATCGCATTTAACACCAGAGAAATGGCAATTTGCGCAGATGGAGATGAAGAGAATTCCCATTCCTCGAGCCCTGAGACTGAACCTTTGGGTCCAATCATGGAAGACTTGAGCTTCAACAGAACTTCAAGATCACTGTAACCATTGCTGCTGGCAGAGAATAGTAGAAGAATCAGGGAAATATAGAGGAGAAGATAACTGTAAAAGCTTCTCATTTCTCTGTTTGGTTCCTCTCTTTGCTCAGTTAATTCTATGCAGTGAAACTTCAATCCTCGGAAGCTACGTAAAAGAGAGTTGTGCAGTGAAATAAATACGTAAAGAGCCCAAAGTATCAAACTTGGATATGAAATAAATAAACAAATAGAAATTCTGAAAAAGTCAGAGAGAGAGAGTATTTATTTGCATGAAATACCTATCACCCTGCAATTTAGGCATCGTTTAGCATTGTTTCTGGCACAGTTTTTGAAGTCAAAAGCTGTTTTTCAGCGCAAACGCAATGCTAAACAGATAAAAACATTTAGCTTATGCTGTTGAAACCATAGTTTGAAAAGCCAAATCAAAAAGCCAAAAAATATAGCTTTTGGGCTTTAAAAGCTGGCTTTTGGATAAAATGATTTTATTATCCTCACATCTCTACACTTTTATTATTTTAAACATATCTTTTTTTGACATTTCAATTTCCTACAACACTTTTTCACAGCAATGCTAAACACTTAAAAAATTTTAAACCACATTTTTCCAATACACTTTATAAACACACTTTTTTCAACTCAAGCTTTTTCCAACCCAAACTTTGGTTCCCACCGTACATTACAAGATTTTGAGTTTTCTCAATGCTAGAACACGGCGAGTTCACGCTGATTTTTTTCTTTCTTTTTTTGGGAGTACTGTAGTTAACGCTGATTTTGCTTTCAGAGTTTTATTACTTTTTAAAGCCTTGAAAAAACTTGTTGCCTTGTAGATTATGCGAGCCGCACGAACTGTGGCAAGGAAGACAAGAATTGATTCTCTTTTCCAAGATGAAAATCCACTATAATAGAGCATAAATTCATATTCTGTTACAAAGGGGGGGGGGTTGAGGGGCATTAGTGGGAGAATTCTATGTGTTAATGGAGGTGTAACACTATGTTAGAAGAATATTAAGTGACTGTTTTAGGAAATAAAGATATCAGCTTTTAGAGCTACAAAAACCTATTTGGGTATTTAAATTTGGCCCTTTTAATTTGATTAGCTCTCTCATTCGTGCACGGTGAAAGGAGGAGAAATGAAGAATCCATCCAAAAGATATCTTTGACTTTAAAGAAGTTAGAAGATACAAACAAACTGTAACATCCTTAGGCAAATTCCACGTCGACAAGAAACGGGTGAATAACTTGGGCTTATAAGGAGTGCCACACCTTTCACATGCATGAGTACCCTTTTGTAGGATAAAACCGTAAACTCTGCGGAGTCAAAACGGACAATACCTCATGACGTGGAAGTGTGAAGCCATGACAGATAGTATCAGAGCCATCAGCGAAAACCTTGAGTCCCGTAAGGGGGTGAGTATAACACCTCTAAGCAAATCCTGACGGAATTAAAGCGAACAATATTTCATGATGTAAAAGTGTGGGATCATGACACACACAGTTACCATGCTTGAAAGGAGATAAATGTATTTTAAAAGTTGCACTGTCGATGGTTGGTTTCAACTTTCAACATCGTTCTTGTGTTTAATTTTGTTTATTAATGTTCTATGTCTCAAGCTTTGTCTTCTAGATGCAACTGAAATCCAGCATAATCTCCCATTTGACTTTAAAAAATAGGCAAAGAGTTGAGGTTCTCCAAGCCTTCCTTTCCATTGGTCCACTAGGCATTACAATTAACAAAGCTTTTGTGAATGTCAAGCCAACTATTAACTTACGTGTCCAACCCACGGGTTCAAATAATGAAGCCAATATGGTAACAAAATCGAAGAATCTTTCCCAGAAGAATTCAGGCTCTGGAAGCAACCGCCGCAAAGTTTTTTAGTCTTTCACGACCAAAGGACGATTTTTTAGGATTCTGAACATATAACATGTTAACACCCAAAAGAAACAATTCATGTTGTTGTTCTGCTATCAATTTAAAATGCTTAGTGTGAGAGATGTTTCTTACCATTTAAGAGAACAACCAAAATAAAAGGCAACAGAGGAATTAAGAAAGAACGAAGAGGAAAAAGTTTACTTATTCAGAAAAGTTTCTCAGGACCATTCAAGTTTGTTTACTTTAATGAAACATTATACAACGGTCGGAATTCAGAAATATTTTAACTTTTATATTGGAATTTGGATGCAGAATTCTCATTCACTTGGAAAAAGACCTATATATCTCAATCCGTTAACAGTTCCATTGGCATATGCACTAAATCCATTTCAACAGAGAAAAGCAAACTTAACGAGTCCAATGAGACTCAAAATGATATAAATCGGAAATAATTCGAACCGAAAATGATTCAAACTCAAAATAATTTGAATTTAAAAAATCCGAACCGCCCAATTACCATCTTTATTCTTACATGAACTTTTATAGTCCCTAAGCACCCAGGAAAAAGAATAGATAAGTATCAAAACTTATAAATTCTTCTTCGATTAGTGGTTCAGAAAAAAATGTCACTACATTTTAACTTGAAAGCCCAAATACGAGCAAGCAAAGAAGATGCTACCTTTGTTCTAAAGCAAAGAGCTTGTCGAGGTGTTTGGCCCAAAGCTTTAACAGGCAAATGGAACTGTTTGTTGGTTAAGCTCTAAACCCATTTCAACAGGAAAAAAAAAAAGTAAACTTGGTGAGCCCAATGAGACCTTACTTTTTTACCCATTAAAATGGTTCTTCGCTTCGCCTTTTCAAGGTCCATCAACAAAGATAACTTTTAACTTACATTATTCGGATATGCCGAAAAAAAAGGTAAAAATAGTTCATCTTTTTCTTATCATTTGACCATTCTTTAGAGAACCAATCTTTGGGTTTTGTTTATTGAGATCCTTTTGCCATGCATGAGCACCAAATTTATAGCTTAATTTTTTCGCCTTTTAAGGTCCATCAACAAAGATAACTTTTTACTTACATTATTCGATATGCATGAAAAAAAAAAAGGTAAAAATAGTTCATCTTTTTCTTATCATTTGACCATTCTTTAAAGAACCAATCTTTGGGTTTTGTTTATTGAGATCCTCTTGCCATGCATGAGCACCAAATTTATAGCTTAATTTTTTATGCCCTCTTGCCTTTTTCTTTACTCCAATTATTCCATGGTATCCAAACACATTTCGCCACCAGAAAGTTCATTTGATCGAAAAGAGATCTTCAAATCGAGGAAACCCAAATAATTAAAGGCCGCCTAGAATATAAAATTGAACAAAGAAATGATCGATCAATGGCTTTTTATCAAAATTATATGGTCGGTGCATGCATCTAAACTGATAATCTCACGTCACCGCATAATCAAACATATGATGAGATTACAGTCCTAATTTTGCATGTATCACTTTAAATTTAATGCTATCCGACCTAAGAAAGGAAAATGGTGACGGGTAGAGGTGTCCATGGTCGGGTCGAGACCCTGAAAATTTTTATTTTTTTTGCCCAAACTTATTTGGATTGGGTTCAGGTCGGCTCATATATGCCTTTTTTACTATTCAAAAATATTAAAAAATTGAAATTTTATTTTTATATTAATATTAATATATATTTTATAATTAAATTTAAATAAAAAATATTTTTTATTTAATAAATAATAATTCAGGTCGGGCCGGCTTGAATTACAAAATGTCTTGTCCAAGCCCCGACCCAATACGGGCCGGGCAAGCTACTCGACACGTGGGTAGATCTAGTGACGAGCAATGAATAGATTTCCTCTACTCTATTTGGTGTCTCTCTTTATGTCCCTCCAATTGTTTTTTGACACGTGTCCAAATAAAAAACACTTGTATTTAACTTTTTATAAAAAAAAGCTTTGAACACGTATAAAAAAACTATTGGAGGAGCAAAAAAAATACACCAAATGAGGACAGAAAAAATATGTTCGACGGGCAATTGGTAATGCTTTCTTCAAAGCTATTGCCTTTGAGGTCTTTCCTTTTGTAAAAGATGCTTTAGAGAGGGTTTCATCACCCCTAACTTTTCCATTTTCCTAAGACTACGATTAATTATGAATTCCATTAACAAAAAAAAAATCATGAATAGTAAGTAGTATCGAGTTTTTAATTTTCTACTTTTTTTAATTTGTGAAATCCTTATTCTAAATGAAAAAAATAATTATGTTAAGAACTTGTTTAAGCATAAATTAAACGTTAATAGTTTATTTGGATATAAATCAAAAATTAAGGCTTTATTTGAATACAAATTAAAATTCAAAACTTATTTTGATGTAATAAAAGTATATAAAATTACTTAAATAAAGTGATAAAATTCAGTGATAAGCATATGATATACCATTATTATATCCATTGCACTAAAAAAAATAAAATTGTGATATTAGATCCAAACATTTGAAGATTTCAATTTTGCTTTGGCTAAAGTAATAAAAAAAAAATCTGAATTATTTTATTTTTATTGTATCAAAATAAATCTTTATCATTTGATTTGTACTCATATAAATTCTTATTTTAAATGAAAAATTTATGTATGTTAAGAGCTTATTTAGATATAAATTAAAAATTTAGAGCTTATTTGAATACTAATTAAATGTTATAAAAATATAAAATTATCTAAATAAATTAGTATGATTCAGAAATTTTATTATTTTAATCTTTTGCTTTTCTTTTTATATTTTTTCATCCTTTATATTTTTCTTTTTTATATCTCACTTTCGGTGTCGAAGACTTCAATCTGTCACCGTTGAAAAACAATATCATGAGTCAATATTGCGATTTTCATAAAATTTCCAACGGTGTGAATATATAGCCGTTAGATTAGAGTTAAATGCAGATTCAGTGGGGTCCCGAGTAGCTTTCGTCACCAAAGATATTTAACGCCCCGATGGATATGATTGGTCCATATTCAGAACGCTCTTAATACTGCTTTATCACGTTATATACCATTTTTCTCTGAGGATCTAATTTCGTCCCAAAAACATCATAAACATCGTTTTCCTTAATTTTTGTCTTTAATTCTTAAAAGGCATTATTCATTTTTTATGGATTTAAAAGGTATTATTATTGTATGTATCAACAAAAAGTTAAGGTTGCCATTCAGGAATGTTTTTACATTTAAAAAAATTAAATAAATTTTTTTATTAATTTTTTTTAAAATCAAATAAAAACATTGAAAAATGCTAACAGATGTCTAGTAATACTTACTAAGGTGATATTTTAAAAAATAAACTGTAATAATATTGTGTGTTTTTCTTGAATTTAGTGAAAACTGTAATAATATATTTTTTATTAAATGTAAAAAAAAATTCTTAAATAATATTTTAAATGTTTTTCTAATGAGTATTTTTAAATCAATCTTTAAAATTAATTAATATACTATTTATAATAATAATATTATATTAAATATAATAATTGATAATTTTATTCATAATTTTTAATGTATTGAATGGAGATATTATTATATATACCAGCCTTAAAAAATGACTTTAGGGCACTCGTTATTCATTAACCAAATTTATATTTTAACTATAACAGAACCTAAAAATATTTATCAAATAGAACTTGAGTGTATTATAGTCTAAAATCCTCCAACACTACCCTCTAAATAGGCAACACATCACTCTTCAATTGAAATATTCCAAGATTGCTAATGTTATTTATACTTCACCTTCGTATTAAATTGAAGTTTAAGAAGAATATATTAATTAAATCAAATTTAATTTAAAATTCAATATTTCTGGCCAAAAAAATTTTGAAGTTAATATTATTAGAAGTAGTTTATAATTGAAAAAATGTTAACATGTCTTCTAAAAATACTAGTTAAAACTTTGTTATTAGTAAATGGCATAAGTTTTTACATTTGACATTGATTTAGAATGAAAATAGTTTTCTAAATAAAACTCATAACAAGAGTACCTAAAAGTATTTATTAAATTTTTTTTAATATGTTGTAATTCATTGATAGATAATATATAAAATTATATATATGAACAATGATTTAACCAATTCTTTATCATTTTCTTTTCTTCTAATTTTATAGCTAAGCTAGTAAGTTATTACAAAATATTCAATTAAAATATCAAATTATATAATTTTAACTTGAATATAAAACCTTTTAATTTTACTCTCTCTCTTTTCTTTTTTTTTTCCCCAAAAGATTAACAGTAAATCAACATGATCATAAACGTCGTTATACCAATTTATAACATCACATTAATTAACATGAAGAAAGCTCACGTGCAAGCCACCGACCAATCATGGACCGGAAATATCATCAAGATCAGTCAAAGAATGGCTGACATTCTGCCACGTGCAAGAATCGTAGAAGGTCTTGCACTGTCTGTATTATTGTAGGACCATTCTCAATTGTCATGCCTAAAAAAACAAATAAAAATCTTAAAATATTTTACATTTTACTAGTAAATTACTAATATGTGGTCCGCGCCCATTCCCTGTGCATGAGGTAAAAAATGCTCTCCAAAATTAATTGTGGGTCCGACCAAAAGGGATACGTGTATGGCTAGGATTTTTTCCAGTCCCTTTCGAACCAGACCAACCTCGAAGAACCTGAGGAAGTGATCAACGGTTAGTATCTCCTCAAAGGCTACTTCAAATTATTGGATCCAACGGTCAATATCTAATCGGCGGCAGCCGCCCAACAGTTTCTCCCGGGTCTGTCTTGCACTTAGGTGGGGTAGCCGACTGCAACGATTGTCGGTAAATTAGAAGTTGGTGACATTTTAATTATAAAAAATAATAAAAAGTTCGGTTAATAGACTCATGTAAGCACAGTTTAAAAATACTAACGAATGTTTAGGCCTTACGGTATTATTTTAAGATTGTGATATATAATAATATATTTTGACAAAGGAAATTATTAATTTTTGTATTTGATATAATGTTGTTATTTTAAATATATATTAATTAATTTTAAAAAGTGCTTTAAATGTATTCGTTAGTAAATTTTAATTAAAATATATATTTTTAAAATGTTAATAAGTGTTATTAAATATTGGTTAAGATGATAGTTATAAAAAAAATGATCCATTTAATCGGTGTCTATAGAGTATAGATACCAATTAAGAATTATTTAATTATCATTTTTTTAAATGATAATAAAATAATCGTTAACTGATGTCTATAGACACTCATTAACCGAATCCTATTTTAAAAAAATCCATTTAATCGGCGCCTCTAGTTAAGAATTATTTTGTTATCATTTTAAGAAAATTTTTTGTATTTAATATATTAATTTCACTAAATTTAATAAAAAATAATACATTAATTATACTTTATATATATAATCTTAACTAGTGCTACTAGACATTGATTAACATTTATCTTTAAAAAAAGTTTTTTTTGTACATTTAATAAATAATTTTTGCTAAATTCAAAAATAAAATACATTAATGAAAAATGTTAATTAGTGATTTATCACTAGTTAAAATAATATTAAAAAAAAACTATAATTAATGAATTATTTTTTATTAAATTTGATAAAAAAATATTTTAAATATAAATTATTTTAAAAAATAATATTTTAATTAATTTTAAAAAATATGCATCGATTAATCATCTTACATAATTACATTATTTTTTATTATATATCATGTGAGACTAGGCATAGATAAAATGTTCTCATTTAATTACTATATTAATTTTTTATATTTAATATTATTTTTATTAAATTAAAATAATTCATTAATTAAATTATATATATTATTTTGAACTGTGTCATTAGACACTTCCGTATGACATAGAAAAAATTATAAATCCAGTGAAAAGTAAAGAAAAATATAGAAAAAATTATAAATTACTAAATTATTTTGAAAAGTTTTCCCCAAATTCGCCGTTGGAAGACTTGAAGGTTATGGCTTCTATAAAAAGAGGCACAGAGTTTAACATTCATGAAAGTTTGGTACAGAAAAAAAAAAAAAAATCCAAACCCTCTTAGATAAAAAGGGTCATTCGGATCCGTTTGGGATCGAAATAATTTAAGCATTTTTCTCTTGACGAAAATAGATTTTGTATCTATTATTTGATCAGCTTAAGAAATACATGTTTCATTCTCCTTTTTTGTTCTTAGCGTTTCCCTTATAATTAACTTCTTTTTTTTTTTTTTTCTTTTAATTGAGAAAATCTGTCAAGATTTCCTCTGAGATATATAGATTTTCAAGATTTTGGTTTTTCAGGCTTTTGATTATATTATTTCAAAGATCATCATCGCCTCCTTTTTGTTTATAGTCTCTAGTTTTTATTTTTGTAAAAGGTTTTCTCTTGTTTTCCAGGATTTTGTTGACAGATTTCTATCTCTTTTTTAAAAAGTTATAGAAAAACAAAACCCAATATTATGGATGCAATTTTCATGTCATCTTCTTCAGCTGAGAAATCATATTCTCCATACAAGCAACTCAAGTATAATATTCCAAAGAGAAACATTACTGGAGCTAATTTCGTTTCAAAGCCAAGTGAAAACTTAGCTCCCACAAGTTTCATCCATGGCGGAGGCCTCTCGTTTGCTGCTTCCCCACCGTCTTTCTCCTTCTCTTATCCTCCTTCAGCTTCTCTTCTCAATCCAATATTCTATCAAAATCATCAGCAGCTGCAGCAACCACCTCTCCTTCCTCTTCCAAATATCCCTAATAAACCTCTCCATAGCTCTCTCCCTTCACGAACTCGAAGCTTGTTATCTTCTTCTCCTTCTAACAGGAAAAACAACAGAACCAGATCAGACCAGTCTCTCACACCAAAAAGATCAAAATCAAAACAAGTTACTGTCAAAGTAGAAGATCAGACAAAGAGAGATCATTTGAAGCCAACAGAAGCAACAAAAACACGACAAACCATAAGCAAGTCTTTTGTCATGACATCATCAGCTAACCCGTTAGGACCCGACCCGAATGATCTCCCGAAGGTCTTAGCATCGTCTTACCTAGCAACGGGTAACGTTGCGAAAGATTTGGAGAAGTTTTCAGATTTTGTCTTTACAGTCTCTCCACCACCTAGCAGCTTGCCTTTGCCTAAGTTTTCGCTTAGACCAAAGCTTATTAGTTGCAACGCTGAAGCCGCTGGAGTCGATGCCGGAGCCACTGATAATCTCCGACGACTCCTACGTCTCCGCTGATAACAAAAGTTTGTCTTCCTTTTGGTTCCGCCTGGTGCTGTCTGAAGGGTCTTTTGTGTAAGTAAAGGCCTTGCCAAGGGTATGCTTTCCTTAATTAAGTACTTGTAAACTTTTATTATTCCTTTCCTCGTTAATTTTCTTATGTCATGGAAAAATATTGTGATCACCTGCTTCTTCTTTTTTTTTATTTCAAATTGAGGTGCACAAATTTATAATGTAATTTCGATCCGTATGCTTATATTGTGATCACCACCTTGTTTTTGAATTGGGGTGAACATCAAATTATATATATATATATATATATGTATGTGTAAGGCTTGGCCATTTTCTTTTGCTTGATATATTTGTAAGGCTGTTTTTGAACAGAAGATTGGCTTGCTTTGAATGTTGCTCTTTTTCCTTTTTAGTGTAAATCCATATATGCATGTATTTCCTGTGGCACAGATGATATCTGCAACGCTTGTGGAATTGCATGATTCTATTTCATTGTCCATAAAAAAATTTCTTGTTGGATAAATGTGATTTTATTATATGCAAAGTAACGAGAAAGGATTTCACAGCATATATCCATTTCATTTAAATGTCAGGTAATCAATTTTTTAGAAAAAATTAACTATTTATTACAAGAATCATTAATAAATTATTAAAATAAATATTTATTATTTAATTATATGTAATAAATAGTTGATTTAAAAAAAATTAATTACGTGATATGATTTTAAAAAATAAATATATTTTGAAGTAAAATAATTGTTTCATATAATATTTTTTACAAAAAATAACAAACAGACCAGCAAAAAAGCAGGACATTAAGACAAAAATGGTGAAATGAACAGTTCACTGTTCATAATATAAGCCCCGAGCCCAAGCTTGGGAAGAGAAGTGGACTTGCAAAGGGCTGGTTGTTGGATTTACGTATGGGCTGCTGTTCTGTTCCTACGCCCTTGGCCTTTGGCATCAAACATCTATAGAACCTAGTGATTCCACATCAAACATCAAATAGACTGTTTTTGGAACCAAACTTTTTCATTTTTGGAGGGGGCTTTATTCAAATTTGGTCTTGTATTTGCCTTTTAGGGCCACGGCTTTATTCAAATTTAAATAATCTTGTTTCTTATTTTTAGTATAAATATTTGACTACTTCTTTATTGTTTATTCCAACTTTTTTTTTTCTTGATGACATGAAACGAAAATACAAAAATAAAAAATCTTATCCATCGTTAAAATAATTTTTAGATTTTACAATCAAAATTAATAGAATGATATATACTTTTAAAATATAATTTAAAAAATAAAATAGTGAAGTTAAAAAATTTCACTAATAATATATCAAAGAGCAATTCTTATTTATATGATATTAATTGATCCATCTACATTAACTAATGAACTGATTTTTTATTTTTTTAATTTTTTTTTTTTTAAGTTTTATCTATGTTATTATCTCATTATGCATTTATGTTAGTATTTTTTTTTCTTTCAAATTTTCCAATTATGAAAAGCCAAAAAAAAAAAAGGAAAGGAGAACATTTGGCTTTTCTTTGTTGTTTTTTCTTTTTCTTGGTAATAATTATCTTAACATGTGAATAATTAAATTTCAATTAGCTTTAGCTATTAAAAAGTGAAATTAATATAATACTAGTACTTAAATTTTGGTGAGAAAAAAAATAATTTTGGCAAATAAAAATTGTTCCAAATGGTAATTTTTATATTTGAAAAAAAGAAAAAAAAAAAAAGATATTATTAGTATGTGGTAAATGATGATAAGGAGTTGTTACAGAGGCTTACGCTTCAACCGCATTTGTGATTTGTGATTTCTAAATTTCTCCCTCTCCTTTCATTTTGCCACTTTTTCCCCTTTTCTTTCTCTCTTTTTCTCGCCATTTCCTCCTCTTTTAACTTGCTTCGTCTCTCCAATCAATCTGCTCCTTAGGGTTTGCCTCGTGGAGACAAATGATGAAGCCTGTGGATCTTATTCTTTGCTTAACAACAACAAGAGCGTGAAGCAAATCTGAGAAACAAAAGCCCCGAGGTTCTTGGAGAAAAAGAATTTCAAGATTTGGAGGAAAAAAAAAAACCGAGAAAGGAGAAAAACAGGCTATAGCCGATTTGGTATATTGTGGTTATTCGTACGGCGGCGAAGGAAAATGAGCGCCTCGAGATTCATAAAGTGTGTCACCGTCGGCGATGGCGCCGTCGGAAAGACCTGCATGCTGATTTCCTACACCAGCAATACTTTCCCTACGGTGAGCCTTTTACGCTGTCCTCTTTCCTGAATTTTATGGTCTTTGTTGCATGATCGCAAGATTTATTAGCATTTTTAATCTTCCGTTTGGTTCTTAGATAGATAAAGGAAATCAAAATATAAGCTGTATATATACTGTTTTCGAATAAATGAAAGAAGAATTGTTTAAAATTGTCGATGTTCGAGTGAGCTTTGTTCTATATTTATACAACTTTGAAATTGCTCGGAAATTTGTGTTGTCTTCTTTTATAAATGCTGTCAAGATTGGGGTTAATGCCGTGCAATGTAAGCAGATCAGGTGCAGCCAGATCTTTTCGCAGTTAATTGAAACCTTATTCCATTATAATTGAAACCAAGATTGGGGCTTTTTATGCTCTTTGTCAGGGTTAGGTTATCTTGGTATTGATTTTCTTTATTGGTAACTATTTGCTTTTACATTGTTATGGTAACAGGACTATGTCCCGACTGTTTTCGACAATTTCAGTGCAAATGTTGTTGTGGATGGCAACACTGTCAACTTAGGTTTATGGGATACTGCCGGTATTTTGGAAATAGCTTCTGAAATTCCTCTTCTATTATTAAGTTTGTGTTCTTCTCTCTTGCTTTTGGTTTGAAATCATTGCCTTGAAACAGGTCAGGAGGATTACAATAGATTAAGACCACTGAGTTATCGTGGGGCTGATGTCTTTATTCTTGCATTTTCTCTCATCAGCAAGGCCAGTTATGAAAACGTTGCCAAGAAGGTTTAACTATTGAATGTCTTCTCCTTCGAGATAATAATTTGGTGCAGTATGAGATGTCTGTAATACACGTGTTTTCTTGCTTTCCATTTCAGTGGATTCCTGAATTAAAGCATTATGCACCTGGTGTTCCAATAGTTCTTGTTGGAACTAAGCTTGGTATGATTCTTACTCCCCGGATAATGGTGTCCTTATATACTATGTTGCTCCGACTCTTCATTTTTCTTGAAGTACCCGTGTCTAACACCCGTGTCTGACGCATATCCGGACATGGGTATTGAGATATAATCCCCCAAGAACCCTCCAAATACATGGAAAAACTTAAGAATTAATCAAACATACCCGTGTCCGACACTCACACCCGAGTCCGAGTAACATAGCTTATATATGCTTTCAATAGTTGTGTTTGTGAATTGTAATTGGTTTGATTCTCCAACTAAAAGAAAATTTTCTCAAATTAATAGAGTATTCTTTTATACTGATGTTTCTGAAATTCTTTCTGTTTCATGAAAAGAAATGTTCTCATGTTTTCTACTCTTTGCTGCTGCAGATCTTCGGGATGATCAGCAATTCTTTGTAGATCATCCTGGTGCAGTGCCTATTTCCACAGCTCAGGTACATATTTATACATTATTAATTCTTTTTTTTTCAAGGAGAATATGTTTCACTTATTTAATATATTTGTCTTGCATTGCTTTTTTTCTTAAGGGAGAGGAATTAAGGAAACAGATAGAATCTCCTGCCTATGTCGAGTGTAGTTCGAAAACACAGCAGGTTAAATATTCTCTACATATTCTGCATATTCTTTTAACTGAAAAATTGTGTTGAGGCCTCTTTTTTTTTTTTTTTTTTTCTGATGAGACTTTTTGTGACTTCTTTACTGCAGAATGTGAAAGCAGTCTTTGATGCAGCCATTAAGGTAGTGCTCCAACCTCCGAAAAAAAATAAGAAGAAAAAGGCATATGGTGGTTGCTCAATATTATGATCAATGGAAGATTCAAGTCTGACAAAGATGGAGGACCTGCCAGCTTCTCGCTGCTCGAATCTCTATCAACGGTCGCAGTAAGCCCATCATGTATAGTCTCAACTGAAATTCTAGGGATTTCTGTGAAAGCATCAGGTGGTTTTGTTTTGTGTTTTACTTAATTGTCATGATCTATAATTTGATGACAAGCATTCCTTGTTTAACATGCACGCCTCCTTTTCTGCTTTTCAAATGTTTAAACTTCACTCATGTATTAACCAAGATGTTTTGAGGAATATCCTATTATGAAATAACTGTTTTCTTGCCATGATGGTTAAATTTTAAGCAATTTGATTAAATGATATGTATTTGTTGATGCCATGAGTCAGAATTTTGTGTTGATTGTTTCATGTGATTTTTAATATTAGACAATACCAAACTGAGCAAATCCTATCACCATTAACCTTAATACTCCTTCATATTATCACCCATACCCCCTAAATGATATGCATTGATAATACCTTTATATTTTGAGCATGAAATTTCATTATGATAGATAATCATCTAATTTAATATAGATATTACTTGTTTTTTTTTTTTTTTCAATGAATTTTTATTTTGTTCTCATTGTTATGTAAATTGCTAAAAAAATAATTATATATATATATATATATTTTTTTTTACTTTTCTGAGAAAGTTAAAGTTTTTGATTCAAGTTTGAGCAGCTAATTAGGTCTAAAGTCAAAAAAATTAATTCATACTTTATAATTAATAAGACAAAAAATAGATAATAATTAGTCAATATTTGAATTCATAAGAAAATTATCAATTAAAAAACTTACTTTAATAATTAAAGATTTCAATTTTAATAAGAAAATTAATAAAAAATTAATATTTTAATTTAATAATAAAACCATCAATTAATAATAAAATAATTAATTTAATTAATGATCAAGAGTATATTTTTCATTAGCAATTTATAATTTTAGAGTTGATATATATATATATATATATCTGTGGCTAAAATACTAAAAAAAAAAAAATCATGAACTATTTCAATTTTCTTAAGTAAGCTCTTCAAACTTTTATCGTACCCAAATAAGTTTTTATCTTTTGATTTATACTCAAATAAATCTTTATTTCAAATGAAAGTTGATTTATGTTAAATGTTTATTTAGGTATAAATTAAAAGTTAAGGCTTTATTTGAATGCAAATTAAAGGTTAATGGTTTATTTGAGTGTAATAAAAATATAAAGACTTATCTAAATAAAGTATAAAGTTCAAGGTTTTTTTTTTGTTTTTTTATTTAGCCTATGTTTATTTTTATTGATAATCTTTGAGAATTTATTTTGCATTATTGCACTTTGGGTAGCATAACGTGGTTTGAGTTCAACCCTTGGAACGTCTTAAATCTACATAATAAATTTTCATATTAATTAAGATTAATTAAGTTGAATAAAGAACTATTGATTTTGACTTTGAATCTTGGTTTATTTATATTTATAATTTATTTAATAATTATAAAGAAGTATACAAAATATCATACTAGATAGTGTAAAGAATTAGAATTCTACATTAAAAAAAAAAAAAAATTAGAATTCTACATCTAGGCCTTGTAAGAAAGTTCATTAAGGAAGAGAACTACTTAATAGGCTTAGAGGTCCAGCTGAGGGACTAGAAATAGGCCCGACATACATACATCAAATCAGATCAGAAGCTCCATCGACGAAGATAGAACAACTAAAAAAACACCAACAATTATTACTTACAAACTCAGCAAAGCAAAGGATAAAATGTTTACTTAATTCTGTTCTTTTTTCATTATTTTTTTTCTCAATTTTGGTTTCGTGTTGAACGTGAGAGATTGAATACTGAACAATTAATTTCTTTTGAAAAGGTATAAAAGTTGAAATAGTATGAAAGTTGAAATTTCAACACAAGGTTAAAGAAAAAAAAAAAGAAGGGAAAATTAGCCTTTGTGTTGTGAAGGTTTTCAAGATATGTTTACTTTACTCTTGTATTCCTTTAAACAATAAATCAACATGATGAACCACCGAACCCACCCCAACCCGCTAAATAAAAATCTCAAAACAATCACTATAATAATCTCAAACAATCTTGGTTGCCTTTATTGAATTTCGAGGAGTAGGAAGTTTAAACAATTTCAATTACTTGGGATTTGATCCTCTCTTAAATTCTCACATATTAATTAATGCGAATAGGATTGAGATTGATTTGACACCATTTCCAAACAATTTTTTTTTTTTTTGGGTTGTCCAAACGTGGCTCAATTCACGACCTCCATTCCCTCCTATGTTTTCTGCATGTTATCGAAAAATGGCGAAGTGCCCATTTTTCTATATTTGTCAAACATGAATGAGAACCTCTTTGAAAGAAAAGAAAAGAAAATTAGAGCTAGGAATTTTGAAACCTAAAGAAAGACACTTTAAAATAAATTTCGTTATATATAATTATGATAAATTATATAAAATTATTATATTTATATGTAAATTTTTAATATATAAATATGATAAATTATATATAAATATAATAATTATGTATAAACATAATAAATTTATTATATTTATATATAATTTTTTTATATATAAATATAATAAATTATATATATAATAAAACTAACGGGAACGTCACGATGAAGAATTTTCCTTTAAATTTTTTCGACTTTGGCCTAGGCGTCGCCAAAACCAACAGAAAAATATCTAAAAGCAAAGAATAGAGACGTGTCATAATCTGATTGGAAGGAAAAAAATTTCTGCGAGTGTACGACAAAATACTAGATACCATCTTCGAGAGAGTGAAGATAGAAGTAACGGTACCGTTTTGTTGTATCAACCCCGTATTACATATATATGTTAATTTAAATTTAAAACCCGAACCCGACATTCCCGAGACGACTCATTTAGGTTGTTAAAATCCTCTCTTCTTCCACCAGATTCCTTTTTCTTTATCATCAGCGCCCCCACAGCAAGCTCTTTAATTTGTAAATTTAGAGTTAGGATTAGAAGAAGAGAAATTGTGGGGAGGGGGGGATATGGCGATATCGGATGCGGTGATTGGGAATTTGATGCTGATCTACTTGGCAGTGATAGCGGGGATAAAGGCATATGGTTTAGTATGTGGGCGGAGCTTTGGTGGCGGTTTTGTGCTGATTGTGTCGAGCACGGTGGTGGGTTTCATCTTGGTTGGGACGCTGACGTGGGACGTCAGCCGTAAAGCCACGTACGCGATTTCCCGTGATCACACTGCTTCCGTTCATGTTCACGAGATTTGCAAGGGCGGTATTTGCTGGCACGGCGTGGCGGTTCGTTCGCCTGCTTCTCAGCTCCGGTTCAGGATCCCTCAACAAAATCCGTACGGTTCTTTGTAAAAAAGTAAATGAAAATTTTGAAAAAAACAGGAAGAAAAAAAAGGGATTTTGAGTTTTGAAGCTGTAAGATATAAGGGGGTTTGGTTTTTTGCTTTTTTTTTGTTCTTGAATTTTGATTCAGAGGAATAAAATATTGTGTATAAAGTTCTGAAAAAATAACAAACGAAATTGAAGATGCTTTGTGAATAAATAATTCCCCATCGCTTTTTTTTTTACCAACCAAAGTTTGTTTAGTTTCTTCCAAGTGCTTTTCAAGATGGAAACAGAGGAAGCATAATTTCCATATTTTAATTGCTTAGTTTGGTGACTTTGGTCGGCCTACCGACAAGAAGCAAAGCATATTTGCAAGGAAGTACATGATTCTCAAAGGGATTATTGCAGTTTATATGTCGGAAGATGTCAGAAACTATAGAGTTGGGGTGGCATTATTACAGATTTTTCTGGGAAATAAGGAATTAAGAGTACTTTTAATAAAAAATAAAAATAAATGGTGTATTGGTACTGATGTTAATATAAAACAGTTAAATTTTAGTCTTAGTTATGTGTGTTTATTGGTTTGTCTGTTTAGAACAAGAAGTCATATTTTTCCTTAGCTTGTTGGTTTTACCTTTCTTTTTGTCTTCTTTATGGATATAAAATAGATAGCATTTCTGCAAATTTTGGATGGGATGATAATTGATAGCTCTCGCTGCTTCATTGATGCCAAGGCCAAAATTTAGTGGTGAAAAAATTACAGGCTGCGATGGCTGCTGCTATCTGTTTATCCTTAAAATCCAGAGCAATCCCCTTAGCTTAAAGCCCCTAAGCTGATTAATTTGGCTGCTGAAAAGAAAAGAAAAGTCTAAAAATCTTAATTCAGCCATTACAGTACAGATCAGTTTATGATTTGATTTAACCCAGTACCAGAGATTTAAATTGAGATTACGGACGCATTTTTTATCGCATCGTGTTTATCGTGATTACAGACATAATAAATATTATTGTGATCAATTATGATAAATATCAACTGTGGATAATAAAAAAAAAATCAAAACCGAAGCAATTTATTAGCTAGTACTGCATCTTAAAAAGTCAAATCAGATCTTCCTTTTAAAAACAGAAAAAATAGAGGTGAAATTGGCTCTTAAGTCTGGACCTTTGGCAGTTAAGATGTCAAAAGAAAATTAGCAAATCCTATTGGATGCACGTCAGCTTGGCATTAGCTGACCCTAACCTGGTCCAAAACAATGCTCCGCGTTGGTTTTGGTTATGGGTTGAGATTTACTTTTGACCTAATTTTGGTTTAAGTAATAATAAAGTATACTAACTAGCTATGCACATTTATTAAATGGATGAAATATATAAAGAATTAGTTTGTAATTCATGTAATACACGAATTAATTTTACTTATTTAAATATATATATATACATAAATTAATATTATTTATAAATATAAATGCACGAATTAATTTTACTTATTTAAATATGTATATACATAAATTAATATTATTTACAAAATTATATAAAAGTCGATATTTATAACATATATAAAATTTATATATCCTAACTGATATCTGATAAAAGTTCAAACTTTTTATAAAAAGTGACGATACTGAATTAAATAGCAAAAATTTTGTTTGTTCGAAACTTGGTTTGAGGGGAAAAAAAATCGTTTTATTATTTAAAATATTTTAAAATATTAAAAAAATTTATATTAATATTTTTATAAATAAAATATAAATTTTTATTAATATCCAATTCAACACGAAACGAGAGGGAAATGGAGGGGCTTCTGAAAAGAGAAAGAATTGAAACAATGTTTTGAAGAGAGTGAAGGTAAAGACTAAACAAGCACGCCATTTCTGCTTCTTTTTTTTTTTTTTTGGGTCAGAAAAGAGAAATTCATTAAAGAGAAAATAAAAAGTTAATTGACAGCTGAATGAGGAAAAGAAATGCCAATCTTATCCGTCAAAAGGGCTAACAAAATGAAATCAGGGACAGTGGAAAAAACAACAAAATTCTCTTCTTGGTTGACTCCATTCTTGGCCAAAAGGTCAACGCATCTGTTTCCTTCACGAAAATTATGCTTCATCACTTGAGCTTGCAGTTGGTTCATGAGGCATATGCAATCATCCAATAAAACACATAGAGCATGATTTTGATTCTCACAAGAATTTAAAAGATGAATGGCCATTTGAGAGTCAGTTTCCACGATAATATTAGATATCCCAAGATTGATAGCAATTTGAAGGCCATCGATCATGGTCCAAAGTTCAGCACTCATGCAAGTGGTATTGCCAAGGCTCCTTGAAAAACCAGCAATGAAATTTCCATTATGGTCTCGAATCAGGCCACCAGCCCCAGCTAGTCCAGGATTCACTATAGAAGAGCCATCAGTGTTGAGTTTTAAAACTCCCTCAGGTGGAGGTTCCCATTTGTTGTTAATCATGGATTTGTTTGGACCTTGTTTTGAATCCTGAAAACAAGCAAAAAATTTCAACAAATTTAAATTTAATTTTTTCAAGAACAGACTTAATAGGTTCGTACTCCCCTTTGAAAACTTTGTTATTGCGTTGGAGCCACAAAGTCCAAATGGCCATAGCAAAAACAATGTTCCAGAAGAAATTAGAAATGTTATCATCTTTGCAATTCTTTTGGAGCTAAATGGGGTAATCCAACCGGAAAGAAGCAAGGGCTGAGCCAGGAGGTTTAAGAGCCATCCATACTTTGATAGCTTCTCTGCATTTACGAAATAAGTGTTCAATAATTTCCGTTTCCTGTCCACAACAAGGACAAGTATCAATATCGCTCAGTCCCCTCTCTTTGAGGAGAGATCTAGTGACCAGTTTTTGGTGAGCAAGTTGCTAGATAAAGTGCTTAATTTTTGGCAAAGTTGGAACCTTCCAAATCCACTTCCAACCAGTTTGCCTGGTAACATTCAAGCTTTTAAAAAATTTACCACTAGAGGAACCCTTCCAGCTTCTGGTGTCTTGTCCTTGATCAAAAAGTTGGATAAAGATGGCTCTAATAGTATTAATGACTTATTCAGGCAGCCAAATGGATAGATTATTCAACAACCAATTTCCATCTTGGTTAAGGACCCTATTGACAGTGAAGTCAGATTCGTCTTTGAGCAAGAGGTCCTGAAATAAGATTCCTAATAGGTCCAAGGTCAGTCCAGTCATCCCACCAGAAATTAATTTTATGGCCATTCCTAACAATCCATCTTAAGCCTTTATATGAAGAATATGATTACCTTTGGTAATTCCCTTCCAAACTGGTGAGGCTTTTCTAAATTCATTACTTCTGTTCAAATATTTGGCTCTTTAACACCTTCACCCAAACAACATTATCATTTGTCAAAAGCTCCCAACCCAGTTTAGCCATGTAGGAGTCATTTCCCAACCCAGTTTAGCCATTCTGCTTTTCAATTTTCTATGTTTAAGTTTCTCTAATGTCAGGAAGATCCCACCGCAAAATAACCTCTCCCATAATCTAAAGGGAAATATGGAGACACAGTCCAGTACCAGGACCAGAATCCTGCAAAAAATAACTAACTTCTCCTTTTCCAGCATTATTCAAATTGAATAAAAAAATACATTACAAAACCTTCGCCCTTTTTTACCACCTCAATCAGGTACCAACAGCCAAATATAAAAACAACAGACGTCATAAAAAATGAATTTCAACTCCATTTTCTATTTTAGACGTATAGTACCATAAAATCAAAACATTCCCCCCTCAAACAAAATAACCTGCTTGCCCTCGCGTCTCAGACTGCCAGAAGACATCATCCTTTACAGTCCCTAGTAAAGTAATTTACAACTTAATGGATTCAAATTTCTTACCCATTACACCGCCTTTTCGTTTCTGGAACTGAATGTAACGCAACGTGCTGGCAAGGAAAGCATCTGAAGCCGTATTCGGGGTTGCTGAATCACTCCGCATCTCGGTATTCATTAATTCTATCAGGCCTCGGATTGCAGCATTAGTGATTTGCTGATTTCCTTTTTCAAAGAAGTAGAGGTACCTAAAGCAAAGTCACCAATAATACATGTTTATAATGTAATAAAGATTAAGCTGTGTAGTATGAGAAGGTTCAATTTGCTACAGCTCTGAGCACTTACTTGTTCAATATCTCAACAAAGAGTGTGACTGGCCCACTGATACCTCGTGCAACATTCGCCATTTGCTGAGCAGCATTTGCGATCCTCAATGCACGCTTTAGGCAAAGCAGGACCCTGCAACCTCCCTCCATAATTTTTCAGTTCTAGCTTATTACAAGGAATTTATCTGTTTACGTAAAAAGATAACAACTAAATCCGAAGGGGAAGGGGATTATTAAAGACTATGTTACTCGGATTCGGGTGTGAGTGTCGGATACGGGTATGTTCAATTTTTTCTAAGTTTTTCCATGTATTTGAAGGATCCTTGGAGGGTCATATCCCCATACCCATGTTCGAATATGCGTCGGACACGGGTACTTCAAGTAAAATGAAGAGTCGAAGCAACATAGATTAAAAAAGCAATCCACATTGTTTTGAAGTATGGATGTGATGAAAGCATAAAAATTTTCAAGCTAAAACTGGTTAATTTTGAGGTCACACCTTTCCCCATCCTTAATGCCATCTTGATCATCAACCCAAAAAAGATGTGAACATGCATAAACAGCTCTGCACTGATCAGGCTTCTTCAATAGCCGAGCTGAATACTGACAAAAGTAACACATATTTAAGTTTTGTAAAAACAGATCAATAAAGCACAAAAAAAATCAGAGAAAAGGCATGCATTATTACTCCTGTGGCCTTGTGTGTCAAAGTATCACGGTTCTCAACACCAAATACATTCATCCTCTGGAGAGTCCCAATTATCAGATGAATTGCGGTCACTTGGGCTTTGGAGTCCTAAGAGCAACAAACATTCGTGAATGTGACTGACTGACTTCATGGCTTTTTGATTGAAACATTAACTGATGAGTGGACAATTACCACAATTTCTTCTTCATATAATACAAACGCCTGAGTAAAAAATTCATAAGCAATGTGCTCAAGATCACAGTCATTAGCTGCCTGATAGTCAGCAGGAAACAGAAAAAGGAGAAAATAGAGGTTAGAAGGTTCAAGGTGAAATTTAAGGGTCTCTTCATAAAAAAAAAAATACAAAACCAAAGACAAAATCTGCAATACTGCATGATGCATGAAATGTCATTATCATAATGGTGGAATGCCAGTAAAATTAAGTCATCATGAAGGGAGATTATTGATGTCATCATCAAAATACTGATCCATAATGTATGGAATCAAGATAAAAACTTCAAGAAATATCAGTCACGACTCACGACCCCCAGGTTGTCACAAATAAAGCTGATTGTTCTTGTACGCACCTGCTCCATCAGAAATCTCTTGCTCTTGTGAGCAGCATTATTTATCTCACTATGCCTTTTCCCAAATACCAATTACAAAATTGGCATGTTGCTCTTAAAATGCAATAAAACTTGTTATTATCCAAAGAAATTCTTAGGGTTCCATTAAGTTATTTTAATGAATGACTTTATGCAGTAATTAGTATAGTCAAAACTCAAGTTTACCTCAGCACAATGCAGGTACAACCTTAATGCAAATTCAGGTGATGGGACAGCTTAAAGAGCCTCGAGGATCTGAAAGAAGAGCTATTAGTGTGATCTTTTGCACAATGATGATATAAAAAATGACATACAAACTGCATAAACAGTGATAAATCCATAAAATAAAATAAGAGAAACCTGAGTCAAGAGCTGAAAATTTTTCTTTGGTGTTGCCTGCACTTCTTCTCCCATTATATCTCCCTCCTGACCTTGCAATCGCCTAACAAACTGCAAACAAGCACTACAATAATTCTGTATTAACACTAGCAATATTATTAGTGTTTATCCATATTAGTTTTTTCTTTTCTTTTTTTGCAATTTGTCTCAATAAGCTCTAATATATATATATATATATATATATATATATATATATATATATATATATATATATATATATATATATATAACCACATTATGTTTTTGTCAGGGAAAAGGGGGGGGGGTGAGGGGGAAGGTCTAAGAGAGAATAATGATGATGCCTCAAAACCGAACTGCCTGTATGTATAATCTAGCAGAATTTTACTGATAAGCATTTAATAGTTCACTATTGTAGACGGAAATACGATGAGACAACAGGACATAACAATATGGAAAAGGAAGAAACATACCCTAAGTGCAGAAAAAACAAGTGAACTGTAAAGGGCAGGCATTTTGGTCCCCCGACCATGGTATGCTTCCTCACAGTACATATAATCTGAAGGCAAGTAAATTATAATCAACATTCAGGGGGGAAAATGTATCCTAAATATGGTACAGCAGTGAAATTTTTTGGAAAGTGAACAGGCCTTAAACCTTAGTCACAAGCAGAAGATTGTAAAGTTCCATTTTCCAATCCTTTAATACTATCCACTTGTATATTGTATTGGCATATCTTGTCCGGATAGTAGTCAGGGAAATTAGAATAAAAAGAAACATTGGAAAAACTTACCTTCAACATTTCATCTGGTTCGTCGTTATAAAGCATGTGTATGAGTTGAGCAACAGAATTTTGTTCATCCTTGAAATCCTCCTCATCAAGCTATTGGCGGATACATAAGAACACAAGAAAGGAGAACCATATGTTGATAACTTACGCACATTAACGAAAAACATGATAGGGAAAATAAGCAATAGGGGAAAGAAATAATCTAATATGGATCAGGAAATGAGGTAATGAAAAGTTACTCATATAATCCAAATCATTCAATTTTATAGAATAACAGGAAAATTCTAGTTTCAATATGCACCTCATCCACATCAGTACCATCCATGTCCTTAATGAGACCTTTTATTAATTCGAACAACACCTCAACCTACAAAAAGCAATGTTACTTTCTTCAATAAAAGAACTTGATACAATTAGAGAAATAGAGAAGACTGAAGAGCCATACCTTGTCAGCAGTTGACATGCAAGTGTTATTCTTCATAATGCTTTGAATGATAACCATTGCCATGGCTTTATTTGTTCCATTATCAAGATGGTCCATTACACGTGGAAATTTAGAAAGTGTCAGGGCTGTTAGTATATCATTGTATTTCTCCAGTGGAGCACTCAAAAGTGCAACCACTTGTTTCGTTGCCCGGCTATCTTCAAGCTTTGGCATGTTAGAGAGCTTCTTAACACAGGCTCCCTGTTAGAAAAGATGAATAATAAACAACAATTCATATTTCTCAGATACATTCCCCAATGCCATAAAATAGCATGGCCAAAGTTACGGCACTAAAGGAAACGTTTTCTAAATAGAGTCCCCAGATGAAACATACCAGTACTTGATCCACATAATCAAGCCGATCAGGATGAACACGAAGAGTAAAAGTAAGAAGAGAGACATACAAAGTTATAGCTCCAACAGCAGGCATGTCAAGCTGCGCTTCTATGACCTGCCATTGAATCATATCCAATCAGCTAGCAGAAAATGACTCATGGTTCCGCATTAAATGCATCAAAAATAGAGAAATGTGTTCTGATAGGGAAAACGGAGAAAGGGGTAAGACAGGGGTCATCTTCTACAAAACTAGAGGTGCTAAGTTCAGGGGGCCAGCCAACATCTGAGTTGATCATGTTTAAGCATTCACATTCTTTAATTGAACCATTCCTTTATAACATTGAAAAAAGTTTCAAGGTAATTTGCTGCAGGGTGAGAGAGTAATAGCTGATTTACCTTCCCAATTGTGTTGCTCAATTTATTGAAGGCTTCTACTTGTAGAAATTCAGGTAATACCTGGCATAAAGAAGTTAGTCAACAACTTGCAAAAGCATGAAGAGTAAAAGTTGTTATGCATCACTTATATCTGCATTTGAAGCAGCATAATTTGACAGTCTGTCCATTAGTCGAGACAAAACTGTCTTGATGTCAACTGTTGGCTGTGATAAAAGAAGAAAATTGCATTTGTTGAGCTTAGTGCCCCAAATACAGAAAGACCAAAAAAAGAAACTCATAAGCGTTAAAACCAAAAAATTAGTTCCAATGAACAAGATCCTCCCATACATGAGGAGATCACACAGAAGAAGACTCAGTCATACGAGGCTATTCCACAATGCATGCTCACTTTATGGAACATAGAGTAGGTTTAGGAATGCAGGAATTGTTAAGAAAATCAGGTACTGGAAACTCCTATGGAAACAATCAAATTAGTTAGCACATAAGAAATAAGTCAGTCAGGGGCGGTGTAAATCTGTTCCCTAATGGCCTGATCACTGGAAAATAGTAGCCAGTCATTAGATTTTCTAGTCACACATACTAACTTCGTCATTATGCAAATATTGAGAAACAACAAGCATGTTAGCTAAATTCTTGAGGTGAAGAAACTCATAGCAAGGACGCCACAGTAAGGCAACTAGAATAAAGCCTAAGGCTAACAATTGTGCTAAGAGAGATTAGAATCCGGTGGCCCAGGGAGGGAGGGGAAGACACAAGATATGATAAGAAGATTGATTTCCATTACCCACCTGGAGCTGGGGGCAAGCACCCAATAATGTCTCAAGTGTCTGCAACTGATACTCATCAGGGAACACCTGAATTATGCAATCCATCAAATAATATTGGGCAAGATCATCTTTGCAATTAACAACCTGTAAAAGAACCAGATAACATCTTTTAATGCTACGGACCTCTGAATTATTATATTAAAGAAAAGAAGCAGTGGAGAAAGAAGTAAAATTACCTACTCTAAGACTCTGGGAAGAACTGTTTCTTTGTACATCTCAAGGTCCACCCCTTCTATCTGACTGAGAACATGGAGATTTTTCCCTACCTAATAAGAAAGTTTAAGATAGAAGCATAAATTTCCCTCAAATGTGCATCAAAGACACTGCTTCAGAGTTTAGCCAATCGAAAATTTTAGATTATTGATATTACAAGATCTTGAAGTTCGCTCCTTTCTTTTTCCTGCTTCTCTCTAACTCGACCAGGTCCCTGCAGACCAGAAATCCCAATTGAAGGCTTCAACTCAGGATGACCAAAGAGTATGAATGATTCACAAGCACCATGACACCTGCATGGCCAAAATTTATGCTCTCATGATTTATTTTCGCATCTATGGCATGCAAGTACTGTGGTGCAATGCATATCCAAAAAAATTGAGATAACAGATATTCAACAAACCTGATGCTGCATTCGCACCCAAAGTTTATTCATCTCGGTGAAATTCTGCAGCACAAATTCCACAGCATCCATCACAGTGTCAGCATCTCTGCAGGAAGATAGAATCGCATCCCAACAAGTGGTTAATTACAAATATTTTTCCAAACTCTTTTGCGTATTCTAATTTAGAAATGCAAAATGAAAATTTAAGATCTGCATGCACTCTCTTCTAAGCAAATTCAACAAAAGCTACTATAGAGATTCAAGAGATCTCACCCTTCATGCTCAGAACCAGTATCCGGTAACTTGTCTCGACTGATTTGAGCAAGGTAACTCCTTAAAAAAAGTCCACGTATGGGATGTTGAACTCCACGACACATTTCCACAAGGTCTTTAAGAACTTCCTTAGCAGGAGCCTCCTTGGATTTGATATAAATAGATCCTACCGTACATAGGAGATACCTGGTAAATTCACAACTAGAACTTCATATACAAAGACAAAGGAGGGGTAATACTTGATAATATTCACATGCACATACACGATTTGGCTATTTCGAGCTTATTTAGTTATGAAGCAGAAACTGACTTTTCTGAACTAAAGATGTTTCCAGATTTTCCATTTCATTATATTTCATATAAGAATTAGAGTCCTGTTTTAGCAACGGGTACTACAATTGCAAAAAAATCATAGATGAAAAGAATGAGAATGCATGCCTTTAATTGTTCGAAATTTGGAAATAATACAAAACGTAAACAGTAATATAGAAGTCCGCTATTAAATTTGTTAAAGAAAATTTATTTAAATCACTTACAATCTAGGCAAAATATTGCCGGCATGTTGAACAAGCTCGTATAGATCAACCACGGAGACACCGTGTTTGCTATCGTCTTTGAAGAACATTTCCAATTTCCTCAATTCATCAAAAGCTCGCATATCTAAATTAAAATCATAAATACATAAAAATTCAATCAAAATCTGAAAACTCAAACACACTCGACAAAGGAAGAAGAAAAAAAACAAAAGAAATACAGAGTTCGTAGTATTTGTGAGGAGAGAGTTTGGAGGTGCGGAGCTCCGATAGCATCAGATCAGAGTACTTGAGAGCTTCTCTAAGATTATTGGAGTCCTGAGATAAGAGAGAGCCCAAATTAGTACTAAATGAAAGAGGATTGTAGATCTTGATCCGCTCAAATTCAAGCTAAGAGAGGGAAATATAGTTACCAAAGCTCGATGCATGTAAAAGGCGTTGTGTTGAATACCGGCGATCCCTTCCGCCAGCCATTTCTCTTCGTCCTCTGCTCCGTTTAACATCATTCTCTTTTTCTTTTTTCTCCAAGTCCAAGTGATCCCGTTAAAGTCTAACCAGAAGAGAACAAACAAAGAATCAAATATGCCCGGCCCCCATTGCCCAGATACAGAGCATACTCTACTCGAGTAATGCCCATAGCCTTGCTTTTGTGGGATAATTTCTTGGGAGAGTGTACCCAACGTTTAGCCCCGCACCATTAACAATGGGCTTTCCAGAAATACTGCTTCGGGCCTCTGGCTACTCTCCTTGTCAATAGGATTCTAATTCCTTTCATTTTTTTGGCCATCATCTTAAATTAAATTTGTTAAGAAAATAAAAATGAAATATTATAGATTCCTCTCTTTCTCACATCAATTTTTCCATTTAAAAAAAAAAAAATTTCATGTGTCAAGAATATTTAAACAGGTAAAACAAATGTTGAGATTCGAATATCAGATTTACTGAATATCACCTATTAAGAGTGATTGTATAAATAAATTGAGTTAAGTTTAGATTCAATAAGTAACTATTTATTAGTTAAGTATAATAAAATGAACAAAGATTAAGCTCAAATAATTTATTAGCTAAGTAGCTAATAAATTATTCCTACATGTCTTAATATGTTTTTGAATACTATAGACATTTTACTAGTTAAATTTTGATAAATTTAAAAGAATTAATTATAGTTGTTTCTATTTTGGTAAATCTTGGATCATTCCTTAAGTGAAACATAGAATTAAGTAAATACTCGTTTATGAAGATAGTGAATAATCATTTTGAGTTTGCTGTAAAAACTTAAACCAAGAAATCATGCACCAATCACATTATAGTGCAAAATTTAATTTAGGCAAATGTTCTACTAAGGAATGAGATGGGGAGTTACATGGTTAGGTTGAGGAATCAAAACTACAAGGTTAAAAAAATAGATTGGAGGTTAAATTGGAGAAATTTTCATCCGATTGCTTGGATTGATTGATTTAATTACAAAAATTAAAAAAATAATAAAAATAATAAATAATTAATAAAAATATGTATTTGACTTAATGATATGATTTTTAATATAAAATTAAGAGGTTAAAGCCTTAAAAGTTTAAATCTCATCATTTATAAATTTTTTTTATAAAAATAATAATAAAATAATCTAAAATTGATTTTTAACAATTTAATTTGATTTTACCAATTTTTAATCAATTTAATAATTTTCCAATTTTAAGTTCCAAATCGGACCGAACAATCCGGTCTGATTTTTTCAACCTAACAACTATAAGAGACCATTTTTCTCAATATCTGATCTATTTCTTCCAATGATAAAATTAATATTATATAATATTCAGGTAAGTGTGATTATAGACTGCTAAGGCGTGAAGCAATACCTAATTTTCAGGTCAAAGTGGAGGGCTTGTTTGCTTCCAAAGTACAAATAAAAAATGAATTACACGTTTGACTTCAGTCATAATATGATTATTAATTAGATAATGTTTGCGGCAATTGGTTGGTGAAGTTGGCGATCCAATGATTTATAAACACAAAGAAAATAAACAGTCAAAGTTTCAAATTAACAGTTAAGACAGATACATGCCGTGTCAACTTTGTTTCACATTCTTTTCTTGATCACCTCATTTACCCACATTGTGATTCTTTACTATTTAAATTATGGGTTTTCTGTCTTAAAGGTGTTTTTTAAGGTTAGTTAACATTCTATTTATAATAATAATATTGCATTAAATATAGTTAATAATTTTATTCATCATTTTTCAATATTAAAAATGTCTTTAAGACATTCGTTAGTAAAATCCTTAAATTATTTATATGAATGAATATTATTCATGTTTTACTAAGGAAATGTCTGAACATTTTCTTTGGAACTCTTTGAATTGGAAAATCTTTGCCGGCTTGTTGCAAGAAGAAAAATCTCAGTCAATAAATAAGAACATAGAAGCTTTTCTCGTTAATTTATAGATAAGTGAATTTGAAGCACAGTGTTGTGGTTAAAGTGACAAAAATGATGATTAAGAAGGAAATTACAGCAAGCTGCAGGCAAGTTGTTAATCATGGTGAGCTTGTGAAATCAGTACAGTTGGGAAAATATTTAGTCTCAATCCATGTATTTTCAGACTCAGGTATTGCTAACTTTTTCCCATTTTCAAACACTTTTTTATTTTTATTTTAAATTTGTCCAAGAAACTGTATAAATTAGCCATGCTATTCCTTTTTTCTGATTAATAATGTCTTTTTAGACATTCCTTTGCTAAGAGCCTGGATGAAAAAAGATTGCAGAAAAATTGGCAGGGACTTCGTTGTAGTCATAAAGGTATAAAAATATGCCATTATCCTCAGTTTGTCATTCTAAGTTCTGACATTGTTTTTTTAAAGAAACAAATTCGTTAATTGTTCTAAGAATTAAATTTCAGGGTGATATTAGTAGTCCAATTTATCAAACAAATTCAATCCGAGAGGTTCTAAAGAAGATAGCCAAGCGTCGTGCAGCTGCAGCCATGGCAGTCTTTATAGGAAGAGATACAGAGGAGGCTCTCTGGTAAGTTGACTAATTATCTTTGATGATAAGCATATGGAATCCTAGAGTTTTTTCCTCTGATAAAGCTCAGAAATGTTTTTCAGGAGTCGTATATCATATGCCAGCTATGGAAAGATCATCTTGGAAACACTTCCGATTCACCATTTGGAAGGTTTGAGCCAAAGTCATATATCATATGTTAAAATCATTTGAATTGTTAGAGTTAGGTTTCTGATTTCTATCAGTTTTATTTTGTAGGTTTCAGGTTAAATTTGAGACCTGAATTATATATCAATAAAAGCAGTGTTAGATTGAGACATGCTGATGAACCAGAGTTTGAAGAAGCTGAATCTCCTGCATTTCGGGTTGCCTCAGATGTCGCAAGAGATGATATCGGGCTCGGAGGCATAAAAGATAGCAATTCTAGTCCTAATCATGAGCACAAGGCTATTCTCTTGAATTCAATATCTGTAATCCGAAGAGAACTGCCAGAACCAAGTCTTGGCTGGCATTCAAATCAAACAAATACTAATGATTCTACTATTAATGATCGCAAGACTGAAGAAGCAACTCGCAATTTTGAAGCGGAATCAGTAATTAATGAGAACAGAAGTTCAAAAGATGAAAGTTATGGGCTTGAATATAATGCAGAAGTTTCACTTTCTTTGAATACAAAAGATCATTTAGAATCATATTCAAAGCCAGGTTGGCCTCTTCTCCGAATTACAGCTTCCAATACTTCAGATTCCTTTTCAGAATATGAAGCTACAAAAATGCCAATGGTTCAATCAACAGTCGAACTTCCACCTTCCAAAATTGCATCAGTATCCGCCAAAGTGGAAAACCCTGTCCAAATAGAGAAATATTTGCCGAACGACTTAGAGCTTCGTTGCAAGAAGTTCAGTCTCAGGGAGCTTAAGCAAGCAACTTCTGGATTCTCTCCAGGTATAATCTTTCAAGTCAAGCTTCTTTTCGATTTCAATATATATATTTTAAAGGCGTAGAAACGCATAGATTTCGATCTCCTTTTTGAAGTATTTTTCTCGGATATTTTTGATTTTCTTACCAGAAAACTTGATTGGAGAGGGAGGATGCAGCAATGTATACAAAGGGTGTCTTCCCGGTGGGAAGCTAGTGGCTGTTAAAATTCTAAAATCATACAAAGAAGCTTGGAGTGACTTCTCCTTGGAAGTTGATATTGTTTCTTCATTGAAACACAAGCATATCACGCCTCTAATTGGAGTTTCTGTTGAAGATGACCTTCTCATCTCAGTCTATGACTACTTTCCCAAAGGCAGTTTAGAGGAAATTCTCAATGGTATCTTCCTTTAACTTGCAAGGTTTGCTTGTGTTACATAACATTAAGATACAGAGGAGTTACTAGTTTCACCTATGTTACTCGGATTCAGGTGTGAGTGTTGGATACAGATATGTATCCGACACGGTTATGTTTAATTTTTTCCAAGTTTTTTCATGTATTTGGAGGGTCATCGGAGGATCATATCTCCATATCCATGTCCGGATATGCGTGGACATGAGTGTCGAACACGGGTATTTCAAGAAAAATAAAGAGTCCGAGCAAGATAGAGTTTCACTATATTTTATTTCCAAAACAGGTCAAAACAAGAAATCTGTGTTGCCATGGGGGGTCAGGTTTAAAGTGTCATTAGCAATTGCCGAGGCTTTAAATTACCTGCATAATGAATGCTCTCCATCCGTTATCCACAGAGATGTAAAATCTTCCAACATTCTTCTCTCTGATGATTTTCAGCCACAGGTACCCCTTATTTTCCTCTTTTTTTTTTTTTTTTTTTCCTTCTTTTTGTAATACTAGTAACGGAATTCAATTCAACATGTTGTTTTGTATGAAAACTTTTCAAGTCATTTCGGGATCCTAGCACAAAATTAAGAAAAAAGATGAATTGAATATGATCTTGAAAGAGCAGTTTAATTAGATGAGTTTTCTAACCAGATGGCTTCTAACAAAAGTGAAGTATCAATACTTTTTTCAACTTTACCCTTGCAGTTATCTGATTTTGGGCTTGCCATTCGAGGACCAATGGATTCAACTTACATGATTGAGAGCAATGTCGTAGGAACTTTTGGGTATATAGCTCCTGAATATTTCATGGAAGGAAGGGTCAGCGACAAGATTGATGTATACTCCTTTGGTGTTGTGCTTCTAGAATTGGTATCAGGAAGGATGCCAATTAGTTCAAAGGCTCTGGAAGGACAAGAAAGCTTTATCCAGTGGGTAAGAAATTCTGCTTTTACACATTTTCACCAGTTGAAGATATCCATTCCATGTTAAAATAACCAAATTATGATCTAACACAGGCTAGGGCAGTAATTGAAAGAAGGAATCTCCAAGGATTAGTGGATCCGGCGTTAGATGGAGATTTTGACGTTGCTCAAATGCATAGAATGGTTCTCGCTGCCTCCCTATGCCTCAATCAGTTGGATGGATACCGGCCAAAAGTGAGCCAGGTAGACATTCTTGCCGTCTGTATTTAAACCTTCTAAACCATGAACAGTAGGAAATTGCAATATCAATCTATGTTGCTCCGACTCTTCATTTTTCTTTTAGTATCTGTGTCCGACACCCGTGTCCGACGCATATTCAGACATGGGTATGAGGATATGATCCCTCAAAGACCCTCCAAATATATAGAAAAACTTAGAATAAATCAAAGATACCCGTGTCGGACACATATCCATGTCCGACACTCACACCCGAATCCAAGTAACATAGATATCAATCAGCTGCTTTTAAAGCTGAAAATAACTTTTTCATAGGAGTTTGGTTTCATGAATCAAGAAACTCAGTGGGCTTATTATGGTGGTTGACACTCCCCAATGCCCTGCTTCATTATTAAATTCCTCCAAACAAATGCTTGACATAATTTCAATCATGTCACATTACCATTCTAAGAATGGGGTAAATCTCCAAGTAGATACATACAGTACTCTGTTTGATTCAGTTTGCTTTGATTATTGTTTGAGACAAGCTTAAAAAAGAGTTACCAATTCTCATTGTCTACCTTTCCAGATACTAGAAATATTGCGAGGAGAGAAGGAACCAATAAAGTGGTATAATTTTCATGCTACTGATTTGAAAGTGCGAAACGACAAGGAAGATGATGACCTTTCTCCAGAATTTTTTCACAAACTATATACCTATCTTTCATTTTCATTTAAAGAAGATGATTCAACATCAAGATGTAGAGTTGGAAAAAAGCATCGTTTAAAGCTGAAGGACTACCTTAAGAAAAAGCGGGGCTGATCAGAATCACCTTCATAGTTCCCACAGCATTTTGGTTGCTTATTCATTGAGCTAAAGCTTATTAAGCGAGCTTGAAAATGTATATTAACTTGATTTCTTGATGTAAATAGCGGTTATGATATTAGAAAGTGAAAAGGAACATATATCAATTCAAATGTCAGAAAAGAATAGTAGATAAATTCTTCTCTTGTTTCTGTTTGAAAAATTATAATGTATATTACCTGTTTTTGCCAGCCTTTTCAGTAGAAATTATAATGTTTTGGCTAAAATAATAAAAAAGTCACTTAAATTTATTACTTTATTTAGATAAGTCATTATACTTTTATTACATTCAAATAAATTCTTAATTTTTAATTTGTATCCAACTAAAACTCTTAACTTTTAACATGTACCCAAATAAACTCTTAACTTTAATTTATACTTAAATAAACCCTTAATATAAATTAGACATGCTCATGGTCCAGACTGGAGCCCGGACTTTTTTTTCTACCTTACCCAGGTCCGGCCCGAATCACTATTCAAAAAAATAATAAAATTATCTATATATTAATTTTTATAATTTAATTTAATTTAAATAAAAATTTAATATTTTAATGCATGAACAATGATCTTAGCTGAGACGGATAGATCCGGATCATCAAAAATTATATTCAGTCCCGATCCAATTTGGGCTGGACGGGCTGCCCGATCCATGAGCAACTTTAATATAAATCAATGTTTTATTTAAAATAAAAATTTATTTAAGTGCAAATTAAAAAATAAAAATTTATTTAAGTACAATAAAAATACAACTGCTTATTTAAAAAAATTTATCATAGTTTAGGGTTTTTTTTAGCAGCCTAATGTTTTCTTTGTCCTTTAGCGTAACTCCAGTTTAGTATCACGTATGCAATTTCGATTTGGGTTTTTTTTTTTTTTAATTTAATTTTTTGTAGGTGACGAAGTGAGGTCGTTTTGATTCGTGGACGTAGCAAATGACACGTAGACGAAGCTTAAACCCTAAAACCTTGTGCTTTAACCAAGAACAGGGGAAATCAGAACCTTGTGGTTTAACCAAGAACAGGGGAAATCAGAGTTCTGGAAGCTGGAGACGAACAGAGATTGACAGCGCAATTTTGATTTGCAACCATGAGAAGGATCAACGGACTCGCTACCCTCAGCAAAGCCTTATCAGGAGGCGGCGCCACTGAACAACGGCTGACTCGAGCGGCGTTGATGAGTACATGCTCTTCTTCATCGTCAAATTCTCACATTTTCTCTCAGAAACTCGCCGATCGGTTGAGGCTGTCGCGTCCTTCCCTCGCGCACGGTGTGGCGGGGACCATGTTGTTTTCTGTGGCCGTATCGTCTCTGGCTCAAGATGCCCATGCTAAGGAGCTGCCTCTCTCTGAGAAGTTCCTCCCCAACGAAGTTGTTCTGTACCAGTATGAAGCTTGTCCTTTTTGTAACAAGGTTAAAGGTAAATAAATTGTAACAAGGTTAAAGGCAAATAAACTCACTCTCGATTGTAACAAATACTACATTAAGATTAATATATCCACGCTTTCCTGGATTAATATCTCTTTCCTTGAATTATTGTCAAAAAAAATTATTTTAGTGGAATTGTTGAGAAAAATGAGTGCTTGACAGCTTGAGCTTTGATTATTCTTTTCATTTCCCCTGCCTTTTGCTGAATACATAGCTGTGTTTGGTTTATGATTGGAAAGGGGATAAAACAGTTGTGATAGTGATAACATTATGAATTTTGGTGTTGATCACGTAGCTTAGTTGGTCCTCTACTCTTTGGAGCTAAAACATATCAATACATATGATGTTCTTCACTTGTTTAGCAATAAATGAACTCCATAAACTTTTTGCAATTCGTTGGAATCTGTAATTTGCTTTGTTTGGAATCTTACAGACCATTGATTTTAAACATGATATTCATTTTTTTACACTGTAATGTTTTACCATAAAATCATTCTCAGATGAATGAATTCGATTTTCATTTCATCCACAACATGCTATTAACTCCCCCCCTTTCCCTATTCTTTCTTTTCTTACCTTTACTACCCCATTTCTTTGAATTATTTCCCCTTAATCGTTTGATTTCTGTAGTTGAACTTCTTGTTCTTATTGCAGCATTTTTGGATTATAATAACATTCCATATAAAATTGTGGAAGTCAACCCCATCAGTAAAAAGGAGATCAAGTGGTCTGATTACAAGAAGGTGCCCATACTGAAAGTTGATGGTGAACAGATGGTTGATTCTTCAGGTTCTTTGTTCTTTCTCAATCTTTTGTTAACTATCTTCTGATGGTTTCATATATTTTCTCATTATAAGTTAATGCTATTATACTTTGTTTGTTTTCCAGATATAATTGATAAGCTTTTTCATAGGATCAATCCAGATAGCTCTATACCTGATGGTGATGAAGAGAAGAAATGGCGCGAGTATGTTCCTATCCGACTCTTCATTTTTCTTAAAGTACCCGTGTCTAACACCCGTATCCTATGCATATCCGGACATGGGTATGGGGATATGATCCTCCAAGGACCCTCCAAATACATGAAAATCTTGAAAAAAAATTGATCATACCCGGACACATACCCGTGTCCGAGTAACATAGCCTATACCTCTCTGATTCTTTATCGTTTTAGATTACAATAGTTGCTTCTACAGCTACTGTTTTGTTTAGAAGACAAGGATGAAGATTGCCAATTGTTTGTGGGAGAAAAATTATTCTATAAAATTTGTGTTACTCCTATTTTAATTTTTTTTTTCTTTTTTCCATATCATGGTTGATTTACCATCAATATGGAGTTGGCTTTCACTATAATTGATGATGGAACTACAATGATGTAGGTGGGTGGATAATCACTTGGTGCATGTTTTATCACCAAACATATATCGAACTACTTCTGAGGCACTTGAATCATTTGATTATATCACCACTCATGGTGAGATAAACTTTCTCTCTGCATTCAATGGTTTATTTGTATTTACTTGATATCAGTGGAAGATATATTAGACATGGGATTTGTTGCTATCATTGTTGGTTGTATTTTTATTTTAGTTTTTTTTTCACAAATTTTTGTTGCTGAGAATAAGTATTATATGCATCTGACTTCATTAAAATCTGTTGATTAACTATGTGCAATGCATGGGATAATGTTACATGCATCACCATTTTTGGTGTTGTTAACTCTAGGTTTATAATTCACTGTGAATTAAGTCAGCACTTTGTCAGTTCATGGTTTAGGTTTTAGTATTAGAGCCCGCATTTAATATGTTATTGTTTTTTTTTTAATCTTTTTCAAAATGATTTTTTTTTCTTGTCACCATCGGTCTGTTGGATTTCTCTTTCTCTAAAGTATCATCAATAACTTATATATAATCTTAGCCGATAAAGATGATGATTTCTTTAATATTCTTTAATTATTACTCGTATTAGTAGTCGTTTAAACTTGAGGAAACTTAATATTCTTTGATCATGCTTTAAAAACTTGTAACATCCTGAGATAAAGCATGAAATTCTGCCAGTTATCTTTAATTTATGATATTTCCCTATAAAATGTAGGCAATTTCAGTTTCACTGAGAGGTTAGTAGCGAAGTATGCTGGAGCAGCAGCTATGTATTTTGTATCGAAGAAACTGAAGAAGAAGTACAACATTATTGATGAGCGAGCAGCCTTGTATGAAGCTGCCGAAACATGGGTGGATGCTTTGAAGAGCCGGCATTATCTTGGTCTGTTTAGTTTACATTTATATGTAATATTGTGCTATGTTAATCGGACTCGGGTGTGAGTGTCGGATACGAGTATGTGTCCGACACGGGTATGTTTATTTTTTTTTCAAGATTTTCATGTATTTGGAGGGTTCTTGGAGAATTATATCTCCATTCTAATATCCGGATATGCGTCGGACACGGGTGTCGGATACAGATATTTCAAAAAAAAATGAAGAGTCGGAGCAACATAGATATTGTGATATTGACGGAATACAAGATATGTGCTATTTTCAAACTGTTAACTTCTCTATATATTCTCTTTTTTCCAGGTGGTTCAAAACCCAATTTAGCTGATCTTTCTGTTTTTGGTGTTCTGAGGCCAATCCGATATCTAAAGTCTGGTAAAGATATGGTGGAACATACACGCATTGGCGAATGGTACACTCGGATGGAAAATGCTGTGGGAGAGTCTGCTGGAATTAGGGAGTAAGAGAAAATTTTCATCTGCTGGAGTAGGAACTTCCAGCCTGTGTCAACCTGAATTTGTGAGTAATAGAGAATTTAAAAATAATAATGCTATAGAAGAGAGACATTTCCACAAATAGGCAAGAATATGACTCGCCTTGTGATTCCTTCTATCTTATTGAAATTTGGTGCTGTATGAATAAGTTTACAGTTCTCCTAAACAGCTATTTCTGAAAACCAAAATTTTCTACTGTAGTTCATATTAATAGCTGTTTGTTTTTGCTCTTTGAGCCATGATTTGACATTGGAATTTTGCTTTCTGGTATTGCACTAGCTATTTGGTCTGTTTAGGATCTAACCATCGTTGTTTCTTTAAAAATTTTGAATCCTTAGTTACTACGTGGTTACAATTTGCGTTGTCACATTATGACTGTATGCTTTCTGGTGGTGAAACCATCAACCAAATGTGAAGATTTAACATATTTGGTAACGACTCTGCTTCGCAAAAATACTAGCAGGGTTTAAAGGATGAGCAATTTTGCCTCACTATTTTTGCAGTGAGCTAAAGCATACCAAGTGAGAACGGAATCGTATCTGTAATTCTTACTACTAACCTTGTTCTATCGAAAACAGGGTATATAATGAATTTGAGATTTAATTCAATTGATTCATTAGCCTGTATATAATCGAAAACAGGGTATATAATCGTATCTGTAATTTTTACCGTTGAACTAGCTAGCTTCTTCATTAGCCTGGAAGAGCCGCATTTTGATCAGAGGGCATCTTAATTGCCATTTGCGTCGAATACTACTTGATTAGTAGTAACTGTCCGGCCGAGGTCCGAAAAATATTTTTTTCTCTTGTTCAAGTCCATTCAGGTCGGGTTTATACTGATCTGTATGGATCCGTTTCACTATTTAAAAGTATTAAAAATTATTTTTATTTTTATATTAATATTTTTATATATTTTATAATTAAATTTAAATAAAATAATATTTTTTATTTAATAAATAGTAATTTGAGCCGAGTTGATCCGAATTACTAAATACCTTATTTAAATCTTACTCAATACGAGTCGAATAGACTACTCGATCCTTAACAGGTCTAGGTATACCATGCCAAAATAGCACCATGCACTTATTGGATCCAGTACTCTAAAATCTGTATCTTATTATGTAAAGCTAACCATCCTTTTTATGGGTTTTTTATTTTTGTAGATGCTAATACTATTCCCTGCTGCCCCCCCCCCCCCCCTTTAAAGCTACAGCCTCATTTCGCTCTTGCACTTATGAATCTGCATCCCTTCCTCCAACTCTCCCAGGCTACACCTTACCAGCCTTTCGGGCTAAGGTAAAAACTAAAAATAGTAGAGCGTATAAAGCAGTAAAACACGTTTCTCTCGCGGTTAAAACGTTGTCTCTCATTGTCAGTAAATTATGACTACAGACTACTCCATATCAATGGTTTTTTTTTTTGTTTTACTTTTAACATTTAGATCTTTCTTTTTGTTGTTCATTAACTGGCCACAATCACATCAAAAAAGGTTCTCTGAAGTCTGAAGAATGGTTATCACGGCAGGCGATATTGTGGGTTCCATTATGTGAATGACTGAATACGGCAGGAGCCCCCCCCCAAGTGTTATAAGCCCTAATGTGGTTGCAAATGGCAGATGTCCCCTCAACAGGCAGGGCAGCTCCTTGCACGTATTTGTTGGAATTTGACAAAGCCTATCTAGGCGTTATCATTAAAACAAAGGAAAGTCTAATGCAACCAAACTCTTCCTGTGGCAGCTGGTTTTACTACAGATGAGGTGACGTTTCTGGCCCATACCACCAACCATGGCCAGAAAGGGCCATTAATCCGAGGGCTCGAACCATGTCGGTAAACGAAGACCATTAAGATTATGAACATAATTTTAATATTCGTTTAATTAGTTTAAATAAATATATATTTGATTTATTTATATTTATAAATAAATTTATTTATAATTCGTTTAAAATTTATTTATTAATTTATTTAAAATTTGTTTATGTTCGCTTATTGTTCGATAATAATATTATTATTTATATTTTATTTTATTTACTTATAATATAATTAATATTATTTAATAACTTCAATTTAATAATTTTATTATTTTATATTTAATAATAATTTAAAATTTACTTATTTTTTATTTGTTTGTTAAAATTGTTTAGATTTATTTATTGTTTATGAACATATTTTTACTTGTTCGCGAACATGTTCGATTATATGTTCATGAATATTTTCATTTAATGTTCGTGAACAAATTCATTTAAATTATATGTTCATGAACATTTTCATTTAATGTTCACGAACAAATTCATTTAATTTAAATGAATTTGTTCGTGAACATTAAATGAACGAACACGAACAGCTTTAATTTTAAACGAACAGAGCTTGAACATAATTTTAAAATTCTTAATGAATACGAACCAAACACAAACAAACTTAAAAATAAATAAACGAACACGAACAGAAATCTATTCACATAGACCTATTCGTTTAAATTCGATTCATTTACTGTCCTATCGAACATGGCAACAAGGGTGAAAGAAAAAAAAAATGAAAAATGCATATAAAAAACTTTTCATGGCCCAAACAGATTTTTGCAATTTGCAGAGCTCTGTAGGGAAACTTTGTCGTTTCGAACTTACCACATAAATACGAAGGTTGGTAATAGAAGAAGTGGCTATTTACTAGTAAAAGTTATTTATTTATTTATTTATTTATTACATTTGAGAATTTGAAAACAGCTCTGACAATTTCTCCAATCTATGATTCCTCCCCTCTATAACGTCTGACTCTTTCACGTTCCGATTGAGTTAATTTCTCTTTCAAAAACCCACCTCTCTCTCTCTCTGACCCGATAGTTCTGGGACTTGCTGTCACAAAATCTGCATGTGTACGTCGTCGTTTACATCTCTCTCATAAATGCTTTTTTTGGGTAAGCATTCTCTTAACTCTCTTTGTGCCCGCTCTCCTCCTATCCTTTATTTTTCCTTATTTAGTTCCTTAAATACGTCATTACAAAGAAATTATGTCCATAAAATCTCTCTTCATTAATGAAATTTAATTTAAAATATTTTAAGATTTTGTCGGTTTTCCCACTCTACTTATAACCATCCACGAGTTTCTTTCATGATGGTCTGTTTCAGTTAAACCAGAAACCAAAGCAACAAAGAAGGCAAAGGTTTTGCCAATTAAGAAAGAAAGAGAAATAGAGAGAGAGAGAGAGAAAGCAATTGGGTCATGCATCTCTCCTGATATAAGGAGAGCCTCAGCCTTCTAACTTTGAAACCTACCCCATTTTCGTATCCCTTCTTGTTTTCTTATTAATAGTATGTGAATTTACAAGGGCCAAAGGGGACTTCTTTTTATGTTGCTTTGGTCCGTTCTGATTAGTAGGTGGTAATAGTTATTATGGCTGTTCAAGCACAGTTGTATCCTGAAAATAATGGTTTACCTTTGCCCATGTGCGGCCTTCAGGATTGGATGGTAAACCCTGCACCTGCTGTTCTTTCCTTTGAAGCTGATTCTTGTTTCAGTCTTCAAGACCTTTCTCGACATACGGTTCCTTTTCATCTGCAACAAAACGCTCAGAATTTGGCTTCTGCTTCTTCTTCTCCTTCTCCTTCTCCTTCTTCCACATGTGATACTCTTTGCTCCATGGCACTTTCTCAATCTTTAGATGCCCAACTGGAGGTGCAAAGACAGGAACTTGATTGCATTCTTCAATTGCAGGTAAAAAAATCCCTTCGTTTTCATCAGAAATTGATCACTATCATTATGGATTTTGAATAATATCAACTGTTTTATCAATGGTCTTGGTTTTACTGAAAATTTCCCTTTTTCCTGTTCTATATCTGGGCGGGGAAAAAACAGAATGAGAGGCTAAGATCTGCTTTACGAGAGCAAAAGAAGCGACAACTGGCTATCCTGCTAAAGTGTATGGAATCAAAGGCCTTGTATTTAATGAGGCGAAAAGAAGAAGACTTGGCACGAGCAACAAAGAAAACATTGGAGCTTGAAGCCTCCCTGAGAAAAGCAGAAATGGAGAGCGAGTCATGGCAAAGACTTGCAAAATCAAATGAAGCAATGGTTATGAATCTAAGCAACACACTGGAACAAGTCAAGGAGAACCTAGTTTGGGTCAGCAATACAGCCGAAGATGCAGAATCCCTTTACTGTGGTGGCTCGTGTGATCAACAAGGAGAAGTGAAAGAAGAGAGCAATAATAAGATGGCTTGCAAACACTGCAACTCTAGGACCTCGTGCGTTCTTTTTCTACCATGCAGACACCTTTGCTCGTGCAAATCTTGTGAAGCTTTTCTTGATTCTTGTCCTGTCTGTAAATCTGTAAAGGAAGCAAGCATGAAGGTTTTTTGGGTCTAACAAGAAAAGGGCACAAAGCAAAGAAAGAAAAGAAATGCTGATGGGATTTTTTTTTTTTTTTTTTGTGTGTGTTGGGGAAACACACTTATTGATACATGTATTGTCATCATGGTGTTTCGTTTTTAATTGCTTTTCGAGTCTATGTTAACAAATTTCCTTATTTTTTTTTTTCTACTCTGCGACTCGTATGAGACTGTTCAAATGATGACAGTATCGGTTTGGGCTTGGGGAGAATCTTTCAACTTTTACCTTTTTCGGGTTAATTACCATTTTCCTGATTTAGATTGCATCTTTAAAGAAAAAACATCGTTCTAAAACTTCGGTTCTTTTTGTTGACGGGAAATGCCAGCTCGCTTCAGCGGTAACAGTGTACTGTTTTGGTTTAACTGGCAGAAAAGATTCGATAGCCAAAATATTTTTTTTTCTTTATCCTCAATGAATTATCCGTTGAAATGACACTAAGCTGTAAAAAGAGTAGAAAGAAAATCTAGAAAGTGACTAGCCCGGGAAAGCCTAAACAAGGCCCTTTTTCTTCTAGAGTTCTAACCCAGGGTTTCAATCCTGATAAACCTTCCAAATAATTCATCAAACCTGCGTCCTAAACGGACCGTATCTGATGCACAAAAGCAAGAAGAAGAGTTAATTCTAAAAACACCATTAATATCATAAAAAGATGAAAGAAAGTTCAAAGAAGCTCATCCGCAAGTCCCATATTTTCTTGTTTTAATCAATTTCTTTTAATCCCTCTATATTTGTTTTTTTGTATGGGAAAGTTGAACCAAAATCTGCAAATCACTTTCAGCTTGTTTCCTTGCTATATCAAATTCCATCCTGGAGGATGGTCCCAAAGTTTTGAGTGTGTTGTGGGACCCATCGAGGGTGGAACAATTTTTTTTTTTTTTTGTCTCTTTTGATGTTCCTCCAATAATTTTTTAAAATGTGTTTATAAATAATTAATTAATTGAATACATGATAGAATTATAATGTAGAAGCACCAAAAGAGACAAGAAATAGGGGTAGAGGATATCTATTCCCGAGGGTGAAGGGTGATTGAGTGGCCCCCTACAATCTGGTTTAGGATCAGAAAACCGTTTCCAAGGGGGGTGACGATGATAAATGGGTTAATGGATTAAAATTTGATGCATTGTCAAAAGAGATGTTCTTGGCCTGGTTGAGGTTTGAAATGTTTTGAAGATCTTTGTCCGAGTCGGTCTGTCGATTGTGAGAACTGTTTATTATATTTAAAAAATAATTAAAAAAATATTAATATTTTTATAATTAACACAATCTGGTTTAGGATCAGAAAACCGTTTCCAATGGGGGGTGACGATGATAAATGGGTTAATGGATTAAAATTTGATGCATTGTCAAAAGAGATGTTCATGGCCTGGTTGAGGTTTGAAATTTTTTGAAGATTTTTGTCCGAGTCGGTCCGTCGATTGTGAGAACTGTTTATTATATTTAAAAAATAATTAAAAATATATTAATATATTAATATTTTATAATTAAAATTAAATTAAATAATATTATTTTAATATCTAAAGCACTGTTCCGGGCCAGGCCGGCTTGGAACAAAAATTCTCTGTCTAGGCCCGACCTGTGAGCAGGTCTAACTGTTAGTCAGTGTATACACTTTCAATGCATTCTACGATGTCACCTGTCGAGTTAGGGATTAATGATTAAGGGTTAAATTTTTAATTAGGTATCAATATAATATAAAATCTATACAGTAACAATGTATCAAAATCGAAACTTTAAATGGTTATTTTTGCAATTCACTAGCTGTTATCTAGGCTGGAGATAGGCTACGTCACTGGCTGGCCCAACTTAGCTCCAGGCTTCTTGGAAAGTCTTGGAGCCATCTAAGGTTTACGAGGTGGGCTTGAATCCAAATATTGGGCCAGAATAGAGTTGGATCCCATCCCATCTCATGTCATAGGAGTCGAGCTGTATATTACCCCTTGGCCTTGATACGGTTTTAAGTTTTGAAACATGGGAATTACAAATATATATAAAGCAGTTAATCGAAGACAGTGAAAGTGACAGTGTTATCAGCCCAAATGGCCCAATAATCTCGGCTTCAAAGCTTATCAGACTCGAATCTTTGTTTCGACTCGACTCTTCCACGTCTATCTTGCTCCCAAAAAAGAAAGAAAGAGAAAAATCATTGCCTAATTAGCCATAGCAAATTCTTTCTCAGCGAACAGATAAAGAGTTTTCGTTGATCAGCGATGCAACAAGGAGATTTCAGCTCCTATTATCAACACTCTCACCTTTCTAACCCTAACCCTAATCCTAATCTGAATCCGAATCCAACGCCAACTGAATTTCCCCAACCACCTTACGCATCGGCACCACCTTTCACCTCCGGTTACGCCTCATCCGAGTACTCCGTTTATCCCCCAAATTACCCTCCATATTCCCAAAATCCCGATCCTATTCCTCCCACCGCTCCCTCTTACGGTCCTCCGCCGTCAGCCGCAACAACTCCAGTGGCACCGACGCTAACTTCACAATCTTCTTTCAATCAACAATCCATCGCGCCACAGTCGGCGGCCACTGCTCCTTCTTTTCCGCCTTATGATTCACATGTTCCGTATCAACCACCGACCTCCCAGCCACCTTATTACCAGCCGTATGATCAGCATCAGACGGCTCCCAGCTATGGCCCTCCTCCGCCAAATCCTAATCCAAACCCTAATCCGCCTTACTATTCAGCACCATATAGCCAAGTAGGATCATCAGTATCCTCTGTCCCTCCTGCATATGACAATCCCTATGATAATTCGATGAATTGCTACCAAAGCGGTGACAGTTATTTCGACGATAAATTCAGAGGAGGCTATAACCGGAGCGGATCCGATCTCTATCGTAAACCATCGGATAGCTATTCACGATACGGTGATGATGGTGGATACGGTGACGGGGTTTATGCGTATGAAGGAGGAAAGGTGGAGCCTTATGGGGCACGTGGCACAGCTCCAAAATCGTCGACTTGGGTTCAATTCGATGATTATGGGCGGTCTATTAATTTCCCTTCTGGGAAGGACTCGTCGGGTGGGTCAAGTTCAGCTTCTAGTATGATTGTGAGGGCGGTGCCAAAGGCAGAGACCCAGCAAGATGTAAAGAGTGGGGTCCAGAAGTTTCGGGTTAAGTTGTTGTCTGAAGGTGGGGGACATGCCCCCATGGATGTACTTTTCCAGGTAATTTTTAATTAAAATTCGTAGAAATTGATTTACTTTTGGTTGGGGAGATGGAGTTTCTGGCATCTAGTTCAACTATGTTGGTTATATTGTTTAATTATGTGTGAATTTAAAATGGATGGTTAAAATGCTTTGAAGGTTCTTCAAATTTTAATCTGACAAGTCATATAGTTCTGTATGATTTATCAACATTGTAGTTCACATTGATATTACTACTTACTAGTAGATAATTGTGTTCTCTAGTTCCCTTATCTATTCATACAGTACTTTGAACTCATGATATAGCTTAATTTTCTGGTGTCAGATTGGTTTAGATGGTATTCGTATGCTTGACCCTAGTACCAGTCGAACATTGAGAATATATCCTCTTGAGAACATCACAACATGCGAAGTGAGTTGCAGTATATCATTTTATTTTCTTCCTCTTCCACACCCCCCTGTTTTTCTTTGTGATTTTCTTTCTAATGATGGGCATTATAATCAAAAAGTTTATTTTCTTCTAATTAGGTGATGGACTCATCTACCTTTGCATTCTGGTCCAAGAGCTCTGTTGACATCGAACCAAGACGGATCAGGTTGCAATCAAACAGTTACACTACAAACACCCTGCTGGATATTGTAACAGCTGCAACTGTACAGGTCAGTGCCATAGAGTTATAATTTTCTGAATTTCTTACGAGAGTTAACTGTTTAATTTGTATGACTTCATCATTATCATCATTGTCTACTTTTTTCTGTTGGATGTGGTTTGTATATTCTCAATCCATACCTAAAATGTTTCAATCTTCAGTTAGAAAAAAAAAGTCGTTGCTCTGAGCTGTATATATCATGGAGTTGGTTTTATGATTCTTAGTTTGGAATCTAGAGTCATACTTTGGATGGATTTGGCATAGTTGCAAATGGACTAAAACTGACTTAAAAGAGCGAATACAGACTTGGTAATTAATTAATTTATTTGCAGCAGAAAGACATGCACACACATTTACAAAATCAACTCATCTCTGTTCAGGATTCAGGAGGAGAAACGTAAAGTACCATTATGCATGGTTTGTTGTAGCTTAAGAAAAATATAATCTGAAAGAATAATTTCGTTTCTCTTAAAACGGCAACTAGGAATTTGATGTAAGTGCCTATCAAAAGAGAGCGCAATGGCAAGATATTGTAGTTCATATGGCAAGATATTGTAGTTCATTTGCAGCACTTAAAATTTGTAATATAATGAGCTTTTTAGTCATGTGAAAGATATGGAAGATTGTCATGCTGCTGCTATCAGGTCCTGTAGGCTGTAGGCTGTAGGCATATTTGCATTTTATGTGTTTAAGGCTTAAAAGGTTTTTCTTCTGAGACTTTGTTGTTTTCTTTTATCTCAATCCTCAAACATTTATGACTTGATTCTTTTCCATTTCTTGTCCTCTGATTGGTATATCAGACATGTGTACGCCTCTGCAGGTGTAAGTTGGATGTCTTGATGACTATATTCTTTCACCTTTTGATTGCAGATCAAGGAGATGGGTGGGAGAAGTCGACCTCCTGAATCTCTAAAGACTACTGAACAACCTGAAGAAAAGAAGAGAGGATTTGCTGATTGGATGAACTTGATAAAGCCTGGCATTGAGGAGAAAGATCATTGGGTAAAGATTAGAATTCTAAGGAAGAACTTTTTTTTTGTTTTTCTTTCACCTGCAAATCGCACATTTAAAAGGTTCATAACGGGATTATCTATATATTCTTTTTTCTGGTTAGGTCCCTGATGAAGCTGTTTCAGAGTGTACTGGATGTGGAACTGATTTTGGGGCTTTTGTGCGCAAGGTTTGTCATTCCCTTTGTTTTTGAAAAGGTTCCTTACTTTCCTTTTTTTCTCATTTAAGTTTAATGTTCTTTGTCCATTTTCTTTTCAGCACCACTGCAGGAACTGTGGGGATATTTTCTGTGACAAATGTACCCACGGTAGAGTAGCTCTAACTGCTGATGAGAATGCTCAACCTGTTAGGGTTTGCGACCAATGCATGGTATGCTTATTAATCAATTTCTCACCATCTTCTTTCATAGCAAAATAGTTTCTGTGATGGTTTCTCCTGTTTTTGGTTTTCAGACCTTAGCACGACAGTTAGGCATTGGTGTGTGGTAATAGTCCTGGATGACAAAGGACATATTATACAGATTGTAGCAGACTTGGTTGAATATGTAGAGTATCTGTATTTCTATAATGTCCACCTTTATATTAAAGCCTACCTTCTGGTGACTGACCAATGGAAGAGTCATGAAGGATGTCTAGTCTATGGAAGAGTCATGAAGGATGTCTAGCCTATGAATGAGTCATGAAGGATGACTAGTATTTGTTGTCCTGTGGTTTAACGATGAAATAATTTCCCCTGCCCCTTTAAAGCTTTCCTGTGGAGTGGTTAGAGAACTCTGTTAAGTGGTTGAGGCAAACCAATTTGATTAGGCAGTTCAAGGAAGGGTTGAGTGGAAAGAATGAAGTTATTTTTATAGTTGTTTGCTGATCGATGGAAAGAATGTTTATATTGTTCATAGTTCCCTTCCTTTCTTTTTTTATTTTCTTGAGAAAAGAATTGTCATATGTAAAATTCCTATTGGTCTTGGTTGATACTGTTAATATTTGTTTTTATTGTTCCATTATAGGCTGAAGTGACTCAGAGGCTGAGTAATGCTAAGGAAGCAGCAAGTAAACCTGCTGGATTACAGAGTCATGAGGATCTTGCTAGGAAGCTTCAGGTATGCATTCGTTTGAAATTTAAAGATTTTAGTGTTGATCATAAGTTAAATTATTAATGAGAATCTGGCTGAGTTACTTCCATGAATTGTCTGATTGTGATGAGTGATGACTTATGACAGGAGGAGATGGAAAAAAATCGCAGAACATCATCGTCAGGTAATTTTTCTTGTACACGAGTGTTGTATCATTATTTACTGTGAAAGAAGTTACTTGCATATAAATATGTATGTACATTATTATGTTAGTAAAATAAGAAGACTCTGTGGTTGGATCAGTTTTCTTAAATGATTTTAACATTTTGCTAGGCTCCAAGTCTGATGGAAGTGGTAGGCGGATGAAGGAAGTTGCCTGTCCCACCTGCACCGTTCATTTGCAGGTGTGTAGCATAATTTCTTCTGGATTGTAGTTAGTTAGTTGTGGGTAATTTGAGAATATTATTATTGCAATTGGCAGGTCCAAGTTCCAAGCTCGGGTTCTGAGACCATTGAATGTGGGGTTTGCCAGCATCCTTTCCTTGTTAGTGCACATTGATCTTGGGCTGTTGTCACCAGTGAAAGGCGCTTATTTTTCTCAATTAATAATAATTTCTTGTCGAGGTTTTGATTATTATTATTATTATTATTATTATTAATTAATATGGATTAGTTAGTTTTGTGTATTATCATTTCTTGTTCTAAACTAAAACCTGGTGGACCCTGCCTGTTGTCATTTTTTCAAGTTATTGTGTATAGAAAAGCTTTCTCATTTGTGAATCTTAGAGTCATATCTGTGTATAAACTTAGACTATTCATCATTATTAGTTCTTAAGCTTAGACAAAATCAGCTTGTAATGGGTAGTTCGGCTCTTGAACAGGTCTAATCTTAGCCACTTGACAACGACAACAACAACAGATTGTTGAAATAACGTTGAAACTTAATATTTAAATCATGTGTAACTATTATAACAAATTATCTCATTTATAAATTTTATAAATGAAGTTAGTAGAGTGATATATATATTTGAATATATATATTTAAAAATATGTTAAGTAATTTTTTAATCTCATTTATAGAATAAATTTTTTTATTATTAATGTATCAAAAACGAATTTTACTATTAATATATATATATATATATATATATATATATATATACTCACCAATATAACTGATGATGCATAATAATAAGGAGTTTCTCCCATTATCTCTCAAACCTTACTGTGAATTTTAAGATTAAACTTTTGTTTCAAACTTTGAGCATATTAAAGTTACAAGTTCATGGAAGTTATCATTATATAAAGAAACTTATTTGTGTCTAATTTGAAGAGAAATGTTGTTAATTTAGTGTAGAGGGAGACTATACTTTTGCATGCCTTTAAAATAAGCCTTACCTCTTCCTTTTTATTATTATTTTTTTTTAATGATACATAATAATTTTGAGTTACATAATGAAAAGTAATACTCTCATTTATCTTATAAATCTAATCACATCCATCCATGGAAATTCAAAACTAATTCAAAGTTTTTAACTTGAAATTTCAAGTTTTAACTAGCAAGAGTCCCTTCAAGAACTTTAATTTTCTTCTTTGCTCTAAGTGATAAGTTTCATTCCAAAAATAAAAAAAAATGTAAAAGTAAAAACTTTAACCTATTTATAAATATATAATTTATGTTGAAGGATGGAGAGAACTTCAATTTATCTTTGCTTTGAATTTTAATTGTTTAATATTTTATTTTCTATATAATCCTATATGGTACAAAAGCCAGCCTCCACTTATATACTTACATTAATTAGTATTATGTGCACAAAACAATCAATGAATAGATTAAGCTTAGTGCATTGGGAAAAAAAGCTCAATTCCCTATAAACATATACATTAAAAATTTACAAGTATAAATAATTCACATATAGTTATACATAATATTAAATTACAAATAAATAAAAACAAAAAAGTGGATTTGAAATCTGAACTGTTCAGTAGTTGCTTATCCATTTATGGAATTTGGTCTTCATTTATTTTTTTTTCTACAAAAAGAGGATAGCAAAGGATCATATAATTGGAAGGTGACATCACATGAAGAAAATATCTAAAGCTAGATTTGTCTTCTTTCATCTTTCTTCTCTGATCACATCAAAATACTTATGAAATTCATGAAATCATTTTTTTTTTTTTGGATTGGATTAAGGATGTTTATAAATATTAGTTAAAAATTATGTTATTATTATTTATTTATTTTTACATTTAATATAATACTTTTATTGAATTAAAAATAATGCATAAATTATATTTTCTTTTTTATAAATATTATATTAACTAGTTTCATTAGATATTAATTAACATTTTTTTTATATATATTTCCAGTAATCCAAATTTTACAAAAATCCCACATAATACGAATAACTTGGCCAGTTTCCAAAATAAGCACCAAGAAAACTTGTTGCAAATGAGCGTCAAAAAGAAAAAAAGAAAGAAAGAAATTGGAAGCCTTAAGTTAGGCATAGATTAAACTTAATAAGCAAAGATACTTTAGAGCTAATTATCCCCCCAAAAAAAAAAAAAGAGAGAAAGAGACTTTTGGGGCAGAAGCTAACTATGAGAAATTTTCGGTTATCGATTAGTCTATTAATTCAATTTTTTAAACAATGTAAACTTTTTGGATAATATGTTTTACCTTTTACATATATCATAAGTTGCTATATATATTTTTGTCTTACAATTACATATATTTTGAACCCTTAAACTAACATGTTTGACACACTCATAAGAAAAAAATAATCAAACTCAAAAGTATAATAAATTTTATAAAAAATATACTATTGGACGATGGTGGTGGTAGCAAGTCAAAGTAAAAAAGGGATTAGGTTCTTAAACCTTGCAATTTGCAAATAAAAAATACGTTTTTTTTTCTTTATTCTTTATGCTTATTAATGGTGGGAGTAAAAAAATTAAAAAAAAATATATTTTTTACCAATTTTCTCACCTATCATTTTCTTTTCAACACTAAATATTGTTAGTTGTGGTAGCAATTGCTTAATGTTCACAATCTGCACCAATTTATAATTCTCCCAACAAAATACATATCATTTTTTCTACTTAAACATTTATCTTTTTCCCATCCAATCACCTCGTCCTCATTGGTAGAGTTGAAAGCAAACGTAAAAAATAAAATAATTTTGCTAACAAGTGTTTAAGCTATTTTTTAAAGTTATTATATACAATAAGAGTTTATTTAATCGATGTTTATGGATATAAATTAAAAATTATTTATTTATTATTTAAAAAAATTATATTAATTATATTTTATATATATATTATCTTAACTAATGTCATTAAACATTGATTGATATTTTTTTATATAATAATATCTTTACTCGATATATTAAAAATTATAAATAAAATAATCAATTATTATATTTAATATAATATTATTATTATAAATAATATATTAATTAATTTTTAAAAAATATCTAAAAACACTAATTAAAAAAAAAAAAAAAAAAAACACCAGTAAGCAAAACCGAAAACAAAAAGACAAGAATTTTCATGGAATTCGAGGCATTGATATAAAAAGTAAACAAAACACCCAGCATTGCCTATTGGTCCTGCGGCTTGGGATCTTTTTTTCCTTTTTCTTTACAACCACTTGAGACTTGAGAGAGATATGGATGTGTATATCCAACCAAATAATTCGCACTGTATTTGTCACCCCATTTAAAAACATATCTCTCTCTTCTCTCTTCTTTCTTCTCTCTTCCTCTAATGGACAATTTATAAGTAGGTCAACTGGATAATAATGGAAAAAAAAGAAAGAAGGGCAAATTAAAAAGATAGACTAAAAGAAGAAATGACTGCCTTAATACTTCTCAAAATGGAGCTGTTAAAGTTCTGCATAGACTATTCTTCTTTGGAAGCTGATCTGGAGCTGTCAGCAACTGCAAAACAAAGAACGCAGACGCATGAAATTTATCAAATTACCAATTCTATGTTTTCCTGTTTTAGAACCACAAATTCCACTATATATACAAGCAGAACTAATACATCACCTTCTCTTGATGCTTTCTAAGCTTAGCATTTTCTTCCAGTAAATGAGCAACTTCAAGTTCCAACTCGTTTGTGTAAGCCTGAGGCACTCAAAAATCAACAGGAAATCTCAAAACATGTCATATGATATGATATGATATACTTCACACTCCAGAAATCGCCCACTTAGCTAAAACGATTCATATTAGTTTCCTTGCTGCATGTTAATGTGTGAGGGAAGATATGTTAAAAGAGATTTACCTGTCTTCTAGCTCTTGATCGAGCAGCTGACTCTCTGTTCTTCATCATGCGCTTATGCCGGCGATCGTCAGAATTTTCAATATTTTCTTCAGCCCTTTTTTTGCAAAAAGAAGGGAAAACTGCAGAAGAACCAAAAACATGAAATGATGGAGTTGCAACAGCGGTACGACTGTTGACTGCTGGGTTTGGCGGCCTCACAGGATCACCACTTTCGATGTATTGGAAATCAGACCCAGAATTCAAGCTCAAAATTGTGCCAGGAGTGGGTTCTAGAGAGCCAAAAAGGGTGTTTTCTTCCGCAAGGGATTTTTCATTGGAGACACCTGATCTTCTTTGAGGTTCTTTGTTGATGGGTGTAGCCAAAAAGTCTTGAAAATTCATGCTAGGAAAAGTATGATTATTATTGGTTGTGGTGGAGGAGATGACAGTACTGCTTGAGCCCTGCATGCTGATATCATTTAGAGAAGCCAGGCTAATATCTTTCCAAACCTCCTCCATGGATTTTTTGGCTGATATTGCTGATGAACAAGGTGTAGGGGAAAGAGCATTTGGAGGAGTATTTTGAAGGTGAAATAGAGTCTTTGTAGCTGCTTCTATTATTGTTGTTAATTTCTACCTGGTGATCCCCACATGATTAAGATTAACAAAGAGGAAAAGAGAGAGAGAATGAGGAGATGGGAAATCAGAGTGAAAGGATGTCACGTCTAGAGGCCTGTGGGGTTTTGATGCATAAATGTACTTTCTAGTAGCATATTTTTCAATTGTTTAAATTAGGGATAATATTATAATCCTTAGAACAACTAAAACTGAACTTAAGTTCAAAGTTCAAACCCTTTTTTATATTGTACTACTGGCCAGGCCAAAAGAAAAGAAATTGAAAAAAGTCTTATTGGATTGTGATAAATATGTATCAAATTACTGCCTCACCCATGCTTCTGTACAGTGTACGCGACCCCAGAAAAAAGAAAAAAGAAAACCAAGAATATAGCATCTGGACTGTGTGAGGAGCATCGAGCTGGGCTGGGCTGGCTCCTCAACTATCCACTTGCGAAGGCAGAACTTTCGAAATAGATCTCCAGATAGAGTCCGACTGATACAAGATCTTTGGCTTTGGTTTCATAGGGGATGCTCTTTGCTTTTTATGTTGCTCTCTCAACTCTCAACGTCCAAAGGAATGGACCATAGGTTTTAAAATATGATATACTTTTGTCACCCACCATACAATTCGTTTATTCCTCCATGAACCTTCTTTTTTTTTTCTTTTTTCTTTTTTCCACCATACTCGCTTGGAATTGAGAGAAACTCTCTTCCATTCCAAAACCAATACTACATCTGGTTTAACCTTTAAAATCAATGTGAATTTAAGAGATCAGAAAACATTTTTGATTTGAAAGATGGGTGTGTCTTTTTACTGATCTATTCTTTTCTTTGCATATCTCTTTGTCTGTGTCTGAAATGTAGGTAAAAATTTTCAGGTCTAAAACTGAGGTATCTATCTATGTGACCACAAATAATTGGTTACCATATGAACAATTTGTACGTTATATATATATATATATATATATATATATATATTTAAACACTAACTTGATTTTCATAACTTGAAATTTTTCTTTTTTTATCAGAAAAAGACTGTCACCTATATATATATATATATACCTCGGGTACATTTCCTAGAAGGTTAGAACTTGAGAACTGCAGCGATGTTGCCCTTATTCTTTGTGAGAGAGAGGGAAGGAAAGGGGGCGGAAGATAAAGTTGGTTAAGTCTATGTCACTGGAATGATATGCATGCACAACTCAGTACTCCGCTGTCAATCTACAGCACTCGCCTGTGAGGCTGTGACTTGAAGTTGCACTGCAGAGATTCCATTGACAAGCAGCTCTTAACCATGTAATATAGTTTTAAAATATGGTCGTTACATAATGGTCACAACGTAAAGAAAATAATAAATTTTATATTTTATCTGTTACGTAACGTCCGTGATATTATCAAATTTATTGAAACATTATTAAATTTAAGTCTGCGACAACCATAACGCTTATATAATGTTTGCGACACCCGTAACTGTATCCGTAACGAAATCCCGACCGCAATTTAAAACTATGCCGTGTAATATTGCTTCTCCTTTTGTCCTTTGAGGATTCGACTTTTCTAACACTGTCTTTAACTTTTGAAGTTGGAGAAAAACTTTTCTCATTTCCTTACTACCTAAGTGTTTTTAGTAAATTCCCAAGGCTGTCAGCTTGAATTAGCTGGTTTCAACTTTCAAATGAGTTTCACTTCTAACTAAAATGAATAATATCTAGTAAGTATCAACTAGGTACTTTGTTTTGTCAAGATTACTTTAATAAAGCATAATTAAGTTTATCTGAACAGTAATCCAATTGTCAGTTCCTACAACTTGGCCTAGGTAATCATTCATTTACCATAATGAGAGTATGACTTGGACACTTCTCCAACCAAAATTTTCTACTCGCCAAATTGGAACCGCCTTCTCATTTATGTTAGATTTAATAATTTTAAATAAAATAATAAAATATTATGATATGATATGTTTAAATATGATTAACATAACATATTTAATATATATATTGTATTAATTTAAGATTATAAAATATTTAATAATCTGTAATATTTATATTTACACAACTATAAAAAATATATAAAATACAGATACACACACGAATTGTCTCGATGCCTGTCCTTATTTGAAAATTGAACTGTTTGCTTTTAAATTTTAATTTAACCCACGTACTCTATAACAAGGTTATAATACTTCTCCAACATTATTTATCAATATTTTCTTCATTCAATGAATTTTGAGGTTGTTAAAGTAAACCCAATTTAATTTCCATAGCTAATGCCATTATATTAGAATGAAATTGAATTATATTTTGACTTTGACTTTTCGCATGCAACAGTCAGTTTTAGTCCATATATATATATGAATATAGGAATTTAATTAATATAGTTTAATTTAAGATTTCAAAGAAATGTCAAATTAATTTTTTAACATTTAAAATATGAATATAGGAATTTAGTTAGTTCACATTGAAATTTAAGGGAAATAACATTTTGTGAACCATGAAATTTTGCATCTTAATTACATCATCAAGGTAATATACAAATTTATTCCATTTATTGTCTTATGTTTTCATTGTATAAGTATGAAAACATGATAAAAGTGTAGAATGTATTAATATTCCGTTTGCAACAAAAAGTGAAAAAAAAAACCGGATCAGTTGAACCGAGAATCGGTGACCTATCCAGTCCGGTAGGTGTAATAAAATCGAATTTGATCAAACCGGTCAAAAATCGGTTCAACCGATAAAAAATAAAAAAAAAAACTGTTTTTTTTATTTTTTTCAAAAATATTTTTTGTAAGTAATGAGATTTGAACCCATAACCCCTTGAAATTATACTAAAGACCATAGCACTAAGCTAAATACTTATTTTTATTATTATTTATTATATTTAATATTTATTTAACATTAAAAATATTTAAAAAATATTTAAAAATTTTATTTAAAATGTCCAACCTATTCAACCGAACCGAAAATCAGAAATCATAACCGACTTTTTTAACCTTGGATGAAACAACAAATGGGCACGAAATCATAATATTTTTTTCATTTCAAAAAATTCGGATCTTCAATTACTTATTCAACTCAAACTTAAATTTAAGTGTTTATCTATAGGATTTTGTAAATATTTGGAGCACTTTTTTTGTTAAGAATGAATATTACGTCGAAAAAAATTAAAATCGGTCAATAATATATATTTTCAATTTTTTTTTTTGAATTTTCAACAGTTTTTGGAGCAGCTGAAAGAGCTTGAGGAACATACTAAATTATATTTGGCTAGAATATTAAAAGAATCCTTAAATCATTTCATTTTTTAAAATAAAATTTTATATTTTTATTATATCCAAATAAACTTTTATCATTTGATTTATACTCAAATAAGTTTTTATATATATATTTTTTTTTTTTTTTTGAATTTGTCCGGGTTTGATCCCTGCCCTGATAACTGAAACTAAGAATCCAACACTCTACCAACAAACTACATAATTTTAATTGTCTTTAAATCATTTAGATGAAGAAATACAAAATTGAAGCAGTGTCACATAGTTCACCCCTCCCACATTTAGAGCAATATAAAAGTATAGAGCTAGTCACCTTGATGAACTTAACCCGGTAAAACCCATGAGACAAACGGGCAGTGAAGGGATTCCTTTTGCATGAATTGAGTGAGGGAGCTCGCCTCTCTTGATTCCTCTTTTCTGCAAAGTTCTGCTAACAAATCCATTCCAACTGAAAAAATAAAATAAAAAATTCAGCAAAGTGCTCTCAATTTCTTGAATTCTTCAAGGCTCAATAAGGAAGCCTTGACTTTCAGCCAATCTGCTGGCTTTGGCATAATAATTGCTATGTATCCTTCTCTATCTGCCTGCAGTTAACAACATAGATGAATTAGAGTTTTAACAACTAAATATAGAAGCTATAAATACTAATAGTAGAATGAAAAAACTATATGAGTTAGTAGTACAATTAATAAGGTGCAAAACTTAGACAACAAATAATCAAGTTCAATATAATTTCAATTATAGAGATCATAGTTATTCTAAATCCTTCACCTCGACTAAAAAGAAATAACATTCTGGTTGTCTGAAACAGAAAATTTGCAAAACTTAGACAATAAATAGTCAAATTAAAAGGCCCCAAATAAACTCAGCACAATAAGCCAGCTATAATAGATTCTAGCCAAAAAAATTTAGGCTAATTGTAATTTTCACCCAGTAGCAGAAACAACGAGTTTTTCATATCCTTTTATTTGACACAAGGACTAAGATTGATGACCCTAGGACTTGAAGCTCACAAGCCTTTAGATTATCAGTTTATCACAACTGATGAAATTCTTCTTCGAGTAGTCATTGATTGATTTTAGATTAGCAAGATCTACGTAATAAAAATTTGGTACCTATCTTCCATCAAAGGCAGAATCTATACATTTGAAAAACAGTTACATATATGACCAAACAAATCACTTTTGGCTAAAATGAAACCAGGACTTATTTCCATCACTTTAAAGAGCTATTTCCTTTGCTAGACATGATTTTTGTTTCCTTTCACCTTTATGTGAAATTCATTTAATCAATGAACCCAAGATAACTGAATCATGCAGATAAGAAAGGCTATCAATGAAGGCCACAACTTGTTTAGTTGCATTCATTAAGAATTTACATGTTCTTATTCTCTTTCTCCCAATGATTTTCAAAGAATCTTGAAAAAGGCACTAGGAATCCATATCTAGTATGAATAAATTTGGCTACAATATAATAAACCATACTAATCATCCTTTTTACTAACATATGCCATTTGAATTGTTGGAAGAACATGGGGTGCTTGAGATGACAAAGATGTGACACTATTACAAGCATTCAATCACAAAATTCCAATGTTGTGAACATATATAAATCGAAAACCGGTAAAGAAGGGTAGCTAAGTTATTCTCACCGATGATTTAAGCAGCTCTGGCTGTTTGATTAATCTGTCATTCACTTCCAAAAGAGAGCCTTTAACACAACACCTGTTCGAAACTGCTATTCACATCAATAAGAAAAAAAAGAAACGAAACGGGGAGGGAGAGAGGCTTCACAAAAAAGATTATTGAAATAATCATAACCACCTCACAATATATTGATCATCAGTGGTGCAAACCTTGCACAAAGCTGTATTGGACTCGAAGTGTTGAGCGTTCTGTAAGAGCAACACATCTAGCTTAAATAAGACTTTGTCAAAGCTAAATGCTCAGATTCAATCAAGGAAATTAACCTCTTTGATATCCTAATAACAATTGATAATGCATTCTATTTATAAAAAAAAATCACTAGCAAATTAATGTCACATGGATAAACCCCTTTAAAACCCCAAGTGGAATTTCAATTATAAACTAAAAATCAATTTTTGTTTTTCTAATCAATTACAAAAATAAAGAGAGATCTGAGGGAGATACCTTCTTTCTCTTTCCGGTGACTTTCATGCCGCTGCGATCGGATTTGCCGACATTAAAATCAACGGCGGTGATCGCACCTTTATCCTTAAATGCTACGTGAGTCGGAGCCAAGCCAACAACACACAATCTACAAATTTAGATTATTTCCGTTATTAAATCGAATATTTCTGTTTCATTTACACCACAAAAACAGAAGTTTGGAACTCTTACCCATTGGCATGGCGATAAACATACTGGTCGTTTCCTGGCTTCATAAAATCTGTAAAATCAAAGTTTTATAAGGTTTAAAATACAAATTAAAGAATAAAATCATAGGATTAATATTAATTTTGAAAAAGGGGAGGGACCTGGAGCAAAGTAAGAGACAAAGTTGGATTCAACAGCAGAAGGAGGAGTGAGAGGAAGTTGGCGTATGTCAGGGACCAAAAGCTTCTGTAAGTCTTGGTCTTCATATTCTGCTTCTTCTTCTTGTTTGTTTTGTTGCAGTAAGTTGATGGGTACAATTGTTTCTTCCAGTTTGTGTGTTTGGTCGACCATGTCATCCGACATTGATTTCTTAAATGAATCAAACGGTGGAGAAGACGAGGGTTTTTTTGTTCTTTTTTTTCTGAACTTTGAACATTTGTTTGTTCCAGTCCCGTAACTGATCTCTTTTGTAGTGTCCAGAAGATTGGGATTCTTGTTTGGACCCGAACAGCCCAAATCCAAATTAAAGGGTTCATTTTTTTTAATTCTCAGTTGGACTTTGTAAATATTGGATTGGCCCAAGTAACGAGCCCAACGTCTAATTTGCATGTAATAATCAAATGGAAATTCCATTTTTTGTATTTTTTAGTAGAGGTGTTCATGGGTCGGATCGGATCGCGGCCCGAATTTTTTTTATTTTTAATGTTCAGGTCCGACTCTGAACGGCCCAGAATTATTGTTCATTTATTAATAAAAAAAAATATTTTTTTATTTTTTAATATATTTTTATAATTAAATTTTTAAAAAATAATATTTTTTAATACGTGAACAGTGATTTGTCCGATCTGATTCGGATCACAAATATTAAAGCTCAGGTCCGGCCTAGCAACTTATTTTTTTAATTGTAAATTTTACTTTTTTTCCCTCTCAGGAACCAAATTATCATTTACCTGCAGTGCTTTGGAAATCACAGTTGCATAGAACCTTGATCAACTTGGAAAAAGATTCAGTGGATCAAAATAATTTAATTGTGAAATTAATGGCAGGTTAATAATGCCAAAAGCTTTCTATGTCTCTTAAAGTTCAGGGAAACTGATCTTGTCTTCAACTTTCCCTTTAAAAAAAGTTTTTCTTTCGGCAAAACTGCCAAAGGCGGTGAGTTAATAGCCTCATCTGCCTGCTGTAGTCTGCATCCAGACAACAAAGCTTCCATCTATGCGACAGAACAGAATTTAACCCTTGTTCGGTAAATGACAAAAGGTTTGTCGGTTGATTTATTACATTCATGATTTATGAGAAATGGTAGAATTATAAAAGTAACAACTCCAATTACAAACATATAAATTTGTGAAAACAAAACTTACATTTGCTGAAGCTGCAAATGTTTGCTTGCGCTTCTTATTAACAATTGATTATGATCTTAAAAAAAATTCAAACATGGTGTATCAAAAACACAAAAATGTAATTTAGCAGCCTTGAGTTCAAGGATTCACTTCCATCTGAATCACCATCCAGAAGAAAAGTAGCCATGTGATTTTAACCATCTCAACCAATGAAATCCCAAGAAATATATGGCGGGCAGCTTTAGTAAAACAATAAGCTCGCCTCTGCCGAAAACTAAACCCAAAATCCTGAATTTTGAAGCTTTTAGTAACTTAGAATTGTTCTTTGCTAGAGTAAGTCTTGCCAAACCCCCAATTTGCTGGCGCAATGTCAGGAAACAGTCGAGTCAGTCCATCAGTAGTTGTGACTTTGAACGACAATGATTGGCCATTGAGATAGGCATTGGATTGCCAGTTAGCCCCCCAGTTCCTTGACATTACCATCCACCCAGTTTTAGAGCCCTTGATGGACACAGATTGGATGGATCCTGCCCCACCAACATTGCTAATCAAAACAAGCTCAAAATAGTCTCTTCCGTTGATAGTGAACCTTACTCCACCAGGCTTATTGCATGGAACCCTGTATATTGTAGAGGAACCCCAAAACATTAGATATAATATAAGATTTTTAAGCTATGTTACTCCGACTTTCATTTTTTTTGAAGTATTTGTATCCGACACTAGTTTCTGACGCATATCCGGACATGAGTATGGGATATGACCCTCTAAGGATCCTCCAAATATATGGAAAAATTTAAAAAAATTGAACATACCCGTATCGGACACATACAATATCCGATACTCACACCCGAGTCCGAGTAACGTAGTTTTTAAGAGTAAAAATGAGGGAAGAAAATGTTTATAGAGATACTACCTCTGGAACAAAACAGGCACAATTCCGCCTCTGTAAATACCAATCTTTTCCCAGGCAGGCTGAGCCATATCAAAGTGCTGGAGAGGAGGATTGCACCAGCCTCCGGCATTGTTTGGGAGAGCAAAGTTTGGAGGGCAAAAGTTTGTAGCAGTAATGATCACAGATGTTCCTTTTATGCACCATTTGGAGTCTGATTGATAATCACACACGATCTCGTAGCATTGTCCACATGAAGCTCCATCATTGAACAAGGCAGTACTTAAAGCAGCAGTCGTTGTTCCATAGCCAGTTGAATACAAGTTCCCATATCCACAAGCTCCCCCTATTGTCAATAAATCATTCAACATTAAACGATGATGGAAAAATTGAACAAGAAATGTATTTCTTTTCCTGCTTTTTTGCAGGCTGTCTGTTTCTAGCAGGCAAAAGCCAGCTTCTTTGGAGGAATAAAACTTCATTTATCCAAAAGAAAAGGGAGTATCGGAATGGAAATGGTTACTAACCCATAGTTCCTGAAGCATCACTGCCTCCATAAAATGTGGCATGAGCGTTAGTCCAGCCAGAAGCCGCGTAGGCATTCACGCTAGTAGCAAGATAGCAGAATCCAAGCAAGATTGATAATGCAAAAATGATTTTTGCCATTTCTTGGTAAGTTAAAACTTAAAAGACAACCAATGCTGGAGAGAACAGAGAGGAAGATTAGGACCGATGATGAGTAGTGCTGATTGAAATGAATGTATTTACATTTATTGGCATTTCAAAGCAGAAGAATTGGGTCTTTAAATAAGGGACCAAACTCTCTTAAACAACAACCTCACATGTGATAGCTGTAAGTAGAGAAGAAATGAAAACCGATTCATGTTTTAAGTATTTAAAATTGAATTTATCACCGCAAAGACTCAAGAATTCTGAACCTTATTCAATTAATCCCACGTTCTCTCTCACACTCGCCCCTTTCACACCCACATGCTCTCTCCCAATAGAAGATCCGTGAATGGATCAAAAACCATAAGTCCAAAATGTTGTTTTATAGATTTCCTTTATTTGACAGTTGTTGCCATTCGAATATAAAACGACACCTCACACTTGTTTTGTGTTGATACAATATTTCCATTAGATCACAGCATATAAACAAGCTCACATGGGCATTCCTTTGACCCATATGAAACAAATCGAAGTTGCACATGATTCGTTTTGACATTAGATGGGGGAGATGAGTTGTTAATCAAGTTTTGAACTCCCTGTTTCAGTGTTTCCTTTCTCATTTCTCCTGATACATCATACAGGGAGTTTCAGATGTTCAAATGAAACACTTGGAATTGTCAAAGGTTAAGCATTTGGGAAAGCATTTCATAAGAGGCAAGTTGAAAGCATATATTTTTATATTTTCAATCGCAAACAGAAACCTGAATGAGCATCTATCTAATTCTAGTTCTAGTATTAATTAAACGTCAAGCAAAGCGGCTAGAAGCCTAGACTAAATCTGGTGAGACTTTGTAAGAGAAAAAAAGAAAAATAAGAATACAAGGGGCCCTGAATGATTGCATTTATATCAAGCACATGACATGACAGCTTATAAAAGGGCGGTGCTTTGTGATTGTGAAAGATAAGGTGAAGTACCATTTGGTGCATCTTGGTATTACTGTCTAAACATTATTTGATTGGAAATTAAGAAATGAGTAGATTATTTTCATATAGTGTCTTTGGTTGGAAAAATACATTCATTCATATAATAATATCTTTTGATTTAATCATCCATTAAATTTTTAATTTTTCAAAAAGATTATGCTTTTTTTATATATATATATATATATATTCTGATTTCTGATTCCAATACAACTTTTTAAGTATCTTTTAGCTTTTAAAAATATATACTGTAATTATTAACAACAAAATCAATGAAGAGAATGTTGAAGGCTTGAAGCCATAGTCAAGCTAGAAGAGTGTATAACTTGTCAAGAATCATTAGACAACATTACAACCTTAACCCAAAAGAAAACATAGTAGAAATATAATCATTAGAATAGCACCATTCACAATGGAAACGACAAAAATAGTAAAAATTGTTTCCTATTCCTGCTAAACTTGATAAATGAAAACTCTAGACGTGTCTATTCTTTCATAATGCAACCGAGACTTTCTTAATTTCCTCTAGTACACGAATTTTGTATTACTAATAACAACACGAGTGAATTCATCCAAGTAAAAATGGAAAGTATAGGCTTCCAAAAGAGAAACATAAAAGAAGGTTGAGAAAGTGTTGCTTGCAGTTTAAAATCAGAAAGGCAAAATCCTTAAAAATCATCATCATCATCATCCTCAGCAATATGCTTTGCGAGTTCCTGTTCTTGCTGTTGCCTCTCTCTCCTTTTTTCCGCACTTTCTTTCTCCTTGTGTGTGTTTGGTGGAAAATGCAAGGCCCGAACTGCTTCATTGTGCATGTTAAGGCAGAAAGCTATCCTGGAATGGAAGGCAATTTGGGGCTCATTGGTAGAATAAATATCACCAGTCTCTTTTGACACCATCCAACCATTTGCATGATCCAATGTAGCATCTATTGCACCATCGCGGATAGCCTTCGCTACAATGCTTTCAGCATCTGCAATTGGAGTTTCAGAGTTCAACCTCAATTTTTCGGCAACGTCAGCAAGTGAAATGAGTGAATAAGAGATACTGATGTTGCGTAATCCAGTCCTGATGACATTATGTCGCAGGCGGACTATGAGATTTTGTGTCTTGTCAGTACTCAAGGTGCTAGCAAACTTCTCTGCAACACTCCGAAAGAGCTCCAAGTCACCAATCCGTACAGCCTGAAAAGTTGAGCCAAGAAATTATATTTTTCTTTGAAATTAGAACTAAGACAGGCGGCACCAATATCCATTTTAGCAGAAGTAATCAAGATGAAAAAGTCAAAATAATTTGTTACACAAGTTTGTTACTCCTTAAATAAATATTCATCATCAACAAACGAGGCTTACATTTGTCAGCTCAAAGTATGGCCTCAAAGCCTTCTCCATTCCTTTCTGCATAAAGATTGTCCTCTCAGGTATTTCCCCCAACAGCAGACGGACTAATATAGCCCACTTGTTACACTGAATTCTGAAGCCCCGAGCTGCAACAGGGGCTTTACGAGCAGCCTGTAGCAGACTCTCTTTTGCATCAGTATACTCTAACTGAATTGTTCTAATCTTCCCTAGGTAGAAGAGATATCGACAAAACTGCAGAACAAAGATTTATCATCAGACATACCTTAAATAGTCAACTGTGCCCATTTTAGGACCTTAAATGGACTGAAGTGAACAAATACTGAAGGTTGGGTCATAGCTAACAATATAAAGCACAACATGTGCAAGTTTATAACATTTGAACAAGATGCATACAGTATAGTAACTCACCCATCCAAATAAAGACTAAAGGTAAACTGTGTTGATTTTCAAGTAAGAGATTAATAATAGACGACAAAGCAAAAGATGATAAAGGAGATGACTATTGCAAGATCTACCCTGACACACAAGTTAAACAAGCAATAGAGCAACACAAGATCTACCTGCTGGTTTGAGTGCGCTTCAAATCGTGGTGCCTTAGACCTCAACTTCTCTGCCTGATCATAGAGGTTATAATGGAGGTAATTATGCAACAACAAGTTTAGAAGTGTTTCCTGCATTATGCCAGTATATTAGCATTAGCTCCAATATCTCTTACCATACACAAGCTCTAAATTGATTGATAACAAACCTGACCAAGCTCATCATTGTGTAGTGTAGCAATACGATGCAAGGCAAGGAGATTGCTGCAAGTAAAAGTACAAAAAAGAATTAGATAAATGATTAGACTCTTATTCAGCTTCCTCTGCTCTTCTGAAGTTGCATGTTACATGGAAGATTTATATATTTATACATGTAAGCGCACAAGCAGAGCAGGAAACATAAGAGGAGACAGCAGGCTATTAATATCTTACCCACGAATTTCGGCAAGATCACCGGTGAGCTCATAACTATACGAGTAATAGAAGTAAAGTCTTGATGCTAGGACATCAAGAGTTCTTCTGTTTAAGCTCTTGAGCCGATTAATACTTGCTGAGGAACAAGCTTTAGCCTGAAAGAAAACAGAGAAAAAGAATCTCTGCAGTTTAACAAACTGGATTTGGCCCATAAATGAAAAAGATAACACAAATTCGTGAAAATGAGTCCAACCTCCTTGTATTTTTTCTGGTCAATAAGAAAAAGGAGAACAAGCAAATAGCAGTAAATCTCGAGCTCTGGAAACAAGTGTTTTGCTGGAGCCTGAACAGTAGATATTGCAGTATCGACTTCCATGTTCTGCTCATCTTCCTACAACCATATTTAATTCAGATGCAGTACTATGAACAAAAACTTCCTAGTTGAAACTGAAGAAACTAGAACAGCTTGGGCAAGGGGACTGCCAACATGCCACAATATAACATTCAAAGATCATTATCGTCATGAAAACATGCTGCTGCCCAATTCTAAAATCAAACTTTCAAACTAGATATAAAGACCTCAAATACACAGAAATCCTAGGTCTACATTACAGATATTGTCATCTGAAAGGCCAAACCACCCTAAAGACGTCCCATAGAATCATTGTTTAATACCCCCTCAAAGGTTTACACAGCCTAGTTCATTTATTTGATAAAATGCTACTTTCTCTATTTCTATATTATAATGTAATATCAATAACACAAAATAGTAAAATACCATTTAGTCTAAAAGCCCATTCTACAATAGCTAAAGAATTCACCAGCATAAGTATTTCAATAATTTTCATAAAATAGCCTTGCAATAAGACCGAATTAAGTAAACTCACAGACTAACAAATCGAGAATGATGTGATCTTGAATTATCTATCAAAACTCAAAAGCCTAGGCAAAAGCTTTATTTAGCCACAAAGAAGAAAAGAGTGAAAAAGTTGAGGAATGTATCTTAGGAAGAAATGAGGACAATCTGGCATGAGCCTCAGAACCAGGCTGCAGCACGAAATCGAGAAATGCAGAGAGCAGAGACGCCGTGAGCTTCCGCCTCAGCCCGAATGTGAGGCGAACGGCGCGGACTATGCGGCGAACCTCCTTAGAGTAGGAACCAGACTCAATAAGCGAAGCAATCTCCTTCAAATCTACATACAAAACAAAATTAAAGAAATGATAATAAAGTTTTTAAAAAAAAATTAGGAGAATATAAACCCTAGAAATTGGAAAAGATGGTTACGCTGCAAAGTGGAGGAACAGCAGAGGAAACGGAATGAGAAGGAATTTGGTGGTCTTTCATCTCAACATCTTGAGTCATCTTTACCAAAAGCCCTATCGAACGATTGAAAAAGAGTCAGATATTAAGAGGCGAGCGTCGAGCGAGAAAGGAAAAAGGCGAAGAAGGAAAATGCTACTTACAAATCTGGATGAAGGAGCTCTAGGGTCCGGAATCGGCAGTTGCTGTTGTAACTTGTTTACTTAGTATCGATAGCAGAAAATCACTGCCTCCTTTCCCTTCCTTTTTTATTCTCTTTTCTTTCCCTTCAAGTCAAGTCAAGAATTTTTCTTTTTCAAAAAAAAAAAAAAAAAATTATAAACAAACAAAAATATACTAAATACATATAGTTAGGATTATCTACCGTAAAATTAATTTATTTACATATTTTTATATAATTTTTATTTATTTAATCAAACAATTGCATTTTTTAAATTTTAAATAAATTAAAAATATTTAATTATTTATTTGATGTAAAAAAATTAACTGTAAAATATATATAAAATACGATATTTTCAATCGATATAAATATCGAATCAATTTAAAATTTTATGTACATGATAAATATAATTATATTTTTAATTAAAAACTCAAATATGTTAAACATACAATTATTTAATTTAAAAATTTTATGTAAACGATAAATACAATTATATATTTAAGAAATGAGTTCAAATATCTCTTTTTTTTTTTATATAAATAAATTATATAATAAAATAAATTACGGGCCCATAGGCCGATAAATGCTATATTTATTAAAAGGGCCCTTAGGCTTTGGGTGGGGTGGGGATACCTCTGGCTCTGGGCTTTAGGATGTGTAGTTTTGGGGCAACAAGATTTCCGTATATATGAAAAATTCCTTAAAATAATGGCTTTCTTTCTCATCGTCATTAAATTTAATCAATTTCGACTGGTAAAAAGAATCCCATGGAAGACAACTACGTTAAAAATGTAAAATAATTAAAATTGTTAATAGAAGAGTACATGCTTTGATGCCATCATCATCTTGATTGCCACGTTGCATAATACACACACACACAAAAAAAAAAAAAAAAAAAAAAGAAAAGAAAAGAAAAATCTCTATCACCATCTTAATAAACAATGAGTTCCTATTTGATAATTAATAATGAAATTTTTTAATTTTAGAGTTAAAAATGTGTTATATTTAATTAACTTTTAAATTTTTTTAATATATTTTAAGAGAATATATCATCTTATTATTTCGTTTGTAAAATTTAAAAATTTAAATTAAATAATTGTATGTTTAACAAAATATCTAATTAAATTAAAAAAAAAATCAATATCACTAGACACTAATTAAGGTACTATATAAGGACAAAAATGCAATTAATGAAGCATTTTTTTAATTCAATAAAAATAATGCATTAAATGTAAAAGTCACTAGAAACTGGTTAAGGTATTATTTAAAGAAGAATTTTGCTAATGAATGCCCTAAGGACACTCTTTAAGGTTACTGTATATAATAATATCTTCATTTAATGTATTGAAAATGATGAAAAGTTATTAACTACTGCATTTAATACAATATTATTACTATAAATCAAGTTATCAACTACTGCATTTAAAAAGGTACAATTAATGAATTAATTTTTCTTGAATTCAGTAAAGTAATACATTAAATGTAAAAAACTTACTTAAAATAGTAATTTAATAAGGATTTTGCTAATAAGTGCCCTAAGGGCACTCTTTAAAGTTACTAGATATAATAATATCTTCATCCAATACATTAAAAATAATGAATAAAGTTATCAACTACTGCATTTAATACAATGTTATTACTATAAATAACATATTAACTAAGCTTAAACAGTGTCCTAAGTGCGATCGTTAGTAAAAAATCCATTTAATAATTTTTACCAATTAACCAGATTCTTAAATTAATTCTATTTTAGTATACTTTTTAGTTTTCTTTAATATATTTTTTATTAACTAACAAATAATATAGTATAAAAAGGAAAAATCACATCCCATCTGATCGCATGATTGTTTGTAATTCTCCGTGATTGATAGCAGTAACTATCGAAGGGGTAAAAACTTGAGAGAAAAGAACCGGAGCAAAGCAAGTTGAAGTCCCTTTTTTCTTTCTTTTCAATCAAATTCTCTGCTTTCTCTGATCAGATCCCACCATTACCCCTCCATAACCTCATAAATTACTTGTCATTTACTGCTCAATTTCTCCAATTTTGATTTTACAGTTTCTTCTCCTTTGCTCAATCGACCTGTCCAAATCAAATTTGTTATATCTTCTCATTTTGGATCAATTTCTCCTTTGCTCTTCCTAAATTCTAATCGCGGTAAGAATAGAGTTTCAAATCTTTGCAACTTTAGATTCAATCAGTAGCCAAAGAAACGGTGGTTACTTGTTTGGATCCGAGTTAACGTTTTCAATTTTCTGGTTTCTTTTTATCTGCTTAACGTCTAGCGAATAGTGATATGTTTTCTGCTTCTGTTTTTTTTTTTTAATGTTATTTTCAGCTTTGAAGTTTATTACTTGAAGATGGGAGCCGAAAAGAACTTCATTGACATAGAGGAGGGAACTCTGGAGATTGGGATGGGTAACTTAGTCATTTTTGTCTCGTGCTTACATTTTCTTTACAATTTATTGTAATATCATGCAAACCTTTGACTTTGAATTCTGGTCATAGCCTAATCTGGATTGTTTTTTTTTTATCTATTTTCAAGTGAATTGGATGGTGATCGAGTGGTTTTCTTTGTCATATTTTTGATTGGTTATGTAATATGTTTAAATTCAGGATATATATTTTTAATCGTGAGGTGGATTAACACAATGGTGAGGTTAAGAGGGATGTTTAATTCTTTAATTTTTTAATTAAACAAGTACTCCACTACGCTTGTTTTTGCATTGATATGATCTAAATGTAATGGGATGCGAGAGTGACAATTTACAGTTATTTTGGTTAGTATGAAGATTATATAGAACATTAATCGGGAGATTTTTGGTTTGCAGAGTATAGAACTGTGTCTGGTGTTGCGGGACCATTGGTCATTCTCGACAAAGTTAAGGTAGGTTTGCTTTTCTATCCCTTAATGGTTATCTCCAGAGTTAATTGCAAGTTTGATGCTATAATGTGAATAAGTTTGAAATGTTTCAGGGTCCAAAGTATCAGGAGATTGTCAATATTCGGTTGGGAGATGGAACAACTCGACGTGGTCAAGTCCTGGAAGTTGATGGAGAGAAAGCAGTCGTGCAGGTATTTGTCCAAGCATGCAACCATGAATTCTGCCACATAGGAAAAGGTTTTATTGCCTGTGTTATATAATGAGATATCCCAGATCTGATAGTTATTTGAAGTCCATATTGATGGATTAAATAATGTGGAGGAGAACAGCGTACCTGACACAAAACGATGTATATATTGAAGTCCAGTAATATCATTACCATGAGAGATGAATTCCTGAAAGGATTAGGTGACAATTGGTTCTGGAATGGCTTTAAGATGCATTATTCTTTTCCCTTTCTCCTTTTCCAGGTTTTTTGAAGGAACATCTGGAATTGACAACAAATACACAACTGTGCAATTTACAGGAGAGGTAATAAGTTTGATTTTCTTTGGTACTATAGGTTTTATTTATATTATGGCTTGCAGAACTAGGATGGTAGATACTAGATAGAATGGTTAGCTTTACAGGATCTTTTTTTCTTTTTTTGAGTGATATATGTGCTCGGAGCTTAAACTTTTTAGAAAGTCATGGTGGTCAGTTTAGTCATTTTTGTATGGCTGTTGATTGTTGAGCCCCTTCTAATGCATGTTCAACAGGTTTTGAAAACGCCTGTGTCATTGGATATGCTAGGGCGCATATTTAACGGCTCTGGAAAACCCATTGACAATGGCCCTCCTATTTTGCCTGAGGCATACCTAGATATTTCTGGTGAGTGTGTGCAGGAGACTGTGGTATTCTAGTAGTTGAAGGATGAATCAGTTTATCTTACCATTGTAAATTTCTGTCATTTGTCCTTCTCAGGGAGCTCTATCAATCCTAGCGAGAGAACTTACCCTGAAGAGATGATTCAGACAGGGATTTCAACGATTGATGTCATGAACTCTATTGCTCGTGGACAGAAGATTCCTCTTTTTTCTGCTGCTGGTCTTCCTCATAATGAAATAGCTGCTCAAATTTGTCGTCAGGCGGGTCTCGTAAAGCGGTTGGAAAAGTCTGATAATCTCCTTGATGTATGTATACACTGTAGCCTAATGTGATATTAATGAAGATTGACTTGACTGTGTGCTTGATTTTCATTGTTTATTTTGTGGATTTAAACATTTTTGTTTTGGACCTAAATTGAACTAATACACATTCTTTTGGAAGTGAGATGTCTGTTCATTTCTCTTATTCCACTTTCACGTGCCCTCTTCCCCCCAAATTTAAATTTTTTACTGTACTGTTCTCTGGATTGACTTTTAGGATCAGGAAGAAGACAATTTTGCCATTGTGTTTGCTGCTATGGGGGTGAACATGGAGACAGCTCAATTTTTTAAGAGAGATTTCGAGGAAAATGGATCTATGGAGAGAGTTACTCTTTTTTTGAACCTGGTAATTTCCATTAAGTAATATCTTACTCTCAAATTTTTTCTTTTCCTGCAAAGTAATTCAAGCTATAGCTGTTCATGTCATCATGAGTTTTTTTCTCATTGAAAATGACTTCTATGAGTATTCTTATCAAGAAATTAGTCCAATTCCTCTGTTTTTTTTTCTCTTGAACCACTTTGTTTAATGTGTTTCCAGGCCAATGACCCTACAATTGAACGAATTATCACACCAAGAATTGCCCTCACAACTGCAGAGTATTTAGCTTATGAATGTGGGAAACATGTTCTGGTTATATTGACAGATATGAGTTCTTACGCAGATGCTCTTCGGGAGGTACATATGCTTTTATAGCTGTTCAGCTGGGAGTATATATGGCACATAATTTATTTGTCAAATTATCCCTATACTGGCAAATAACATTCTGTTGTTGCTCTTTGAACATCTCATTATTTTTAACTCAAAAAGTCAAAGGAAACCTGTTGTTTTCTTAAGACCTTTCATAGGTATTTTCGGAAGCTAGAAATGACTTTAGAAAGTGAATGTAATCCATTTGACAGTGACTTAGAATGACTTAAATCTGATAAACGATAAATTGATGCTCTGTCAGATTATCATGTTTGCTAATGCTGAATTGATATCATTCATCATGTTTTGTATGTGCCTATAGGTATCTGCTGCCCGTGAAGAAGTCCCTGGAAGGCGTGGGTATCCTGGTTATATGTATACTGATCTGGCAACAATTTATGAACGTGCGGGGCGTATAGAAGGAAGAAAAGGTTCCATCACTCAAATTCCTATTTTGACCATGCCTAATGATGGTAAGAGGCAACACCAACAAAATATAGCTTTCTTTTAAGTTTTAACACTGGTTATCTGATATTATATTTGTTTGATTATTTTCTGTGAACCAGATATCACGCATCCTACACCAGATCTTACTGGTTATATTACTGAAGGGCAGATATACATTGATAGACAACTCCACAATCGACAGGTGATTGAAACAATATTCATTATTGTTTTAATCATGGAACATAATTTTAGAATGCACAGTGTCAAATTCAATTGAATTAAAATTACTCCCTTTTCAAAGTTTAAAATCTTATGTTGCCAAATAGATGTAATTCCATAGGGAATGCCAGTGCCTAAGTTTGAATAGTATGTATAACTATTGATGTTATCTTTATTTATTTTCTGAACAGATATACCCACCAATTAATGTTCTCCCTTCACTTTCTCGATTAATGAAGGTAAGACTGTTAATTATTATCATTCCATCTTGTATGAGTAACAAGTAGGTAGACGCATAAATTAGAGTTTATGCTGAGCTTTTCCTTTCATTATGTACGTTTCAGAGTGCTATTGGTGAGGGGATGACTCGTAGAGATCATGCTGATGTGTCCAACCAGGTCTGATTGAGAAGTTCTAAAATGAAGCAAGGGTCCCTTCCACTTTAAGTGCTATTGTTATTCATACTGAAACCCTGTTTTTCTTGATTTCAGCTATATGCAAATTATGCTATTGGAAAAGATGTTCAAGCAATGAAAGCTGTGGTTGGAGAGGAAGCACTTTCTTCTGAGGATCTGGTTTCCCCCCCCCCCCCCTCTCTCTCTCTCTCTCTCTCTCTCTCAATTTTGTATGTGTGTGTGTTTTTGGGTGGGGGTTCCACCTATGTTACTCGGACTTGGGTGTGAGTATCCGACACGTGTATGTTTTATTTATTCTAAATTTTTTCATGTATTTGGAGGGTCCTTGGGGGATCATATCCCCATACCAATGTCCGAATATGCGTCGGACACGGATACTTCAAGAAAAATGAAGAGTCGGAGCAACATAGGGTTCCATACCATGCATGTGCAGCTTTGCATGCAACTGCAAGGCTTTCAAATATAAAGCTTCAGATTAAGAATTGCGTTTTGATTCTCTCCATGTTATCATCTTACAGCTTTATCTGGAGTTCCTAGATAAATTTGAGAGAAAATTCGTGACTCAAGGTGCTTATGATACTCGCAACATCTTCCAATCACTTGATTTAGCATGGACTTTGCTTCGTATCTTCCCTCGTGAACTTCTCCACCGTATACCTGCAAAGACACTTGACCAGTACTACAGTCGTGATGCAACAAGCTGAGCTGATAAAGCAAGTCTGCTCTTTGCTTATTTACATAATGTCAGTTTTTCATTTGAATTTAAGTCGTCTTCAGGTTGTTTCACCTAAAACATTTGCCTATGCTGCATGGCCTCGACCGAAATCAGTCTCGGTGAATGGTTTATTCCTGGTTACAGTTTCATTAAACTTTAGTCATAAGTAAAATTCTTTGTTTTAGGAACCCAGAAGGTTTTCGAGGAACACTATTTTCAGGACCTTTTTTGTCATTCAAACCGGCTGTTAAGAGTAGAATTGCCAGGAAAAAAAGAAGGGAGTTTGAAATAAGTTGTTGGATTTATAGCCTTTGTCTAGGTCTAAAGTCTAGTTGAACCATATTTTTCTCATGGGTTTGCATTGGCTGCTAGTTAGCACTTTCCAATGTCGTTTGAAACCTTATATTTTGTCAGCCTTGGCAGTGGAAATTTCATGAGTTGTCTTTATCAACCACATAAAGAATTAAACATGGGATGGAAAAGCACTTCAACAAATACTTGTTCTGATAAAAACCATCTGTGACTCGATGGCTCCAAGCAATTAAAAGTTCTTATCCCAGGCAACGAGCTGGAGTAAATTATGGTTCGTATTCATAATTATATTGCTACTTTACAGTCGGCTGTTAATGCATCAGCTGCTATCCATCTTCCTATCTCCTAATAAATCTAAGTATGGCATCATATTTTCTCACTAGTTCAGGATGCCATAGTATTTCTAAGGGGAAAACACCCACCCACACACACACACACAAAAAAAAAATTGAGAACAAGTACTTCTCAACCTAAGAATTAGGTAAAAAGATACAAATGCCCCATCAAATAAAAAAAATAATGGACCTGAGTTTAAAGGGTTACATGAATCACACTTTCCCAGCATTGGACCACTATGACATGTACCTTGGTATCCTGTCAAGGAAAAAGCAGCATTTATCAAATTAATAAGTAACCACTTCAATATAATTTGCATATAAGCATATAGTATCATTGCTTATTTAATTTGATAAATAAGTAATGATACCTATAAGCAATGATTAAGAATTATTTAATTACTATTTTAGAAAAAAAATTTGCATTTAATGCATTACTTTTACTTAATTAAAAAAAAAAAAACATTAATTACACTTTTCTTTCTTTAAATATCAACTTAACTAATGAAATTAGACACTAGTTAATGTTTACTATCTTTAAAAGTTAAAACCAGCTCACTACCACAAAAACAACCAAACCAAGCCAAGCCTACGGATATGATGATTCCGCATTTTCTATGTTTGCATTGCATATTTTTCATTTCGCTCTCTAGTCTCTACACCCTCAATGACCTCAAAAAACACTCCTTGGCCCTTTAGCATATATAGGTTATGAATCCAAGCATGTGATATATCAAATGAAAAGCCTAGCTAGCTCTGCTAATAAACTTCTCTAAAGGTTGTTTGAATTTGAAGGACCTCGTACATTTCTAATCTCATTACAAGTACCTTTGTAGAGCAGCTTAAACCTTGTATTCTTCGACATGCATCCACTTCGTAGAGGACCATTTGTTCCCCATTATCACAGGGCATCCACCTGGCATCAGCCATAAGACACAGTTAAATTTATTTGTTCATTTAGCAGTAGATAACAAAAACTTGCTATGATAAAATGAGAAAATAACTTTTGAACATAAGTGTCAAACATTTATGGCATGACAACAGATAACAGTTCAAATCTTTTTCCTATGGAAATGCAAAACTGTTTAGTCATTCTTGAACCACAACTAAAGATAAAACCCGAAAAAAAAAGGTGGGAAAGGGGATCGAATGAACGACAACAGATAACAGTTCAAACCTTTTTCCTATGGAAATGCATAACTGCATAGTCATTCTTGAACCACAAGTAAAGATAAAACCCGGAAAAAAAAAGGTGGAAAGGGGATCGAATGCAAACCGTGCAAACTTGAAGGATCTAGTGTGGCATCAGGTCTCATGCTCCAGAACAGCATCGCATCACCCATCTTAGGCTTCACAGAAAGACCCTGTTTACCACATTCAGACAATTCATTCCACCAAGGCACAGCACTAACATTTCCCTTGGCTGCAGGAAATATTGTCTCACCCCCTTCTTCAACATCTGACCTGCATCAGTAGCAGAAAGTGAGGTAAGAGGTAACCAATCCTTCTCTTTTTCAAATATAGAAAAGGAGAAATGAAGAAACAAGTTTCTGTGACACTTGATTGGGTGTGGAATGCATCATAGACATGTATGTACAGAGAAAATTATAAAACTTACAAATACATAAGCATAGTAGCCATCCGCTGGCCTCCATTTTTAGTGTTGAACTCATCAAGGAAGTAATCAAAGTGCGCATCGTATTTCTGTCCAACTTCATAGTGGAGAACTTGAAGACTTTCTCCATGCTCTGTAGATTACAAAGTTAGCTTTAAGGGAAAAAAACCCAAAAGAAAATGCAATAATTGGAAAACAATGACAATCCATTGATTCCAACAAGAAATAAAAGAACATAACAATATTAGGAAAGATCTAATCTGGACAACATTAGCTGTAAATAATTATATGCTAAGAGAGAAACAGGTAAGAAAATATCCCATTTGCACATGGCCACTACTGAGGTTTAATTGAGACTCATAACCAGGAGCTTCCAAAAAAAAGACATCTCAAGTTCTCACAACATATTTTTGCACAAAAGAAATTAATTATTAGTTTCAGAGTAAAATAGTTTTAGAAGGTTTTGCTCGGTATTTGAATCTCATACCTACAGGAATGAAACTGTAGTCTGCTATCCTTTTTTCTATATCCCTAATGATTTTATCTTGCCCTCTTCTCAGAAACATGCCCGAACTTGTACGCACCCTGCAAACCATACAAGTCAAATGTCATAAGATGTAACATTATGTTCGGAGTTCAACACATAACTGGTCTTCAAACAACCCAGGGTTTCTCAAATAACTTTCAAGAAAAGTATAAAGAGGAGAACTCATGTTCAATATCTTAACATCATATCTTAGCATTTGTAATCACAATAAAAGAAGAGGTGGGAGGATAGGAAAATGCAAACCTGCTATCTTTACTTTGCCCTGTTTTGCTATCAACAACAGTGGACTTTGCCATGCGAGGTTTAGCAAGCTTTATTAGGTACTCACATTCTTCTTTGGACTGTTGAAATAAGTAAAAAGTCAAAATCAAGACAACAACCCAAAAAAAGAAAAGAAAAGGTAATGGAAAAATATTATTATTAACCAAAAACTAAGAGGAAGACCTCAAACTCAACAGACACTACAAGGAGATCATTAAAACAAACTGTGCCCACTGCCCAGAATTATACCAATTCAGTACTAAGAAAAGGGTTTTACAAGGTTTCCTTCATAAATTATTCGACTCATCAAATCCATCTGCATTGCATTTCCTGAGGAGAACTATTATTCTCATTAATTCCCATTAATTACAAAATTTCCTAGCGTAAGCATATACAATCAGAAAGATGAGATTGACAATTTCAAATTATTTATACTAACCAAAAAATATCAATGACGCATGAAACCTTAATACATTTGTGTAAAAGTAACTTATAAATAAATATTATAAAAAAAGAAAAAGAATAGAATAGAATAGAATAGAAACTAACCAAGAAGTTATGATAAATGAATGATCTAGGCTCCCAAGAAAGGACTTCAGTCCACTGCTCCCCTCTCTTCCCCAAGCCTTTTCCTCTGCATTAAAATTCCACCCAAATATTGAGTCAAATCAACGAAAACAATCATAAAACACATCGCTATTAATCAAAAGAGATCAGTGCGTTAGAAATGAAACCAACCGCGTTACCTTTCAGAAGCCATGCGTCTATAAGAAGTAAGGTCATTGGGCGGAGAATCATCGCTGTTTATCGGTAGAGAGAAAATCCCTAGTCCCAAAAGCATCAAAAAAACGACCGTTAACATAAACAACATCGATAATGCAAGCGTTACTCTCGACCATTTCTTCGCTTGTAATCGAGATTGTCTCACTTTCGCCATTCTTGAATTAAAACAAAAACAAAAGCATTCAGCACATAACCCTTAGAGATAGATCCAAGAAAAACAAACCCCCTAAATCCTAATTTTTGGTAAAACCCAGATTCAAAAACTTTGACAAATTTTCTATGGGAATGTAAGAAAACCATTCGAGGACTTTGCTAAGCCCATTCAAGGGCGCGACTTTAATATATAGCTTTTAAGAAATTGTCGAGTTTTTGCAAAGGGTATTAAGAACATGACAAAATTATCCTTTCTTATTGGTACAATGAACCAATTGTAGTCCTCAGTGAATAGTTGAGAATGGGTATAATTGCCATTATAATTTTGCTCGTGGTTTTACGAGTCGGCGTGTTTGATGCTTGTGGGCAGCACCAGGTTTGGGCTTGGTGCTTGAAATGGCAAGACTTACTGTCTTACCATTGATTTTTATATATCTGAGAAGAAAAAGAAGGAAAGAAAATGTCTACAAATTTTAATTTTATATATATAGGAGTAAAACATTTATTTATATATTTATTTTTAATATCATTAAAAATGTTCTCAAACCTTATCATTTTTATTAAAAAATCATTAAATTTTCTATTTATGACTTAAGTTAAGAATCAATTATAGATGTCCATTGTCCAACTCATTTAAATTTAAACATGATGTATGAATTATAATTAGTCTATACTATTTGAATGAAGGGTTTTTTTTTTTTCTTTCTTTGTGTCCATCTTGAGTGAGAATCATAGAAAAATGAAGCATCATATCTTTATATGCATGTTCGAATATGTGTCGGACACGAATATTTTTAAAAAAATAAGAATCTGGTAAAATAGAAATTTTGTGTAGAGTTTTTTTTTCCTTCTCATTTTTCATTTTATTGGGGAAAAAAGGAAGGAGTTGCAAGTTGAGGATGATGTCTATTTGCAAAACCTTTATTTACGGATAGAGATTGTAAACATCGAAGGATGCAATCTTTTTGTCATTGTTGTTTGTAAGTTTGTAATATGTTTTTGATATATACATTACATTCTTAATCCTTGTTTCTGTCGTTTAAGTGTGTCCCTGCTGAATTATTCACCCCGCTAAAATAACCAAATTTTAAACCCATATATATCTAACTAAAACCAAGAAGCTGAAGATTTGTGATTTTTCTTTTTCTCGGGTGGATTTTAGATTCATCACGCATCAGTCTGAAATAAATCAACCAATCATTATAAAAACCGTTTTTTTCGATTCTGCAGAAATATGAAAGTTTCTTAATTTTTGGGTAATTGAATTTTTATTACCCAAAGAAAACAGGAAAACCTGTTACAAGTTCAACTGCCATAGAAGCAGCTACAGAGGAAACAAAATTTACCAACAAAACATCTGTTCCCTTAAACCCCAGTTTGTGCGTAAAGCCCTGTTAACTGAATCAACAAAAAATCTTTGTCGTGCCAACTACCCTGAATCTGACTGTCTCCTCAATACAGTGGACAGGATCTTCATGGAACCTTGGTCTCTTCCTCGTTTCTCCTTTTTCTTTCCATTTTCTCATCAACCAAACATTTATTAAGACAAAAAAAAGTGCTGGATTTCCAAATTCATATGCACAATTTACAATTGAACAAGAATAACGATTCCCTTGATTCATTATAAAACCGAAACCCATCGGTTCGATTACAAGCAAATCTTTTTTTTTTATTTAAAGATAATCATAATCTGACAAAATTAGGAAATGAATCAAAATCACCGTCCATATCAACCGCGTCGTTCCTTCTCAATCTGCTGCCTCTGCTTCTCGGCGAGCTTCTCCAGGGTTGATTCCACCGCATCACGCCCACCGATAAGCAACCGGGTCACCATTTCCGGATCCTTCTCGAACCGAGCTTCCTCGAACTCCTTCCTTGCGTCCTCTCTCAATATATCCCTCCATAGAACGCCCCGTGAATCAGGCCACATGAAGAATCGGGTCGCCCGGAGGATGTCTCGGTAGAGACTCAACGCTTCTCGCCGATTGTTGGTGAGTCGCTGCCGAATCAACAACTCTTCTTCCTCATCGTCAACTGATTTATCCTTCTTCACCACGTGTCTGTCAAGAAGCTCCTCCAGGGTGTCCGGGCCGTTGTGCAAGAATCGTTGGGTGAAGAAGACGTCGTTTCCAGAAACGAGCATTAAACGGATCGTTAAATATTGGCATTTTCTCAGGTACGCAATCATTCTTTATTTTCTGTGTCTTCCTCAGCCTCAAAGCTTATTATCCAGGCGGTTTGAAACAAAGATGGTGGAGCTGAAGACAAGAAGTAAAGGGTTAGAAATTGGGTCGGTCTTCGCGTTTCAGGCCTAAAATAGTTGTGGGCTTTGGCTCATTTATTTTATGGCATTTAGGCTAACCAATTTTTGACCTATCATATATATTATGACATTTAGGGTTTAATAGACATAGAATAAAGTTATAGCAATATGAAATCTTAAAATTGTTTAATTTCATGAAATTGCAGGCTCCTATGTTGAGCTAGACATGGAATTAGAGCGTTGCCTGGTAGAGAGAAAGTATGAAAAGAAGCAAAAATAGCATTATAATTTTTTCATTTAAATAGTAAGAAAATTTCTGCTGGAAAAAAAAAGAAAATGACAAAATTCCCCTAAAATTAAATGATAAACAAATGATATATTATATTAAACCAGCAATATTTAAGGCCAAAACCTTAGTCTCCAATATCTGATATGACATGGAGCAAGATTTTTATTATTTTGGGCCAGGCCAAAGGTGGTCCAGACACAATGCCTTTCTTGAAGATAATATCCGAACTCCAAAGCCTTATCCTAAACGTTAACAGGTGAATTACAAGGTCCAAGTTAAAGGAGGGACTGAATTACAGTAATCTTAATATTCACAAATGAAATGAAATGAATTACAGGTCTCAAGTCAAAGGATGCCAAAATAACAAGGTACTAGTAATCAACTTAATCAATAATTCAAAAGCCTTCAACTTTTTCATCAATAATAAACAGAGAGATACTACAAGTAGCCATTGGAAATGCGGATTTCACTTTCCCAAGTGTAAAACCACTTACGTCTCTTATGAAATGCACCGTCTCTCATAGCAAGTTTCGTCTGTAAGTAAAAGTTTGATTTGTATGACTGCTGATTTAACATATGGAAAAGCACTCGGGCCCGAATCATAGTCAAGACTTTTAGCCCATCTTCATATTACTGCCAAAAATATAATCTTCAACTCAACCGTCATTTTCGATTTCAAAATATAGATTTCGAATATTAATATCTGAAACCCATTTTTTATCCCAGAATCCAATAAATCTGTAAAAAAAAAATTTTTTTAACAAAATGCAAATTTGAAAATATTAACCATTATAATTTGAAGAACTATAGTGGTACAAAATACTAATACTATTCGGTGTAGTGTTTAATAGATCTGCTTACGGATCGGACAACCTTTTCGACCCATATTGAGCCGTACCTGGATTTCAATATTTGTGATTCGATCCGACTCGATTCGGATAACTATTTATATATTAAAAAAAAATTTAAATTTAATTATAAAAATAAAAAATATTTTTTTTATTAAAAGATAAACATTATTCGAACCCATGAACCAAGAATCCATCTAAGATCAGACCTAAGTAAAAAAAATAAAAAAATTCTGAACTACGATCTGAAAAGACCTGCTAATGAGCCGAGCCACGGCTCGATTTTTTTTATATTCTTTGCCCAGGCCTGGCCTTGGGTCGGGCCGGGCCGATAGACCCAAATTCACTGTTTATCGAATAAAATATATTTTTTTTATATTTTTTAATTAAAATTAAATAAAATAATATTATTATAATAGAAAAACATTGTTCTGAGTCGGGCCGACCCAAAACAAAAATATTTTATACAAGTCCGACTCAATACGAAACAGACCTGTCAAACCAGACGAACTGCCCGACTCATAAACAAATCTAGATATGATCCAATCAATAAGCACTCTAGTATTTAAGAATACGACATAAGGAGAAGAAATGTTGAAAGATCCAACGTAATTGTGGGCCCCATGTCCTATTATATGTAAATAAACCACATAGAGTGTGACAAAACGCACAAAAAGCCAAACAGATTTGGCGGGATGATCCCTGCCTCACAGGACTTTGCCAGTGGTCGCCACCTAAGCTTCTTTGCAAAAGTTCCTAACCTTCCATGTGCTCTCTCTCCCCTCCCCTGCCCATCAGACCATTTCCTCACTGCCATAGGCTTTAACATTTCACTTTTCAAAATCAAATTTTTACTGTCTATTATAACGAATTCAAAAAAAATTCACCCTTTTTTCAGATTGTACATTAGTATTTCAGTTTAATGACTTAGACTACACTGTTAATTTATTTTTCACTATCCGAGTGAAAATGAGATAAAATGAATATGGCGAAAAAACCAAGGAGATTTCCTTTGTTTTGGATGTCGTTTCACAATCGTCTGACAGTTTAGAAAAGCTGTTTTTGTGTTCCCATAACAAAGTCACAGCACACCATCACAAACAATTACAAACAAAAATCACTCATTTGAAAAAAGAACAAAAAATTTCGTTCCTTTCCTTATCACCAACATTACAAAAATTAAAAACCAAAATGAACAACTAGAACTTAAATAAAACTAAAAAGAAAAAAGGAAGCACATGATTATTAACTAAAGTAGAAAAAAAAAAAAAAAAAAAACTTGCAAATTAAATTAAAAGAAAAAAGAGGAGGCTAAACCACAATGCTGCAACAAGTTACCTCAACAAAATGGCTAAGATTTTGAAGGAGTCACCTCGGGTTTTCTGAGGAGAATCATGTGCATCGGGGAAAAAATTCCAGAATCCCCACCTCTGGTCAAAAAATCAGCGGTTTTGAACAGCATATCGTGAACATCAACGGTTCCTTTAGGAGCTATTCCTATGGCAGCCAACACTGTGACGAGGATGTGGTTCCTCCAGTAGGCGATTCTCCCCATCTTAAGCCTGGTCCACCAGGGTAGAGCCGGTGGCTTGGCTAGATCCTTCTCCTTCACAACCTCAAAGCCTACTTTTTTTGCAGTCTCCGCAATGTCCAAATAGCTCCTCAGACCAGGCAAAGCATCACCTCTTTCAATACCTTGAATGACCTCAACGTGTTCAAGGTTATCTGCTCTGTACTTGTCAGTTGTGACCCACTCGTAAGATACGTAGAGAGATCCGGGTTTCAGTACTCGAAAGACTTCGGCGTAAACCTCTTCCAGTTTCGGCGCGTGGCATGTTGCCTCTATAGAGTACGCGCCGTCGAAGCTGTTATCTTGAAATGGCATCTCCAGGAAGTTGCCGCAAACAACTTCGCAAAGCGAATCTAGCCCAGCTTTCTTGTTGTGAAGCCGGGCACGTTTCACTTGGTACTCGTTGATCGTGATGCCCACGACTTTGGCTCGCGAGTGAGCCGCAATGGCACGCATGGGTCCACCAACGCCACATCCGACGTCGAGGATTCGATCTCCGGATTTGACGTCGATGAGATCAACGGCCATCTCTTCGTGGAGGCGCGTTGCATCCCGGTGGGATTTCCCAGGGATGAAAGGAGAGAAATGGAAGGATTGGCCCCATCCCCACTCGTAAATATCGGTGACTAGGTTGTAAAAAGTATCGACAAAGTCTGGGACTTTTTCGGCCGTTTCGATCTCCTTTGGGCGGCGGAAGAAAGACCAATATTGCTTGTAGTTGTCTCGAACTTTTTCAGCGGAAATGGAACCGCCGGAGAGATCAACGGCTCGCTTGCCCTTTTGCTCGGCTGGGCCCAAAACGCAGACGAACCAGTAAAGACCGCAGGCTAGAAGAGCCCCAGTACAGAAGAGAGCAATAGAATCCATGAGAAAATAAATGGAGAAGAGAAAGAGAGAGTTGAGTGAGTGAATGACAGTAGGAAAAGAGAGGTAAACGCTAAGTACAAAAATAACAACAGTCACTCCCCTCTAAAAAATTAAAGAGAAAATTTTGTGACATACGCAAGCGTATTTGGCGCTAAAGTAGACGCGCTATGCGCGTGTTGAAAGATTCTCGAACATAATCAGATCCAGATGATAGAACAAAAGAAAGAAGACAAAAGTAGGAGTACAACGTACTGACTACTTAGAGTTACTGTTTTACCCCTTTTATTTTTATTTTTATTTTTATGTATTCGTATTGTAATTGTTGTGAAACAATGTATTTTGCAACGATTTTCAAAAATAAAATAGAAAAAAAAAATTTATAAGTAATAAAGTTTTTGGTGTATATATAAAGTAGGATAACATTCATAATAAAGTGCTTTGTGTATGATTTCATTTTAATGTATCAAATGGGATCATATTTTCAATAATAATATCTTAAAAAATAATTTTAAAGCCATTTAGTAGCATTTTCTTAAAAATAAAATAAATAATAAAATTTCAGCATTTTGAAATGTATATATATATATATTTAAAATTTTCGTCATATTGTAGTTTTTTTTCCTAAGGTATGCATATTAAATACATAATAACTAAAATAAATTCATATTTTGAACAAAATATGCGGGATTTTTTTTTTCTTTCTAATGTATGCATATTAAAAACAAAGGTTTCATTAGAATTGTTTTTTTTTCTTCTAATGTATCCTTTGAATACTCAAAATTTAGAATTAAGAGACAAGAGATTTACCTAATGTTTTCCCACAATCTCTCTCCTATAAAGGGAAAGTATTCAAAGTCAATAATATGAAATTTTCAAACACCATTAACACTTTGATATCCAAATCTTTATCTCTTATTCAAATCAAAATCAAAACGAATTCAAATAATGAATATCTAAAAATTTATATATAAATTCGTTAATGATAATAAATATAATATCGAAATTCAAAAATTATCTGAATTCATAATATTCAAATTAAAAAAATAAATCAAATAATATCATATTTGCCATTCCTAAACTACATGAAACGAATGTATGTATGTATTTATTTTCTACTATTACTACTTAAAACAAAGTAAATTATTTGAAGCCAATAGGACATATGAGGTGGCGGTCTAGCATTGGATAAGAGATATATGGTCAGAAAATTTATCCAGATTTGATTGGATGGCCCTGATCGGTTTTTTTATTTAAATATAGTTAAAAAAAATTATTTACCAAAATATCGTTCTTTTTAGATTAATTTCAAAAATTCGTTTATTTTGATCAGTTGAGAAATCGCCATGGCCCATGGCGATTTCCCAACTGAAAATTTTAATTTTTTTTAAAAATACTAGTTGGGAAATCACCATGGGCCATGACGATTTTCCAACTACAAATTTTCAAATTTTTTTTTCCCATTGGAAAATCGCCACCTATTTTTTTTTAAAATTCTTTCAATAAATAATAAAAATTATATAATTTTAAATTTTAAGAAATAAAAATAAAAATTTAATAATTTTAATATATAATTTTTATCTTATTGTGGTAGAAGTATTCATGGGTCGGGTCGGGCCCATGTTTGGTATCAACACCACATTTGCTTGCCCAAGCCACGGTGGCAATTTTTCAATCTTTATTTATTTATTTTTTTAATTTCATAAAATAATAAAAATTATATAATTTTTAATTTTAAAAAATAAAAATATAACAATTTACCAAAAATTAAAAAATTATATTCGTAATCTGATCATGGGCCGGGCCGCGACCCGAAATTTTTCAATTTCCTTGCCAAGGCCCGACTCGCGGGCCTGAATTTAATTATTTTAATATATAAATAGTGATCCGGGCCTGGCCGGACGGGCTGCCCAGCCCATGAGCAGGTCTATCCGTAATATCAATCGAATTCTTTCAACTTGTATTCGTAATAAATGGACCTCCGGGAAAAAGGCCAACCAGAGTGTTGTATTAGTCCGGGCTTGGACAAGTGTTTTTGTAATTTTATTAAATAATAAAATTTAAATAAAAATTATATAATTTTTAATTTAAAAAAAATTAAATAAAAAATTTCAAAAAATTATAAAATATATTTTTAATAGTGAAATGGGCTTTCGGGTCGGCACGACTCGAAATGGGCTTGGGCAAGGAAATTGAAAAATTTCGGGTCGCGACCCGGCCCATGAACAGGTCTAATTACGAATATAATTTTTTAATTTTTGATAAATTGTTATATTTATATTTTTATTTTTTAAAATTAAAAATTATATAATTTTTATTATTTTATGAAATTAAAAAAATAATAAATAAAGATTGAAAAATTGCCACCGCGGCTTGGACAAGCAAATGTGGTTTTGATACCATACATGGGCCCGACCCGACCCATGAACACTTCTACCACAATAAGATAAAAATTATATATTAAAATTATTAAATTTTTATTTTTATTTTTATTTTTTAAAATTTAAAATTATATAATTTTTATTATTTATTAAAATAAATTAAAAAAAAAAGATACTTAGAGAAATCGCCACCGTGGGTGGCGATTTCCCAAGGGGGAATTCACAAATGTGAATTCCCTCATTGGGAAATCGCCACCCACCCACGGTGGCGATTTCCCAATGGGAAAATTTTTTTTTTGAAAATTTGTAGTTGGGAAATCGCCATGGCCCATGGCGATTTCCCAACTGGTATTTTTAAAAAAATTAAAATTTTCAGTTGGGAAATTGCCATGGCGATTTCCCAACTGATTAAAAAAAGCGGATTTTGGGAATTAATCTGAAAAGAACGATATTTTGATAAATAATTTTTTTTTAGCTATATTAATATAAAAGACCCCCCTGATCTTGTGGATTAAAAAAAGATAATATTAGCTGGTTGCGGTTGGCGTTTTAATTACATTTATAATTTATTTATTTATTAATTAATTATTTACATCTGATCAAAGATTAGAGACTCTGCTCTCTTGTATGTGTAATTACAGTTGTTAAGAACAGAATTTGCAGAGACCGACTTCGCCTTATATGCGATCTCTGCAATCTAAGCTGCGAATATGAATTTAAATAAAAGATGTAATATTATGTTATAGTTGTTATTTAGTGATTTTAGCTTTTTCAGTTATCGATATTTACGATCGATATTTATCGTAATTAACCACGATAATATTTATTACATCCGTAATCACATAAATCTTTGAATATGAAACGAACGAAAACGCATTCATAATCATAATTTAAATTTCTGAATATGAATAGACATATATAATAATTGCATATTTATTTTTTCTGAAATTTAAAACTAAAAAAGTCCCTGATATTTTTATGTTAGAGAAATAGCAAAGATTTTATTTAGATTAAATGCGTCTTTCAGTTTAAATTCAAAAAGAATGTTGAATTATAATTTTTCCATTAATGGCCCCCTTATAACCATTTCCCATTTCCCAATACTAATCCTTCCAGTTCCATAGACAAAGGGCCGGCTTTGCTTCTGCTGCTAATAATATTTAATATAAGATTAATGAAATTAAAATTAAAATCTTTATTAATTGTATTTTTGTCTTGGTCGATTTGCAGTCTTAATATGCTACAAGAGAAAACGGGCAAGGCACGTGACAACAGCCAATGAGAAATAAAATAAAATTAATTGAATAATAATAATAATAATAATATTTATGGAGTTACTAACTTAAGCCTTTCCCGTATATATATATATATATATATATATATATATATATATATAAACATTGAAATAGCATGTGCTACCAACAGTAGTACAGCATGAACAACTCTGAGTAAAAAAAACAAAGCCCAACTACCATGAAAGTTGGTGGGGGAGATCAGATGTCTGTCAATTCTCATATGCAGAAGCAGAAAATAAAAGAAAAGAAAAGATAATGCTATTCTTAAGCCTAATTTAGATGTGTGTTGTAGATCAGCTGCATGTTATGTTGGTAGGATGTAGGAAGAAATCACGTGGAACCTTCTTTTTAATATATATTTTATATGTATATATATATTTGCAGCTTTCACTTTATCATACTTGTACTTTTCTTTTTCTCTCAGAAAAATAAAATAAATATCTCTGTTTTTTCTTTCTCTTTTGGTTTATTTTAGCTTGCAAAGGAAAGGAGTAAACATCATCTCCACTTTTGCATTACAGCCTTCCCCTTCCCCTTCCCCTTCCCCTTCCTTTTTTATTTTTATTATTTTTTTAATTCATTAATGCTAGTTGAGTCGGGCGTGTTTTAACTTTTTTATTTTATTTTCCTTTTGTTTAGTTTTTTTTTTTTTTTTCTTCAATAAATATAGTACTAACAACCCAAAAGTTGGTAATAACTTTTAGGATAAAATATAATTTTATAAATACATAATTTAAATATAAATTTATTATTATATTTATGTGAATGATTTAAATTTATCATTAACTTTTTAATTTTGATAAATTTAATAATATATTTTCAAATTTTGGTATGATTAAAGAATATTCAATAAAAAAATCTGTTAAAACTTATTTTATAATTTTAAAAATTATATGATAAAAAATATTTATAAAACTAAAATTTGATTTATATTATTTTTTATCATAATTTTTTGGATTTTGATAATGAGTATCTTAAGACACTCTTTAAATTAATTAATATATTATTTATAATAATAATAATAATATTACATTAAATATAATAATTAATAATTTTAATTAAAATTTTAATATATTAAATAAAAATATTATTATATATAATTTTTAAAAAAATATTCTTAAAACGCTTTTAGTAAAATCTTAATTTTTTTTTATTGAGTGTCAAATTTTTAATAAAATGAACGATCAACGTCTTGATACTGCACATAATGCGGCGGAAAACAATGATACCCACGGATTTGATAGCTTTAATTTTTTAATAATAAGAATTAAGATCATAAAGTAAGATTCCCTGCATTTGGATTGAAGCAAATCCTAAAAAATATATTTATAGCATAATTAAGATCGTAATGCTAATAATTATAAATAAAAAAAAAAAGATCATAAAGCTATTAAACATTTAAAATTTTTGAACGGAATCAAGGCTAGATTCAAGCCTGACTAGTGAGTAGAGACTACCATTATTTTCCCCTCAACCTCAAAGGCTCAAAACCTGTTTAACCTTTTTCTCTCCTCACAAATTTTTTCTGAAGTTCTTTGAGATGATGAACAGCCCAAGAACGAGTCTTCCATGGCAATCATTGCACATAGGAAAGGGGTTTGAGTTTTTGATCCATTATGTCGTTAGTGGTAGTCCATGAAATTTTCTGAAAGTAACCATCCACATGTGGATCATGGGAGGACGGACGAATGAATATTTTTCTTAACCTTTTCTTCCCTCAAAACACAATAATCACTCAACTCCAGGCTGGGCCAAACTTTGACAATCTAAGGCCTGTTAAAACTTGGTTCTCGGTCCCCATGAGAATCATAAATGGGGTTTTGAAGTCCATCACAATACATCCATCTTGCCAAAAAAGCCCAAAAATCGTTCGTTTCCGATAGCCGGCTTTCCCTATTTATTTGCTTTTTTATTTTTTTTTTACATGATTGATAATTTTTTTTTTGAAATTAAACAACATTGAAAAAGCTTTGTTCCCTCTTCTTTCCAAAGGTAAACCATCTATTTATTATGTCGTAAAACATTCAATTAAGAATAAAATCAAAAGAGTAAAGAGATCTATTCATTGATAAGAAAAAGAAAAAACGTGGTCAGAGTTTGCCTTACAATCAATTTGGAGGTCCGTAACTTTGTGTAAGCTGGTCCAAACTCGAGGTATAGAAGAACTACTACTATTAAAAGCTCAAAGGTTGATATTTTGCTAAGAAGTGAAAGTGGCTTACTTACAAATTTCAAAATCATGAAACTGAAACTTCGATCTTACTACTGTTTGAAATGCTAGAAAATCCTGGTTAGTTCAGCATTTTTTTTGGGATAAGTAATGTGTTTATTCATCCAAAAAGAAATAGGATATTCTGCTACAGTTTTAACTATGTAAATCTAGAAAACAAGTTTTATTTTTCCCCTATACAACTGTACGAAACCCCATGTATCTATCAGTGAACTATTTACATGATTATTGACAAAAATATTAACACCATCTAATCTATCCCCAATATTGCTGGCTATGAGATTAAACAAAACTTGTTCTGATCTGCCTTGACCCCATGAAGCCTTCTATTCCTCTCTTGCCATACATAATAAATGCATGCATTCCAAACTAATCTAAGCATCACATAACTCAGAACCTTCCCTTTGATTTCTATCACAACCCATCTTAGTTCCTCCTGCCACACCCCCACTGCTCTCCTCCTTCCGCAAACAGTGAGAACTCGAAGCCATAGCTGCGTTGAGTACTCACAACTGAAAAACAGGTGGTTTCTATTTTCTTCCCCACTGTTACATAGCAAACAGTCTGTAGAGAGCCCTATACCCCAGGAACGCATTCTTTCTTTTGTAGGCAGTCTATCAAGAGTTGCAAGCCAAGATATGATTGAGTGTCTTGGAATATGGAGGTGGCACCAAACCAGCTTGTGCCAATTCACCTTTTCCCTCTAATGTCTTAGTTCTTTCCAAACCTGGACTGTCATGTATTTGGTCCCAGGTAGTTTCCAAGTTAACCTATCTCCTTGCTACTAGATGAACTTGAGTGCAGTGCTTCTCAGGCTTAGAAATTTCTTCCAACTCCAGCTGAACTTTTGTAATAAGGGTAGCTGCATGGTGTTGCTACCTTTCAAAACATACTCAGTGATCCATGCTACCCACAGGGACCCAGCTTGAGTTAACACCAACCACATATTCCTCAATATGCATGCTTTGTTTCATGATACCAGTTCTTTAATGCCCAATCCACCTTCTGATTTGTTAGATAGTCCTACACTCTGTTGTTTTTTGGCTTCCAATTGTATCTGTTGCCGACACAATTTTATGTAGGAACTACCTAAGGAAGGTGTGTCTAATAATCCAGAGAGTAAGTTGTTGTGGCAGAGCTCGGGTGGGGTCTAAAGAAAGACGTTTTAGATGCCAACTATTGTTGCTACTGTTGTCTTTGATTGCTTCTCTGTTGCAATATATGCTCACATTTTTGTTTGCTGCTCAAACTTGGCTTCCTTCTTTCCTCTGTTTCCCACTACCTTTTTGTAAATGAAATTTCTATCCAGAAAACGATTTTAAGCAAGAACTACGAATTATGTTCAATATGAAGATATCGGTTTGGTTAAGTCAAGTCATAAATATCCTCCATAAGAGGCATCCAACATATCTGAGTTCGACTCCCAACATCCGCAATATCTTCTTCTATCCATATTCTACACGGTTTTTGATTGGTTTTTAGATCATAAACACGGTTTTTAGATGTAAACATAATGAAAGTAATGACAAAGAATAAGTGAAGATCTTCTTTTGGTAATCCAAATGAATGAGCCTAACTCAAGCTTGCACGCTTGGAAGCGTAATTACACGGTGCACGCTATAGCTTCTACAACGGGTTATTATTGGAAGGTTTCTTTTTAACCATTTGAAGGTCTTGCAAGCTACCATTTTTCCACCTTAGTCTTTAGCCTCTTTCTTCAGCTTTCGGCTGTTAAAAGAAAAAAGAAAATGGAAAAAGATGCGCTGTTAAAGCAACAACCTGTGATATTGCCTCATTATTTTGGCATCAAGAAGACCAATCAATTTGTCTGTCATTTCTCCTTCTCGACAACAAGCTGTTACAGTGTTACCAATAACTCTACAAATAGCGAAATGGACATGCAATGCAAGACAGTGATATAAAACGGGCAAAGTTTACACTTCACTTATCTTTAGATTAACGTCCTTGACCACTTTCTTGCTTTGAAATTGTTTGCTTGTAGATTGAGAGAGAGCTAACTTTAGTTTTATCTTCTAGCTAGGTGTTTCTCTCATTAGCTTTGGTTTGAGAGAAAAGGGAGAGAAAGCAATGGAGAAGCTGTTAGGGCTGAGCCACCTCTTCATGACAATCTTCCTCCACAATTTCGCCACATTCATGGTGATTCCGGCCATCACGGATGTTACAATGGCCGCGCTTTGTCCGGGAAGAGATGAGTGCTCTCTCGCCATTTACATCTCCGGATTTCAACATGCGGTAATCTCAATTTTGAGTTTTATTACTTTATTTTGGTTACTAACATATTATCTTTTTAAAGATCAATAAATTTGTTTTACAGAAAATATATATATATATATATATACATATATGTTCAAACTTTTATCTGCCAATCAATGGCCTTGTGCTGCATTAATGTCATCGACCAAAAATGTTAAGATGCAAGTAGGGTTCTTGATAGTTAATTTAGTTGCATTCCAGTTTATCATAGTAAGCTGAGGGTATCCTTAATTGGACATAGTTGAAGTTTTTGGTTAATGTTAATTGGAAATGTCTATATTGTAAAGTACAATTTAACAAACTGTTAACAATTAGGAAGCAGAAACTTCATCCTTGGAGCATATGACAGTCGCAAAAAAGTTAAACTCTCTTTGTCTCAGTCAACGAAATTTCCCTTCAATTTCAAGGTTACGCTTTTTACTTTTTAGCCATTTTTGCTCCACTATGTGGACCAATACCAAAGCTCCATCCATCTTCTCGTACTTAATTTCCACTCATTGCTTCTGGTCCGAATGTTCACTTTAACCGACTAAACCCTTTTAGCATTTTTATGCAACATTATACCGCAAGCTAAGCTCTTTAAGTTCAGCAAAAATAATAAAAGCTCTTTAGATTCTTGATTTTTTCAGAGTTTAAATGAAGTAAATATTGCTAAACATTAGTTGCTTTGTGTCAAACTTTTTTTATTTATTTATTAATGTTAATAGTTTGTTTTTGATAAATTAGTAATTATATTTTTTTAATTCTATAAGTAAGATTAAAAAATTATCACATATTTTATTTATTTTTTTAAATATATTTTAAAGAGTATGTATCACACTGTTAATTTCACTTATAAAATCTAAAAATTCAACTAATAACTTCTACTAATGTTAATAAATATTAAGTACGTGTTCAATAAAATCTTTTTTCAGGGACTATGTTTTCTATTACTCATGTTTACTAAATAGGACCATTGGAGTTTATCAAAATTAAATATGAAAAAGATAAATGAATAATCGAGTAAGTCGTAAGTAATGTGTCTTTATCATTGATCCTTTTAAGTGTTGCCAGAATGATAATTCAAGTAATTGAAAATATTGACATTGATGAAAATTGCCACCTGCCTATAGAAAAGGAGAAGGAAAAAAAAAAAAAACATGGATAAAAAGATCAATCAAATGTTTACTGGGCCAGAGGCTCGTTTTTCTGAGTCGGTTGATCTGTGTTTCAAGGGCGTTCAAGGCCTACAGCTTGGCCCTGATTCATAATTTCCTCCTCTGTGCTGTCATTCTGTAATTATTAGAGCAGTGAAATTGACATGCGTGATGCACCACCAATGGCTGCTTACGTTAAATGGGAGAGTTCCAAGTGAGTTTCAAATATCTCTGAATTCCAAAATAACTCTCTTTGCCTGCTTTAAGCTTTTTTCGTACTTCCAGAGAGGAAGCTTTTTCTTCTGAGTTCTGAGCTCCCTTTTCTTTAATTTCGTCTTGCTTAGAAGCTTGATCCTTGAGAGATTGAGAGAGAGAGAGAGATGGAAAAGTTACCGGCTTTGAGCCATCTTTGTTTCACATTCTTTCTCTATAATTTCGCAACGTTCATGACGATTCCAGTCATAGTAGATGTTACCATGTCTGCTCTTTGTCCTGGAAAACTTGAATGCTCACTGGCAATTTATCTCTCAGGATTTCAACAAGCGGTACTCTTCCCTGTCACTCTGTTTTATTGAAAACTAATTCCATTTATGTTATTTTCATTACATTTATGGTAATTTAGACACTCAACGTTACCATTTTCTGCATTCTAAATCAAAATCCAAGACGTCCTAAACAATATCTGTCGTTCCATCTTCCGGGGTCAAAGTTGTTTATTTATTTGTAGTTTTTAAGGATATAAAGTAACAAATGTTCGTAATTCAAAAGTTGCAGGTTCCAAAAATTTAAACTTATTATTTTGTGATTTTTATTTTAAAATTTAGGTAACGATTTTTTTATTATTAATATTCATCGTTGATATTTATTATATATCATATTTTGATAATAGTTGTTAAATTCACAGCCATCTATATCATGTTAAAAAACGCGTTCGGACCAGGAATTTAAATTCCTGGCAGGTTCCTAGCTTGTGACCCTTTTGAATAGAGACAATTTTTGTGAGTAATGAAACGAAACTTCCCCCACGGTTTCAGGGAAAAGAACATTTCCTGCACTTCCATTTATGTGTGTCTGGACAAAGTAATTAAAGTGTGAGTGCGAGGACCCCTCACTCACATTTTTCAGCCATCTTATTAACGTCAGATGCTGCACTGTTTTCTCTTCTTTCTTTTTCTGGATTGTCTTTTATGTAACGGCAATGCTTTTTATTTAGAAAAAATTGCATATGCTATTGCTAGTCTACATTTCTATTATTGAGGTTACTATACACTTGTCATCAACTGTACTTCTCTGTTTTTGGGTTAACAAAAAGCAGCGTTATTTATGATCCATTCATTTTTCCACCTTTTATTTGATTGATTTAACATTTGAACTAAAAATTGTGCAAATTAATTACTTTTATTTACATTAAAATATAATTAATGTTTTTTTTTTTGGATAATTGAAAATTTATTCAAAGAAAAAGAAAAAGAAGAAGCATATACTAAGCACTGTAACAATTAATATTATGAAATTGCCCATATTGTATATAAAGGAATATACCATTTTTATGCAGACCATTGGGCTGGGATCCCTTGTGATAATGCCACTGGTTGGTAATCTCTCCGACAAGTATGGAAGGAAGGCTTTGCTTACAGTCCCCATGACTCTCACCATAATTCCTTTAGGTATGCAATGCTATATCTAATAATTAGCTGAAATCAATTCTGAGCTACAGTGGGACAGTAATTTAACACAAATATATATATTCATCAAATAATTATTAATAATCATTATTATAATTGACTATGATATGGTCCATAATCTCCATCAAACAATCATATATAAAAAAGCTTGATATTTATTTTTAATTTGAGTAAAAAAAACATGGTAATTAGTGACACCAAAAATGTAATTTGTCACATTACTCTTCTCTTGAGAAAGATATTATATTAAGAAAAATATGTGCATTAATGATTCTTAATTAAATAAGTACAATTCAAAAGAAATATTAATTTTCTTTTGACTTGTAGCAAAATATCAAGGGTAGATTCTAGGAGAAGTTTCTGATCAAACTGATCATAATAGCTACTCGTCAAATTGAAAATGACAAGGCCAAAATGTAGCATTTATTCGGAAATTAAAACTATATTTGTAATCAAAATCTATTAAGCAAAAAATGAAACAAGGAGGAGTGGCAATATAGCATTAGCAAACCCTCCTTTTTTTTTTTTTTTTTCTAATTCAAAAGTGAATGCCTAACCTAGATAATATCATAAATTATAAAGTTCATCATTGAATAATGAATACATTGAACTAGTTGATAAGATTTTTTTGCACTTCACCATCGGTAGTGGGTGCAGGATCTTTTTCAAAGTAGGCTCCAAACATGACATTACAATTAGTCAGATCCGAATTTGTAATGCATGATGTCCTCAGTACGAATAGAAGAAAACAAAATTATGTTGGTAAATATTAATAATAATAATAATAATAAAAGTAAAAAAAAGCTTGATTTTATGATGTTGCAAATCTGCAATTGTTCAAGAGTGGTTGGTTTACAAAAACTTAACATGGAAATGACGTATTCTTCACTTCTTTTTGGCAGCCATATTGGGTTACAGCAGAACGAGGAGTTTCTTTTATGCCTACTACGTCCTCAAGATCCTCACTGCCATGTTTTCTGAAGGAAGCGTCCACTGCCTCTCCCTCGCTTACGTGGTAAAAGTCCTGGCAATACTGGACACGAAAAAAATAATTAAAAACACGATACAACACGAAAAAATAAAACGAACACGACACAAATACACGAATGTCTCAAAATCTATATAATACGAATTATTAACTTATCAAAATTTATATAAATATAAAATACCTTAAACACGATAAAATATAAGAACACGATACGGATACATGAATTGTCAGATCTAGATAAAACCTCTCTTTCCCTCACTTAATGTGGCCTGCTAAGCTTGAAATTAAGCCCAAGAGAGGCTGCCAATGTAGTGTGGGCTGGCTCATATTAAGTTATGGGTATTTCTTATCCAAGGATAATAGACATGGGTTTGCCCCTTGGGCCCATTTTATTGATCAGCCCCTCACCTTCAGATGATCTCTTTTGTCTATTTGTCTAAATTTAACGGTCGTTTCATAATTCCCTCCATGGTTCCTATGCCATCTAATGTATGTTTTCAGTGTCTGAAATTTGACATTGTTGTTTTTCAGGCAGACAATGTTCCGGAAGGGCAACGAGCATCAGCTTTTGGGATCCTTTCTGGCATTGGGTCTTGTGCCTTTGTCTGCGGAACTCTGTCCACCCGTTTTATCTCAACTGCCTCCACTTTCCAGGTTTATCTCCTTCTCTTTCTCCGTTTCTCTAATGTAAATTCTTTCCGATGAAACGAATTTGATTATTTTCTTTACTAGGTTGCGACAGCAATGGCGATGCTATCAGTTGTTTACATGAGGATTTTCCTCCCGGATTCGATCATAAATGATAATCTTTCTGCTCCATTTATCTCGAAAGGGAAACTTAATGGTATTGTTAATCCGGATGAGTCAGACAAGAAAATACAGATGTTTAAAACTATGCCTTCAATAGAGGATATGCTTGCGTTATTGAAGAGCAGGTATCTAAAATTTCCTTCAACACCTAGTACCTTTAAGGGTTTTAGTTGGCAATGGCATCAAGCCTTATACTTCATGCTTTTATTGTTTGATTCTTCTTTGAATGAGTACCTAATGTTCTTAAATGAATGGAAACAATGTACAGCTTGACATTTTCACAAGCAGCAATTGTGTCATTTTTCAGCAATCTTGCTGATGTGGGCCTCCATGCTTCATTACTGGTACCTTTCTAATCCCCTATGAATTGGACAAAACTCTTTGGTTCTCCTTGTACAATTACCTGTGGCAGTAAGTTTGGATTCAAAAGTTGTCACTTACAAATCTATCTATCAATCCATTTGTGTCAATTTTACTTTTTTTTTTATAAGTTTTAATAGTCATTGTCATGAACTTGACCAATGCTACTATTTCAACTTTTATAATCTTAATAAACAGGAAAACATTTTTTTTTTTTTTTTGCTTTCAATAAGTTTTGATGTATATCATAAAGAATTTATATAAATGATGTATTTGGCTCCAATTTAGAAGATGAATCAGTTAAACTTTCCTGTGCAGTACTATTTAAAGGCCAGGTTTCACTTCAACAAAGATCAGTTTGCTGACTTAATGGTCATTACTGGAGTTGCAGGGACAATATCCCAGGCATGACATTTTTGTTCTGTTTTTTTCAGTCATTTGCATTCTTCTTTCATTTATTTTCAATTTTATTGTTGATCTGAAATTGAAAGCCATCTTGCAGCTGCTTCTCATGCCCATACTAGCTCCTATTCTCGGAGAGGAGAGATTGCTGTCAATAGGGCTTTTCTTTAACTGTGCACATGTAAGCTACATGCTCCATTGATATTTGACAGGTTTTTTTTGACCATATGATTTTTGTGACATGATCTTGTGCATAAACTGTTGTTATTATAATGTGTTCTAAATCTTTATTTAATAATTTATGGGCTGGAATGCAGATGATCTTCTATAGCATTGCATGGTCCTTCTGGGTAACTATTTCAACTTAACTGACATTCAAAAATTTATTTTCCTTGAATATTTATGATTAACTTTCCTTTTGCTTCAACTAGTTTCAATTATATCTTACTATGGCCAATTCTTTTTGTAAAATGGCAGGTACCTTATGCAGCAGCTGTATTCTCCTTATTCTATGTTTTTTCACAGCCATGTGTAAGATTTGTTACTTCATTTAATGTTACAAAATCTTCAACATATCTTCTAGCATATTTATGACCAATTTTTATTTTAAAATGTGCAGATACGGAGCATCGTATCTAAACAAGTTGGACCATATGAGCAGGTATTATTTAGTAGATAAGCTTCTTTTAGCATCAGTCTTATGAAGATAAATCTTGCTTTTTCATTCAATAAGTAGAGGCTTTTTCCTTTACCATGGTGTAATTGAAATGGAGTTTATAACTAGGTTCCAGACAAATTGTATTCTATTAGGCACATCAAACATAAGTCCGGGAAAATTTACTTGAGAATATAATGGCAAATCCAAGAAACACAAAGTAAGTGTATAGAACTGAATTTTGGTTATCAAAAGTTTGATCTGTATATGCCAAGTATGTATCTTTTTCAGCAGATAGTTCCCTTGTTAAGAATTATCCACCTATTTTGACTTAATTCCTTTGGTTTTGTTTCTGTGTGTGTTGAAAACAGACTAATGCCTATTTCCTTTTGACCCTTTTTCAGGGGAAGGCTCAAGGGTTCATTTCAGGCATAGGTTCATTTGCCAATGTTGCTTCTCCCTTGGTTTTCTCTCCTCTAACAGGTTAATTAAAACTCAATTCAGTTCATCCTTAGGCTCATTCTAAATTAAAGACTGACATAGTTAAACTCATTCTTCCAGCTTTGTTCCTGTCAGAAAGAGCACCATTTTATTTCCCTGGTTTCAGTATTATGTGTGTTGGGTTTGCCTCGGTAAGAGCATTATTGCATCAGAGCACAATGGTCTATTGAACTTGCAAATTTGGGTATTTTTTTTTCTTCTTTTGCTTGTGGGTACAGTTACTAATAGATAATTTTTATATATGTAGATGATAGCCTTTGTCCAGAGTCTCATGATAAGAGCCATTCCTCCAATTTCAAGTCAAAGAGTTGGCAACTGCAGCAACTACATGGAAGCCTAGCAAGGAATGTGTGTTCCAAATCCTGAATCATTTCTTACTCGACTTCGTTATTATTTTCAAAAATCTTTTTATAATATTACTATATTAGTAGTAACCACTAGGAATGTTTCAGTAAGAATTTCTAAAGTTGAAATAGTCCTTTATAGCTGTGCAAGCTGTAGCTTTCAAACCATTTCACTTGGTATGTATAGATATAGAGCGTGCTCGATCGGTGCTGCAGAAGAAAGGAACCTTATTTCAGTTGCATCCTATGTTACTCGGACTCGGGTGTGAGTATCTGATACTGGTATGTTTTCGTTCAATTTTTTTTCAAGATTTCTATGTATTTGGAAGGTCCTTGGAGGATCATATTCTCATACTTATGTTCGAATATGTATCGGATACGGATGTCGGATACGGATACTTCAAGAAAAAATAAGAGTCGGAGCAACATAGGTTGCATCTGCAAGAGACACACTGAATGCTGGTACTTAGTTCTAAAAGCACATCAATTATGATTTTTTTTTTTCTTCCCTTTTTCTGAGAGTTTGGGACTATCCCTTGAACTTTGTATTATAGTCAGTTTTAATTAGTAGCTAGAAAGAGGCAAGCATGTTGGCTTGGCATGAAATGAAGCTCTCCTGCATGAGAAAATGCAAGAATTGGGGGCATAAGCAAACATAAGGATAATTTATTTTTTGTTTATGTTCTTTTCAAATTCATCACAAAAAAGTGTGGAAAACTCTAGATGAAAATGGGTAAGTATTTCTATGGGTGGTGATGGGTTTGGTGGCACTAATTGTGATTCGTCCCAACAGTAATCAGAAAATAAAGTTTGCTTCAAAAGAGATCAATAAATAAATAAGATTTACAATAAACAACAACAATTTGGGTCTTCTTCTTCTCTGTCACGTCTCTCTCTTCTTCTCAGCGTAAGACTTTGAAAGCGTCGGCTTTGACGCAGCCACCACGTGGCTGACGACTATGAAATGTTCAAAGGTAAATTAAAAAAATATGTTCTCAATAATTAAATATTTATTAAATAATTTAATAAATAAAAAATAAAAATTATTTAAAAAAATAAAAAATTATTATAAAAGGTACGGTAAAGATAAAATTATTTTAATAAAAAATTTTATTATTTTTCTTTTTTTATTTAAAAAATATTATTTTTTAAAAAATTTAATTAAAATTTAATTTAAAAAATAAAAAATTAATTTTTTTAAAATTTAAAATATTACTTTAGAAATATTATTTTTATTTTTTAAATTTTTTTATTAAAAAATAAAAAATAAATTTATTTTTTAAAATTAAAAAAATTATTTTCAAAAAAATTAATTTTTAATTAAAAAATAAGAGAAATTTTTTTTTTATCAAGAATAATTTTATCTTTATAATTTTTTTTAACAAATTTTTTTTATTTTTTTTAAAATAATTCTTACTTATTATATTATTTAATAATTATAATATTATTAATGATATGTTTTTTAAATTTTCCCAATGTTCAACCCCATGCCATCCTTTCCATCAATGGTTAATTCTGTTTTATGGCCCCACGCCTCTACATCTGTCAACACGCTTAACCATATCTCACTTCTTCTAATCTAAGCTTAATTTCTTCAAAATATGCCTCCATAAATGGGGTTAAACTATTTATACAGTATTTGTATTATAGTTAAAAATATATTTTAACATTTATATTATAAAAATGAGTAATTTAATTTTTGTACGTTTAAAATTTATGCAAAAAATAAAATTGGTAACAGTGTTATTGAAAAACCGTTTAAATGCTGACATGAACATGTGAAACTGACAGAATATATGATATGAAAAAAAAATGATGATCTGTCAAATTTTTTTGTTCAGGTGAAATTTATAAACTGACAGAATAGATGATTTTAAAAAAAAAATGATGACATGTTTTACATGTTATGAGGGTTTTGGATAAAAAATTTATGTTTTTCTAAATTTCATTTTAATAAAAAAATTTGATACGTCATATTTTTTTTTCTTTTCAAATTATTTTTTCTGTTAGTTTTAAATGTTCATATCAACATTTAGATGGTTTCTCATTAACACTATTATTAATTTTATTTTTTTCATCAATTTTAAATATAAAAAAATTAAATTATTCATTTTTATAATATAAAAATTAAAATATATTTTTAACTATAATTAAGGACTATTTAAAAATTTTAACCCATAAATAGTGATTGAATTTGATCTGATTATGGAATTTCCCCTTTTGTTTTTTTTTTTGAACCTCGCCTTGCAATGCAAGGCTACTTTCTTGAGAATGCGAGGGACCGGAATCCGACAAGAACTTGATTTTATCCTTTTAAAAAATAAATTGCAATTTCGGCGAATCTCATTAAATACAAATACCTTTAACCCACCCATTACTGACAGCCACGTGTATCTTAAAACAAAAAAATAATTCTGCATAAATTAAATGAAAAACATCATTGACAAAACATATCATAACATAAAAAAATATAAATATAAATAAAATTTTATTAACAAATATCTTAAACACATTCTTTAAAATTATTATATATAATAATATTTTTATTTAATGTATTAAATAAATAAAATTATTAAATTTTATATTTAATATAATATTTTTATTATAAATAATATATTAATTAATTTTAACGAATGTTTTAAGGATACTAGTTAACAAAACTCATATAAATATAAAACAAATCCGTCAAGTTCTCATTTTCTGTTGCGCCTTCGGTTGTCACCGTTGGCTTTGGTCGGAGTAAATAAACTTAATTCTGCTGTTTTGAAACTAACGCCTGTTTTAATGTACGCGACACTAAGTTTGTTGTTCCTCCGGTTATAGCCAATGCGAAAAAAACAACAAAATTAACCACCAAAAAATAATATGTAAAAGAAAAAAAAACAAAAACAAGCTGACTCTCCTTTTCACCTATGACCGACCTACCGTTCACATTGTTATTTATCTACTTAATCTTCAAATTTCCTTTTGAATAAATATTATCTCGATTTGATTCAATGTCTGACGATATTGCGGATGCTATTGTATGTCTGCATGGCGAGCTGGATTTGAAAATCATCGAAGCTCGATGCTTGCCAAACATGGATTTACTCTCGGAGCGTCTCCGGCGATGCTTCACATTCGACCCTTTTTCTAGACGAAAGAAGAATCACCGCCACCGTAAGATCATCACCAGCGACCCTTACGTAACGGTCTGCCTAGCTGGTGCCACGGTGGCTCGCACGCGCGTGATTTCAAATTCCCAACAACCGATTTGGAACGAGCGCTTCAAAATCCCCCTGGCCCACCCAGCATCTTATGTCGAGTTTCACGTTAAGGATGATGATGTGTTCGGCGCTGACTTGATCGGAGTCGCAACCGTGCCAGCGGTTGAGGTTCTCCCTGGTGAATCGATTAGCGGTTGGTTCCCTATAATAAGCTCTTATGGAAAACCGCCAAAACCTGACTGCGCGGTTCGCCTGGAAATGAGATTCATCAAATGCGAGGAAATCCCGTTTTACAGATATGGAATGGCGGAAAACCCAGATGAATTCGGAATTGGAAACTGTTACTTCCCTGTCCGGCACGGGGGTTCAGTTACTTTATACCAAGACGCGCACGTGAAGGAATCAATGTTACCGGAGATTGAATTGGAGAACGGAACCGTGTTTAAGCACGAGCCATGTTGGGAAGATATTTGTCATGCAATTTTAGAAGCGCATCATTTGGTTTACATTGTCGGATGGTCGATTTTTCACGAGGTGAAGCTTGTAAGAGAGCCGACAAGGCCGTTGCCAAAAGGTGGGGATTTGAGTTTGGGGGATTTGCTCAAGTACAAGTCGCAAGAAGGGGTTAGAGTTCTGCTGTTGGTTTGGGATGATAAGACTTCCCATAGCAAGTACTTCATTAACACGGTATGGATTTTCCTTCGTTCTGTTTTGTGGGATGTTCTCAGCAAATACTTTTACTTATTAATAATTTTTTCTTTGTTGTTCGATTTCAGCATTTTTGTCTTGTCTTTGGTCTTTACTGATGTTAACTTTTGCAAAGCCATTGTCTTTCTTGTGGGAAATTTGTACTACTACTTCCTTGTTTCTAGATTCTGGCGTTAGGCTTTACATAACTGAATGATTTGTTTTCAAAGTCTTGTACTTCAGTTCAGTACAAGTATTTTTTCCTAAACAAAATACTTGTTAATGATTGTTTTCAAATATGCTAGCCTTTTGCCTGTCATTACCGGATGCTTTTAAAGTTAATGCTACATCGTTGAGAAAGTGACCTTTTAGTTTAATATTAATTGGGATTCTTTCTGGGGACCAGGCTGATCCGTTTCTGGAAAATGGAAATCAGATTTCTTTTTTGTTATTTACATATCTATTGTGTTCTTGTTTTTGTTGATTGAGGCTAGATATTCTTTATTTTTTTAATATGGAAAGTGTTTGAATGCAGGCGGGAGTGATGCAAACTCATGATGAAGAAACTCGGAAATTTTTCAAGCACTCTTCTGTTTCATGTGTGCTGTCCCCTCGTTATGCCAGCAGTAAGCTTAGCATTTTCAAGCAACAGGCATGCTTTATGCTATGGTCCAGTTCTTATTGCACATTTTCCATCTAATAAATAGTAAACTAATTGTTTCCAGAGAGAAAAAATAATTCTTAGGAACTGAAGGAAGTACTCACTTTAGTTTGGCATGTAATCCAGGTTGTTGGAACCCTCTTTACACACCATCAGAAATGTGTGATTGTGGATTCACTAGCATCTGGAAATAATCGAAAGATTACTGCTTTTTTAGGAGGTCTCGACCTTTGTGATGGTCGTTATGATACACCTGAACATCGACTATTCCGGGATCTTAATACTGTATTTGGAAATGACTATCACAACCCGACATTTTCTGTGAGTATTTCATTGTTAGGAGTTTGTAGAGTATTGATTTAATATGTTAAATTGAAATTGGATATGCTGTTAGCCATATGAACTAGGACCTCACCTGGTTCTGCACAAATGTATTGTTACAATCCCCCATATAAAGCACTCATCTTGTAGCACATATAATCTTCAATTAGTTTAAAGAATTTTGAGGTCAATTGCTCTTACTGATTCAATTTCTTTTTTTGTATTTCCATTTCTTTCCTTTTAATTGTTAGGCAGGAACCAAGGGCCCAAGGCAACCATGGCATGATTTACATTGTAAGGTTGAAGGACCTGCTGCTTATGATATTCTTACCAACTTTGAGCAGCGTTGGAGAAAAGCTACAAAATGGTCTGAGTTTGGATGTCGATTCAAAAGGGTTACTAGGTGGCATGATGATTCTTTAATAAAGTTAGAACGAATTTCTTGGATACTGAGCCCTTCTGATGTAATCTCACATGATGATCCTGCATTATGGGTTTCCAAGGAAGGAGATCCAGAGAATTGGCATGTTCAGGTACTTACCACATGCCTCTTGAAGCAAAGTACTTCAATTTGATCTAAACTTTTGCTGGTTCTTTAAATGGGCAGGTTTTCCGGTCTATAGATTCAGGATCTGTGAAAGGGTTTCCTAAGGATGTTTATCAAGCAGATTCTCAGGTTTTAATTTCTATTTCCTTTTTTCTTTTCTCTCCTTAGGACAAAGAAACATGAGCACACTATTTATATTTGGACTAACCGTTATACTTCTTTTAGTTTGAGTTAGTATTAGACAGTTTATTTTTCATTTTTCTGCAACATGAATCGTTTAATTCCTTTTTTTTTACCGCAGAATCTTGTTTGCGCAAAAAGTCTGGTGATAGACAAGAGCATTCAGACAGCATACATCCAGGCAATTAGATCTGCTCAACACTTCATATATATTGAGAACCAATATTTCATTGGATCATCATATGCTTGGCCATCTTACAAAGAAGCAGGTTTTAGTAACATCTTATCTACTTTTTGCATAATTTTCTCACACTCGAAGCATTTAATTCTGTTCCTCAGAAGTAGATCAGAAAATCATGTCTTGTACAACAGAGTTATTTTCCCCTCTTATGACATTTGTGCTTTTTAAGATGCAAGCCATTTTCTAATAATGAAATTGTGATCCAACAACTGGTTTCAACTATCATGAACATTCGTGTTATTATTGTGAAAAGGCTGTTGTTCTTGATGATCAAATATTAAAGGAAGTCTAATTTACTATTATTACACCTTTAGTATCTGTTTCTGAGAGATGATCTTTCTCCTCAGAAGTCTTTTTTTTTTCTTTCTTTGTACTGTTAGGTGCTGATAATTTAATTCCTATGGAATTGGCATTGAAGATTGCTAGTAAGATAAGAGCAAAGGAGAGATTTGCAGTTTATATTATTATACCAATGTGGCCTGAGGGTGCCCCTTCTTCAACATCTGTGCAAGCAATTCTCTTTTGGCAGGTAATTTGACTAGATTCTTTTTCTTTCTTTTTTCAATCATTTATTACTAGAATGAAATAAATGACTGTGCTTTACACTACTAGTAATATCACCTAGAATTAGAGTAGAAAAGTATAAAATTAAACTCCGTGGCACTAATCTGGGTTTTAATCTTTTCTTATAAAATTTTTAAAAAATATTTCACACCAATGGTACTATTTTTTAAGAAGTTATTCGAACAATTCTATAACTGAGCTCCGGCCAGGGTTGTTTATTTTAAGTTGTGATGGTTAGGCACCCAGCATTGAAACTGCCACTATTATGGTAACTGGCTGTTTACTTGCCAGGAAGGATAGATGATTCATTTGCAAGATGATTTCTAGTCCTTGCCAGGAATTGGCATTATTTTATTTCTTAGCTTAGTGTTTTTGATATTTCAGGGACAGACAATTCAAATGATGTATGGAATCATAGCACAAGAGTTGAAATCTATGCGTATTGAGAATTCCCATCCACAAGACTACCTAAATTTCTACTGCCTTGGTAATCGGGAAGAAGTTCCCCAAGACTATTCTTGGTCAAGTTCATCCCTATCTAATAATGGTGACACGGTAATCAAACAGTGGCTCTAGCATGTTATTTTAGTTATATCCTTGGTTGAATTGACTGTTAGAACTTCATTGTGCTGGCTTAGTTTGGTCTCAAGCTAAACCAAGTTCACTTTTGTTTTCAGCTTTATGGAAACAAGTTCCTTAGTTTATTTGAACTTGATTTGAATTGATGTTCATACGGAGCTAAGAATGTGAAGATAAATCACTATTTTCAGGTTTCAGCTTCACAAAAGTTCCAACGGTTTATGATTTATGTACACGCAAAGGGAATGATAGTAGATGACGAGTATGTGATATTGGGGTCTGCCAATATTAATCAACGATCATTGGCTGGTTCACGGGACACTGAGATAGCAATTGGTGCATATCAACCCCATTACACATGGGGTGAGAGGAAGAGACATCCGCGTGGTCAGGTTTGAACCTTCATCCTTGTCATCTGGGTTTTGTATTTATACTATTAAGTTTTTAAAGTTTGATTTTTTGCTTTAGGAGATGTCTCAAGACCTAGAATTGCTGACCAATTGAAGGACCTTGTTTGCGTTTACTTTCTTTTCTTTCTTTTTTCCACCTGAAGGATCTTGTTTTAGTATTTGTTAATGTTTGTCCATGCATGCACCAACATGCTTGCTAATAAAAGAGGCTTAAACTTTCATTATGTTTTTCATAGTTAATGTTGGGATGGGGATTTAAACCGGTAAGTGTTTATGGATAAGCATGAAGTGCCTAGACCATAGAATTTACTCCATATATGCACACATTATCATCATAGTCTGGTTTTCTAGTGCAATTATAATTCTCCCTCTTAATATTGGATAAGTGATGTTGATCAGATTAATCAATGAACATGCAGGTTTATGGGTATAGAATGTCGCTGTGGGCTGAACACATGGAAAAGGTGGACGATTTGTTTAAGAAACCTGAAAGTTTGGATTGCGTCAGGACTGTGAACAAAATTGCTGAGGAAAATTGGAAAAGGTACTCGGACGAGGCTTTTACACAATTACAGGGGCACCTGCTCAAATACCCCATTGAGGTAGATAGCAGTGGCAAAATAGGCTCCTTGCCTGGACAAGAGACCTTTCCGGATGTTGGTGGCAAGGTCCTTGGATGTCGAACAACGCTTCCTGATGCTCTTACTACATAGGCTTCAATATTTTTGGTGTGTCCATATATCATCCCAAGAGTTCAAATTGACACTGAAGAAGGGGAGACAAGGCTGGGGTAAGTCTACTTCTTCATACAAACATAGTGCAGATTACATAGGCATCCTGGGTTAACATACGATTGGCTTGTAATTTAATTCCCATGGTCTATTAAACAAAGTATTAGGCATAGCAATCAAATCTGTAATGGCTTAAATTTTTGCAATTCTTCCACCTTAAGTTGCAGCATGAAGGTTTAAAGAGTTTTTTTTGGCCAAAGGTTTCATAGATGGAGAGGGCTGCCCCCTTTTTCCATCCATTAAAGAATGAAAAAAGAAAAAAAGTCAGCCAAATATCTCTGATCCCATGGAACTCCGAAATGCCTGTATCTTTGTATTTCTTTTTTCTTTCTTTTTAGGATACCAAAGCTGAAACAACTTGTTGGCGTTGAGATTATTGAGATTGTCTTTTTCAAGGAAAATTAAATGGGAAGAAAACTTGAATCAGGTTACAACCAAATCTACACAAATTCAAAGTAAATGAAAGATATTAAGATACAAAAGCATCATATTTTTCAGGTTTACCTCGTACATTGTCTCATCATCCCCATTACACAAAAACCAGAAGAGATGTTGAAAATAACTTAGTTAACGGTCACTTTTCCGACCATACCAGCACCCTGGTGAGGAGAGCAGTAGAAACTGTAACTTCCTTTCTCAGTCAAGGTAACAGTGAAAGTCTCTCCTGCGCTATTGAGTAGGTCTTCATCAGACATAGAGATTTTGGAGGCGTCGACGCCGCTTGGGATTTCGTCCTCATCGAAGATAACATTGTGTGGGAAGCCAGCATTGTTCTTGAACACAATCTTCTCTCCAGAACTTACGCTGAATTCGCTGGGAACAAAAGCCAAAGACCCATCATCACTTCCAAGCTTGACTTCAAAGGCCAAGGCATTGTTGGCAAGAAATGCGCTTGCAGCAGTTGCGGCAACAACAGCAACAACACCAAAATCTTTGAGGGAGCCCTTGATGCTGAGCCTTGGGACTGGAGAGGCTGCAACCTTGGCTGTGACACTAACTTTAGCTGGGGATGCACTTGCACCAGCTTTGAGGCCAGTGAAAGATGGGATAGCAACAGCTGCGAAGGTGACACAGGCCATTGCGCATAGATGTCCTTTCTGAGTCGGACTGACAGGAAATGGAAAGGAAGAGAGAGAGAGAGAGAGAGAGAGAGAGGTTGGCTTTAAATAAGATGAGGTTTGATTTGTGTGGTTTGAATTTGGCAGGGTGAATGGGTGGAAAAATGGGTTATCTGCTGAGGATTCATGCAATTGGATTGGTCGAATACTATCCTACAACGTGGGCATGGGTCCTCTGATGTGAGGTTGAGAATAGAAGGGAATTGAGGAAAAAGTATGCCAAATTAATGGAAGTGGATTGCTCTTGCGTTTAACAACCAGCTAATGCAACCTATAGATTTTTGAAACTCTTGCTCGTTTCCTTATTCATTTTAACCTTTATCTTCTGTTTTAGAAATGAAATTTCATCGAATAATTGTAGTTAATTTCATGTTTGGATATCCTGTTTTTACTTGAAGCAAACAATTAAAGGAAATATAAATGTTGAGTAGGTCTCTAACCTCAATCTATTATCAAATTATGAAGAAGAATAATAAAACTTTAAACAAACAAGCAGAAAGGGGAAACTAACATCTTTTTATTTATTTATTTTGGCGTTATAACTAAAACCTGTCGATTAGTTCCAGACAGGAGGAGAAAATCAGGCTACCTTCTGTTCAACCTCTACCAGTTACGAACAAGTGGTGCAGGTGGCCAGTTGTCTCTTACATTAGGCCCAATACTAGATTTTGAGGCCCATTATCTTTGAGTTAAATGGACCGGTGAAACCCAAAAATAGAAGACCAGCAACATGGGCCTTGCTCGAGGAGATTTTCTGCATTTTGTAGTTGTAGTAGTGTCCACTCCTTACATATTTACATTTGTCCAGAAAAATGTTTTTCCTTTTATACTTGTCGATTGCTTGGCTGTTGCAGCTATTTTTTAACTTAAATCCGTTAGGAAATCCTTTGGTTAGCTGTATACATATTACTCTATATAATATATATATATATATGTGCAGTTCCGGTAGTCACTTGTCTTTAATTCTTCCAACCCTACACAACCTTTGGCTTAATTAGACTTTGTACAAAATCATGAAATTATCGACTTCCCCATTTTAACTTTGCATGCAGTAATTTTTATTTGAACCAGAGCTTAACCAATTATTATAATATAAAAATGATGTTTTTGGATATTAAGTGTTAGCAAAATCCACGAAAATCATTCCCAAAGATAATTTTATCAGCTAGCAGATCATATACTAACAAGAATCGGGTTGACAGTGAGGGAAAACTCTTCGGACAGCAAAGAACTGTTGTAGGGCCGGTGTGAGAGTAACAAAAGGGAACAAACAGAGATAAATAAGATTTATTGGCATACATGAAAATTAAATTTTTGAAAGGGATGACACAAAGGAGTACTGTATACGGTATACCAATAAGAAACACGTTGAATCCTGTTAATTCATGTATCCTTTTCCATGTCCGAAAGGGAATATAGTGGACCAAGGGGGAAAATGGGATTGTATGAGAGAAGTAATGAGCTATATTACATGGATTTTTTTATTTTTTTTAAAGTATCCGTGTCCGTTTAACAGTACATATTCAAACATGAGCTCAAAATATATGAATTTTTTTAAAAAAATTTGAGCATACCCGTATCAAATACATATCCAAATCCGACACTCACTCTCGAATCCGGATAGCATAGGTGATAAGAACAGTACATGGAGGAAAATTGGAAGATCGACCGGCATGCATGCACAGGAACAGCAGTAATGAATGAGGGGAATCTTTGTCTGACTGCCAAAGTGATAGCAAGCTTCCTGGTAAATAAATGTCTACAGATTCTTCTTCCCAACGCTCCCCACTTCTCCCATTAACTCTCCTCAACAAACTCCTTCCTTCTTTGCTTCATTCAAACTGTGGAATTCTTTGTTTGCTTCCCTCTCCTTAATCTTCAAGGAATTAGATGAAATACAAAGACACTTGGTAATTATTTAAGGAATTACCATGTTTTAAAAAAACATGTTTGCATTCATTTAACTACTAATATGATCACTAGCATTTACCCAAGTAAATCTATTGGGACTCTTGGATGTAAAAATTATAAAAATCCAAACGCTAAACTGAGGTTTTGGGGAGTGGTAATAGAGATGATGCATATATATTTCTGATCCTGAGTGGAGATCAGTGCTTTATACTTAAGCAATTAAGGGTAAATTTGCGTTTTTTTCTTTGCCTTGCTTCGAGGAAAACGTCTGGCTAGTTGCAACTGTATCAAATTGAAATACAGGAGGAAGAACTAGAGATGGTTTAATTGAAGAGTATGTAAAAGTCTGAGTTTGTATATATCATCATCATCAATCAAATGCAGATCTTACGTTTAAATTTTGTTTTTGAACAAATTAATGTCACCATGCTTTCCGCCGGGGAATGAACTTTGCCTGTGACTGTTCTGTGAGCAATGTAGCTCAAATCAATAAGCAATAAAGCAAGGTAAAAAACTTCCTTATTGGCTTCATTTAATATTAATTCTAATTACTAAAGTACTGTTTAAGGTTTAGATAAACAATATCCTTAATAATTGGTCGGAGAGGTAAAAGCACACAGCAAAATATGAAATAGGGTAGGATTCAGTTTCATGAAGAAAGTTTTATACAGAATTCATTTTTTATGCATTCCGTTCAGCAAAGAAATATAATTAACTCAAGATATATATATATATATATATATTGAAGTTATGAATTACAAATGAAAAAGACTAGGGCAAAATGCTAAAGTGTTGCTGAGGCCGCGGTACAAAAATGAAAGGACAAAAGAATGAGCTGACCTCTCCAAAGTAATGTTAGAACGTTTGAAATATATAGTGCCAATTAATGTGCTGTGCTCAGTAAGGAAGTGAGGTAGATAAACTAGCTAGTTTCAGCTTTTAACGCCAGATATTCTTTTGTTTTATAAGATGAAAGAAAACTGTAGGAAAGCTTGAAGGGAAAAAAAATGGTTGCAGGGTGGAGAGTGCAGGGAGACTATACCTTACAACAGAAGGAGAGAAGAGAAGTTGTCAATCGCGTTGCTGCTGGCCAGTTTTGGAAGGCAACGGTACTGACAGATCGACACAGTGGCATGGATTTGGCTTTTAAATCAGCTGGACAGGAAGGAGAAATGAAAAGGCACTAGGATATTGGCACGGCTCAATCAAAGCACATGAAGCTACGCCGAAATTATATATCTCTAAAGCTCATTTTGTTTGAGTGAACAGAGCCAACATCGCAGTGACTATTTCAACCATCAGAGAGAAAACATGCTGTGTTAAAACAATAAAACCTCGATCTGGCACTCTCAGCTGCAATTCTTTTAGGTTAAAATGAAACAGATGATGAACTTGTTTTATTCGGAAGAATTAGTAGCTAGCACTAGCAGTGATAATGAAGAAGAAAGAGAAGTGGTGAGAAGAAATGGGAAATTTCTTGGATCTAATTTAAGGACATAAAAGAAGAGAAGAGAGAGTTGCAGTAATGGGTGCATTAAAAACCCTCGACTACCAAAATCCACATCGAGGACCAGAGCATTTTAATAGCAACCTTCACGAACCCATCCCCATAATATTCTCTCTCTCCAATACTAATTAACCAAAAGTTGAAAGTTGCTGGCTACTGTGTAGTAGTAGCTAGCCTTATCTAAATAATGGAACTGGCTTGTGATCCTCTCTTTTCTCTTGTTTGGACTAACAAACCAGAGGCACAGACTGCAGCATTATTAATAAGGGGGAAATGGAATCGACCCGTAAGGGCCATAATAACTATCTCCAACTCTCCCCAACTGCTGCATCATCTTAATTACTATTTGTGGAACTTCATCAGATTAACGACACAAAATTTGTCCGTTAGTCACCTATGTACCATTTAGTTTAATGGAGTAGCGTTGATGAACTTCAGTAAGAGTGAGATAGTACCCCATATCCTCATTAGAATGTTATGTTATCCAGGGAGCTCTGAGAAGGACATGTGGACCCGTTTCCCTGATCAGCCACCCCGTTCCTTCTTTAATTTAAAGATTTTTTTTTTTTTTAATTTACAAACAAGTCAATTAATCATTTTGAAGTAATTTATGATTTCTAGATGATTCAGGAGTACAGGGATCGATCCTTTTGACCAATTTGTTTGCTAGCTACCTACCTAAGGTTATAGACCATGCATAAACCTAATTAACTTAAATTAGATATGAAACAGTAGCAGTACTGGTAGCTGGTTGTGCTAGAAAAACTTGATTAAGTTTATGCAGTATTCCAGAGAGTTTATTTCCTTGTTTTTTAAAATGTGGAGAATATGTAATGTCCACTTTTGTTTCGCATGAGTTTGTTGATTAAGCAACTAGGAGAGAATTATGGATTTGAAGTTAAATCAATTTTGCAGGAAAGACATCTCTTTGCTGGAATTGCGTTAAAAAGAATCAGAAAAAAAGTGGATCCCCTCGGTGCCATGGATAACGAAACAGAATCAATAAAAAAAAAAGGCTTTGATGTTCGAAGATCAGAACTTCAGAAGTCAGAAAGAAGGAGAAGTCAAGGTTGTTCAGCTGGATGACCAAGACTGGAAAGAGCTAAACAGCTGCTAATTGTGTTTTTTTTTTTTTAATAAAGAAAGTCGCAACTTAAGATAGAAAAAAAAAAAAAAAAAAGTTAAGATTTGAATTTTAGATTTGTTCGATATTATTTTGACTAAATCCGAGTTCAATTATAGATTACTGTTATATATATATTTTGGATAGTTACTGTTATATATTTATTATAGGTTATTAGTACTGTTTAGCAATTTGAGATGGGACTGGTCTACTGGGCCTGGGGAAATATGAAAGGAACGAATTTTGGGACTTAAATCTTTGGAACTTAAAAGTGATGTATCGAATTATTCTAGATGGGCTTCGTTTATAACCTGTCTGGGCCAGGCCATGAAAACGGAGTTTTACAACATCGTACTGATTCGTACATAAATACAGAACAGATAAGAATTTTTATTAGCTAGTGGGAAGGTCCAGGGAATCCATGAAAAATAGTGGGTCGCATGTGGGCGTATCTAAGCTTAGGCAACATGCCAACATCCATAGAGATAAAGTCCCTATCTCGTCTCCCAATAGGCCGCCTTTTCTGGAGTGGAATGAGATAAGCATTACGTACATCGTTATTTATATTTATATTTAACACAAGAATTTAATAATATAATTATATTTTTTATATATGTAAAATTTTGAAAGAATTTTATATTTTTATAATGAAAATATTATTTTTTTTAATATATATTTAATGATTAATTTTTTTTTTAAATTGAATAAATAATTAAATATTTTTAATTTATTTAAAATTAGACGTGCATCATCTACATGAATAGAATATGAAATACAAAATCGAATTAAATAAATATAAATTATATAAAAAATTATAAAAATTAATTTAATTTTATATTGTAAGTGAATCTTTTTTCGTATTATAAATATTCTTAAATATTATTATTATTTATTGATTGATCTAACTGATAAACCTCCGATGGTTATTTCAATTCCTATCCAATCAATATATAGTATTGGGTGAAGCAAACATAGGTTAAATTAATTAACGGCTCTTGCCATCCTAACTATTAATCTCATGCAGCCATGCAAATATTTTCAAACTTGCGATTCCTTAACCTTCTTCATCCCCCTCTGTCTCACATCACAATTCGAACGACCTGACTCAGCGACTCAAGCTGCCCGCTATTTACCGTTGAAATATGAATGAATATATTCTCTCCTATTTCAAAAAGATGATTCCCTTTCTATCAACTGCCTTTTTTCTTTCTGCCAAATTCGGAATCGGTGGTCGTGGAAGAGGATTTCATTATTCCCTCCATTTCCCTTTCTTTATTGCGTGATTCCAATTCCTGGGTATTTGTCCAATTCTTCCTTCTTCCTCCTTTTTTTTTTTTTTTATTTTTTATTCTTCCTTCTATTTATAGGCCGAAAACTCGAGAACCAATCCACGCTGCGATCGCAACCTCAGTTTTTCTTGGTATTCTCTCTTTTCTAAGTCCTCCTCCCTGATAAATTTCTACATTCATTTCCTTTTGTCAATGTTGCCGCGTTAATTGCAAATATGAAAGTTCGTTACTCATTAACGGGTTTATTTTTGGAACAGATTTCTTTTCTACTCTACTCTTTCGTTCTCCTTTGACAACTAACATGTTTTGCTCTTGCGTTTATGCTTTTTTTTTTTTTTTTTTTTTTTTTTAATATATAAGCCGAATTAAAGTTATAAACTTGCAGTTGTTTGCGGATGCAGGGTATTTCAGTGCTCCATTTTTGCACGATCCAGCGTCAAATTTGGGCCGCAACCAGTTGACTTGATATGGGTAACTTGAACAATGTAATTGTCTTCGGCCAATTCTTGCTCTTTTCCCTTCTCTTTATGTTTTTTTGTTTTTGTTTTTTTGCTTTCCCTTTTTCAAGATGGCATTTTTTGTTGTTTTGTTTTAGTCTAGTTAAACTTAAAGCTATTATGTACCATTTTCTCTGATGTCACATTTTGTTCAAATGCAGAGTCCTGAGGAAAGCACTGATATTGGTATGCTGTTCTTTTTCCTTTGCATATATGTTGCTTTCTCTTTCTGTTATTTGGTTGTTTATCCTATCCTGAAATTATGATTTGGATTTTGGAGTTCCTGGTCCTGGAAAAGGATGATCTTTAATGGCACCTTAGAGCTGGAATTGTTTTAGTTTCTTTATTTCTTGTTCATATATTTTTTTTGTTATATATCAAGAGAGCAAAACTAACAATAAGCTGAACATCTCCAATATAATATGCAGTATGTTGTTTTTTTTGGTTTAGTTATACTTATTGATATGAGAAAAATAAAAGAAAGCAATTTCAACTAAATTTGATAAGCATGGTCTACCATTTAAAGGTGTATATTTTGTGAATATTGACTTAGGGTCTATGAGGGTTTATTTTGTACTACATTGTATTAATGATGGATATCTTAAGATGAAGAATTGGCAGGTTTTGTTCCTTATCTTCAAATGGGTTGTAAAGGAAAAAATGGAAGAGAAAATTGCTTCTAAAGTTTGCTTTTGGATTTAATTTCAGGTGCAGTGTTGCGAAATGGAAGAGAAATCCTTTTGCAGGTAAATGTCACAATGTTGATCATTCTCTTTTATAGGAACTTGGAGGCTTTGTTGAGTTCATAAATGCTTTATGGTTTTCTCTGTGTTGATTCATAAATTTATAATATAAGAAGGTACTCCCTATATGGAATTGGACTGATCTCTTTACTCATCCGGGAGTGATTGTCTCTGTTTTGAAGTCACCAAGTTACTATAAAGTAGTATATGGAATAGTTGCATAAAATTCTTCATAACAAACTAAGGGAAAAACTTTAAAGTTGCTTAATTTGTTCAACAGGGTTTTAACTGGGAATCTCACAAACATGACTGGTGGAGAAACTTAGAAAAGAAAGTTCCTGACATTGCAAAATCTGGGTTTACATCTGTATGGTTGCCACCAGCAGCTAATTCCTTTTCACCAGAAGGTCAGAGAAATTTAATTTTGAAGCATGAGCTAGTTTTTTTTTTTTTTTTATCAATTATGCACATGCCTGATCAGGATATATATTCTTTTGTCTTATTACAGGGTACCTTCCCCAAAACCTTTATTCACTCAATTCTTCATATGGCTCTGAGCAGCTGTTGAAAGCTTTACTCCAAAAAATGAAGCAGTACAAAGTTAGAGCGATGGCTGACATAGTAATCAATCATCGTATTGGAACTACTAAAGGACATGGAGGAATGTATAACCGTTATGATGGAATTCCACTAGCGTGGGATGAGCATGCTGTCACATCGTGTACTGGTGGATTGGTAAAGATATTCATAATAATCAATATATTTACACTGCCGCTTTGATGCTTTATGTTACTGGGCCTCAAATGATATGTCCTGATGTAATTGTGGACATATACTGTAATGTAAGATATTTTCTGACCTCAAATATATGTCTCAGGGTAACAGAAGCACTGGAGACAACTTCCATGGGGTTCCAAATATTGATCACAGCCAGCATTTTGTTCGTAAGGACATCATAGGATGGCTGCAGTGGCTACGTAGTGTTGGCTTTCAAGATTTTCGCTTTGATTTTGCGAGGGGGTAATAACAATGCTGTACTAGTAGGTTATTGTTGTCTCTAAAAATTACCTGCTTTCGATCACAGTATTTATGTTGCTACAATGTTTCGCTTCAGTTACTCAGCAAAATATGTCAAAGAATATATTGAAGGAGCGAAGCCTATATTTTCTGTTGGGGAGTGTTGGGATTCTTGCAACTATAATGGATATGGATTAGACTACAACCAAGGTAATGCACTTAATCTGTTTTTCATATCAGAGATCATCCGTAAAAGAAATCTGACTTCTTTTTCATCGATAAATCTATCTATATATTTATCAGCTGACTGGTTAAATATGAATTTTGTTGGCATCTGTCATGTCTATCTTATTACATTATATTCACAACCTCTACTGCAGATAGCCATAGACAAAGGATCGTTAATTGGATTGATGCCACGGGACAGCTTTCAACTGCATTTGACTTCACAACCAAGGGGATTCTTCAGGCATGGTCCAAAACATATACTACTATTTACCAAGAGAAAGGAATTGCATTTTAGTCTAATGTGGCACCATATTCTCCTGATGTTGTCTTCAAAAAAATTCTCTTTCATCTTTATTTAGATACCTACTTCACCGCCTCCCGTCTGATTAAAACCTGCAACTTTGTAATGTTCAATTCCATTTGAAATGAGATTTTTATGTTTTTCAGTTTCTTTTGACATTTACTTATTTGTAACTTTGCAGGAGGCTGTAAAGGGGCAGTTCTGGCGTCTGCGTGACCCTCAAGGGAAGCCACCAGGTGTAATGGGGTGGTGGCCCTCAAGGGCTGTCACATTTATCGATAACCATGACACAGGCTCAACACAGGTACTACAAGTTTCTTGATATTGCAACTGTCAACTTGGACGGCTGTGAGGGTAACATAGGAGCAAGTAATAGTTGCTTATAACATGCAGCTTTCAGATACTCGTACTCTTTAAGTCTTTATTTGGCATCCCACTTTTTAAAGTTTGCTTTGGCTGGGCTATATTGTGGTCTATTTTCACTGACATTAAATGATGCCCTTCCAATTTAACATCACCTAAGTCAAAAGAAAACATGTATATGTTCCTTATATGCTTTTGCTTAAATAGATTCGCAGTTCTGAGAAACCTTAACTATGAAAGGGTATAAATGCCCATCTGGTCAATATTTAACATGGGCTTTTAAAGTATAAAGGGTTCGGGTTCACTCCTAGAAGCTGTAAGCCTGAATTGGTTGTAAGGGATTCGTTGTGCTAAATGTTTGCAGTAAGAAGTATTTGTCAAATGTCTTTAAGAATGTATTGCAATTTATGGCAACATTCAAATCCCGTATCTTCCCAATCTGGAATCTAATCACCCCGCCAATTGTTTTATTCTTGCAGGCTCATTGGCCTTTCCCCTCAAATCATATTATGGAGGTATGAGTTTCTGTTTTGTTGCAACAACACAAGATGACTTGCATCACAATTTCCTGTGAATTAGTTGCTGTTATATATAACGCATGTTATAAGACCAAGTGCATCCTTTTTTTCCTTCTCTATTAAGCTTTTCAATGCTTTATGACGTAGTATTAATTTTATCATCAAAGTAATGTTTTAAGTCTCATTCTTTGTTCAGAAAGCTGTTGAAAACTTTTTTGATTTCTTGATCTGGGTATTTGTTTAATTTAGTTATGATTCCATGTTTTCCTACAGGGTTATGCATACATACTTACACATCCAGGAATACCTACAGTTTTTTATGATCACTTTTATGATTGGGGTGATTCCGCTCATGAACAAATTGTTAAATTGGTACGTTAAACAACCATTTCCATGTATTAGCTTGGGGTTTTCCAAGGAAATATTTTCCGTTAAATGCTTTTTAAATTTTGTATGCAGATGAACATTCGAAGGCGTCAAGATATTAACAGCCGGTCCTCTGTCAGAATTCTGGAGACCCAAAACAACCTATATTCTGCAATTATTGGAGAAAAAATATGCATGAAGATTGGGGATGGTTCATGGTGTCCAACTGGCAGAGAGTGGACACTAGCAACGAGCGGACAAAGATATGCAGTATGGCAAAAGCAGTGATTCCTCTACCTTTGTTTCTTTTCATTTTTAATCCCCAACTACTGGGGGAATGGGTGCAAGGCAACCACTGGCAATCAGGCATGATGGCTAGTACTTATATTGCATAAATAAAGCATCCCATCTCCAAATTTGCATTGGGAAATCATTGCTGATGCTTTGTATGTCTGAGATTAACTGCATTTACTATCAATAAAATTATAGAGCATCTTTAGTCTAACATTTTGTTCCTGATGTTTACACTCATCTTTGTTCCCTCTTATTCTTCCTTTTGGCCTTTATATCAGCTTAAAGAACCTAATTATAAGAGCAATAAGCAATTGCCAGACTAGTGGCTGGAAGGAGCTTCCAGGACTTGATCGACTAGCTAACCTTTCTTGAAATTATAATGATATGTACATTATATGCAGTAGAGAGGCTGAAAGTAGTAGAAATTGATTATAACAAGCAAGGAGAAAGACTATGAAATGGAGGAATTAATACAAGCTTGAGAAAAACGCAGTAAAAATAGAAAATGCTGCTGATTAGTAATGATTATGCACCAAAGCCTCTATCTAGTTGACTTGTAAGTGCTTTATCTTTTTGAATTAGGCTGACTACAAGTTAAGCTGAAACACGAAAAGGAAGCTCCTTACAAGTTTTCAACGGCACAACAGTAACATAGAATTGCTGACACAATCAGACATGAAAGTAATCATAAATTCTAGTAAAAGAGAAGGCAATAGTATGGAAGTTAGGTCCCATAGAATGTAAGAAAGTGAGAAATGTATTATGTCAGACAAATTGATACACAATTTCACATTAGTCAGCAGAAAGCACCAGCAAATGGCAAGGAAACCCTGTATATATATATATATATATATTTTTTTTACTACAAAAGGTGTTGTAACTTAAGAATAAGTGAAAGGGTTGCAAATTTTGTGATTCGAAATTCAGACTGATTGGATGTTAATTTTTAAAAGTGACTGCATCAATCAATTGAGTTAAGCTCTGGGTTCAATCTGTATATATATTTGACTAAAAGGACACACCAAAAACAAAATTATAATCCATCAATTGATTACAATTTTAGATATATGATGTATACTTCAAAGTTTTTAAAGAAACAAATTGTTTTAAGAAACTGATGAAAGGATAAGCTTTTATACCAGTAATCTGATTTCAAGTTTCATTTTCATCAACTCTAAATTACTTGTGAGTGGGGGGTAAAATCCAGTTGGGCTGATGTGTGCAGCTTGTGAATGGGCTCCGAGCCTCCAACAACCAGGGAAGAATAGATTGAAAATGATGGAGAAATGTTGTATGGACATATATATATATATATATATATATATATATATGTGTGCAGTGCAGAGTGACAGATTAATTATGTGTTTTGACCAACATAGGCATAGCTTAGTAAATAGTAAGTGAGAATGTGAGATGTGGAAGAGAGTCACATGGCAGTAGAGCTGGAAAGAGACTCACTTGTATCACAATCATAACCATCATTCATGTTTTGAAACTAAATTCAATAAATAAAAGAAAAGTATACTACTCCTTCGATCGCTCCTTCCCCACCACATCTCTCTTCCTCTATCTACACATCCTTTTTCTCTGCACCCAAAACAACAAATCACTATCCTTCCACTCTCTCACGTGACATGCAGTACTGCGTCAAAATCAAAATCTGTCATTCATTGAAAAAATTACTATTAGTAAAGAGAAAGAGAGAAAAAACCTGTTTCTTTTTTTGAATTTCAATTACCCTTTCTTTTTCCTATTCCAATCTCAATCGTCACCTGCAAACTCAGCCTCTCCATTTGTAGATAAACCCTTCTACCAAATGTCAGAAGATGAGAGTGAGATTATTTAGGAATTCGTCAGGATTCAGGACTATACTAACTTTGCCTATATATACATATATATATATATATATATATATATAATGTAAAGATTCTCATGACTTACCATTATAAACAAAAAGTACAGCAACATGCTAATGATTTAAGTTCACACACAAAACAAAAAAAGAGGAATGATGAGGTGCATTCATGAGAAAGTATGATAATTGCATGAGAAATTAATTGAGAGGTGGTCCGCATGCATCAAAAGTGAAGGGGAGTTTAGCTTTGCTTTGCTTTGCTACAGGCTACAGCCAATAATCATGGATGCATGGCCTCAAAAGATAAGATATACTTTTATTTGTGGTAAAAGAATAAGGAATTAAGAATATTATATATATAATTAATTAATTAATAGTAGTATTTGTATTATTTATGAACTAATTATTTTGTTGGCTCACTCTTTAATCCAAAGATCATACATCACCATAATATAAAAATCATAGATGCATTTCTTTGACTAAAACTATATATATATGAAATTAATGCGTGAATAAACCATTAAGAAATGGTTTAGCTGGTACAATTCGAGTCTATTCTCTCTTTTTCTTTCCTTTGAGAAGCACTGTGAGTTCAGTCTATTCTAATTAAACATTTTAGAGTAATGCATTGCCCATATATATATATATGCAAATTGCAAGCCCTACACTACAGAAGACTTCAAACAACTACCAAAAAGATGACAAATTTTTCAAAACAAAAAGAAGAAAGACCACATGCCAGTGCTTCTGTTCGTCTGAGCAGCAGCATATATCAACAGGGCAATAACAAGAAGTTTGGTTGGGAATGCTTTATTGTAGTATAAAGTACAAAAATGAAAATATATTCACTGAATAAAGACTGTGAGAGACTGAGAGCAGATATCCACTTGAACTCCAACACATAATATAGCTCACAATCATTAAAAAGGGTGGATTTCCATGCATCAAGCTGTGCGATAAAACTAAAGTCTTCCCCTTCATTTCTTAATTATAAAACTTAACAACTAGTCAAGGAAATCACCATTTCCACAGTCTCTCCTCTCCTTGAACCTTAGCTTATAGCCTTATAGACAAAAATTATATATGTTACTCTAATCTTCAAACTGCACCCTGAAATGGGAATTAATTCAATGAAATAATTAGACTCTTTGGTGTTTTTTTTAATCAAACTATATCTTTTAGGCACCCACTAATTTGCAACAGAACCCATATTGTGCCCACAATCGCACCGTAGCATAAAAGCTTTTCCTAAAGGAAAGCAAAAGTATATAGGAGAATAAAAGTTGACACTTTAAATTGCACAGAGCGCAGGGAACAAAGCGCATGAACTTTTCTAACAAAGCTTAGATTGAGGCATTAAACTAATTAAAGGAGAATGGAAAGTTATTTCTGCTTCTAACGTCAAAATTTTGATATTGCAGCCAGTTTTCAATGCTTTGCGCATATGGTTTTAGATATGGCGTTTGATTGACGGGTCTATGCATCATCCTGGATATTGCCTATGATACTCTCCCCTTTTTCTTTCACCGATAGATCGCATCTGATCTTAATCATTTAAGGCCATTAATGTTTGTCTTAGTGACAACTAAACAATTATATATTTTAGTTTGGTCACCATATTAATGCCATATAGTTTCATTTACAGCTACTGTACAAAGCTGGTATACTGTAGTAAATTGTTGACAGAAGTCACTAGATTGCATTTGCAATTTAACCCTCACGAGCCAAACTGATTGCTTGGTTTGACAACTGGTATGTACCTGGAGAGGCTGATGGGATGTTGAGGAACACAAGTCAATATCAGTCTGCAACTTCTCCGAGGGCATCCTGATACAGATACTGATACCCTTTGTATGATTTTGTATTTTGAACTTCTGATCTGTAACCAATTAATTAGATATGGTTGAGGGTAGATTTAAAGCAATAAATAAATGGTGGAGTACTGTGTGTCACTAATACGCTTACATACATGTAATAAGTATTTGTGGGAGTACTTGTTCTCTCTTTAAAATATTAACCCTAGCTAGCTGGGAATTATAATAAACAAAAACACAAGGTTTAAGGAGCTAGCGGAGGTCGTGGGAGTGATGAGTGCGACGTATCAGTCGACAAAAAGGAAGATTTTGATTTTGAGATTTCATTTCTTTATCTGAATAGCCAAGAAGCAGTTTTCATTAATTTTCTGGGTTTTTTTTTTTTATGTTGGAATGGGGGTAGTTCAACTTCAATCAATTGGAAATCAGCTGCAGAGGAGAAAAAGCAGTCATATTATAATATGGTATAGAAGATTGACCTACGGTTTTACCTTTTAATCTCACTTTGAACATGTTTAATAGCTGGCTGATAGGTCAAAAAGGAATTTGGGGTTTGAACTTTGAAGCTTCTTCTGCTACAGAGTGAGCCGAGAGATTACCTAGGATTCCACACTTTAGTGGTGTAATTTGTAGGACCCATGAATTGGAAACTTGAGAAGAAGTTGGTTCCTTTCCATCAGGTTCCCTTAAAGCTAGATAATTTGCCTCTCATCAATATTGTTCTAAAACCATTGAATATTGAAAGTCGTAAGTAAGATATTTTTGGTTTACAAAACCAAAATCAGACAGAAACAAGAGGCAAAGTATATAAACACAGGGACAGCTGGAGGTCCAGACCAGTAAGTTTATTTTAAATACTAGATACCGGTTAATATTAAACTATTAAATATTGATTGATGGTGGAAGATTTGAGTTGAGACTTTAGCTCTAATTTCAATTCAAATGGAACCAAAAAAAATTAAATCATCTGATTGAACGTTGTTCATGCATATGATCAGTTTCTCATGTCAAGTAGCAGGAATATGCAACAATTAGGACTATTTAATTAGTGGATTGACCATTACATTATTGGGGAGCGTGGCTTATCCGTAGAGATAAATGTTAGGATTTGTATTTGGTGCATAATCAATATATAATTTTATACATTGAGAGTACATTAAAAATAAATTCTAAACGTTATATATAATCCCAAAAAAGTGAATACAATTATATATAAAGAATTTATATTTGATGCATTATCAGTGTATAGATTTATATATTGACAGTGTATTTTATTGTATCACTTGTTAGAAGTTAAGTTGTAGAATTTAAATTAAAGTTTGAGGTTAATGATTAGGATTATAAGTTAATTTTTTAATGATATATCATTATAAGATACATTGTACAAACTCATATATAAAATGGAGGTTTTAGTTGCTCTAACTTTTGACATCATGCCATTAAAACCACTAATTATTATGCTTAATTAGTTATCTCTCCATGCCTTCAATAGTTCAATTCAATCTCCCATGGTAAAAACTTGCCTGCTCCGCTCCTCCAGGGTCCAGATGGGTGGTGGTGACAGATGCCTGGCCCTGGCCCCTATCTGCCTTCTAAAAGATGAAACGCTTGGGATAATGAAGTCGTAGCAAAACTCATGTTATTCCCTCAAACAAAGCTGCTTATATATCTCAAACCCATTTTGCTCTGGTTTTGACGTTTTGTCCTTATTTGGTCAAATAAAAACTAAGAGGAAAATATTAATCAATATCAGGTGGTGATATATTAAATACAATTTTTTAAAATAATATTTAACTATATCTATACATCCCACTTAAACGAACCCTAATAAAAAAGTCTCTTCAGCAAAATCCTTTTCTTCAGTTTGAGAGAGAGAGAGAGAGTGCGTTGGTGTATAACGAGGGTGGGGGGCTGGGGACTAGTGGAAGGTGAAAATGAGGAACTCAAGAAAAGACTGAACGGAGAGGTGGGTTTTTCAGCAGTAACGAGGGAAGAGAAGAGAATAAGCATGATGATGATCCTTTGATCCTTCTAAATATGCCCTCCCTATCCAATCTGATTATTATTTATCTGTCTTTTTCAGTCTGAGAACCGCCTCTTCTTCTCCTCCCCCTCTTTAATTAGTTACACACCCCCTCCCTCCTATCTTTCTTGTTTACTGTTCTTCCTTCATTGTATCTTAAATAGGAGAACCCATCAGCCCCAACTCCAATATCCTGCTTCTCTTATTGTCATTAACGCTTTTCTCTCTTCCTCCTCGTGTGCCCGTTTTGCGTGTCTTTCACTGGTGAATACAAGGACTGTTTTTTTTTTTTTTTTCGCTTTTCATGGGGGTTTAGCAAAGGGCTTCTTACAGAGTTTATTGGCATTCTGTCCACCTCGCATCATAGAAAAAGCCCCTTTTCCCCTATGATCTTTCATGGAGGTGGGCATACTGCCAACTGGGCTCTGTTGGCTTCTCTTTGTAAAACCCTTGTGATGCCTTTCTTCCTGCTTTTCTTTCCCTTTGATAAAGGTCCAGGTAAATACCATGCATATACTATGATTATCTTCAGTCCATATTTGTGCAGTTTTACTCTTTTCTATGCTATTTTCCAGTGATAAATGATCATGTTGTGGCAGCTTCTGGCCCTTCTAGTTATCTACTAGCTAGATAACCTGAACTTTGACTATTTTATCTTGCAAAAAAGATTATAAGAAGAAAAAACATAGTGAAGAATAATTTACTATTTGTTAGGTACTTTCATCATTCTTCTGCTGTTTGCAGGGTTTGATTGTAGCGGTTATGTACTGACTCCTGAGGTCTAAGGGGGTGAGCAACATGATGCACAACCTTCTATCTGTTTCTTATCTGGTCATATTCTAGATCTTCTTTCAGGCTTGGACTGCTAATTGAGTACCCTAGCTAGTTGTTTTTTCTTTTCTTTTTTACATATTAATTATCTCCTCTTTTTGCTACTTTCTCAACCATCAAATAGTACTTGAAGGCTTTCCTCTCTTTCTGTTTTGCAGTTCTGCTATCTTGTGTTCCATCTAGGGTTTTATCAGCGCCATGTTTTTGTATGTATCCGAGTCGGGAAAGATCCACGGTTAGAACCCTTTGTAAAGATAGAAGGATCTGTTGAATTGATATCAAAATCCAAGTAAACCCTTCAAAACAAAAGGGAGGAAATTGCTTAATTATCATCAAAATCCAAAGGACAGAAATAAGAAGATTTTGTCAGAGTTTCATGAGACCCAAATGATGACTCTATTGAAGGTTTTTTGAATTTAGCTTTTTGTTTATTGGAACAACTTTGTCTGACACTGTATTGTGTAATGTATATAATCATGTTGATTATCAGATTACAATCAAAGCAAAGAAGATTTTATTATGTTCATGGCCTCATGCTTGATTGCCACAAATTTCAGTTATGAGTTTATTTACTTAGTACTGTGAATCTGTAGGTTAGATCTTTTTATTATGGGGCAGCTATAGCCCTAGTACTGGTTACATTTTCTACACTCTCCCAAACCATTATACGTAGACTCATGATTGAAATACTGACAATCCTATTAATTAATTGTTAAAACATAAACAAAAGTAAAAAAATGATCCTACAGGCCTTTCCAGTGCGTGTAGGTAAACAACAACCAATCACCCAATTCAACTGTGGTACTGGTAACTGGATATCGATATTTTCAGTCGTCCTTTAGTTCTTTTACTTTTTCTTTTTTTTTTCCTTTCATCTCTGAACTCTGATGGTATATTATTGATCTTTCTTTGTGGTGGTCGGTTAGAGATATAAAAGAATTGTAGAGGGAACAATGCAAAAGTTTGAGAGCATAGGTAGTATTGGCAATGGATTTTAATGAGCGGTTAAAAGTAAAATGAAAAAGGAAATGGGAATATGACAGTATAAAAGTACTTAGCATTTATTTATTTATTTTTTTTTTTTTTGTGATTTATGACAGTTTCATTAGGTCTATACTCTATAGGTTTTCATAAGCTTTCAAGGGGTCTGAATAGGAGGATATATATTGGTCAAGCTGGGTGCCACAGTACTGCGGAGCGAACCACGGTGGCTCGTCCATGGCATGTCATCGTCGTTTTTGAGGTTAATAGGGTGGAGCCAACGGACCATCGGCTGCCTACCTACTATATTTGCTGCTTATGCTTGGTTCTAGTCAATGCGTTAAGAGTTTTGGTAAAGGATACAAGTCAATAAAAGGGGATGAAAAGATCGTTACTGATACTCAAAATCAATGGCCGGGGACCATTACATTTTACAAATGTTTTTACTGTTTTTGCCTTAACCTTCTCCTTTCCGGGTTAGTTTTGGGGCTGATTCAACAGTGCAGTTTGTTTACTCAACAATATCCGCCTTTGTTTAGGAAGAGCACCACCAAATCTCCCCTGGTCATAAACGTCCACATATATATATATATATATATATATATATATATAGCAGATCATCAACCCTTGCCGTTATGTTGAAAGCTAGGGTTTCCATGAATCTAGAGTAGCTCTCAAGAATTGATTGTCTCCTACATGCACTTCAGCAAAAGAAAGACAAAAAAATAAGCATACAAGGTATAACAGCACTCCCTCAGTTTGTCTACGCAACGTAAGGATGCATAACATATTGAGAAAATTCCATTCAAAACAGTTAGCTCCTCCATATAAACTTCCAAATTATATATATATAACTAATTTGACTTGGTTCAAATTCCATTGATATTCAAACAGATCATCGTTTTTCCTACTTCTGGATAAAAATAGAGACGACACATGTCCAAAGAACTATAATATATGCTTTCAATACTAATTCATTTCTAAGGGGAAGCAGCTCATGTCCAAAGAAGTCTGTGGAAGGCCTGGAAACCGGAAGACATTTTCGAACGGCTTTTAGCGAAATGTTTTAAAAAGAGGTGTTTTGTTTAGATGGTTGCAGTCAGTAGCGAAGATTTTAGTTTAGATGAGTTTCAACTTTGAACTTCTAACAGGTTCAGGAGATTCAATCACGACCAACATAATCTTGACCGTCAAAAATCCCAATGCCAATCACATCCAGGCCAATAGACCCCCAAAGCCCAAAACCAAGCAAAAATAGAGTAAAATGCCAATTCTGAAAAACTAATAAAAACAGCCCATTTCGTAATATAATTTTGTGAACACTACAAAATCTGTCTGTCACAAAATTGGGATCCCCAAAGGCCCGAACCTAGACCAGACTCGATTTCTTGAACGTATAAGACAAGTAAATAAACTTGGGCCCACTCTGATGTCAAGTCCAAACTTCCGTCTTTTCTCGTTCCATGTTTCTTATTCTCTGATTTAATTAATTATTTCTACCATTTTCCTTGGTCAGCTTCTATCCAAATTGATCCTCAAATCAAAGTTTTATATATATCAGATTCATTTGACCCTTTAATTGGGATTGACTATTGACGATCATCACCTTGGCTTGCAATCTAATACTGTTAGCTATTGATAATCATCTTTGAGAAGCTCGCATGGCTGATAGTTCTGCTTGCAATCCCCAGCTCCTTCTTTCTCATAAATTCCCCGAGGTATCTGTTTTTCTTCAATGGAATTCCAAATTCTTGACTTCTTCTTTTGCTGTTTATTTCTGTTATCTGATCCTTATCCTAATTTTTGTTGCAGACAACATATACTTATACTGAGAGGTACTGCCTCGCCCCCCTCAACTTAATATATAACAACTTTTTTTTTTTTTTTTTTATTGTAATTTGTATGACAATGATATGTTTCATCGTACACAGAGATGTAGCTGTCTATGCCTTGGGTGTTGGAGCATGTGGTCGGAACGCCGTTGATACCGATGAACTTAAATATGTTTACCATGAAAATGGACAGCAGCTTATCAAGGTTATCTATCAGTAGGTTTTTGTTAAGACTATTGAAACTGAAGAATAAAGATGTTGTTAATCATGGTTCTTAATTGGCAAATGTGTGTGCATATTTGTTATTGTGATCTAGCTTAACTTGTTTTTCTAAGGGTGAATGTGGAATTGCATTTGGATTCCTGATTTGAACTCCAAATGGGATGCCTAATCTGTCCAGAATTGTTAATCCAAACTGAGGTTTGAGTAAAAAGAAAGGAAAAAAAAAAACTCTTTTGTGTTTATCGTTTGGGAGGCAGTGGAGGTGTGTTAATCTGCTTGTAACAAATCACTGGCGCTTGTTTCTTGTAAGTTTACTTATGGACATAATAACTTTCCTAATTCCTGCTTCTCAGGTTTTGCCAACATTTTCTACTCTATTTTCACGTAAATCTCTGCCACTAGATGTGGATCTGCCTGGCTTACCGTAAGTTCTAGCCCATATCATATACACCCTCCTCTCTTTCTAAAAAATAATGCTGTCTCTCATTTTCTCTTTGATTTATTAAAAGATTTTTACAATTTGTTTAAAGCTTCAAAAGATAAACTTGTGAACTTTTCTAGTTTTTGTTGTTAACAGATTTGATCCACGTCTTCTGTTGCATGGACAACAATACATAGAAGTATACAAGCCACTTCCTTCAAATGCCACTGTAAGTCTATAATACTGCCGACTGGCAAATTGTTTATAATATGCCTGAATGTGGTTAACTCAGAACTATATATATCTGGGTTGATGTCGAAATTAAATTGTTCAAAATCCCACATATCCAACTATCCTAGGTTGAGAACTTCTTCTCGACTCTTTTAAAAAAAACATGTGGCACATAAATTTGTTGCTGTATACTTGTAAAACATTTGGGTGTAAAAGTAGTCTTCTTGTGGAAATTGTTTCGAGTCTCTCTGTCAACTGCTGTTTAATACTGTAATTAATTATTGTTATTATTAACTTTTTTTTTTTGCAGATACGTAATAAAGTAACTCTTGCAGGATTGCATGATAAAGGTTTGTACCCATTTCCTAAAATGTTGTCAAGTAATTTAGATGGTATTTTTCACCATGAAATCAAGTTGTTTTAGGGCAGTATAAATCTGCTGCTCTGGCAGTCTTTGCTTTGATGAATGTGTCTGTATTTAAAAGCGAACCTTGTGAGGATAATAAGCACAAAGAAATTGGTTGTTGCTTGCTTCCTTATTTTGTTTACCTTTGGAAAAACTGTAAAATGGAAATAGAAAGAGAAGAAATATCTTCAAGTATATTTCGAAAGATGGTGATCTGTTACAAGCAATGATCTTGATGGCTTTTCCCATTCCCTTGAAATATTAGGTAAAGCAGCAATACTTGAGCTTGAAGTCAGAAATTATGAGAAAGAGTCCGGTGAACTATTAAGCATGAATCGGTAAGTTCTTTTTCCCATTATCTGATCTAACACTTTCATGCTGCGGTTTGTTAATCTATAAATGATTCTTCAGGACGAGTGTTTTTCTGCGCGGAGCTGGTGGCTTCTCAGATCCATCTCAGCCCTTTACATACACGAACTATCCAGTCAACCAGGCTTCAGCTATGAAAATCCCAAAAAGTCAACCTTTTGCAGTATTTGAGGATTGTACCCAACCGTCTCAGGCATGTAGCAACAATATCATGATTTAATTCCTAAGAGCTTTTATGTTGCTTTCAAAATAAAAAAGACGTGTTCTCCAATTATAATCTCTTTTCGTCCATATAATTTATAGTCTGTGGACTAGTTTGATCTAATATCAAATTATGCTTCAAGGGCCTATGAGTTGCTTTTTTATGATGACAAGCTTCTCCACAAGTTTTGAACTTCTTTTCTGCTTTGGCAGGCATTATTGTATAGGTTATCTGGTGACTATAATCCTCTGCATTCAGATCCTATGGTTGCAAAGGTCGCAGGGTTAGTTTACTACTTAACTACAATGCTGTTACCGGAGGCTAATCATGCTTACTCGTTCTTATATTGAGGCTATGGTTGCATTTCATGCCACAAGTTTGGTTTCCATTTCTTGACAAAGCCCATTTGCACCCTAAGCGCTTTATACTGATTTTATGCTTTGTTATCCCTTGCTCATAGATTCTCGCGGCCAATTTTGCACGGATTGTGCACCCTTGCGTTTGCAGTTCGGGCTATCATCAAATGTATTTGCAGGGGAGATCCAGACATGATCAAAAACATATTTGGACGATTTCTTTTACATGTGTATCCCAGTGAAACATTGGTCATTGAGATGTGGCTCGAAGGCTTGAGGTACACATTTTGTTTGGTATAATGTATTCCTTTTTCTTTTACCATTCAAATGAAAGTGGAGATCTGATGTTGGTGTTATAATCTGCAGGGTCATATATCAAGTAAAGGTGAAAGAAAGAAATCGAGCTGTGCTGTCAGGTTATGTTCACCTCCATCGATTAGCAGCTTCACTATAAATGAACTTGAAATTACCATTCCTCAAATAAACATGCTTAAGCTTCCATGGTTTGGACGCCTCTAGTTTCTTATTTTATTTATTCCCAGTTGTGTAACTAAATTTGCAGACTTCATAAATAGGGAAGTTGCTGAATATTTGAAAATAAAGTAGGAATTCTGAAACTTTTGAAGATCATAAACTGTTTGGGTTGGCATACGAGGATGTAATAAGACAAACCATTTCTTTATGTTTGTTAGGGAATGTTTTGAGTAGTTATTTAATTGTCATGATGGCTTCCAATTCTTTATGGTTTTATTGTTTGTTTTTTTTTTCAACATAAAAAGTAAAAAGGAAAAAAGAAATAAAAAGTTGCAACTCAACCAGCTATAGAAAAATTATCATTAATAATACGATTACTGAATCAGAAAGACGTTAGTTTCAGTTTTTCATAAGAGTAAACGTTGCTTTCATTTTCAGTCAAAAGTAACTAAAACAAGCCACAAAATTTCAGTTCTAGAGTTCAACCATACTGCAGCAACAACATCAAGAAGCAAATGCCAAGATAGCTTATCCATTACAACAAAAAAAAAAATCATTTTCACATTCTGTCTTCTCTCCTCCTAGGAGCACATGTAATGATTTGGTCAACTCTAAGAATCATCTCAGCAGCTTCAGTTGCAGAGAGCAATACAGCTTGCTTGACTTTGAAGGATTCAGAGATTCCTCGCTCAGCCATATCTCCTACCTGTTATAAGTTGAAGAAACATACAATTGGTCACAGCAAATAAGAAAAATTATAAGGATTCGATGTTGTTTGGTGGAATACGATAATAACCTGTCAAATACATCGTAAACCATATCAATATTTGAATCTATAACATTAGGATGAATACTCCCAAGAAATTGTAAAACGTTCATATATAATGTCATTATTCTGTAACCATGCTAAGGCCTAAGCATAAGTGTAATATCTTTTAAGATGCAACAAGAAATTACTGACTGGACATACGTGGAAACCGGCCAAAGAAACAAATCTCTAGCCATGTTCAAACAAAACTATACACAATAAATTCATTAGATTCTATTTTGATTTTTAAAAATAATTCAATTTCAGCACTTACAGATCCAGAGATGACATCAATCCCTGCATTGCATCCCTCCTTGTGGTGCTCAGCACGAATCTGAGCTACCAAATCTGCACTGTCCAGACCAGCATTGTCAGCAATAATTGTTGGGATGGCTACCAGCGCCCGCGAGAAAGCTTCAATAGCATGAGACTTCTTCCCAGGAGTCTTCCGTGCTAGTTCATCCACTTCCTTCGCCATCACCATCTCAGGCCATCCACCTCCAAGCAATACCCTAGTATCATTGACTGTCTGAGACAGCACGCACAAGGCATCATGCAGAGACCTTTCAGCTTCATCCAGCACATGATGGCTGCCATAAACAGTAGCATGTCACAGACAACACAAACATATCAAGTAAGGAGAACAAGTTAGAGGAGATACTTCAATACTATACCTTGCACCTCTCAACACAATAGTACAAGCCTGACCCATTTCAACACCAGAAAAGTGGATTAGTTTGTCCTCGCCAATCATAATTTCTTCAATAAGCTTGCAATGTCCAAGCTTAACTGACTCTGGGTTGTCAAAGGTTGAAGCAATTTCACCACCAGTGACCAAAGCCAGACGCTCTATCCCATCAAAATCAGCATGCTCGATTGCAAGTATGCCTGCATCTGCGAAGAGTTCTTCAGGGAAATTGTAAATCAACTGCCTGTTAACAAAGCAGTTAATCCCGTGTGCTATGATCTTTTGCACCTTTTCTCTCATCTTTTCCTTCTCAGCCCCTTCAATTTCAGCAACCTTAGACATTGAATCAACACGAACACGTGCACCATATATCTTCACTTTATCCGTATCCATTGCAGTATTTGCAACCAAAATCTTAGCATTTTCTATTCGTTTTGGCTGTCCAAGCCCTATTTTCTTGTCAAGAATGAATCTGAAACCATAAAATTTAAGTTTAAATCAACAAAAATCACAATAAGGAAAAGGCTGACATACTAGAGGCCCAGCCAATCCCACCAGAAAACTATTACAGTAAATGAAGGGGATAAGAAGCTCATAAGAACTCACCCTTCATCTAAGAAAGAATCCTTCAAAGATCCTCCAGGCTTCTTGATAATTTGGATGGCCTCTAAATTTGTGCTCCCCTGCAGTTTTAAATAACATGCCATACAAACTCAATAAGGAAAAATGGAAAAAGAAATTCTATTAAAGTAATAAAACAGATGAAAGGGGAATTCTCAACACAATTCCCAAATCAAACAGCATTGAAACACTTATCTTTAATCTTAAAATGTTAGATGCAGAAAAATTATCACCTTTAACCTCATAACAGCATCCACGGCTAGTTGTGCAAAATGCTCCTTATCCTGAGAAAGAATTTTGGAACTCAAAGTGGTCTTTGCAATTTTCATCAAGTCTGACTTGAATTTCTCTGCAAAATTCAGAAATGCCACGTGCATAAGAAACAACCACGATAGAGTAAAGACAAATTCTAATGGCAAGAACAAGTCAATTACAGATTTTGTCAAGTCAAACACATTAAAGAATCTAGTTCAATGAGGAATCGAGAAAGCCTAAAACATTGGGCAAATAATACAAAACATAGACGTATCATACAATCCATACACAAATAAAATGAATGTACTCATATCCAACAATCTTCACCTGTATTCTCTTTGTTATCCACAACCCTCTGCAACAAAGCATTACGAGCACATTCGGCTGCCATTCGATAACCTATAAACCAGCATAAAGTGTTATAAACTCTGAAACATAACTTATTTGGCAATTGGCACATCAATGAAATAAAAGATAAGAGAATAAAACCAAATATATTCTAGATACAAATGCAATTACGCTGCTATTAAGTTCAGTAAGAAATTTTAAGCAAATAATATAGAAAATGTGATGCTGAAAATTTTACTCCTATCAAGAGTAAAGAGAGAGAAGTATGAAAATTTAACAGTCATATCTCATGTTCATCATTATAATGCAATTCCTTTAAATTTTATATGATAGAAGCAAATCAGAAAATATTACACAAAAGAATCACACTGCTAGGTGCTAGCACCCCTGACTCCTTTGTTAATGCTATAGAGATATGAAAACCAGATAATAAGTTTAAACTTGTAGCAGTTTAATACCTTTGCAATAATACCACCTACAAGCCTCAATATATATATATGCAACATTTAGTGGAAAGAAAAAAAAAAAAAGATATTATAATAAAATTAAACAGGGGTGAATCATGACATGCAAGACACAGCATAATAGAAGAATAATAGGAAGCAATGTACTAAATGAGGCCAAAAGAACCTGATATTATAGTCATCGGATGAATCTTGGCTGCCACTAGCTTTTCTGCCTCCCTTAAAAGCTCTCCAGCCAAAACAACGACAGAAGTTGTCCCATCACCAACCTCATCATCTTGAACTTTTGAGATGTCTGAATTTTGTATTAAGGTTATAATCTAATAATATAAAAGCTATTTCCACATAAAATCAATGATTCTGTTAGCATGGCTCACTGAACCATTTACAGTTCTGTCATGTAATCTTGTGTACCAAAAAACATTCATCAAACTCATGCAAGTTTTAAAATGTTAACAAAAAACCAAACATTTTACCCATAAAGAGTAGTCAAGAAAATGAAAAAAATTATAAGGATACCAATCAAGACTTTTGCAGCTGGGTTGTCAATATGCAGGGACTTTAAGATGGTAGCTCCATCATTTGTAACAGTGACTGCATGTCCTCTGCCTGTTGACTGTAAAATTTTATCCTGCCAGATAATTTCACCAACAACAATGTCAACGATTTAAAGTAGAAAGTCTTTTAATTTGTATACCAATGTGGAAAACTTACCATTCCTTTTGGCCCTAGGGTTGTCTTAACCAAGTCAGTAATTGCAATTGCCCCAACAAATGATGCCTGAAAGTAATAAAGAGCACGCATATCATATGTTATTGAAAATAAGATACCCAAAATAGCAAGAATGCAATACAAGTATAACGACATAATTCCAAACAAGTAGTAGTATTTTTTTCCCCTTTAAACCATATTATCAGCATTAAAAGTATATAAATTATAACTTATAAGGACTCACCATTCTGGCACGCTCCCCCTTCTCTTCACTAGCTTCATCTTTAAGAATTTTTTCAATCTATCACATTTACCAAGCAAAGCATAAGCAAAATAAAACTTCAAAAGAAAAAGAATGAAAAATAAATCTACCTAATTGAAAATAAGTACTATTAGGCAAATAACGGACCGCCATGGAAAATAACGTGGACGAGAGTAGCTCGAGCTTTGGTGCTCAAATAAAACCCTGAATCAAGAAAAAAAAACATTATCTTTAATCCAAAAACGAAAACGAAGCACATCTAAAAATAATCGAATCCAAAATGATGCTTAATATACCCTAAATTTGTATAATGAGCCAGGTAAAATGTTATGTTCAGCATTTTCACTCCATTTCTCATTTCACAACAAATCAAAACAAAACAAAGCAGTCACATAACCGCGAAAAAAGAAAGTGAAAAGAGAAATAAAGACGTAAGATTCAGAAACCCTAGAAATAGTTGAAATGACTAAAGTTATTACCTGATCTTATGCGCGATGTAGAGAATTTGAGATTGAGATCCCGCCGAGAACAGAAAATATAAGCAGGGTTTGGGTTTTGCTTGCCTCTGGGCTTTCCTTGCTCTACTACAAACAGAGTGATACTTATAAAAAAAGATGTTTGTTTGACAAGGGTTTTCGATTCTTTTTTTTTATCGGCGGGTTAAAGATTACACGTGGGATTGTATGATTGGACAAGTCTCAAGAGGAGCAATAAGCATGATCTGAGGGGATTCCTATCTATGTTTATTCAATTTGTATCTGAAGTGAACTGAGCGAACTCTGGTGAATTAGAAACTACTGAGAAGAAGGACATGAAATATGAATATGATAGATCTGAGTGGGCCATCAACCCTTAATTAATGGGCTTGTGGTCTAACCCAAGTTTAGTCCTAAAAGGCCCATAAAGTTTGTGAAGTGCATGACCCACAACTTGGACCTAAATTCAGATGGTTCAAGCTTAATTTATGTTAGGATCCATAATCATTAATCCCTCAGTTTTGTGTTATTTTTATGAGTTCGGTTTTTATATACGGATAATGAAATTGTTTTAATTTCAAATGTTGATTAAGAAGTTGTCACTTGTATTATTATTATTTTTTTAATTTTGTTATTATATTTTAAAGAGTATGTTTCATCCTACTAACTCTGCTTGTGTAATAATTCCACTTTCAGTACATGTTGTAATTTCTCTGTTTTATTATTAATTTATTTTTCACTTTTATTATAAGTTTCAAACATATTTACATTCAAATTAGGGGGGAATGAAAATTGAACTAACTTCCCTTTAGACCTTGCAATTCGTGTATTCGTGTCGTGTTCGTGTATTTTATCGTGTCATAATCGTGTTTAAAATATTTTATATTTATATAAACTTTAATATGTTTATAATTCGTATTAAATAGATTTTAAAACATTCGTATATTCGTGTCGTGTTTTTAATTATTTTTTTCCGTTTCGTGTTGGATAATCATATCGTGTCCAGTATTATAAGATCTACTTCCCTCCAACCCTGCATAACAAAATATGCGGTCTTATGATCTGACGTCTCAATGTTCTTTCACATGTTCCTACTTCCTAGTATCTGATGTCTTTGCTATAGCTTTTACAAGTTCTTAATCTTTAGCGAAAGTTTATCCTTGATACACATAATATTCTCTTGGAAAACAAGAGCTAGTTTCATTTTGGTTCAAGGACTGCTCTTTTAACTTTGTTCCTTTGCATGTCAAAGTCAGTACTTGAACAATACAATGATTATCATAATAATAATGGTTGGAAACTTGAACAATACAATGGGAATACAAATCTAATCTATAATAAAAAAGAATGCGACCTCGAGCTGAGGTCCATTAATTTAAAGTTCTAATCATACATGCTCAGCAGAATTTAATGCAGTACTATATATTAATTAAGATTAGAGGTAAAACTCTACTCCTCAATCATCTTCATCCACCTAAGCTGGCACAGGTTTTCTCCACCCAACTCTGGGTAGTGGCTTCTTCATTCTATGCTCCGCTTACAGGGGTCGAGTGCTTCTGCCGCTTGCCCTACCGCAAAGGAGTGCATTCTTGGGGATCGGGAATTCATCCCTCAGCGATGTTGAGGTTGTGTATACACGCAAGTAAAGCTGTTGTCCAAGGTACTGTCTTGCCCAATACTCAGACCTCAAGTTCCACATTCCTACGTTGTCAAGTGCCACATGAATGGCAGTCCATGATTTAGGATACACCTGCATTCACCGCGTATCTAAATATATTACAATCTTGCTCTTCCTGCTCCATCTGTTTTGGTAGCAAAATTGAATTTTAAGATGAGCTAAATGACGAAAGATGGTTGATTTTGTTACCTGAGTGGTACAACGTGAAACTGCGTCACGGAGGTTGTATCCTTTCCTACTAGCTGCTGTCCATTGCCCTCCGTCCATACTGCATTTCATAAATGGTTTAGAAACCAATATATCACAATTCCAAGCGTATGTCTTTTGGATTTGTTTAGGTGAAATGATGTGCTTACTGCTTACCCAACAACAAAGAAAGAGTAGCCATTAAGATGCCAGCTCTGTACGATGTCTTCATCGTTCTGAAATATAATCTCAATAAAAGCCCTATAGTCAGCATTCATAACTGAAGTATCAAGGTATATCCCTCCGCCATAAGGATTATCGGATATGCTTCCAACGCGAAAAACTCCTCCAATTTGGAAATAGTCGGCAAGTTTCAGAGGAGTGTCCGCTGGAACAAAGGAAACACTGTTAACTGCATATCTTTGCTTGCCATTAACTTGCCCGGCAGAATTTGCAAGCCTGATGGTTCTGGTCGTGTTAATGAGACCATAGTGGTATGACCCTTGAGGGTTAGGCCTTGGTCCACTTGCTGTAAGGTTAGTCCTGAAATAGAAACATGTTAATTAATAGTCAGATAAGAACACATAATAAGGTGTTGTTTGCTAGAAAGCTTGTGCAGCTTGTGATGTGTTGGTTGAGAACTATGTTATTCGGACTCGGGTGTGAGTGTCGGACACGGGTATGTTTGATTTATGCTAAGTTTTTCCATGTATTTGGAGGGTCTTTAGAGATCATATTTCCATACTCATGTCTAGATATGTATCGGATATGGGAGTCGAACACAGGTACTTTAAGAAAAATGAAGAGTCTGGAGTAACATAGATTGAGAAAATACCTGATAGAGCGAGCCTGGTTCAAAGACCAGTCAATTTGGATGGTGGGTCCACCAGGAGGAGGACCAGAGACGGGGCCAGCAGAATTGCTATAACGAAGAGTTGCTGTTGAGGTGAGAACAGGGTTGGTGAAGCGAGTGGAGACAGCAATGTAATAGTCTTGTGAAGGCTGATCAGCTGTAAATAAAACAGAGCAAGATTGGCCAAGGTGAAGGTCTATTGAAGAGTAGGTAGTTTGCAAAGTGTGTGTTCCCTCCACTTCTACCAACTTCATCCTGTGGTTTTGGATGCGGAAATTGAGAGAATTTTGCAATCCAACGTTTGATATCCTAAGCCTGTAAGTTTTTCCTGCAATATATGATGCACAACATGTTTATGCTTGAATCACATTTTTCCTTCTCTTTTCTAAAAAGAAAAGAAGATACTTAACAGCAAACTTCAACAACACGAAATTTTAGAAGGATTAGATTTTGAATACATACTAGACTGACTATTTACCTTGTTCAACATTGAAGGAGGCACCACCAGGTCCACGACCATTGATAAGGATTCCATCAGGGAAAGGTAGCTTCTTACCACCATCTAGATGAGCTTTCAAAGCCTGCACAAACACATTTAATTCCTTATAATTAGCCAGACTAGACTATATCAGACTTCAATAAAATCAAAATCTTATGCGACTATTAGGATCATTACTTAAACATGGAAATTAATTATCCCCCCAACAGAACTTAGGAAAACTTTATTGACATGCGCTGGGCCCAGATGGCAAGCTACATGTTGAATACATGACAAGAACACCTAATTTGCTATAGGACCCAAGTTGAGCATCCCAGGAAACTATCATATGCTGATGTTTTTGGATAATTGAGATTTGATAATGATGCCTCATCGTTAGGAAAAAATGATAAATTGACATTTATACATCATGCATAACAAGAAAAGCAATGCCTTTTCAGATCACGTTTAAAACGTACTGCTTTTGAAATAAAAATAAACTCCAAGTCTGAACTCAGCAGAAAATGACAGTCAGGAAATCCAGCTGTCAAAAGGCACAAAAGCCATAGCATTGAATAGTCAAATAAAGCCCATTTTGCTTCGTTTATCCAACTCCATTATTATGTTGCCGACACATTTACAATCCCCAGACACGCAATGATCCCCACCATGTTAAATTTTTGTATTACCCACCACACCGCCACAGTTATGAGTAGCACGCATTTTTCATCCTAAAAGCAAACAAATTTAAACATACCAAGGCTTTGAAGAAGGTAGGATGATTACCGTGTGATTTGACTTGTACCAATCTCCAATAAGAACAGTGTAATCCCCAGCAGGATCTGGGAAGGGGACAGGAATCCGTGGTCGGCTAAGGATCCTGATCCCTCCAAAACCACCGGCAGCCTTGTGGAATGCAAGAGAGGGGAAGTAATAGAAGCTTCCTATTTGATCCTTGACCTGAAGAATGTATGTGAAGTTCTTTCCTGGTGGAATAGGGCAGGTTGTTCCATATACACCATCTTCATAAGAATTCCTCCTCTGTTGGATTCCGTTCCTACATTTTACAGTTTCGACGTAAGTTTTACAAATAACAACTACAACTAATATTTGCTAATTACAATCTGCAGTCTGGTCACGATTCACGAGCCAATTTTAAGCTGTATCTTTAATGAAGTTCACTGCTTTAGATGCTAAACACCAACCCACTTGGGTGTACTTGATTGAGCGTCTGACATTTTAGTTGCAAGTTCATAAAATGAATCATCTATCCAAGGCAAAAATATTTACTACTATTATATCAGATCAGATTTCATTAAAGGAACATGTAAAAAGAAAAATTTGGACAGGTCAAACAACTTCCAGATTAACATTAACCAAATATAAATATGATAATTAAGACTAATATCTTCTTTTTTCAGGGTCCAAATCTCTATCCAAAAATTCCTAATCCACCTGAGCATTTTCCCATATCTTTCTTTTATTAGGTATGGAAGACAGCTAATAAAAAATGGTCCACTTGGATCATGGGTTTTAATTGGGTAGATTTAACGACCATTCAACTTTTTCCAATTAATTCAAAAGTTAAATGCTGTCACTCTCAAGTCGCTTTCTAATTACAGCGAAGCAGAGAGCTTATTTAGTTCTATACTTACTGTAAACACTTATAACGACACCACGACAAACAGTAAAATTGGAGTGCCAACTTCTTGGACAATCTTTTTTTGCAGAAAATAATTAAGAAATGAAATGAATCGGGTCTATTAAAGCCAGATCTGCCATGACATCAAGCACATGGATGTTTTCTCTAGCGTTCACGTTTAACAATGTAGAAAAGAAGACAAGACTGGCACGGGCAATGGCCGATCAGACATTCTTTTAATCACAAATCTAAAGTAATCTTTGAGGAAGGAAAAAAAAAAAAAGTTGTTTAGTGACCGACTAAGGCGGATGGTTGTCCGAAGAATGCCAGTAGATTACAATTATGTCCCCATATGGCAGTGAAATAAGTGAATAATGATGGGGTAAATCGTCTATTTAAAAGAAAGGGCACGTAAAAAGTTGCCCGGCAAAATCTTTGTGGAGAGAACATCGGATGATTGGATCTTACCAGGAAAGGAGAAAAGACTCGTTTAAGTTGTTAAACACGTTGATAATGAGATTATCATTGGTAACAGAGTGGATATCAGGGCCGGGGAATTGCCCATTGATGAGAAAACCCTGGGAAAAAAAGGTATAACTAATCATGAGCATTATTTTCATATAGATCAACAATGAGTATATATCAATCAAAACCAGTGAGATTATTGAAGGCTCACCGTTTGACGAACGCCAAGAGGATAAATATCACCGTAAGTAACATTCCAGTTGAAGAACCTGTAGGGATCTTCAGCCCCGGCAATGGCAAAAAGAGAAGCTGTGGCACAAAACAATGCCACAGCCAAGTGAAGCGGCATTTTTGGAAGTATAAAGAAAACGAGAGACGTCCTTTTTGGGGGTCTCAGTTGTTGTGTAGATAATGTGAAAGGGAAGACAAAGAGAGAAAGACTTTAAAATAAGATGTTGAGAGGAGGAGCAGTGAATGATAAGAGATGGCGCAATATTTAAGTGCGGTACAGGAGAGGGGAGGTGATGTGATGTGTTGAATTGAAGTGTAAGTAAGCCGTAGATAAAAATAAAAAAAAAAAAAAAAGGGAAAATTTGAGAAAAAAGAAAGAGAAAAAAAAAAAAAAAAACTACCAACATTTGGTTGGAAGGAGTGGCTAGTGGCTCCTTCCACTTGGATGAGAACCAAGGTTCGAATCCAGGGAGTCGTCAATGTTGGGAGGGCTTTGCTATACCAACACTCCCGGCCCGACAGGGATTAGTCTTCTATCAACCAACACTCCCGGCCCGACAGGGATTAATCTTCTATCAATCATAAAATGGGGGTGGGGGACACCCTGGCCCGACAGGGATTAGTCTTCTATCAACCAACACTCCCGGCCCGACAGGGATTAATCTTCTATCAATCATAAAATGGGGGTGGGGGACACCCTGGGTTTAATACACAAAAATACACAAAAAAAAAAAGAAAGAGAAAATTGAAGTGTCGGTGGTGAGGTCGTTACATTAGCTGACTATTTGGACTGTGAATGTCTTTGCCTCCCACATGGGTTGGGGTTCGTTGTTTTTCTTCTTTCAAAATTTTTTATTTTTTAAAAATATTTATATTTCTTCTATACATATTTAAATATGATATAAAATATAATTTTTTAAATATATACATATATTCGATATTATACGGTAGGTTGTTTTGTTTTGAAATAGGGATTTCAGATTTGCATGTGAAACAGACAGGCAATGCAAAGACAAGGGCCCCCCTTAAGATCTCACATTACTTTTTTTCTACTTTTTATTTACCGCTGTGTTTTGTTTGAATTAATAACCCAATCTAAAGCTTTGTTGGTTTCTTCTGCTTGAGCATTAATAAAACTTATTATTGTACTTTCTGACACTATTCACAAGCATTTGTTAAAAAAAAAAAAAAAAAAGGGCAAGAAGAGAACTCTTTGAGTCTCTTACCAAATCAGGATTGCAGCAACAGCCAACAAGGAGTAGTATCGTGACTTATATATTACTTACAACTACTAAGCTGAGTCAAACTCAAAAGTGTTAAATATGGCTGGCTTTAGTGGATGGTAGTTATTTAGGCTGTTCTTAGGGTTGGCAAATAACAAAAGAACTCATTGACTATATAGAAAGATTTCAAATCGGGCTGTTAATAGTAGTATTACTACAAAGTACAAATTTTCATTTTGGCAAAGCAGCTAATAGTATCCAGAAGGGCCAGAGCAGAAAAGAAAAGAAAAAATTGAATTTAACAGCAGCAGAAGAGAGTAAAGGGAGTTTGAAGTTAGCAGATAAACCACTGGCTCGCAATAATCTTGTGTCAACAAATTACTGGAGTCAAACCATTAACATTTGTCTGATCATTTCAAAATTGTTATAATTGATGGATCAGATCTTGCATTTCAAGTTAATCTCTGTTTGATTAGTATAAAACCAAATGACTAGCCGATGCCTTTCAAACAAAAAGAGATCTCACCATAACTTTCACTTTTACTTTATAGCGACTTCGGGGCTTTGGTGAACTGGAAGCAACATTATCATTGTCCTTTTTAATCTTCCTAAAGTAAAGGTACCATATGTGCAAAACCCAATGATTTTGAGTGGGACTTGTCTTTAGGCGAGAGAAAATGGGCCAGAATAAATAATCAAAATCAAACCATGAAAAGTAAAAATAAAAGAATACTGCTAGCAATAGCTTTGTCAAAAACGTTCAATGGACGCAATGCAATAAGCTGTGCTGATGAGGCCATTGCCATAAATGAATGGTCATGAATTTCCAAGGCAACGTCCCCACCCCCACGTCCGAAAGCTCAGTCTTAGTAGCATGTGCCATCAAATCATTGCAAAGGCTTGCATGATTACCTCTCAGACTCAAATTATAAGACTCTTAGATGGAAATCACTTTTATCACAGCAAATCGAACAACATCCATTAACTTAACCCACAGTTTACTTACGATCTTTAAAATTGAATTTCAAAAGCAACCTAGATACTAAGTAACAAATTTAATGATATATTTGTTAAGATGAGATTAGGATATTTTGCAGGTTAGTAGGACCAATGAACCCGCAATTAGTGGGCATGTTATGTTCGTACCATACAGGCGTTAGCTGTGCAGAACAAAAATTATTGAGATAGGCCAAATAAAATTGACAAGAGTCCAAGAACACACATGCAAATTTGGCAGCTGAGCTCGCATTTCAACTACAAATGGTCAACTCCGCTGCGGCAAAAGGTGCGGCAGGACAAGGCAGGCTAGAAAGAACCCTATTCTCACACCATTCAGAATTTGGTATTCAGATAACATTTCTACTCGGTTTATAATTCTATCATGTTAAAAATACACCGTCACCAGTTCTACATTTCAATACCTTTTACATACAAAGCCTATATAAGTAACTAAACAGATAGAATTCATCACCCCACCCTATTTATTCTACAATCATAATCAACATTTACATAGAGCGTCTTCATTATATTGACGATAAACAGATATCCCTTTAGGCATGGGGTTCCCAACTTTTTTCCCTTGACGATAAGATAAAAAAAAAAAAAAAAAAGATAAGTAGAGCGTTTGACCTCAATTTAATAGATGATTCGTAGTTAATTGGAAGAAGAGGTAGACAGGTCTGCATTTTCAGCGATTCCAGTCGTATCTAAGAAAGAAACCAGCCTAAAGAAAAAAAGCTATTGGAACTTATATCATTAGACAGGAAACATAATATACTTTTATCATGATAATACCAATTTGATGCACAATTAACCAAAAAGCACATTCGAAACAAATAGATCAAATTAATAACTTACGAGCGTATCAAACAATCTCCCAGAAACCTAAGTTTATACATGGATTCTTAATATAAGCAGTAAAGCAAAGAAAATGACCCTAGTCCAGGACGAAGTAATTAGCCACAGACCTTTCAGAACTTCGAAGAACTGTAATTTTAACTTTCAGAATTAAGTGCTAGCACTTATCCTTCTCAGATTTATCCTGAAATCTTTGACGTATGTCGCGCTGTAGCATCTCTGTATATTCCTGAACATGCCAGAAAATATTATGAGTTTCCATACAATAATCACCATGAAAAATTGGGCAGTTAAAAGGATAATGTTGCTTAACCCCCTTTCTTTCCCCCCAAAATGGAAGCAATTTTTTTAACCACAAGCGGCTTTAACTGGTAGGAAACACAAGACATCAAAGGCAAGCATCAAAATCTCATGGCCGGAGAACTTACCTTGGCAAGACCCTCATTACCACACAACTCATTCAGAAGTTCTTCAGCATTCCTCACATTACCATATACCTGAACTGCATTTTCGGCAACAGCATGGAAGACATTGCCAGGCAAATTAGATTGCTCAATCCTCTGAGCCATTAGTTGAATATTATCCTGGAAGAAACAGTAGATAGGACAACAGTCCCCCAGTCAGTATCTCTTACTGTTACACATTATATGACAAAAATAAACCTGAAAACCTAAATTATCCAAAAAAAACCTGAAAATCACGATCACAAGGTTTATCAGCTGCACTTGACTTCCTCCCATCATGCTCGACCTGCGATTTAGGTTCTATAGCAGGGAATGGCGGAGGTGCAGACACCCCGTGACTAAGAGCCTGAGAAACGATTGGCATCATTTGTTGGACCATCCGTGCCAGATCAATTCCACCACCTTGGCCTCCTCCCAATCCTGAAAACATGTTCCCAATATCCGAGCTATCAACCTGCTGAGCTAGTTGACTGACAGTGTTCATGATTTGCGGGCTTTGAGTGAGTTGCTGCAACATATTCCTAAAAACATCTGGTGAACCAACACCAGTCCGCTCTGAAACCCCGGCCAATAAGCCATTTAGTTCAGGGCTTTGAAGAACTTGAGAGACAGCATTAGCAGCATCTAATTGATCATCAGAACTTTGAACTCCCGACAATCTACTACTCTGAACACCTGGATTACTTGAGGAAGCATCATGTTCCACCCTATTCGTAGAAGAGCTCCGAGATGCAAGTGACTGCAAAATCTGTTGGCCAGTTGCTCTAGCACTCAAGTTCTGATCAAGAGAAGAACTAGTTGTTCCACTATCACCAGTACAGAGAGATGATTTTGTCTGTTTGACTCGTTTCTGACCACAATGATACCATAAGATCATTTTTTATAAAAGTAACATAAATAATTTAGAATAAAGTAAGAAATGACCATCACACCTTACGTTCCAAACCCCCCAGACCCAATCCAAGTGGAACAGGTTTGGCATTTTCCTCGCTGGATCTCAGAACACTTCCTGAAGGGTCTTCTGACTTTACCAAGGGTTCTCCACTTGAACTTGGAGCGCATCCAACTGTGCCAGTTGATACATCTTTTGAACTCTCACCACTCTCCATAATACTGTTACTTCCTTCAGCATGTTGAGGTTGTGACTGATTATTAACAGTAACATAGTACTGGTCAGAGACACTAAACAGATAGTTGCTAATAAGATCATTTTATTGTGAACAAAGCACACCTTCTGTTCTTCAGTTTCAAGAAGGTCTGCCGGTAATGCAACGCTACTAGCAGCCATATCATTGGGCTGCTGAGTACCTGCAACAGACGCAACACAAGAATTCCACATCAGATTCTGCATTGACCTTTAAATACCAGAGATACCATCTTTACAAGAAACGTTGTAGTTATTAGCATCTCAAAACAATTAATGCCAGCTACCTGATGCAACCTGGTTCTCTCCCTGCATGTTACTAACAAAGTTTCGAAGTCTTGAATTGACTTCAGCAATAACAGAGGATAGTGATGATTCAGTGGGTGCGGATTGTGCTGCACTGGGCACTGCACCAGTAGCAGGTGCTGGGCCAGCAGCAGCAATAACATTCGGCACACGAAGAAACCGTATTGAACCAGCACCACCATTATTACCACGTTCTCCTTGCATCCCTTCCCCATTGCTTGTTCCATTACCAACAGCTGAAACCACAGGTGCCAGTTCGGTGCCTGATAATAATGATAATTATTAAATAAAGAAGTCACTTTGCTTCAATTTAAAGAAAAGGAAAATTATGGTCTGGGTTGAAGCAGATTTTACTCACCAGGATGTATATGGATATTTATGTGCCTTGGAGCATTTCCAACACCAACAGGACCTACAGTCAGAGGATTTGATGGAGAATGGGAACCACTAAAGAGGGAGCTGGTTTGAAGGGGGAAAGGCTGCAAATAAACAAATCAATGCATGCATGATTAATAGGATTCCAAAGAGAGTTCAAACACTTGAATTAACTAGGCAAATTCATTCATAAATGTTTCAGGACATCTCATGCAAACTGTCCAATGCAAACTGGTGAAGTATAATGTCTATACTAAAAAAAAAAAATTGCAAGTTGTGTACAACTACAATAACATGTTAAAAGAGTAAAATGCAAGTTTTTACATCTCAAAACTCCCTGTTTTCTTTCAAAAGAAAAAAACAAGATCTCTCATTTTCATATTCTAACATCTCTTTCTATTAATTCTCATCCCTTAAAAGAAAATTGCTTTTTATGTCTCAAGAGCATAACATATTTTTAATACGTAAGTTAGAGTCAAACCACTAAAACATTTACTCTAAGGAACATCTGTATAGCTAGTTACATATACATAGAGAGACCAGCTGAATATCATTCTCTTCAATTTAGCTATTGCTGAATAACAATCAACAGAAAAACACATATTACATAGTACAAAAGTATCTGCAGTGCTTGAATGAATTGCTCAGAGTTGTTCTGATAATCGAGATATCTAAATATTACCATATATGAATAGGATATATTAGCAGGATTTTGCAGTTATTTTACCAACTTGATATAATGCAAACAAATTTTTAGCATACCTGAACCATTATAGGATTCGGCCCAGAAGGAGATATATAAACTGCGGGTCCAGCATTGACTGAAGATTCTGCCTGTGAAATGCATAAAACATTTTAGTGACATGTTATTATTCAATGAGAACAAGGAATAAGGATACAAGAGATTATAGGCCCATACAGGAGAATGCCCCATACGCAGCGTCAATATGGTCCGGCCAAGCTCTAAAAGAAGGGAACCTAAACGCTGCATTGTAAGACCTACTTGCACTGATTCTGTTTGAATTTGCCCCCTCACTGTAGGATCAGAAGAATCCCTCTCTTGCTCTAAACGTCCTGAAATATGCTACAAATATTGCAGAAAATTAAAGATACACAGAATTAGGTGATAAATTTTTCAAACTTGAAAGGTAGAAAGAAAAGGAACTTGAAATTGATTCAGTGTAAAGAATCCTCAATAATATCATAACTCATCTTCGTTAAAGCCACTAAAACTTAAATTATGAACTTCCAAATCATATAATGGAAGTTTTCTCATTTAGCTTCCACAATCTATATGTACTTATGAATTTCATAACATACAAAATTTTCACTCAGAGAAGGCCCAGTAATTTTACATGTCCTAAAATGTTATATATCAAAAATCAAGCATATTGCTCCAGATGGAAACAAGCATGTAGCAATTCAGAATACAATAATCTCTTTCTCCCAGGTAATTGGAACGCACGAGGGCAGATAGGGAAATCAAATCAGAATGCACATGAGAAAGAGAATTCACATAGATTTCAGCGTAAATGGAATAGACGAATAAAATATTAAAGATAGAAACTAGTATTCCAGATATCATATCAACCTAAACATCAATTTCATTAAACACTTAATAACAACGAAAAGCCTAAAAAATTCCAGAAGACGGTAAACACAGGAAACATGCTAAGGCATGGCACTTACAGACAATGCAGCAATAGCATGACTACTGAGAAGCCGTTCTGCATGTCGAATTACAATGCTCAATGCTTCAGGTGTCGGCAAACCTCGGCCATCGGATGGTAATGCTACCCTTGGTTGGTCTCTTCTGTTAGTCGTAGACGTGTGCAGCTGATAGCCTATATAATGCAGCAGCAGTTAGTCATTGCAACTATTTTCAAACAAATGTGTGAGTTAATGCTTTTAGTGCTATCACCATTTGGAGAATGTATCTCCATGCGGTTCATAAACTCTGAGAGAGCATTTAAAGAATCGGGAATTGGCTGGAGAAAAAGAAAATGATGGAATTAGATAACAATCAAATTATAATCTGCTAATAAATGAATAAGTTCATTTGTACTACCGAATTAAGTGAAGGAACAGATACTTGTGCTGCAGTCAGAGGAATTTGCATAACTTGAGGACCAACTTGAAATGATTGACCCGGAAATGATTGTGCAGACTGTGTCTGATTTCCTGCTTGGTTCTCACCACCACCTCGCACTCCATTTGTTTCATTTCCTTGAGGAACCTGAAAGAAAGCATTATTTTAATCATTTAATTACTTTGACCCTTCTATAAAGCATTATTTTAATCATTTAATTACTTTGACCCTTCTATATTAGGGGGAAATATATGCATCCGTTGCACCTAGTGATGAAGACAATTAATCATGGCTTTCTAAGCCACCCAAAGTCAAATTTAACTTGTTAACTTTAAGCAAAGAAAATTTTGAAATCAAGCATTACTCACAGAGGTTGAAGACTGTGTAATGGTACTATTAGTAGTTGTCTGGCCTCCAACTCCAAAAGAATTTAAAACTGCCCCAATAACCTATAAGTCAAGCAACAAAAAATGAAATCTTAATTGATTTCACACATTGATTTCACAGGCAATTAACGAACTCAAATTCTGAAAAAGACTTAAACGTGAACTGAAATGCTTCACAAATAAAATGAGAAAAAGTACTCACCCGAGTAAGGTCTGGAGCAGTGCCTTCACCTTGATCTCCAACATTAAAGGTCCCAAGAACCACACTATGTGAAATCTGCCCAACACGATTACGAGGGATGCCTGCACCAGCATCATTTCCTGCCAATTCATTGTTCAATTAACCCTTGATAGCTACAGCTTTTAGTAAAATGCTCTGAATTTCACAGACCAGACAAGCACCAACATACATATCAAATACCTCGATTACTGTTATTTCCATTTGTCTCTCCAGAACTTGTATCAGATGAAGGCTGTGAGTGGGCTGGCTGCCTTTCAACTAAGTGCAATGTATGCCCATTCTCAACATCTAAAAACAGTGAAGGATATATGGTATAAAGTGAACCACAACATAGGACACTGTCGCAAACTTGCACTTGATGTTGTGATAATCATATTTCGAGGATAGTAGACAAGAGAGTATCTTGATTCCCTTTTTTTGATAGTTATAATTACTAACTTGCAATTCTGGTAACACTTATGACACATAACATGAAGTGACTAAGAAGTAATATAGTTGATGCTATGGGCTAAGTATTCTAGCCATTTAGCTAGTGATCATTTTGGAATGATGTTGGGTTGCCCAAGTTATGCAAATTTGATAGGATAAGAAAATATGATATAACTATTAACCACAAGTATTAAGGGATAGCAAGAGAATAGAAGGGAAAAAAGTTGCTGATTAGACTCACTGCTTGTGTACGTAATGCCTCAATTTAAAGAAGCAGTTATCACCACTAGCAATCTACATACTTTTCCAGGAACAAAATCAATCTACATATACCTGCACAGGTCATGCTTAAAATTATATAATTGGGATAATACTGGTCATGAGCATGGCAACTAAGAAAGTAATGGTTAGTCCGGCAGCAAACTGCAGCACTGGAAATCTTTAATATCTAGAACAAATCTGGTTTAATTACAGCAATGAAGTTCTCTAGCAACATAAATGATAGGATACGATATTCAGAAAGGAGATGATCATCCTTTAAGACCTTTCCCCTGAAAATCAGCCGTTGCTGACCAACTGGGACACCAAGTTCCTTAGCTATTCTCTCCTTGAACAATGAAACTGGTGTCTGAATTCATCCAAGCAAAAAGGTATCAGCTAAAAGCTGGATGAGTCACAATTTTCTTTAAAATAAAGGATGCACTGAACGGCAGGAAATTTATGAGAATGTCCATGCTTAAAAGCTAACGCTTACATTTTTGTCAACAAGAAAACTACAAATCTGTGAATCCAAAGTCTTGATCCTGAGCTCTACAAGTGAACCAGAAGATTCCCCAGAAGTGCTGCCCGTACTCAAACCTTCATTAGAGTGCTGATCTGCCATAGAAGTTCAACAGCTACCAGCGCCTAGAACAGAAAAAGAAAAGTAATAATATTATTTCCATCCAGAATTTTCCTTAATTCAAATTCCCTGAGTAAACTATAATCAGCCAAAAAGTAGTTAGCTCCAAAAGATGTCGAAATCACAATAAATCAACACCCAAGGTCACAAGACAATTATTTGTCTACTTAATTTCTCTAATAATCAGGTAAAAAATAGTTAGTTATCTAGCAAGGTGGATAATTGAGAGGATAGGATAAAACAAAATTAAAATCTCTCTTCAAAATGAAAAGATGCTTGCCCCAACTTTAGAATCTTATCAATTTGAGCAATAAGATAGATCTTCAATTCTTCATTTCTTATGTAACAATGTTATTGTGAAATATAGTTTACGTCAAGAAAACGCATTACAAGCAACTGTTTTAGCAATGGTCAACAAAAGTCAAAATTTCCTACATTTTAAGGTAAATGTTTGCATAACCAAATACACTAACCAACGTGCATTCAATTTTTCTTTTTTTAAATAGAAAAGGAAAAAAATAAATGCAGAAAAGTAATAATACAGGTGTTATGCCAAATGCAACAAATCAGAATCAGCGATAACATCAATCAATGGACAATTACATAGCAATCGTCGAATCGAAGAACCTAGAGGAAATTAAATAAGATCAAAATCATTTAAGACAAAAAATTATCATGAAAATGTGCATTAAATCAAATCCTAAAAAACGGTAGGTTCACATCGAAGAACCTAGAAGAAAATAATAATAATAATAAGGGAACCAAAAGCACGAACCTAATTAGTATACAGAGGTCGAAATCGAAGAGTGAAAATCCGAAGGAACCTGAGAATTCGATTTGATCGATGAAAAAGCAATCGGATGTGTACGTAACTGGACGGGTTACTTTTAGGGTTCGCCAAATCGCAACGGTTCGGGCAGACGAGGCGGGCAAGCTGAGTTGGAGTATGACGATGCCAATGTGGCTTGTTTATGAGAGCCATTCGATTCGAGAAGAATCTAGACCAAGCAGCATTTTCGTGATACGGAAGTCGTTGTGGTTGGTCGTGACTCGTGTCGTGTCATTCTCTCCTTTTTCACTCCGTTTTCTTGGGCTAAAGGAATCTATTATTGCGCCAGGAAGATCCTAACTAAGAACTAGCTGGCCCAATGCGATAAACATGCTAAACGCCCAGCCCAGGATGAACAAGAATAAGTCAATTCCTGGGACAAGTGGGCGGTTTGGATTTTACCTACTTAACCCAATATACTATTTTGATTTTTGATTATGCCAATTTGCACGTGTAAGTGCACGTGATGGGGTCAAATTGTTTGCAATTTGGTAGTAAACTTTGTGCAATGAAAATGTCGTTGGTTTCCCTACACGCCATTATTGGAATTTGGTAGGATATAGTATATTAAATTTGGATACAAACATGATATAAAAAAATAATAATTAAAATATGATATAAATATAATATTATAAAAAATAACACAAACACGATATGAACATTCGAATGTGTTAAAATTTATATAACAAAAATTATTAACATATCAAAATTTATATTAATATACAATACTAGTCTAGTTATGATGTCAACAGCATCTTCCTACTTTTTTTTAAAAGATGATGTAGTAGCAATCATCTCATATAGGGTACAATTTATAATTAGGGCTGTAATCGAGCCGAGCCGAGCTCGAATACTGAGAAGCTCGAGCTCGATTCGAAACTCGAGGCTCGAAGCTCGGTTCGAGCTCGACCGAATATCATTTTTTAAGCTCGAGCTCGGCTCGAGATAAAATCGAACTATTCGAGCTCGACTCGATTAGGCTCGTTTATATACTCGAGCTCGAGCTCGAATTAAGGGTATTTAAGTATGTATATATATATTAAGGGTAAAATAGTAAATTAATAATAAAAATATTACAAATAAAAAAAGTTCGATTAGGCTCGCAAGCTGCTCGAATCGGGTATTAAGTTACTCGAACTCGGCTCGCTCGATAGCTCGAGCTGCTCGAGCTCGAGCTCGGCTCGATAATGACCGAATAGAATTCGAATTTTTTTCGAGTCGAACTCGAGTAGCTTGCGAGCACAGGTGTCTCCTTTACACCCCTAATTATAATCCAATATCAAATTTAAATTCTACTCGAATTATTTAAATTTGACCCGATTAGATTCTATGAATTTATAAATATGATCATTAAATATTATATTTCCATCATTTACTTATATATACATATTAAATATATTAAAAAAATAAAAATTTAAGTTTTTCAAATCGAATATTAAAATACTTAAATCCAATTTAATTCATTATTCGAATAGCTGGAGATCAAATTTAAACTCAATATGATAATAAATAAATCAAACTCGAATATTTACGAATCGAGTTAGAGAAACTCACCATCAAACACCCTTGATCTCAGCAATAGTTTCATGAGTTTTTGCTTTTTTGATTCTCAAAGAAATCATTTGCGAAATGGCCAAAAAAAAAAAAGAATTCCTTGAAAGGGTAATGAGTATTAATACTGCTGTATCTATTCTAGTGGTTTCATTTGGGCCTTATTATCCGAGTTAAGAATGTGTTTGGAAGGTTTTTGCCAAGTGTTCCGACTGCAATTCATTAGGCCTACTATGAACTAGTAGAGATGGGCCCATTTATATTGCTTGGTTACTTTGGGTCCTTTGCACTCTGCAGTCAGATGGAAAACCCGTCAAACCCGCCGGCTCCGGTTTTTTTTTTTCCCCCATAAATTTTCATTTTTGCTGGAAAGGAAAGGAATGGAAACAAAGACTGCGAATAAGAAAGAGAAAATTAGGAGGAATAGAGGGTCTACACAAAGCAACGAACCAAGGCCCAATTAAATCGAGCATTGATGCTCCCCCTTCCCTTTCTTCTAGCTCCAATTCGTAATTTGCTCTGCAAATTCTCAAATTTTAGCGATTTTTTTAGTTCCAATCCCAAACAAAGCATAAAGCCGAAAGGCAGGGAAAGAAAAAGGGAAGCGATGATAACGCGATCGAATTTAGCAGAGCAGTTGAGAGAGTATCAGATTCGATCTAAGCACGATTGGGCCTCCGTTTCGTATTTCTCATCAACGTCTACTCTCACATCTTCTAGGTAATCCTAATTCCATTATTTGCTTTTTCGGTATTTTATTTTTCAAAATTTTGCTGTTTCAAATATAAGGTTGAAAATTATAGATTTTTTTCCTGGTTTTGATTTTATATCTTCGTGCTTAACGAGCTGGTTGTGAAGTGTTTTTTCATTTGAGCTTCTATCGAAGCGTTACTGATTTACTTAGATAAGCTAGGCTTTTATATGATAATTAGGTTAAAAAGTTCAGCTGTAGCTTCTCGATTATGATATATTTTTTAATTTATTTTGAAAATTCCGTATCCTTTATTGATTTCATTTTCTCAATCAATTGATATACTAAGAATTGGAGGAAAAAAAACTTGAAAGATTCTCGTAGTAATTAAATTATCGGTTTGAAAATATATTGAAATTTTAGGTGGTCAGAGAAAGAGAAATTGACTCTGGATTTTATATAAACTGCTATTGAGTCCTTATGATGTGCATTAGACCCTTTGAAAGGAAAGAAAAAGAACAATTGAAATTATTGATTCATCTTAATTTTCATCAGAAATAAAAAGTTAGGTGGCTGAAAGAAGCCTGCTGCTGGGGTGGGGGTAGAATTAGAGAATTCCTTGCTTAAAAAGGAGATGAGTGTTGCTTTTGGTTAATGCTGTACCAACGATTTAAATTTAATTGTTAATACTTGTTATACTGCTACAATCTTGCTAACCCTTGTTTTTCTACTTGTATTTCTGTATTTTATATTTCCAAATGACTGAATTGGGTGTTTGGTGTGTAAAGTAACCGTATGATGGTAGCAGTATATGTGTGTGCTTAGATAGATCTTGCCATTCACTCAGCTGTTATGATTGTGTATCTCAAGGTCTTTCCATAGCTTATATGAAGTATCTATAAGAGCAGAATACTTGCCAATCTGCTGGGAATTGGTGCTTTATAGAATTGTCTGGATTTGCTCACATTATGGGGGCTTAGGCTAGGAGTCCTTATCATTCGGATGCTAGCTCATATTGAGAAGTCTTGGTGCCAGAAGTTGGAAATAATAATCTGTTGGCCATGGATCTGTTCTCTGCAATATGTGTGCATTTGAGATTTTTGTGTTACTTATGCATGGAAAATTTTCATGGCTTTGATATGTCTGTAATTTTGTCCTAGTTCCAACAAGTTTTGACATGTTTGTAAGGTTATGATTTAGATTAATAAATTGTATGAGGAGAAGATTCCAACTTTTTGTTGGGAAAAATAAATTAGAGAATGTGACATCTAGAATACTTGTAGTTTTATTGGGATCCGTTCATTTGGTCTTCATCTTGCTATTTGCTATTTTCTGTCTCAGGATAAGACCAATTCTAATAGTTGTGCTTTCTTTACTGTTTTCTGGGTGCAGGGTGGATGTTGTGGTCTTTGTTATATGGGAACTCGTTATTTTAGCTTTCCTAGTTTTTTCAGCTGTTTCTTTATATTTTAGGCATATGCAACTTGCCTTTATCCTAGTATGCATCACAATGCTATTGCTTCTCTTCATGAAAATCACAAAGCAAGTGAGATTGGCTAGGAAAAAGAAAAGAAGGATGCTGCTTCCATTATCTATGTAGAACTACATGAACTTCAATTTGTTTTAAAGGAACCAACTTTGTTGTGTAAATTTGAGATTTGTTGATCACTGCATTTGGCCCACGCTTGCTCTGGTCTATTGAATTTATGTAATTGTGCCTGAAGCAAGCTGACGAAGGAATATGATTTGATGGTGATCACCTCAAAATTCGGTGAACCATGGCGAGTCTAGTGATGTGAGATGGAAAGCTGGGATGTTCTAATTGACCTATTGGCAGTTAGTTTTAAGGTATGGTGTCTTTCTCACTACCTTTGTGATGTATGCATGGCTCTGAGAAACTATATCGGAATGCTAATCCAGGTTGGAATGTAGTGAATAATATTTGCTTTATTTTGTAATTTGCTTAGACTTGGTTTTAGTTTAAAAGACATCAGAGGAAAGAAATGGGTGCTGTGAGTGATTGAAACATTTTTGCATGTATTATGTACCCATACAGTTGATTTGCAATAGATCACTAATATACGTGATTTACAGTTTCCTAATTGATAGAAGAGTTAAATTCTTGAAAATTTTGGCTTATTTGGTTTTACTATAGTGGATCTGTCTATTTAAGGGGTATGAAAGTTTAGAATCCACAGATTTTCAAAAATTAACTGAAGATGTAATTATGCTACTAAGTTTTGGCAAACAGGCATGTGAATAAGGTGATTTCTTATATACTAGTGTAATACACGAGGTTTAATAATATGTATATTTATCAGTCGATACTCAAAGCCAGTGCATAGGGATTGTAAGATCATTCAAAGAAGTTGCACATGTTTGACATTGTTGCTTCCTTAATTCTGTGGGCATATTCAAGGACAGTTTTGGTAAGCAAGATATATGATCATGCAGCCATTGCTGAATGGGGTTTAAAGAAGTGAATTTCTATTCCCTTGGTCACTATGCCCCCATATTGCTGCAATAATCACCAAGGCACTGAGACCATTCCTAACTCTCCTAATGCCCATTTGAGGCACCAATATGGACTAAATTTATGAGGGTTCTTGATTATCACCCACATGAGACAGGGATATATGCCAAGGTGATCGGTAAAGCAATCCCTCCAATCAACCCAGCCAAGCTTGGCAAGAATGGCAGTGCCACCGAAACAAAAGAATGCCAAGCATCCGAAGAAAACTATGATACCTGTGCGCACCCATCGTGGGCATAGCTTTTTCCATTTGCTGAACTCCAAATTGTGAAATACGGGCATAGCATATATTTGGAATGAGCTGAGGCTGTTAATTACAACGAGTAGGCTTGTCAGCCCTAGAAGAAACTTCGATATCTCGTGTTCGTGGAATTTGTATAAAGCACTTAGCAGCATCCCTCCATTTCCACACATCTGGGGATAATACCAATATGTATTAGCCACCACAAGGAGTTTATTGGCTTGGGGCATGGCCCAAGTACTTTATTACATACCGAAGGAGGGCAATCTATTTTACCAAGTTTCCATAAACCAATATCCACCGATTGCAAGGGGAAACAAGCAGGTTGCAAAAATCAAGTAAGCGAACGTTATTCCTCTCCAGGTTGGTAGAGACGGGAAGGCATCGGCATTGTCCCCTCCCCTGCGCGAGAGAAAAGAATCAATAAAGATTAGAAAACCATCTATGGATTACAGACAAGGGAGAGTCAATAAATTCATCTGAAATCTGATTGCCTTGGCTGTATTTCGAGCACGAGATTGTGGCCTCTGAAAGCAAAGGCGATTATCCCAAGAGCGTTAAAAATACTGAAAAGCCTGGCTACTTCCGATTTTGCCTCAGGTGGGTCATAGGGAACACAATCCATATCAAACTGCAATAGCTGATGGCAGTGATTGCCCCAACTAGGGAAACTCTAGCAATGGAGTTCAAGTTGGGAAGTTGAGCCAGAATAATGGCTAAGCAATTTGATAAGGCATTTCACAACCATTTTAACCAGTAATACTTTAGGAAACAAAAATGAAAATTTTGAGTTTTGTAAAATGTTATAAAAAATTAAATTAAAGGAGTTGTAGATGGCAATTCTTTATTATATTCTTTTTCGTTTCAAACATTTTCCTCTCCATCGGACTTTCCACCATTTGCCAGAAGATTTATTAATTACATAGACTTCATTGTCTGTCCATGATTACTTGCACACTTTCTAAAATATTGGTGCCAAATTCCTTAAAATCTTTTACATACATTATAGTGTAAGGGTGCTTGTCACAAGAAGCTTTTGTTCATTCAAAAGCAAAAAAGAAGAAAAAGTTAGTACATTAGCTCTCAGATGGTCTTTGACTCTTCTCTATCCATCTGATCAACTTCCGAGAAATGTTTCTAACCTCAGTCAAAAATAGCTACGACTAGCTTCTTCATGGATTTTTTTCCCCCCCTACCAAACAAACTCAAAATCAAACACCAAAGTAACTTCTAATTGCAGTACAAAACCATCCAAGGAGAATTATCAGATCTTTTTTGTTGCTTACTTTCCACTTTTTATTTTGCATGGACACATTGTACATTTGCAACTCAGCCATTTATATACTAAGAGGGAGCAATTGCAAACCAAAATTTTGATTTTTCATGGTGGCTTGACGCCAACTTAACTCTTCAGAAGCAATTGTGGAATATTGATAGATGCGAGGCCAACAAGGCAAACAATGCCTTCGATCCATGTTTTCAGAGACGTGTCTTTGAACCAAAGAGATGACATATATATATATATATATATATATATACTCCAAGACTGCTGCATCGCATGGCAATGTTATTGGGCCATCTCTCGGCAATCCGAACTCTTCCTCTGACAATCTAAACAGCTCTCCAAAAATGTCGGTATGGAGATATGCCAAGGGAACAACGAAACGTCTCTCATCCAAAGAGTAGACAACAAAATGGCCTGCCCTTGCTGCTAGCTTAAGGTTGATCCTAGGGAGCCATATAGTTCTTTTTGGAATGCCAGCCATCATTTTCCACTTCCTTGCAAGGGCGATCATGACTTTCTTCAAGCTGATCATTGGAATAAGCATACGGCAGTACTGACAGTTAAAAGAAGAACGGTCAGGTTTTTTGGTTTGTAAATAGGTTCTGATTAGAACAATTGTGCCACACAATTATATATATATATATATATATATATATATATATATATACTTCTTTTGTAGAAACTAGAAAGCTATCAAAGTTTGAGTTTCAGCAAAAACCATGTGTTGATTGGATAGAAGAGATGGATTTGGACGTGGGTTTGTTTTGGATTTTCCTGAGCATATATGTGGTGAGAGTCCTAGCAATCCACATGGATATTAGTGTCTACGGGTTTCAAGCTCAAATAATTGCGATTCAAGATTAAAAAAAAAAAATGGTTTATAAAGAACAAATTAACATGGCATAAAAAGGAGCAGCGTCCAGGCTGCATGGATTGGAGTGCAGCTTTTAATATGTATCGAAAAAATAATTGAATTTTGAACTTTCAAAAAAAAGTATTTTGGCTTAATATTTTTATTTTTAACCCTTTGTTAGCTAATAATTAACTTTAGGTATGATTTATGTATTTCTGTCTAGAAATAAGCTCAGTTAAATTTCACGTATGTATATATATACATTATATAATGATTTTAATCCTTCACTGAATTATTATCTGATGAATTCCAAATGAAAAAGTTTTTCACTTTTTTCCCATTTCTTTCTTTGATTACGCAAATATTAGAAATGCAAAAAATCGTTTCAAGTTAATGATCTCCAGACATTTCCAGGGGAATAGTTGAGAATAAAAAAACTATGGTTCTAATCGGACAACTGCATGCATGCCAAATGAGAATCAAGGCACATCCGCAGATACTACTGACCATTGCTAACAAACCCAAGTTCGTGAGCAGCAAAGTTCCTGGTTTTTTTCTAAGAGGTGATGAATTTTTTCCAAGCCGAAACAGTCTTTTTCTGTATTTAGAAGCAATTTCTTTCTTGGTACAAAGGAGTTGCAGCGTGGGAATAAGAAAAATGGGATGATGGAAGGACTAATTAGTTGTTGGCTTTGGCTATTGGGGACGGTTTATTTAGGAGGATTTTCTCCATTAAGTTGCAAACTTATTCAACTGTCTGTCTTCCAAGAGATCTAAGGGTGCAAAATGCAGATGGGTTCAAATTAAGCCTGGCACCGTCACATTTTAATTAATTCACGTTACTTTTCATTTTATTGTTTCAGAACCATGGTGAGTCTACTAAAGCTCAAAGCTGTCTTCCCGGTATGAAATGCTTGTTGAAGTCACACCGACTACTCTAGCTTTGTCTAGAATTCTCTTTAAGCCGTCTTTGTTGAATTTTTTTTTCTTAGTTTTCTCTCTAGCTTTGTCTAGAATTTTTTAAGCCGTCTTTGTGGAATTGTTTTCTTAGTCTTTCCTCTAGGCCTTTCTCAAATTCTATAGACCTTTCTCTACCATCACAACCGACAATGCTAAAGGCGGCTTAACATGGCTATATAAGAAGTGTAATGTGTGTGATGTGAGTGTGGTGGTGAGTAAGAAAACAAAGTATATGTGAGTGAATAGTAAAGTGAGAAAGAGCTTGTGTGAGGTTGTCTCTATTGTTAGTTGGTGTTCACACCAATTGTATTTGGTCTTTTCTCATATTAATAAAAGAGTTGTATTTCGAAAGTTACTGTAGCGTCCCGAGATAAAGTTACTGTAGCAGGTTACTGTAGCATTTTCGGTATTGTAGCAGAATACTACAATTAGTACCGAGAGTCAGATTCTAGCAGAGTGGTATTGAGCTTTTGATTCGAGCGAAGGAAAATTGCTACAAAGAGGCTCGAAACTCAACAATGCTAAGACAAGTGAATTCAATTCACCACCACCTGAGGTACATATGGTTAAACTTATGGCGGTGAGTTTGTTTTGTTTTGTTTAACTAATTGGATCGGCAATCACGGATTCAGAGTGCAAAACTGCCAGAACCTGAACACACATGAACATGTCCTCCAAGCATGAAATTCATTCCGACACAATTTAAGGATATAGCTAGGATTCCGAACACTAGTAGTACTAGAATAGAATCCAATATTTATATGTGGATATATAGTGGACTGGAGTATTATTGAAGATAGACAGAGAGATGAGAGGGGGGTAAGTTTCTAAATTCTGAGTTGGATTAAAGTTACAAACACTGAAAATATTTAAAATAGTGAACTATGTATTTTTTAGATGTGGCTACTCACGGGCTAAATGGCAGCAGGTTCTTGAGCTCTGTAGGATCAGCACTGGGCCATAAGCAAATTGAAAGGGAGGTCTTTGATTACCATCATACTCATGAATCATGATGGCATGGAATGCTTTTCATCCATGTCGTATGGAAAGAAAGAAAGAAAGAAAGAAACAACAGGTTATTCAATCATACTGAAGAAGACTCTACTCAGCTATTGGTTCAAACTAAGAGAGCAGTGTCTATGAGATTATATGGTCTTAGGAATATAGTCACCGATTCTGTAAATCTAGATTTGTGTGATGCTTGGGGGCTAAACTCCGCTATGTTTGTATAACTGAGCTATAAGCCTTGTTTGTACTCTTGTAAAGCTGCTTTCTTTGAATAATAAATACAACTTATCCAAAAGAAAGAAAAAAAAAACAGAGAACTACCAATTAAGAACTTTCTCAATGCTGCATATAGACGTTGACAATCACCGGCGGGTCGTGCTTTAAGGACAATAGCCTTTTTTTTTTGTTGTTGTCAAAACAGGTTCAAAAGTTAACATGAAATTGACCCGACCATATGCCTCTACAGCCAAAAGTATCAAGGCCTGAGCCCTGAATCCTGATGCCTCAACAGTACTTAAAACGCCATACAAACTATCAATTCAATATCTTTAATTAATTGAGCTCACATGTCACAGTTCAGACCTCACTTCCACAATTAAACTGAAAAAGATGTTTGGTATGGTGTATGTACATTTTAAAGATTTTTCTCAATTAAAGCACAAGGCAGGCAACCCATTCCCTCCACACATTGGCAATATCTTCACTCTTATCCAGCTACCTTTAAAAACCAGACCCAACCCCATCTATAGAATTGTCCAATCTATAAAACTCTTTTTAACTTATCTATCAGAACTCTGAAACCTACCAAAAACAAAACAAAAGAAAAGAAATCGAAAAAGGGTTCTTCCATGAAGCTCAGTGAGATGATAGAAAGATGGAGGAAGAGGAAGAAGGGCCATTTCGCTGTCTACACCAGGGAAGGAAAAAGGTTTGTTGTGCCCCTATACTATTTGAATCACCCTATCTTCAGGGTGCTATTGGAGATGGCAGAGGAGGAGTTTGGTACAGAAAATAATGGGCCATTGCAAGTTCCATGTGAGGAAGAATTGATGGACTACATTCTTTCTCTCCTAAGGAAGAATCCTTCTGAGAATGTAGACAAAGCTTTAGCCTCCATGACTATTTGTAACGGAGCTTCTTTATCTTCTTTCCTTCCTCTCTTTCATGCTCATGCCCAAGGTGAGCGCCAAATTATAGTCTCATGAGATGCAACAAATTTGAAGGCTTTAACATACTTTTTGGCTGCCTGAGGACATTTTGTACATCGAATGAGTGTAATTTACTCTTTACTTAATTAAATTCGCTTAAAATTAATGAACTCCTTTAGTTAATCTACAATTATATATAGCTCACTACTCATTGGCTTTAGAAACCAATTTTCCACTCGCAACTCCATAGTTTCGTCTTTTCTCTTTAGTTTACAACCCCACTCCCAAAACGGGAGAGAATTGTTTTCGTCAATTTCTGTATTTATGGGATTATATCTGGAAAACTGTTTTCCTCAATTTCAGCGGTGATTTTTTTTTTTTTTTTTTTCTCTTGGAAGCTAATATTCAAGTGTGCAATGATTATGAAATGACCATCGGACTCAACCCTCCAGCACAAAATTTTCACCTTTCAGTCATATATAGTACCGACAGGGGCCTGAAACCAGTTATAATAGGGACAACTATCAAAAAACAGAATTCAATCTGTTTGTAATAAATAAGGATATTGATGCTCACTTTCATTTTCCTTGTTTTACTACCTGAGTTACGCATCAACACTGTCACGCTTAAGATTAATAGCAAACAGGGAAGAATGATTATTGTTTACAGATTCCTGTAACGAGAAATATTCAAAGAAGTTTGTGTAGAGTACTGAAACTTTGCTTTTTTGAACAAAAATTTATATTACTGAACACTGACTCTCAGCGAGAATATCATATCATAATCATTCCCTGATGGAGCAGTAGCAACATAAGAGTAGGATCCATATGTGAAGCAATCTTTCTTTATGCTTTTATGAAATCCAGCTAAACCCCAAATTCAAAACCTTATCTTAATAAAAAAGACAGATTGAGGGAAGATGCCTACCGACCATGACTTTACAGCAAGGGAAGGCAATAGCTAAGTAGTAAGTACCCTCAGCATTCAGAACCATCAGGCTAAACCAGATTTCAATCAACCAGACTTAGATTGCACAGATGTGAGATGTCAGTTATCCCCTGGCAAAGCCACAAATGAATTAACTTCTTTAAACTAATAATAATTAAAGCTGCATAACTAAGCAATTTAGAAGCCGCCCCTATAACCTTAACCATGATAAGGACATTAGGGGTTATCTTGAGTGGCCCTGCCCTCTTCAATGCATTTATGAGGCTCTTCTTAAGCTTGCCTCCAGTTAGACTATGGGGTTATGAGAATGATGATGATCATTGAGGTTTCATAAAACATCAGAAAACTATCTAAATAAATAATCCAAACCCAAATTAATTTCCTTCATTGTATACTTCAAGAAAGGGAAAAAAAACTTTAACTTCGGTAGCATTATTGAGACCTTCCGGTTAGTTAGCTGAAAACAGAGGTGCCAAAATGAAGTAGTCTAGCCTAGAATACCATCCTTCAAATAGGAGTATACCCATGGTATAGTTAATTGGCGTCGAATGCTTAGGACTAACTAATTAGGATTTAGGAGGTAATTACGTCCATTTTCGGAGACAAAACATAGAGAGCATGGCTCACTCTGATGACCAAGCTGGGCCAAGCTTAACAATGTAGACTGCCCATCGAGTCAGGAGAGACCCAATCCAAATCGGCAGCCCATTTTCAAAAAGAACGTCCCTAGTCTAATTTAGACTATAGAGGCGTTACGTGGGCTCTAAAGCTTATGCTATGGATGATGTTCGGGCCTCTAAAACCCTTATTAATTTAATTTCCTTGTAAATAATTACGGCCCAAACATTATAAAGCTAATTGCTAACCTTTGATGTATGGGCAGCTGGTAGCACCCGTCTACCTTCAACCTGAAATCGCCGTACCCAAAATGGTATGGCTCCAGCAGTCACTGTGCGTACCATACGGGAATCCAAGGGCATTCCATTGAAAACTACACTGCCTTAAAACGCAAGGTCCAGAGCCTTATTGATACTGGAATTGTGAAGTTCGGACCAAGAAATGGGCCTAATGTTGCGGGCAACCCGTTGCCCAATCTTGCTGAGGCTAAGGTTAATGAAGTCCTATCAGAGGAGGTCAGTAGGGTCAAGAAGAAAATCAGTGAGGTGAAGACACCGATGATAAAAGTTTGGATTTAAATGGTTAAAGCCAGAGTGATAAAGTCCTAAGTGAGCCTAAAGAAAATTACAAGCAAATCAGGGACCTTTTGCCAATTCCACAGGTATGAAGATTTGTGCAATTTCGTAATTATATCTATGTAACATTAGATAATATTTTATATATCAGTAATATAGTATACATTACAATTATAATTACATAAATATATTACAATTACTGAAAATATTAGATATTACATGTATATATTAGAAACATTATCAATTTACTAATATTTGTATACATTAGAATTATATTACATGTATACATTAGAAACATTACCAATTTATCTAATGTTTTCAATAATTCTAATGTATTATCACCAGTGGCGGAGCCAGGACCCCAGGATCAGCGGGGGGCATCCCATGAAAAATAGTGGGACCCATGAAAAAAAAGTATAAATATTTTTTTTTTCAGTTCAAAGTAAATTTTTAATTGAGTAGGATCACAATTTGGTAAAAAGAGTGGGCATTACATCTATAACTCATATATCAATTTAAGTTGAGGGGGGTCTCAATTTAGGATCACACACTAAGAACACCTTTGTATAGAAAATAAAATAAACATATTGAGGATCACAATTTAAGTTGAGGGGGGTCTCAATTTGACAAGGAGAATGGGCACTACATTAATACTACATTTATAACTATAAAAAAAATTTTGAGGGTGGGCCTGTGCCCACCCTCAGCTATACGTGGCTCCGCCACTGATTATCACTTAACATTACGAAATTACACAAATATATTATAATTATATAAATATATTACAATTACTGAAAATATTAGATATTACATGTATAAGTTAGAATTACTGAAAATATTAGAAAATATTACATAGATACATTACAATTACACAAATATATTACAATTACATAGATATATTACAGTTGCATAGATATATTACAATTGTTGAAAATATAAGAATTATATAGATATATTTCAATTACGTAGATATATTATAATTACAACATATTTATTACAATTATATAGATATATTACGATTACTAAAACATTAGTTATTACATGTATTACAATATATGTAATGTGTAATTGTAATGTATCTACAGAATATAGTTGAGTCCCCCTTACATCAACGGTTCAAATATTTACAAATGAACGGTTAAGATTAAATTATCTAGAGGCCTAAAGGAATTTAAACTCTATTTTTTAGAGTTCGATGGAACTGTTGACTCCCCAATCTTTTAGAACCTTCAGGATAATTCTATCTTTCAAGACCTTCTAAAATGTTCTAGGATTGGGCCTGGTCTAGATGCTCCAAGGATTGAGCCTGGTTTGATGGGTCAAAATGTTTAATGTAACTTAGATTCTGATCTGAACTTACTATATGTGTAACGAGCTCGCGCGAACCGTGATACATGTATGAAGCGGCTTCGAGTTTAAATAGTACTACTACAATAATTAATTGGAAATAGAATTGTTTTAAATTTTTAAAAACTGCTTTGCTGAAAGTACGAATGTAACTGAAGTGGACATGGAAGCCTGTTTATATCCTTAAAACGTCGAAAAACTGGAGATTTTTTTATTGAAGAACGTACGCTTCTTGAAAAAGAAATAAATGAGAAGTACCAATCGACAAACACATCAGCTATGTGGTCCATGCATGCGGATGGTGTTACTGAGACATCACCATCCATTGCCTGCCTATTGCTAATTTGCTATATGCTATTGGCTTTGGTACTTTGGTTTCATGACATGACCTGGAAGAATTCCACGTCTTTGTAGCGTAGCGGCCGTTCGGTTTTCAACTACCGTTCCTTCATGTCACTGTAATCTTCACATGAAGCTTTAATTCTGGTTCCTTCCCTTGCGCGCCTCCACAAATACGCTGTATTTTCTTTCTTCTTTATTAGTACTTTACTTAATTACTTATTTTCTCCTTTCGTCTCCTTAATGGTTTTATTTAATTCGATCAGGTGACCTTTCAGCTCTACTTCATATATAGTTCATAATCCACCCAGGTCTGAAAATTCAAAACAATATTTAATTGCTTTAAAGAAATATAGAAAAGCTACTTCCTTGACCGTGAGTTAGACCATGCTTGTTCTACATTACAACGTATAAGCCATTGTATGTTGAAAAATATTTTCAATAGAAAAAAATTTACGTACAATTCCCAAAATACACCCTAAACTACGCTTTGAATATTATTCATTTCTGTGTCATTCCAAATCCGAGTCTACAAATCTCCTCCGCCGCCGGTGCCTCCCACTTGACTGCCTTTTTCTTCATTTCTCTAAAATCCCCAACACATTCCTCGAACTTCAAAACCTGAGCTCGCCTCCTCTCGGCAGCGTGTTTTTTACCAGCAACTCTGTCGAAAATCTTCTCCCATCCGTTCTCCCAGCCACCATGAGCATTGCATAGCTCAAGGGTCCCGTTACCCCAGTTGGTCCAGCTCCATCTCTTGTCAAGCGACGACATTATATCCGTAACGCAAAGGTCTCGACATATAGGAGTGCACGGCCTGCATTTGGCCCCACTTAGTGGACCCAGACTCGACAACGCCGCCACTGGCACTCCCAAATGGGGAGGCGGAAACTCGTACGTTCTATCCGTCACGACGCAGAATGGTAATCCATTTTCTACGTAGGATATGTTTTGGGTGGTGAGTTGGGCTTTGAACGCTGATTCTGAGTTGAGTTGCCTGTACCCAGCCGAGTCAAGTTTGGGGATGAGAGAAAGGCGGGAGAGGGCAATTTTGGAAGTGTAGAAGTCGCCAATGCCGATGCGGTCATTAAGGCCGCCATAGACGGAACCTGAAGGGACGGTGTATTTGCCAGCCACGAAATTTTGAGGATATAACGGTGCATTCCAGTAACCGTCGACTCTGGTGCGAACTATCCACTCGTATGTGAAGTTGTGTTGCTTTTGGTGTGATTCGATCATCGTGAGGCATCCCTCCACCAAATTAAAATACTGTAGAAGACCCTGTACGACAAACTAATTGAGTTTTAAATTATTCTTAAAAAATATTAGTAAAGTGGAACTGTCAATGCCAACTAATAGTACTACAAAAACTAGACAAAGAAAGAAAACTGCCTTTTTTATTTTGGCGATTGTAATGAGTCAGCATAATCATCAAATAATAAAATTGGAACTAGCAATTTCCTAGTTACGTTACTTCTCCAGTCCAGTTCTCCATTCAAGAAAAACAGGATAAAGATTTGTATGTTTAATTGAGCAATGAATTTATTTGGATGCATTAATACTACAATCCCAATTTTAGGAGAAAAAAAATTAAAAACAAGGTAAACCAATTGTAAAACGTGTAAATTTGAAACATTTAATGAAAAAGATGGATAAAAAAACAAAGTGGAAAAGTAAAAACTTTCAAAAGAAGTTGGTTATCAAATTGGCTGACAGGTACAACCGCAGCTTCAAAATGGCAAAATTCACCAACCAACTAAATCGGAATACGGTGTGAAGTAGAACAAGTATTTACGAAACCAAATTTTTACCTGGATGCCATTAGGGGAGTTGGCCGCCGTGAGGACTCGAACCTGCTCCTCCGTCTGCGGCACGAAATTCTGCTCAAATATTCGAACCCAGGCGAGCCTTGGCGCCGTTTTTAGAAGTGATAACTTGAAGGCATTCTTGTCCAGGGGACTATGCAAAAAAAGGTCTGCATTGGGATACTCTTTAAGAACCTTCTCCACAATCGAGGGTCCCGTGAGCTCGAACCTCCTGGCTCCGCCAACCAAGCACACTGCCATCCTTGAATGATGCAACTGATCAGCCTTGGACGGATTCCACCCCAAGTGGGTTCTCTTGGGAGATCCAAGGGGGCATGAACTGATAAAATTCGAGAAGTTGTTTCTGTTAAAGATGAAAGATCGGAGTGGGAAAATATAGTTGATGGGTGTGGATGATAAAGAAACGAAAAAAAAAAACGAAAGAGGAATGATTACTAAGAAGAGAAGACGCCAATCAAGACCCGAAACCCATTTCCTTATTAACCTGTTGATCTCTCGTGGCTTCTTCATCATCTCTCCTTAATTATTCTCTTCGTCCGCTCTATTAGCAACTTTGAATATCTAGGTTTTTGGCTTCACCCATAAACAGAAGTCGATCGAGGACAAAAGTTAACAGATAAAACAAACTACGAGGTTGTCTCTACTCTTAACTTTTCTTGTTCTTAAGATTTTGATTTAAGGAGGGATGTGGGAGGAAGATAGGACGAACTTCAGCGTGAATTGATCTGGTTGGTTCCAATTATACGATTTGAACTTTGAAGGGTAATTTTAGAATTTTGAGGTCATTTGCATGCTTTAACATGAAGGCACAACCGCATAAGAGAAAATCATTCGATCATTCTGGTTTACCTATTGGTCCTCAACTGACTCTTGAAAATGATTTTTTTTTTTTAATGATCATAAATCAGTTCATCTTTAATAATCTAACAGTGCAGAATAAATTGATTTGTTTCGTAAACGGTTAGATGTAATTAAAATATATATATTTTTTATAATAAAACACGTTGTTGTTTAATTTAAAAGTTTTTTTATGTAAAATTTTGGTATGATTTTTTTGTTAGATCATGGTAATAAATTAATATCATATATAATATAAACTTCTCAATTTTGTGTTCTTTTTATTGATGTTTCATTTCGGTTAATTAAAATTTTTCACCATATAAAAAGAAGAAATATATACCTATATATAAGAAAACATAAATATATATAATGAATAAAACACAATGATATTTATACATGATTTAAATGTCAATCATTTTTTTTAGACTTTTTTTTTGGGACCAAATTTTGTAGGCTTTCGTTTCATAAAATACTTTTGATTTTGATTTTTTGAAATATTTGCTTTCATCTATGATATTTATGGGTAACTTTTAAAATCCCATCTAAACGAATCTGAATAAATATAATCATGGAAACATCTTTTTTTTTTTTCCAGTAAAATCTATCTCTTTAACTCAGAATCCAAATAAATTCTCTTTCAATTTGCAACATCAGTTAGTGTCTTCAAAAGAGGAATTTATTCCTAACCACCTAAATTAATTATTTTTAAATCTTATCTCTCCGAATCCTTTTCTTTTGCCACTCACATGTACTAATTATTAATTGTAAAAACTAAAAGTATACTTTTTATTATACTTTTTTTTTCCTATAACGCTAGCTTAATTAGCTATCTATAAATTATATTATATCCAAAGAAACCATCATAATTACTACTTCCTTGTTAGGTGGGTGATCTCATCAAACACACCAAAAAAAACAATAAAAAAAATAAAAAAGAGGTCAAGAAAATAAAATATCTTAATTATAGTATTTGATAAACATACTTAGTACTACTATGTTTTAAAGCGAAAAATGAAGTCATCATTACTAATACCTGTCACTACATTGCATGGGTAAGTATGTTTATTTTCAACTATCTTACTTAAATTTTCTCACAAATATTAAGAAAATTATCATATTTAATATGCTGTTTCTTTTATCATAATTAACGAAAAAAATTAAATATTTTCTTTCTTTTTAAATTGCCTTTTATGTACCTCAAGTTCTTTGAACGGGGTTAAAAAAGAAACTTAAAATTGGCAAAGCAAATTAAGTAAATTTTTGACGGCCAAAAAAAAGCAAAATTTCAAAAAAAGAATTTATGCCCTCCGGATAAAAATGTCGTGTCAAAAGATGCGGCTGCTGTTGTTAACCACGTGTCTTACGGAGACTGGCATTTCAACACTTGGCAACTACATAAAAAATGTGTAATTAGTTAGGTAGGAAGAAAAAAATAGAAAGATAAAAATTATTTTTATTTAATGTATTTAATATAAAATATAAAGAAACGAATTTAAAAAAAAATTATTAAATTTTCTCACATTTGAAATAATTGAATTAAAAAAATATATATTCACTTATTTTTTTTCCTCTTGCTATTTCCCATTTCTTATTAAAGGAAGGAAAATGTAAAAGAAAGTTAAACTTAATAAATTAAATGCCTCTTTTCTTTCCTTTACTTTTAGTATTAGGGTTTTTTACTTGTACTATGCACGATTAATTTTTTTTTTTAATATTTAAAAGTAATACACATATATATATGTATACATACAAATATATAAAATAGTTTTTAAATTTAATTTTTTAAAAATAATCTACTTATACTATTTTATTAAAAGAAAAATAAAATTTATTTAAAACGAACATAGAAGAGAAAAATAATTAATTAAAGTGACAATCATAGGCTTTTTTACTACAATATAGCAAAAAAAAAAAAAAAATCCCCAAATTACCGTTGGTTTCGGATTAATTTCCAAAATATGGCTTTTTTTTTCCAAGCTGGGAAATCGCCATCCCCCATGGCGATTTCCCAGCGTTACAATTTAAAAATTTGTAAAAAATACCAAGGGAAATCGCCATGGGGGGTGGCAATTTCCCTTCGTGTTTTTTGCAAATTTTACAAAAAAATACCCCTTGATATTTTTAGCCAAATTTGCTAAAAACATGAAGGGAAATCGCCATGGGGGTGGCGATTTCCCTTCATGTATATATATATTTTTCAATTCTTAGGAAAATTTAAAAAACATGACTCAATAGTGAATTTATTATGAAATGGTATAATGAATAAAAGTTATTTGAAAAAGAGAAATGAATAATTAGAAATTATTATAAAGGATATTATAAAGACAAAATTACCCTTAATGAAAAAACTTATTTTTTTTCTTTCATTAAGGAAATATTATTTTTTAAAAATTTTAATTGAAAATAAATTTAAAAAATAAAATATTTAAATAAAAAAAAGTAAATAAAAAATTTAAATTTTTTTTAAAATTAAAAAGTTTTTATTTTCAGAATATTTATTTTTTAATTAAAAATTAAATTAAAAAATAAAAGAAAAAGGGAAGAGAAGAGAAGGTTTTTTTTATCAAGGATAATTTTGTCTTTACAATATCCTTTATAGAGGTGCTCATGGGCCGGGCCGCGGCCCGTATTTTTTTTTCTATTCTGCCCAGGCCCGGGCCTAGGTCGCCCAGGCCCGCCCGTTTAAGCCCGAATCACTGTTCATTGGAATAAAAAAATATTTTTTTAATTATTTTTTTAATTAAAATTAAATAAAATAATATTATTATAATAAAAATCACTGTTCCGGGCCGGGCCGGAACATAAATTATCCTGTCCAGGCCCGGCCCAATACGGGCCGGGCCTGCCCGGCCCGTGAGCAGGTCTAATCCTTTATAATAATTTCTAATTATTCATTTCTCTTTTTCAAATAACTTTTATTCATTATACCATTTCACAATAAATTCACTATTGAGTCATGTTTTTTAAATTTTCCTAAGAATTGAAAAAAAAAATATATACATGAAGGGAAATCGCCACCCCCCATGGCGATTTCCCTTCATGTTTTTAGCAAATTTGGCTAAAATTACCAAGGAAAATCGCCATGGGGGGTGGCGATTTCTCTTGGTATTTTTTTGCAAATTTGCAAAAAAACACGCTGGGAAATCGCCATGGGGGATGGCGATTTCCCAGCTGAAAAAAAAAGATCCGTATTTTGGAAAATAATCAAAAAGCAACGGTAATTTGATAAATTTTTTTTTTGGCTATATTGTAATAAAAAGGCCGACAATCATATTGAACAAAAAAATTAAGAAAAAAAAAAAACTAACATCAGTTCTAATTATAGAAATACCACGAAACATACAAAAAGAATAAAAATAAAATATTAATGTAAGTAAAACCTTCATTTCTTTCACGATAATGAACATATATATATCAGATAAAAAATAACTGATCATTAATTCATGACATTGTTGTATCTTTTACTGATAATTTTGCTACATGTTTTATGCAAAAAATTAAGGAGTAATGCTATAGATTGAAATATTTAGTTAAACATCCAAAGTTGTTTGCAAGTGTTATACAAGGTTCCCAATAGGTGAGTTCATCAATCATCATTAATTAATAAGGAAAACTAGATACCTTCACGAATCATGATGGTGGTCATAATAATATAGAGACATTGTTTGATTAGAAAACCGAAAAGCAAAAGAAAAGAGCATGTCAAATCCCCTAACCACCATTATCCATTCCTGCTGCATTTCTTTAATAATTATCAGAAGAAAATGCATGAAAAGTGAAAACTATCACAAAAGCCAATCCAGGGCCTAATAAGGAACCTGTCATGTTTTATGGCCCAAAGACTCTCTGGATCACCGTTTCAAGCCTATTGAGCTCGAATTGGACTGTCAAATAAACAGCCCATTCCTAACGCCGTAGCGTATCCATCCAAGCCTCAGGCAAAACGGTACGCATTTACTTTTAGCAAGAACGTCCGAAAATTGAGGAGTTGAAACTTGGAAGTACCGTTCTCAAGAGAAAGAAGTAGCGCTCGCTCACTGAATCCGGGTTCCAGGTGGTGCAACGATGCAAGGAGGATCTTCTGGCATCGGCTACGGTCTCAAGTATCAGGTCGACCCTCAAAATCTCAATGCCACTAATTTTACTCCTCTCAGAATCGAAGTTCTAAGCCTTACCTTTTTATGTTCGCAGGCAAGATGCATATCGGATGTCAAAGCGGACACGGATCATACCAGCTTCATTACGGGAACCCTCAGTCTCCGGGAAGAAAATGAGGTTTTGTTCTTGAAGAATTCATCTGGTTTAATTTCATGATCACGGTGCTTAATTTTTATCATATTAGCTAATTGAACTGAAATCTGCCAGGTGCATCTGATTCGGCTATCTTCAGGTGGAACCGAGCTCATTTGCGAGGGCTTGTTTTCGCATCCTAACGAGATCTGGGACCTAGCTTCCTGTCCCTTCGATCAACGGATTTTCTCTACCGTTTTTTCTACTGGTAGCTTATTGACCTTGATTTACGTGTATTTCTTGCATTTTTGGTTTTGTGGGTTGTTTTTTGTTCAATAGGGATGCTATTGGACTTGATCTTGGTAAGATTTGACTAGCTTAGTCAACCTTTTTTGTCTGCCCCCAGTAGTTCATTGGTTTTTGTGACTTTACGGCTCAAAAAGAGAAGAACACATAGATCTTATTGAAAATAACTGGCACAATTATTCTCTACATTCGTTGTGGTTGTCAGGCCTTCTAATTTCCAGTTAGGCCATTTGAGGAACCTTGATAGTTCTTTTCTGTCTGTATTAGTTTGAGTACTATCAGTTGAATTAGCTGTCACAGTAATTGGTCATTAGCAATAGCATTGTCCTGTATAAATTTTGGTGGCTTAAGATGGAGAGTGGTTTAATAGTTTCTTTTTTTTTTTTTTTTTTTTTTTTTTTTTTTTAAGGCGAATCTTATGGGGCTGCAATATGGCAGATCCCTGAGTTATATGGGCAGTTAAATTCACCTCAGTTGGAACGAATTGCCTCCCTTGATGCACATGTTGGTAAGATTAATTGGTGAGTTTCTGTTTTAAAACTTCCCCTAAGTTATTAAAACTGTATGTTCTTTGCATTTCGTACAAGGCATTTTTCTAAAACTTATTTTGGCTTACTTGCGATGTACGTATATAAACAACAGTGTTCTCTGGTGGCCATCTGGAAGACATGATAAGTTGATCAGCATTGATGATGAAAATCTTTTCTTATGGAGTTTAGATTGTTCAAAAAAGGCTGCCCAGGTTAGTTTCTGCATGGATTATCCTCTTCTTAACATCGATGATTATTGTAGTAGTATGTGAATGGTCAACCTGTAGGTTTTACATTTGTGAAGGTAATACTAGAATACCTAGAATACCTTCTTCAAAGACACAACAGACACAAATTTGTAATTGGTAGCATTAGTTACTCACTTTGTCTTTTTTTTTCTTTCTTTTCCATCTCAATATATTCAATATACTTCATATTCATAGTGTCTGATATTAATTTTTTTGGCAATTGGCAACTTTGCATTTATCTTAGACTCCATGTTTTTCATGGTAGTTGTACAGAGACATTGACCCCATATCAGTGGCAGTTACTATAAACCAAAAATATCTGAATACCTATAATTTAGTATAATTTTTAATTCTCTTTCTGATGCTTATTCAGATCTTATTGTGGAAATCTAGGTGCAATCTAAGGAGTCAGCTGGTATGCTTCATTACTTATCTGGTGGTGCATGGGATCCACATGACGTAAATGCTGTTGCGGCAACTTGTGAATCATCAGTCCAGTTTTGGGATCTACGTACAATGAAGTATGTTGTCTCTGTGTATCTTAGTTTCTTTATTAGTTCATAACTGTCTAATCATTATGCTGGTGGTCATTTAATTTGGTGTTCCATTTCCCTCCTGATTTGTACTCCTTGTTCTAAAAGGCATGGGCCCAATTCAGACAGTTGCTATTTCATCACCTGCCTTCCAGTAACCCAAAAAAGGAGGGCAGGGAGGAGGAATGTTGTAACTTGTTCTTTTAACCATTTATTTTTTTATGCAGATTGTTTTTCTTAAAATGCTTAACCTTGATATAGTTTATCAATTACGCTTAGAGTTGTGATGTGGCTGACAACAATTTCATATAATGACAGGAAGGCAAATGCAATTGAGCGTGCCCATATTCGCAATGCCAACTATGATGTGAAGAAAAAACATATACTTGTAAGGATATAGCTTGCATATTTTACTAGTTTAACAGCACCTTAAAATTTTAGTGGTCATTGCATTATTGCCTTTCTACTGGCAGTTTTGTTATTTCTTGCTACATTGATTTTTAGAATGCTTTTTTTTTTTTGGGGGGGGGGACAAATTGGCTTGTTAAATTGCCTTTTCTGTCAAATGAAACTTTCTTGTTTCTATAACTATGTGAATCCAAGATCTTTCACCTGTTATGCCTAGATAATTTATGTATAGACTGGTAATATAAATTACGACTATGTCACTGTAACATGGTAAGGATGAGAAATTGGGAGGATTCTACTGGCCTATTAAACTGTACTTTCAATTTGGTCAAAGCCCTGGCCAAGCAGGGAACTGCCCTGTCGAAAATCTGCCATGCACACATGTACACTTACGAACCTCTAGTTTAATTATTTGCAACTACAAGACTTTGAATTTGTATCTCTATTATTTACAGAGATAAATAACATATTGACTATTCAGATGCTCATCGCATTTTCTAAAAGGGAATTTATCAATTTTGTATCACTCTTTACAGGTAATAATTTTTTCGCTGGTATGTGGGCATTTGATAGAATGAAGTCAATCCTTTGCATTTGTCAATCATAAGAGACATTCACTTGTAACTAATAGTTGCTGAAATCAGTAAAAGAATGATCAATAATATAGAAATGGTGATTGTGATTATTTGCGAATGAACCGATTTAAGTGAAATGGTATTTCTTCTAAGTTATTATTGTCACTTTTATCATAGGTCACTGCAGAAGATGAATCTGGGATACACATATGGGATCTTAGAAAGCCCAAAATTCCTGTCAAAGAGCTTCCTGGACATACGCACTGGTAATTGACTTGTACTCTTTTGTGTGTCTTTTTGCTTGAGGTCATTTTTATGTTTGAGGAACTCTACTCTTTCTATTTTCACACTTAATTGATTTATAGTTAATTCCCACATTTGAGTTTACGTCTTGAACTGTTTCTGTCCCTCTAAAAAGAAATGGGAGTACTTAAATTCAGGTACTTTTAGTTCACTGATTATGACCTGTTTAATAATGTTGGCAGGACATGGGCTGTCACTTGTAACCCTGAGTATGATGGGCTAATTCTGGTTCTCTCTCTCTCTCTCTCTCTCTGTGTGTGTGTGTGTGTGTTTGAAACTAATAGAATCTGAGCATTCATCTTAACTAGGTTGCTTTTTAGGTATAGGTATTAGGGTCTTGGTTGGACTAAACTGGTAACAAATATTCATCTGAATCAACTAGGCGTAACAATATCCTTTGGTTTAAGCCGTCATCTCTGCATGATGGTCACTATAAAAGAAACTGCAAATTGTTCTTTCTGGTATATTTTGAAATTTTCTTGACAAGAGTTTCCCTTGTGCAGAGTGCTGGCACAGACTCAACTGTTAACTTGTGGCTGGCTCCTACATCTGCTGTAGATGAATCAACCTCTGAAAGGTTGTTTTTGTTATCCCTGATCTGAAGTTTTGTACAACTTCCTATTTTAGTCGTTGATCTACTCTACTCTGATACTTTTTTTTTTTTTCCTTTATTTTCTTGTTTTAACAGCATAGCTGAATCACGCACTCAACAGGCTGACCCATTACTTAATTCCTACAGTGATTATGAAGACAGTGTATATGGTAATCAGTCCTACCGTCTGTTTTATACTATGCTTTTAATAATATAAATCTAACAAGGTTTCAACCATATTCCCAGGCCTTGCCTGGAGTTCTCGTGAGCCTTGGATATTTGCTTCTCTATCCTATGATGGCAGGGTAAGTGAAAGCTAGAAACATAAAAGGAACGAGCCATACATACAGGTGGGGTTGTAAAAATCAATTTGATTTATGCTTTTTCATTTAAATCCAGGTGGTGGTAGAATCAATTAAGCCTTTCCTTTCAAGAAAATGAAGGGTTATTTGATGTCCCTATGCTTCTGGAAAGTTTGCAATTATGAACAGCAGTGCTCAAAGTGATGAATGATGCCCAAAATATTTAGGCGACTTACAGCTTGAGTAGTGAGTACAATGGTAGAGCTTGACATGAAGAGGGGTTGGTGGGCTGCTACCTCGGATTCGTGTTTCATTCATGACTTTTGCAGCCACTGCATGCATATTCTTGATTAGTGACTGTTCACACTAGAGTTTAGTTTCCATGAAAATTGAACCATGCTTTTGTTGTTTTATTCTCTGTGTTTGTTTATTAACAAAGTCTGAATTTTATTTTTTTTTGTATTTATCCTTTACTGTTAAAGTTAAAGACGATAAATAAAAGTTAAATGGAGATAAAAGATAAAAGACCACCTCAGTTCCTCACCTCGAAACTTTCTACAGCTTCCTCTCTTCAACATCAACATTTCAAAGTACAACAATAATTTGAGAATTATATACTATACTATACTATCTAATTTCATGAAATGATTAATTCTATTTTTTTTTTTTTTTGATAATTGGGTAAGGGGAAAGGTTGTTTGGGTTTGAACCCAAGATTTCATACCCCAAGACTCTTAGCCACTCAGTCAATTACCCAATTATGAGGTTTTCTTTTTAAAATATTTCCCCCAAGGCCAAGATCACAAATTCACGAAGAAACTGACGGCTAATGTGAAAACACGTGGCAGAGAGAGAGAGAGAGAGAGATGGGCATCATATTTCCACCCAACGCAAAGATTCTCCTGAAATTCTCTCCTCTAATTTATTTCCCTAAAATCCCACTTGCCTCTTTCTCCAAACTCCTGGTATAAAAGTATACAGATAATAATTTTTTTTTTAATTTTATAAAAAAGAATTTAAAAAAACCGTTAATACTTTTTTTTTGTGGTTATACTCTGAAAAATATATGCTTATAAAGTCTAAAAACTTAGTAATGTATTGTATAATTTCTCAAAAAGTAAACACGCAGGCTCCTCATTAATTATCTTCTTTTCTAAAATTTCCTCTTCTTTTCTCTTGTTCTATATCTTCTACGGTTTTTTTTTTTTGGTCGTCCATGTGGCATTTTCTTAATCTATGGCGGGTTCCAGAGGATTCGCTACTCATCTGAGTTCAAGCTCTCCCATGGAATATCACATGAATTCTTTGTGCTGATATATGCAACAATCAAAAGATGTGCAAGGCTACTTCAATTCATATACTGAGTATATATATATATATATAGACTTTTAGACAATGCTTCCCCTACTCATGGCGTTCAAAAAGATTGGCAGTGATCCCTTTACTTGAAAAAGTAAATATTAGTTGGTAATAAGCAAAAGATTGAAACCACGATTCCATTGCAGCAAATGCGGAAGCATTAGCTTTGAAACACTGCCAAAGGATTATCAACATATTTTATCTAAGAAGAATGTAGCTAACATGTAAAAAATCTCTAACTCACTACATATTTTATCCAAAGAATGTATGTAACATGCAGCATCTCTCTCTCTCGTTGTATTCTATGTAAAATGAATGTCAAAGAATCTGTCTGCCTCTGCCACCTTTAGTTTTTGAAATTCGAGAACAGAACATGAACAATAACAGTACTGAGGATAACAAGAAAAGCCTGAAATATGTTCTTATTCCCTGCATTCCAACCTCAACCACCTCCATCTTCTTCCCATATCTATTTCTCCTCCCCATTAGGTAACCATCAAGATATTCATCTATGTTCACCCATTTCTCCAAATTAGATACACCAGCCTTGGAATCGACATCAAGCTGACCATTTCCCAGCTTAAAAATTGTGAAAAAAGCAGCAGACCAGCCATTGACAACTCTCTGAAAACCGAAACAAAACCTTTGTTACTGAAAATTTTTCAAAAATTTGTAAATATATGTGATCTTATTTATATTAAGAAAAGCAAAATGAAAACGAAAAGAATGTAAGCAGTCGGTTTTAGAGGCAAGTTAACATAATACCTTGAAGGTGGTATGGTCAACTGGATTGAACATTTTAAAGCAGTCCTTTGTCGAGGCTGTACCATCGCCATAGATCTACCACCCAACATGCAAAGTATGGCTGTTAATGAGGTAAATTTGCTCTAAGTTATTCTGTGAAAAGAGAGTTTGCATTTCAAATACCTCAAAGGTGAATGCCATGGGTACTCTTACAACATCATACATGTAATCTGTTGCTGTCCCATGTGCCAGATACCTGAAATTAGTAACATTTATATATATTAGTGGGATGAGATTGAATAAAAAAACTAGAAAACATACTAAAACCCAAAATTTTATTTTTTACTTTTACTTTTTGGTGAGAAAAATAGAAAGATTTCCATTAAAACCCCTGCTTGAGAACTTTTAGTCTCATGCCTTTGGTTGCATATAGTAATTCATTGAACTTTAGAGTGCTCTAGTATAAAAATCAAGCATTTCAAGAATGAAGTCATTGTCATGGACTATAAATTACTGTACAGGTAGAAATGTTTGACAAAAAATAGCTTCCAAAGACAACCTTAAAAGAAATGATAATAAAGCTGTAAAAAAGATTAGTTGCCAATGCAGGGTATTTTATTGGGAAATGGTCCATCTCTCAAGTTCTCGGAGTATTATAAATATATATTATATACTTATCTAAAATGATGCCATCACAAATCATCATTGCTTCTAAGTATAAAAATACAAACCCGACAGAACCTCCAGCAGAACCAATCATGCAACGCTTGTGGCAATGAACTTTATTCAGCTCTTCAAGCAACAATCTCATTCGATGTGATGGCAATCCGTCAGGGGTTGTGTTTTTGTGGTCATACGGCATAAATAGTGCCTAGATGAATTATAATCAAAAGCAAGAAGTAGGTCATACAGACAGCACATTAGAACTATCCATAAGAGAAAAAAGGACCAAAAAGCATAAAGCAAGCTTGAGCAGCATGGAAGGATGAAAATGAAAGAAATTCGCAAATTAACTCTATCAAGCCCATATATTAATGCACTCCAATAAATATTTGAGAAGAGATGGCAATGCTTCCGCAAAAGGTACTGGTTTTTTACTTCAAGAACTGAACTACAAGCAATCGGAAATACTAAAACATTATAAAATACAAGAACCGACCATCTTCTTTTCACTCTGGTTAGACAGGATATCAAATCTTTTATTATATTATAAGCTCTTACCAACATTATCCAATATTCTACATCAAAAAATTTCTCTTCATTACAAAGATTATCACAAATTAACCGGATTAATTCCTCTTGGCAAAACATTTCAGGTTAAAGAAAATGCCTTTTAGTGCATGTGAATGTTTCCTAGAGATTTCAATGTCCAAAAAAGTATATAAATGCTGCAATTCTTAGGAAAGAATAGCTTGAGCATTGAACAATAGTTAAGGCAAAAATCAGTAGATGAAGGAAAAAGAAAGGACTATTAACATGGAATTCAGGATCACTAATCACTTACCTCCATTCCAGAGTGTACATTAACCCATATGTGAGGATCAAATGATATGGCAAGCTTCCGCATGATTTGGGTTTCAGGCTCGCTAAAAGCAGCAGTTCCAGGATTCTCTACATATGGATTGTAGTCCTATAATTGAAGAAAAATTTGAATGAAAAACCTCATCATGTAAATGAAGATAAGACTTAGACATAACTGTAGTAATAACTATATGAAATAGGATTTGCACGTAGAAAATGAGAGGCATAAAAAGCCTTCTCCTTCTTTCCCCAATCTACACTCCAATTCCGGTTGAGATCAACTCCTCTCCCTGCCAAAGAAATCCAATTTAGACATTTCAACTTCTTAACACAAGATCATAGATATTTTATATTTATAAAATAAATTGCATTACCATTTCTCCTTTCACAAAGATCTCCGGCTTCACCAAGCTTGCGACCATTCAAATTCTCCATTGGCACTACCTACCATATTATCAGACATTAGCACTTAAGTTATTAATGGTCAATGTATTGTTTATAAAAATAAGTAAAGAAATCAAGGCAATTTTTTAAATTATTTTAATTTAAACAACATATATCCTCTAGCAATCTAGCATCACATGTTCACCGGACATGTATGCTTGATTGGACCCTAGGACACATATTACCAACTAAGAATCAACCTATGAGGATATTAAATAACAAAATCTTATCCATACTTCCTCCTTTAGCAAGCTCGTAATTGAAGTTTGAGATAAACTAAATTTGCAAAAACAACTCACTTCACTATACAGAAACCAATTACATATACATTAATTCATATTGTGAGAAAACAAAAGCCAAGAATGTTCTTGCAAGTGAACATAAATTACCTTTATAACTACATTGTCAAGGGTACCATTTAGGGAAGATCGGCCCATCTTGGGTAGAAACTGTTCTTCACTTAAGATTGACAAGATCCGCCATGCCAGTTCAGATGTAATAAGCTCCCTCCCATGCTGCCCAAAACTCTGGAAGATAATCCCTTGTCAAGAACACCAGCAATTACCAATTTGAGATCATCTTATTAACTACACATCAGATTAGAATGTAGAAACAACACTAGCAAATACAGTGATTATATCCAAATTTAAGTATCAGATTCCCATCTGCTAAAATCTTTATTAACTAGAAAGCAAAAACATCAACCGTCATTCCATAATATTCACAAAACATGATTATGCAGGAAACTTACAAGAAGGATCCGAAACTTTGACCTATCATCACTCTCTTCCCTACGTTGGCAATAAGTAACAACAGAGATCTCTGCCTCGTAGCCTTTGTTTCCAGCTGTAATTGTTTCTACCTGTTTATGGTATGAATAATCATAAACCAAATGCCCACACAATAATTGTTTCCAAATATAAGAAGTTGTAGTCCACCTACAGTGAGTTTGTCAGGGTGTCGATGGACCAAAGACTTTATCTGTTCAATCAAATCATTACTGCAAAACAATATAAAAGTACATTAAAACAAGAAACAAGATAATAAGGCCCTCAAAATCCAAAGCCCAACAGCACTTTCGAACCAAAGATCAAAAAAGAGAACATATGTTTGGTTTCTGAACTAGATCCTTCATATCATGTTCAGAAACTTGGTAAGTCATAAGGTTCAACAATCTAGACTATATTAGTTCATTTTCCTTTTTGTCTATTCTCAGACTGACAGACTGTAACTCCTTTTCTTCTCATGTCAATGATTCTTGAGATCTAGAAAATCAGTGAACTTAAAAGTATGGCAGAAGGTTCAAAATCTGACATTCAAATATAGTCGGGAAAATTCTACCATGCCAAATTAATCTCAAAAGGTGAGGGTATCGTGTAATTCTTCCGAAACTAGTCTGGGCAAGATTAAATTTACCATATCTGGAGAGGTTTAAATTAGAGAAGGCTTCAAATCCCTGCTTGTAAGGAAGATCAGACAGTCAATTTGATTAACAGCAGACTAAGGAAGCATCAAGAACACACTTTGTTAAAGAAATCTCTCTAGTTGAAGCATAAAGAACACATTTTTTTTTATAGAAATCTCCCTACTAATCTACTTCGGTTTCACTTTTGTTAGCTGTATTTCGAGCTTAAATATTTCCGCAGGAATTTGCAGTAAACAAACTTTTTTTTTTTTTTCTTTTTTGGGTTCAAAAGATTCATTCATTGACAAAAATATTAAAGAAAATTAAAATTAGAATATTACAATCGGTTTTGCATCATTAAACTTTTTTTTTTCTTTAATGCCAAATTTATTTTTTTTGTTTTGCCTTGCATGATAAAATTAGAATATTACAATCGGTTTAATGCCAATTTTTTTTTTTTACTGTTTTGAATCATTACTTTTATTGAAAATTTATTTTTTGTTAAAATATTACAATCAATTTTGCAAGTAAAGAATAAAAGTATTTGTCATTCTCATTGAAAATGACGGATGTAAGTCAAGTCCATATTAATACTTGGTTTTGGTTTACTACTACTAAACAGTGTCATTTATTGTCCCTTGTGTCTGTGTGTGTTTGTTTGGGCTGAACTTCCTTAGCCTGATTGTTGTGGGGGGTTTGAACTTTGAACATTCATATTGCGGGCCCATTACTACTTTGGAGTTTGGATGTTGGACTGACTGACTGATGTCTTGGTATCGGCTTCTCAAAATGACATTCATATGTTTTTATTAGTAGATACATAGATAAATATATATATATATATAGATAAATATGTTGCTATTTGTTGAATTAGTTTTACCTGACTGGTGACACACACAAAATTCAATTAAGAACACTTTAATAATAGTATAGTTACTTTATATGTAATAAACAATCGAGTTATTCATCTAAGTGGGCATGAATTGATAAGGTATATTTTGTCCTCAACAACATACATAAAAGTAGTTTTTTATTGGTGGAAGTACTGTACAGTGTACATGGTTTGGTAGGTTAAACAAAAAAAGAAAAGTAAAAGTAAAAGTAAAAGAAAAGCCAGCTCCTCATAATAAATAATAATCCATATTTCAGAGGAAGTAACCGTAGAGCTCGAGGAAGCAAATGCAGAAGTTCCAGGGGTTAGAAGCATCTGTGGTTGGAGTTGGTGCGATGAGTAGAACCCTGAAGAATCTAAACGGAAGCAGAGCATTGGGTCCAGTTACAGGCCATGATGCAAACTGACTGGGCTTGCACATTGTTTGCTCATTCTCGTGTACTCTCAAATCTATCCAACTCCTTCCATCCACTGAACCCTGCCAACCAAAATCCACCACACTAATTTCAGCTATCATTCACTAATCTAAGAAAATTAGAAACATTTCAATTAACTTATTAATCTCTTCTTTACCTGAAATTTCCAACACCTTATGTAGGCTCCGGAGCCATCCTGTCTCAATGTGTAGTAGTTGCACATAAGCTGCATTAATCACATTTGCTCATTAGACATGAAAACTCAATTGCAGCTGAAACTTCTTCGTGATTGAAGTCATACACCTTATTTTCTTCCAAAGACACTTCAAACTTGAATGCATATGATGCTGAATTGCTGATGAATGCATTACTTACGTTTACTGACAACTTAACCAAATTAAAAGTTTTTTTTTTTTTAAGTATGACAGATACATTAGTAGGGAGTACAGAGCAGAAACCTGATGATCTTGGCCAATGTCAACCATCCACCATGCACATATATGTCTGTCTTCCATACGAGGCCCAGCAAAACACGTTCCCTGACACGGGTCATCATTTCATTCTCATTTATTCACCTAATAATGCATTACACTTCATTTTAGACAACTTTAAAAGGGTTTGAATTTGATTCATCATTCATACCTGGTAAGTTCTTGATACCAAAACCTTGGGATCAGTGTATCTTGAAGCAGGGCTGCTAGCTGTAATAGCAATTCTCTGAAGCATGTAGTTAAAGGGAGGTAAGGAACAATAACTGGACTATGAATGAAAAAAATAAAGAGGATTAAGAATTTCACCTTAGACAGAACAGGGTTAACCCATGGATGTTCACCGTATGATGTCCCAGCGAAGTACAGAACTCCATTGCTATCCCCATCACATATATACTGGAGCTCCTTATAACTGGAACGTCTATGTTGAAATCTTACAAACAAAATAGAAACCAATGTTAGTCAATTCATTGCTCAACAACACTACACGTAAGCCATGGTGCAATGGCTCTTTGGAAATTCTTTTCTAAAAGTCTTCCATAACAAGTCTAGCATCACTAAGCAAGATCTAGATTAGCTCTTTCAGAAAGAACCAAAGGAAACATGACTAAACAACAGCTCCGATGGCCAGAGAAGCACTCATAACAAATGATAAGAGGTTAATGGCAAACAAGCTAAAACCTAAGAAAGAGAGGAGATTAAAGTGGACTTGGTTTTTCTTCACTGCTTTAAGTGTCGGATTCTCAATTTTAATTTCCATTTTCTCAGAAATGAAAATGACAATCTCTTCAGAATGTAAGCCCCTTATGAGAAAGATATCAAGATGCATAAGCGCAAAAGAAGACTTACTTCTGGTCATTTCCATGTATTGCCTCTCTGCATTCTATATAATTAATGGCTTCCTTAACCTATTTCATTAAGATAAAGACATTAGTATTGGATGAAACAATACATAGTATTGAAACACATGTCCAAAAGGTTTCTTTGAAGAGAAACAACAAACTTACAAGATCACCAAAAACAGAAATCTGCCGGCTTAGACTGGTATGTTCCAACTGCAACATCATTGAAAAAAATAGCAGTTGATGGTTGGCTATAGTCATATTCTCAGCATGATAGATATACTTATATCCAGTTTTTTCTTACCTTCTTAAGCAGGAGATATGGCAGTAAAGAAAACCGCACCGATGGAAGCAAGTCATTAACAGGTTGAAGCCTATCCTTGAACAGACTTTCTGGAGTTGAATTTATCATTATCTCATTCACCACCTCCCACCCACACATTTTTTCGGCTTTCATGCACCACATTAAAATTGCATTGAGAACTCTTTCTTCAGATGTAACTGTTAGATCTGAATGCTGCGAGAAGTCCATAATTTATAATAAGAAATAAGGAACTTATCATGTGGGATACTTCATATGTAACTCTAAATCTACATTATAACTTGCATAAACCAACTAAAAGCTGGGTCTGATTTATAATTGCCACAAATCTAACAATTTAATAAGCAAAAGCAACCCTTGACACAACAATAGAGATAACTTCAGCATATTTCTTTAAGCTTCTCCATCTCCATCTCCATCTATACAACTAACTAGCCACTTTGGTCCAATTTTTTAAATGAAACAGTCCTTTTCTGTTATCTACTCACTAGAATGTCGCAACATAAACCACTGACAGATAACTGCACATCTTCTCACTCTTCAAGTTGGAAATTATACTCTATCCACAGAGCACTTGAGCCTCATCCTAGTTGAAAATTATTGGACAATAACACACTCTAAGTCTAAGGTAGTTACACTACCCTCCACTCAGTTATTACCCCCTAACAAGTTACCTAAGATAGCATATGAATTTTGACATGTGAAAACCCACCTGAATAATATTCCTAAAAGTTGTCTCATTTAATGAGATGAAATCAAGGCTTGCAGTTGTACAGTAGTCAAAGTGCATTGCAAATTTCCTTTCACAAGTTTCTTCGATAAGTTTACATGATGGGATTGATGAAACCGCTTGGAGAATTGGTTGGACAGAGTCCTGCAATAAAGTTCCAATAGTTAGCTACACAAGCAACAGCCCTATTGTGAACACCTGCAGGGCAACTAATATATTAGCCCTATTGTCTGCTTCCTCGTCCATTAAACTTGTGCATAATAGAAAAACTCATGTTGTATGACCATCTTCCACTAGGAGGAACTCCATCCCTGCATGTAATATGTACATGAAAGGTATCAATATTTTATAATTCACTATTATAAAAGGGGTCTCTTCTTTTGTTTTCAGAACTCCGAAACCGCAAGTCACTTCTCCGTTCTTTTAATTCTATCCATACAAAAAACATTATGAGACATCGGCAACAAAAGATATATGCATGGCTCTAACAAAACAACCAAATCAAATTATTTCATAAGCTATAGATTAGTAAGCTACCTCTGAGAGGCATTCTAAAAGCATTTTGCAGCATTCCTGATGAAGAAGAGAGATTCCAAATTTGTCAGACAATAGAAGGAGCTGGAGTAACAAGGTACCAACGTCCTCAGTGTCCTCAATACTGAGTTCCCCACTGTACATGAATTCAAGCATAGCCTTCAATGCTGCTGGAGACACATCCCTTAAACAAACCTCAGGCGAGTTGCTCTCACACATTCCATTTGTGAACATCTGCAGGGCAACTAATTATATTAGTCAAATGTTGTTGACACAACCAAACTGAGAACCAAAAAAATTGGTGAAATTGAACAGGAGACATGAGCCCAATAATCTCTTCCTTTTATACATAAATATGAAGCTTTAACCCACTCATTTTGTGACGAAACAAAAGTTTGCCTATTTCAGTTCCTTATCAAATGCCGGTCGCACTAGTGAGCAAATCTTAATGCAGCCACATAAAAACCTACATCTGACTTGAAGCTATTTGCACTTGCCATAATGAAAATTTGATATCAATGGCGAAGCAAAGAAAGCCAAACAAAATTATTCTTTATCCAAAAGCTTTCAACCTTAAATGAATATGATGAAAAGCAATATCAGTAAGAAACAGATCCTAGCACAACTTCAGTAAAGTTTGGATAATATATATTATTTTGAAAGTACAATTTATTTCATTTAAAAGACTTCATTTTCTTTTGGTGATATCTCATAACTGCAGAAGAGACATGCCTATATTTTAAGAAATTTTGTTGTACATTTTTCTACAGCATAATACACAGCAGGCATGAGGTCCTCACCTTTGCAAATGGGACACTATATAAGCCGAGAATAACTTTATGAGCCCGAGCAATGGGACCTTGACCCTCAATGTAAATGCTAATGTCACTGTACTCGCCTGTTGAATGCAAATGTTGGAGCCTCTGCATGTTTATCGGGAGCCCAGAGGAGAAGGTTCCTCCACAATGGGGCTGAGAACTTACATATGACAATTCCACATTCCTACCCGAGTCAAACAACTTTTTATTTACTTTAAACCGCTCCATTGCTTCCTCACATTGCTTCACTAATGGCAACACTTCAAACTGTAAGCTCAGAGCCCACAAGGAACTAAGTTGTGTCTCTGAAATCTATATCAAACATAACAAGAAATAAGAAAAACTAGGACACGAGAAACGGGAATCATCTTTTAAACTGATAGAGAATGCCAATAACAGTGGACTCCTTCGAGGCAATAATATAAGATACCTGTGTTTGGCCTGCATATACGTATTGAAGAAGCGCATGAAGAATTGGATATGCTATCTGCCGTAGCTGAACAGCATCTCCATCTGATGAGCTCAGAGAAAAGTTTCCAGATGCTTGCAATATAACTTTATGAGCAGGGACAGGCCTTTCCTCCTCACCAACAATGAAGAACATATCAGATAATTCCCAACTCTCAAGAAAATTTTCAAGTCCCCACTTCTCATTGTCCATTTCTTCATCTTCCAACTCCTCATCACCATCATCCCTGCCTTTGTATTCACCACAGTCCACTTGCTTCCACAACAACAAATGATTCTGCGTCAAGGGCAATCGCAATATGTTAACATTTCGATAGCCCACATGTTTATCCCAGCTACTAAGCCCAACATACCGAACACTACAATTTGGATTTGTATCTAGCCACCGGAACACAAGATTCTGAAAAGGATATCTTCCTTTACCAATACTAATCAATCCATCATAGAAACTGATCCAATAACTCTGAAATGCTGAAGAACAACATAGGCCAATACCTGCTACATCAACCACAGTTTTCCCATCCACCTCAATTTTCAATCTACGATTCCTATGGCTACCAATGATTACAGTATAATGAGGACTGTTATCCCTCTTATAATGGTAGTGCTGACTTCCAACATTCTCCCTAAACACCACAGTAACATCATTGTGTGCAAAAGCATCGAATGCTATACATCCTCTGCCAGCTTCCCGGAATTTCAAATCCTTTCTCCAAGCACACTCAAAGGGAGCTACCGTGAGGAACTTCTTTTCTTTCTTTTCCATAATCTTTCCTAAAATAAAAACCAATACTTTTCACTCACTTGAAAACTTCAGGCTAGAAAATCATCCGTATTTATAGGAACCTGAGATAGTGAGGAAGATATCACCACCACCTTCTTTATCTGATAAAAAAGGACAAGTTTTCATTAAAGCAAGAAAATAACAATCTTAGCTTGTAATTAATCAATCTAAAACACATTAGCATACAAATTCGAGACTAAAATTCCTGCAAAAACAGATGCCGATAAGTGATAAACTTTGGGGGAGGGGTCAAAACTAAAGCACAGTAACGGAGAGCAACCCAGAGACCGCTGGAATCGTCCAATTTGACAAAAAAATCTAAACCTACCAGCTGCTTTAGCTCGCTATCAATCCTACACCGCATTCTGATCCAAGTTCAAGACCAATACGCAAAAGATATCTCCAAAGATAACCTTAAAATAAGCCCACGAAAGTCCACACAACAGACAAATACAAGACATGAGATGGTACCGATGATAACAGCTTTCGCTTACAACAGAAAATTTTCACTTTTTACAATATTATTTGAGGGAATTTTCATGGAGGGTATTTTTTTTCCTTCAGTTTTTCAATTTACCTGGAAGAATATACACGGGACCATAAACGAAGGGAGATACTTTGGATCAATGAAAAAGAAAAATCATCATTTACAGAAATAGGGAGGCTCTTCTTAATCTGGCAAATTGGTCTTTTGAGAATCTAATCTGGTTTCTGAATAGAAATTTCAAAGTTCTGGAGAATTGAATTTATGATAAAATTTTGGTGTTAGTGATGATGGTGACGTGGCAAAGAGTGCGTGGCAGCTGTGGATCTTATGTGACATTGACACGTAAAAGAACCCAACCAGAATTTTTTGTCTGTCTGTTTGTATTTGTCCGCTGAAAAAGTCGGACCACATTCTTTTTTTATTCTTGATTTTACAGTTACTATGTAGGTTTAATTTGTGGACGCACTCTTTTTCTTCTCTATCTGATTTTAGCAATCTGTTGCTATATTGTCGATCGACAGATAACCAAGTTCCGGGAAAAATTATGCAATCTGTTGCTATACTGTCGGTCGACAGATAATCAAGTTCCGGGAAAAAATATAAATTTGTTGTAGTTACTTGGTTGGGTATTCGGCTCACACCCGAGAGTTCTGGTTTCAAGTCTCAGCAAAGGAGTTCCAAGTACTTTTTTGTATGTCCAAGTTACTTGAACAGGCATGATACAGCAAATTTAATGCTTGTTCTCAAAGAAAGAAATGAAATATCAAAACAAATCTTTTATTTATTGAGAACCATAAAAAGAAAAAAAAAAAACGAAGTACTGAAGAGAAACAAAAGAAATATGGATTTGGATGGAACACTTCTACAATTATTTTACAATTATTATATTCATAAACCCAGGGGCAACTTGTGTTGCTCGATTGCACCCCACCCCCTCAATTCCTAGTTGGTTTCTTGGTAGCTGGATTTGATCAATCAATGCTTTTAAAGCTGTGCTAGAAGAATTTAGCCTCCAAGAGAAAAGTTGCAGGCTCACTTTTTGCAGCATAACCATACTTAGATGTACTGTACTTCCTTTCTACACCTGTAAGTTTCCCTGTCCCCGACTTCTGATGGAAAGTAACCATCATTCTTGAGCATTCCCTACTCAAACCACAAGAAATAGCTAGAGTAAGTTTCAAGTTGAAATACAAAATTTGCATAAGAACACAGAGACAAAAGAGAGACTTACATAAGCTGCTCTTCCGAGTAGGTAGTGTACCACTCACTGGTCTTGCTCCAATTCTTAGACCCACTAAGGGTACACTGAGCAGTGAAAATAGCAGCAGCAGCTAATAAAGAAGGTGGAAACTTAAGCATTTCATGTTCAACTAGGCAAAGCTCGATCATGAAGAATGACAGAAGCTCAAGCTGGTTCAACAAAGTCACGTTTAAAGCCATCTCAGATTCATTTAATAACATTGTTGGATAATAAATGCAAAATGAAAATCTTTGTTGTCACCAACCTTCTTGTTAGATTGAGCAGCTTTGAGAAATCTCCTCATAAACACATACGGCGTAGGAAGGGATAGATTGAATTGTAAGGTATTGATCATCAATTTCTCCTGCAAACCAAGTTGTATATATGTCATTTCTATTTCCTATTGAGTCGTCAAATCATTAAAAGAAAAAAAAGGTGAAATATGAAACACAATGTTGAATTACAAACCATATCAAGCACTTCTTTCCTGGTGTAAGCCTTGTCAGAAATCAGAATCAGATCCTCTACAACAGGAACAGAAACCTCTTCATATTTGCAGGCAAGAAGCATGGCTGTTACTCCAACCAGCTGAAGTTTCTTCCTCACTATTTGTTGAACCGCTAAAAATCTATCGACTAGATTGACTGTCAGATATAAGGTCTCATCCATCAGCTCAAACTTGTAGTGAACCTGGCATTCCATAATATTTATTAAATATTAATGATGGATATTACCAGGATGCTACCTAATTCATCTCTAACAAGGATGCAAGGTCAATTAATGCAACATTTGCGCACCTCTATCAGCCAGTCAATGAGGATACCTCTCATCCTTTCGTTAATGTCATATTGCTGTGCCATATAATTTGGAGGAACACAACCAGTACACTGCAAAAATTAAATGAACAAGTTCAGAAAATCAACCACAAAAAAAAGAGAGATCAATTACTCAACCTTTTTAAGTTGCAATTGAGCATGAAATCACCTCTGTTTTCCTGTAGAATTTGTATAAATCATCAATGTACTCAACAACTGCAAGCGGATTCTTTTTATCACAATTGTCAATGTCCACAAGAGGCTCTTCATCCACGTCTTCCATTTCAACCTCCTCCTGTAGGGGAGACAAAGAATCAGTGCTATTCTGAACAAAAAGCATCTGTAAAGGGAGGTGGTCCCATACCATCCGATCAATCTCCTCCAGCATAGCTTCTGTGTGTTGCACAAACATTGGCACATCGAAGTCACTACTCGCCTTGGGGTCATCCACATCTATGATGGTGTAATCTTCAGATTCATTTGAAACTGGCACTGACTGGATTGGTTTCTTAATTTCCTGTTAGTGTAATTAACCACTTATCTAACGTGACTGAATAATTAAGGATAATACCAAAATTCTTTCATTGTAAAAAATGGTACCTCAGGTTTGATTTGCTGCTTGTTAGTCATCTGGGCAGCAAACTTCCTGGATAGAAAGAATCATAAGCAAAAGGATCAAGAAGAAACAATCAAAACAAACATCATAAAACTAAAAGAAAAAGTTACTAACCTAGTAATTGGTCTATGCAGAGGTATGGTTGGGATCTTATCACAGACTGAATTTCTTCTGAAAAGAGAAAAAAAAAATGGAGAAAGAATATCAAAACTGTGCCTTGAGAACAAAACTTCAATTTCTTGCTGCTGAGAAAGAGAGCAATAGAAAACTATTTTCTAAAAGTGAAAAAAAAAAAGTCTCTTTTTTGGACCATTGAATACCAAGACAGACCCCCACTCCTCATATACATAATTTATTCAATCTCATTCTGGAATCAGAAACAAAATCAATAGCTAATTCAAAAAGATCTACTTTCTTTTCTGTTCTCAGCAACCAAACAGAAAGAGGATTTAAAAAAGTACTCACTCAGATAAAGGTCTCTTGTTGACTGCAGAAGGGTAAGGTGGGCCTCCAATTAGGTTCCGATTAATAGTGCTCAATGCTCTTCGACTCTGCCCAGTCGCCGCCACGAACTTGCCACCTTCGCTGGCACGCAGACCCCCTTTTATTGCAAATTAAAAAATGAAAAAACATCTCTTTAAAACTTTAAATTTCGAAATTTTATTTAAACATCAAAAGAGAGGTTACAGAAAATGGGGTTAAATTAATCACCTTGAAGATGTGAGGGTCCGATGACTCCAGGATTGTTCTCATCCGATCCAGCCATTTTTCCGTATCTACAAACAACAGCTGCAAACAATAAGAATTCGCTTAAGATAGATATCCCCAAACTCCAGTCGAAGATCATCAAGACCCCCTTCAATTTAAATTAAAGTAATCCTTTTCTCTCTCTTTTTTGTTAAAATATTTAAAATTGAAAGAAATAGTAAAGACCCATTAAAGGAGGAAGATCAACAAATCAGAAAATATTCAAGAACCTTTCCCTAAAGAGTTTCCTTGTTGATGTCTCCCACTCCCAGATTCCAAAACCCCGTTTCCTTTGATGTCCACTTCACCGAAAATTGAAGAGAGAGATTAACATTTGAGGCCCGAACAGCGATCGAGTGATCCCTCTCTCTCTCTCTCTCTCTCACTCTCTTTTTCTTCTTGTTTAGGCTTTTTGGGGGTTTTTTGACACAGAAAAGAACGAATGGAAATTGAGATGCTAAGAGCCGATATATGTCCGCAGATGCTTTTTTTTTTCTTTTTTAAAACTAACGGCTAGTAAATCCTAGCCGTCTGATTTCTAGATGAAAAGTCGCGTTCTTCTTCTGTTCGCTGTACACTCAACGGTTACCTTACCATGTGCTTTCAAATTTTGCCTTTTTTTTTTTTTTTTTAATTTCTATTATTTCTTTTTATAATTATAAAAAATATAATCCTTCTAATCTAATGGCTATGCCGTCTTAATTAATTCTTCCTTTATTTACCCAAATTCTGTCTGACTTATCAAGTAATATTCTGCCTCGTTGACTGGAAGTAGAAACTGTATAGTATTTTACATGTTTTCTCGACCGTCAGATGATTTTAATTATTTATGTTTATGCCCAATTCTTCTTTAACTCCTTTCCTTTGACACGTTTCCTTACCGTCGTGGATAATAAAATGGAAATAATTGAGAAACTGCCTTACAAAATTTCCATTTAAATTTAGCAAACTTAAAATTTGAATAATCAATCCTTGTTTGTTTCTATTTAATTTAAGCTTAATTAGCAGGTAGGTTTGTCAGTAAGTAAATTAACTCTTTTGTTTTTTCGGTTAATAATCTAATACTAATACTAATATTTAGCTTCCATTTAAACTGAACTTTTGGTTTTGCTTTGGTGATGCATGCCAGTCATATTTTATACATGCCTATATTTATATATATATATATATATATATATATATCAATTCCTTTGTTTGAGAAGCAAATAATTAGCTATATAATATATATATATATATATATTTATAAATGGTATTGTGTTAACTAATGGCCAATTTATATTTGATTTAACACAAAGCTCCTTTTTTTGTCTTTTATTTTACTCTTCTGGCATCGGTATAAAATAAACATAAACCTTGTTTAGCCAATTTATTCCTCTCTTTTTTGGCCAAAAACATAAACCTCTTTTTTTTTTTTAATAACCTGTGAATATATTTCTGTAAGTTAGCTTTCTTTTTCTTGTCCAAATAACCTATTCCTCTCCTCTTGGAGGGTGGGGGGGGGGGAGTGTATGTTGTGCGGAAGCGAATTGATATTACTAAAACCGATTTAAACACACTGAAAAAACACCGATATTTTACGTGGTTCGGCAACTGTGCCTACGTCCACGGGAGGAGGAGCTTGAAGCTTTGTATTAATGGAGATGGAGTACAAACAAATACAGAATTCAAGGTGCTACACAAGCACTGAACTCACAACTCAACACAATACCGAATTACTCTATAAACACAGAGTATTTGCTTCAACAATTTTAGCTCTAACTTACTCAACTCAACTCTACTCAACTCATTTTTTCTCTCTTACTCTACATGGCTATTTATAGCCAAAATATCAAGGTGTGAACACTAAGCAAGTGGCAGCCACCATAGCCACCATCCACCACCTATCTTGGTGTGAACACTTTGCAAGTGGTAGCCACCATAGCCACCATCCATTTGCAAGTGGCAGCTTCCATTATTGGTGGTGCAAGTGGTGCAAGTGGTAGCTCCATTATTGGTGGTAAGCCACCAAAGGTGACTTTGAGCCATACCATATTCCAACAATCTCCACCTTGGCGAGAATCCACAGAGAGAATTCACAGATCAGAGCTTCCTCCTTTCTCCTTCAGGTGTCATATACACCATTACACATATCAGGACACCTACTGCATTGGCATGATTCATCAATGCACTGAGCCTGAGTCAATTTTTCTGTCTACTTCCCAAGAATTTTCTTAGCTTCTCCAAGATCATCTCGAACTCTGAGCTCGGTTGAGCCTTCAGCCTGTCGATCTCCACCTTGCCTTTTTCAGCAGATAGACAAATGATCCATTTTGAAGTTTCCGGAAATAAACACAGTGATCAAATTGACTGTGTGTGTACTTTTCATCTTGTCATGAAACAGTCCAACCGTTTGTACAGCTGTCACGAGATTGTTTCAGACCATACAGTGATCGGTTCAACTTGCTTTTGTAATCTTTGCGACCGGGGACTCCAAAACTATCTGGTTGAGTCATATTTCCTCCTCTAAGGAACCATGGAGGAATGCAGTTTTTACATCAAGTTGAACTATCTCTAGGTTATATAGTGCTACTAAAGCCAATAAGATCTGAATAGATGCATGCTTAACAACAGGTGAAAATACCTCATTGTAGTCTATTCCTTCTTTTTGAGCCTAACCTTTGGCTACCAATCTGGCTTTGTATCTGATGTTGTCTTTGCCGGTAGCACTCTCCTTTTTTGGCAAAGACCCATTTGCACCCAATTGAGTGTTGGAAGTGGAACCAACTTCCAAGTCTGATTTTGATGAAGTGATGTCATCTCTTCATCCATCGCCTCCTTCCACTGGGCATGCTCAGGGCTGTTTACAGCTTCTTTGTAATTGATCGGAACATCATCATCAATTACTGGAAGGGCGTATGCCACCATGTCTGTGTATCGAGCAGGTTTCCGAATATGTCTATTCGGTCTACTGGTGACAACTGATTCAAGTTGCTGAAAGATTTCCGGTGATGACTCCTCCACTTCAATTAAGGTGTCATCAGATTCTGGTTCAGATTCATCGAAATTTTGACCAGCATCTTCTGATTCAAACTCCACCTGCTTTAGAGAATCTTGGTTCACATTCTCTGGAGTTGACAGTTTCAGCATTACAGATTCGTCAAAGGCAACATCTCGGCTTACGATGACTTTCTTTGACTCAAGGTTCCACAGTCGGAATGCCTTTACTCCTTCACTAAAGCCCATGAAGACAGCTTTCTTGGCTCTAGGATCCAGTTTTGCATCCGTAACTACGAAGCCGATCATATTCAATGGCAGAATATCCGGACCACACCTCTATGGGAGTCTTCCCATCAATTGCGGTGGAGGGTAGTCTGTTGATAATGTGGGAGGCGAACAATAAAGCCTCCGCCCAAAATGCTTTGCTCAAGCCCGACTGGGATAACATGCAGCGAACTTTATCAACCAAAGTTCGGTTCATCCTTTCTGCAACTCCATTCTGCTGGGGAGTGCCAGGAACAGTGAAGTGTCGGATTATCTCATCATTCTGTGAGAGGCTGCTGCTCTGCCTGTCACGGTTTCTCTGTCAAGGAGATACAGATTTCCCTTCATATAACCCTTCATTGCTAAGAATGCTCCACGTACAACTCTCAGGACTCCATTCTGAATGGTCACCTTGTAACCATTTGAGTCTAAGACCCCCAGTGATATGAGGTTCTTCTTGAGATCAGGGATATACCTTACGTCTGTAAGTTGTCTGATTGTACCGTCATGCATTTTCAGTCGAATTGTTCCGATGCCTCTAGTGTGACAAGTATTGTCATTGCCCATATGGACAATCCCTCCATCAAACTCCTTGAAGTTTGAGAACCACTTCCGGTTCGGACACATGTGGTAGGAACATCCGGAATCCAGAATCCATTGATCTGAAGAGTGTGTTGTTGTGGAAATCGTAAATGCAGAGTCTTCCTCTCCCTCAGATTCTTGAGCTACATTCACAGTCGACTTCTCCATGTTAGGACAGTTATTCCTCCAGTGCCCTTTCTCATGGCAAAAGGCACACTCGTCCCTCGAGAGTCGTATTCTTGATGATCCCCTCTTTGAGCGGGATTTACCTCGCTTGTTTTCTCCGGCTCCTTGGTTGTTCGTCCTGCCTCTGTACACAGTTAAAGCTTCTGGTGTAGTATTCTGGTGATCATGCTGATCCTTTTTCCGATACTCATTATTCACCAGAGCATTACTAACATTAACATATTCTATATCATTTTTACCATACAACAGTGTAGTGGTTAAATGATCATAGCTATCAGGCAAGGAATTTAACAGAGTAAGAGCCTTATCTTCATCAGAGATATTTGCATCTAGATTTTCAAGATCAGCGAGGATTTTGTTAAAACTTACTAGATGCTCCTGCATGGTGATACCTTGCATATACTGGAAGCGGAACAGCTTTTTCTTCAGATAGAGTCTGTTCTCCATGCTTTTTGTCATGTACTTGTCCTCAAGTTGTTTCCAGAGAGTTTTTGCATTATTCTCTCTCATGACAAAGTACTTCTGGTCCTTGGCTAGGCATAACCGGATTGTGCCACAAGCCTGACGGTTGACAAATTTCCAGTCATCTTCCGAAATATCTCTGGGCCTGTCTTCCAGAGCGATATATGAACCCTCTCGGAATAACAGATCCTGAACTTCGCACTGCCACATGCCAAAGTTGTTGGTGCCATCAAATTTCTCCACCTCGAACTTTGCAGTGGTCATCGAGTTCTTTCTGATGTAAGAACTTGATGGTGCTCTACTTGTCGTTTCATGTGTCTCTAATGATTCTGCCATGGTAATAAAACAAAATTACCAACTCAGAGTTTTTTCGTTACCTGTATGGAAAAACGGATGCCGCGGTTGAGTCCGGAATAGTCGAAATAGCCAGGAACGGGTCCAACTGTGTAAATTTTGGACACACGGTGAATATTCTGCTACAAGTGGCTCGAAATGGACTCGGTTTAGCTCAACCGGCTCGGAAAAGTCTCGGAATAATGTTCTGAAACGGCTCAAAAAATAGCCCGAAAAAGTTGGTCGGAGCTGCGGTGGCGCGTGGGGCGCGTACGGCGGCGCGTGCGGCGGCGCGTGGGGCGCGTGCAAGCTGCTGGTCACCGGCGCGTGGGGCTCACTCGCCTTCAACCTCTGGAAGGCGCGTGCGGCGCGTGGGCTTCACGCGTCTTCAACCTCTGGAGGCGCGTGCGGCGCGTGGGCGCATGAGGCTCACTCTCAGCCCTTCTGGTGGCGCGTGCGGGCGCGTGAGGTGGCTTCTGGCGCTCTGGTTGATTCAGCTGCACTCCTCTCAACGACCTCTTCAACCTGGTATTTTCAAAACACAAATTGGAGCACTTTTGAAAAACGGACAGAATCGAACAAACTCGGTTTTACGTAAAAATTGGCTCTGATACCAATTTGTTGTGCGGAAGCGAATTGATATTACTAAAACCGATTTAAACACACTGAAAAAACACCGATATTTTACGTGGTTCGGCAACTGTGCCTACGTCCACGGGAGGAGGAGCTTGAAGCTTTGTATTAATGGAGATGGAGTACAAACAAATACAGAATTCAAGGTGCTACACAAGCACTGAACTCACAACTCAACACAATACCGAATTACTCTATAAACACAGAGTATTTGCTTCAACAATTTTAGCTCTAACTTACTCAACTCAACTCTACTCAACTCATTTTTTCTCTCTTACTCTACATGGCTATTTATAGCCAAAATATCAAGGTGTGAACACTAAGCAAGTGGCAGCCACCATAGCCACCATCCACCACCTATCTTGGTGTGAACACTTTGCAAGTGGTAGCCACCATAGCCACCATCCATTTGCAAGTGGTAGCTTCCATTATTGGTGGTGCAAGTGGTGCAAGTGGTAGCTCCATTATTGGTGGTAAGCCACCAAAGGTGACTTTGAGCCATACCATATTCCAACAGTGTAATAACTAATGTCTTCCTTTGTGTACATTTTTTTTTTTAAAGAAGTCATTTTTTCCTTGGAATTAAGAGAATGAGAAACAATGGAGCTGAGCTGCCAGACCTAAGACGCAGATAATATTGGTATTGGGGGCAACCAACCAGATAGGATGGAAATCAATAGCTTGTGGTGCAGTCAGATTTGCACAACAACCGCTTTCTGTCTGATAGTTGCAACTATCCAAACTGGCATAGTTAGGAACTCGTTTAATATTATTATTATTATTATTATTACCATTGCATTTCCTTTCCTTTAGTATATTTCTAGAAAGAAAAAAAATCTTGTAAAAGAACTTAGACTATAAAAAAACTATGATAGTTGTACAAAATCGCTATTCTTCCTTAGACCTGCTCACGGGCCGGGCCTAGGCAGGATATTTTGTGTTCCGGACAGGCCCGATCCTGCCCGAAACAGTAATTTTTATTATAATAATATTATTTTATTTAATTTTAATTATAAAAAAAAATTATTTCAATAAATAGTGTTTCGGGCCTAAACGGACGGACCGGGCCTGGATAGAGAAAATAAAAAAATCGGGCCGCGGTTCGGCCCATGAGCAGCTCTATTCTTCCTCTTTTCTTATTCCCATCTTAATAATGAATTTTGTGAATCAAACTGAAATAATCTTGTTTCTTAATCCATCTCTAAAGGGGTTTCTTAATTACTATGCAAAGTCTTTTGGACCGCGTCTTGCCGTTTCTTCCTCGTCTTTATAGACCGCTTTCTCTTTTTGCTTGCTTATTCATTTTTTCCTTTTTCTTTTCAAATTTAATCTCATCTACTTTTTAGAAAAAGTTCGGCAACCGACTTTAATTTGAGGGTTCCTCAGTGGCAAGGCAAATGCCAAGTCAAGTGGAAGTGTTTCATTTCACCAAAACGTTGCTTTCTTTTTCTACTGAAGAGAATATAAAGCATCCGCTCCAGCTCCAGCTCCAGCTCCAGAGTAAATTAATATAACGAAAATTGGGAAGAAAATGGAACGGAGATTACATAGGATAGGATAGGACAGGGTCAAACTCTTGTCGTGTATCTTCGAAACATGTCCAGCAAGAGACATTCATCTGCTACAAAATCTAAAGAGTGCAACTATTATCATTCTATCACAAGTATTAACTTAGATTAAATGAATATTGACAACAACAACAACAACATGCTTATGATTTTCCTATTCCTTTCTTTCTTTACATGTTGGGGATGGGATTGGAGCTATTCCTTTTTGGTTTTGCTCTGGTTGTACATGCAGTTTCTATATCAGAAAGGCAGAAATAGAATTTTAACGACTCTTGACAAAAAGAGTTATGAATTGTGTGAAAATCATCAAATTAGGGCTGCTGCGATGAAACTGAAGGCCGTTCTTCTTGCTTCTCAACCTGCACACATCTGGACTCTGGACCAAACATGCTCAACACCACCTGAATACAACAATTTGGTTAATGCTTTTCCTTTGGAATTAAACTTTCTGCTTCATTGCTCTCCATTAAAACGAAAACGGAATAGTATTAGTAAGGAACCATTAATTTACTCACCGGCAAAAATACAAGCCCATGTAAGAAACCGAGAAGGACTAACGCTAGGTACATCTGGAAGTAATATACCTACAAAACCCAAGAGGGTAACTAAGGAATTAAAATCACTGGAAAATGAATGCTCCCATAATTGATGATAAGTCAGTATAGGAACAGAGACCACAAAAACTTCAGTCCTTGAGAAGCAAAGAACCAGAACCCCAACTAGCTTTGTGAGTGTGATTCCACTGCAACAATTACATCAAATAATGACAGTTAAGCTTAAGCAGGATGGATGGATGACTCGAAGATAGTGTTTCTCTTTTCATTTCATTAACCAACCCAACATAAAGGGGAACATAGTGGGGGAGGAAAAGAACCTGAAGACAGAAGCTCCCATCGTACCCAGAGCCTCCTTTACCCTTTCATCTTTACTTCCGCTGCTTACCTGCACAATAAACTTGTAAGCATATAATAGCAAAAACATGGTAAATATCCACACAACAAAGAAGTGTGGAGGAAATTATTTCTTGATCTACTCATCTGACCTCCTTTAGAAAATTAGGAAAAAAGGGGGGGGGGGGGGGAGATGAGAGGATGTACACCCCATAAATTAATTCTGATGGCCAAAAAGCAAGATTAAACGAAAAGCTGATTGATACTAACTGAAAAGGCATGTGTTATATGCACGCAGAACTCAACAGCAATGCCCACTGACATAACAAGATTAACGACGGAGACTGCATTCAGTTGGATTCCGAGAATTGCCATCACACCCTGCAGAGTTTAATCTTGTAAGAGGGTATAACATGTGCGAATAGAACAAAGTAAAACCAGTAACAGTCATAGAATAAAATACCATAAGATCCACGACAATCATTGCTAACACCAGCAAAATGATCGCTGAGCTCCACAAACTATATTTGTGGGGGGAAATGTCAAGTAATTAGTATTTTGGAACAGTCGAATCCATCACTTCACATCTACTTTTAAACTAACAGAATAATGAAGACTTTAATTTAAATCAAGGGACAAAATTAGAAAGCTAACCTGCATGTAATAACTAAACAAACAATAAATACCGCTCCTGTAGCAATCAAATAGAAGAAAATACGATTTACAATCAGAAATAATTACCAAATGGCTTGACAAGCCATTTTGTACTACTTTTTAGTTTTGGTAATAACTTTTTGAATCATTACACGTATTCCAGAAAAGCATTAAAGTTAAATGCTTCATGCAAAAAATGTGTGTATTATGACACTTTCTGAGTAGGTTTATGCAAATTACTAACCAATAGCTATTGCAAGGTTGATCAGTGCAGTCCTCCATATATCAAGGTATTGCTCAAAGAACATATAAAACACAGAATATGGGAAGATTTCCATCTGCACCAGAAAAAGGTCAGGTTACAGACAGACATCACATCACTAGCATACAGCTAATTTGCAATCATATTCAAAACAAGAGACTGCTTGCATGAGAAGCTCAACAAGTTCTCATGCAATGCTGTTGTAGGAGAATTGATGAGGATTCTAAAGTTGTATGATAAGGACTAACAACTTGTGCCATGCAAAAGAAGCTTACATGTATATACTGCACAAGAAGAGAAAGATAAGGGTACCCAATTAAGCAGAAAAATCATGTTTTTCTACTAAAGGAAAAAATTATAAGAGTTAAATCATTTAGACAGGCAATCAGCATTGATATCTTACCTTTAAAGAATCTGAAATCCTTGAAGCAAATTGTCGAGCAGCTCTCAATGAATTAACATAATCAATCTAAAACAATGCACATCCAATTAGTGGTGCAACTTGCTGCCATACAAAATAAGAAAGACAAGAAATAGTAATTAACAATGACCACCACACGAGTATTAGTTCCACCTGCTTATTAAGGGGTGTATGGTATGTACGGAATGATGATGCCTGAATGACACTATTTTCATAGCCTGATAACAAAAGTAAAAGTAGTCAGTAACAAATTCAAATTAGAATACATAGTGTAGACACCTAATTTTGTCCGGACCACTAAACAGGTATGTTTTCTTCCCATATTGATGTTCCCAAGTGTAAAAAGACTATTTTCATCCTGCAGGTGGTACTCCGAGACTTAGTTTAAGAGGGCGAGCACAAAAAGTCAAACTTGAAAAAAAAGTCAACCCCGAAAAAATCAACCCCGAAAAAGTCAACCTCAGAAAGTCAACTACTGAAAAAGTCAACCCACTTTCAAAATCAAGATTTTAAGTTCAATTGAAAAATGGCAAAAGAATTTTGATAATCCGAGGTCTACATTGAAAGATATGGAGTTCGGAAGTTGGGATTTGGAGATTCAGTAGAAAGGAAACCCTAATCCGAGAAATTTGGGGAAAAGTGCTTAAACGATCAAACTGGTCGAAATTGAAGGTTCCAAATGAAAGATAAGCACTGACTACGGGTAATGGAGAAGTCACTTGCAAGAAAAACCGAAAGAAAAGTCAATCCGGGAGAAAACCGAGAATTAGGATTTTTAGTGGATTTCGGTGAAATCGGGAAGAATCACAGAAATGGCCCGACTTGGTAAGACCAAAGCCCCCAATGGATGAGGAATGATTAAAAAGGATGGCCCAAGGCTCAGATTGAAGAAAATCTGAAAATCGGACTTGTTTTGAGCAAAACCGGGTTTCGGAGGTTAAAGGGTAAAATTGGAAAAATTTGGGAAAAATAGCAAATGGACTCCGAAAATTATGGAAAATTTGTCAATCTCATTCTTAAATCATTTGAAAGAGATTGGAGAAAGAAAATCTTGATTCCGAGTTCGTTTGCAAAGTGGCCAAATCTCGGGCTTCTTATGCAGTAATTCAAAAAGATAAATCCCGGAAAAATAGCAAATGGACTCCAAAAATTCTGAAATTTGGCAAATCTCATTTTTAAATTATTTGGAAGAGATTGGCGAAATAAAATCTTGATTCCGAGTTCGTTTGCAAAATGGCCAAATCCCGGGCCTCCTATGCAGTAATTCAAGCCGATAAATCCCGAAAAAATACCAAATGAGCTCCAAAAATTATGAAAACTTCCAGATCACACTTTTTAATTATTTTGAAGAGATTGGTGAAGAAAAATCTTGATTTGGAGCTCGTTTAAAAAATGGTAAAATGTAGGGGCATAAAAGGGCATTTTTGGGAAGAAAAAATCCAAATAAATAGCAAACGGACTCGGATAATTTTGAAAACTTCCAGAACTCAATATTTTATTATTTTGGAAGTATTAAAAAAATAAAAATTGAATTTGGAGTCCGTTTGATATTTATTTGCATCCGGGGGGCAAAATGGTCATTTCACCCAAGCAACCGAAAAGGGCTTCTTTGGGCCTTTCAAAAATCAGAGCTGGGCTGGAAAAGAGAAGTGCTGGCCTGCCCAAGCCCAAAGGAAGGAGGAAGCTTATGATTTTTTCAATCAAGTGGTTAAAAATCAAGAGTTAGTTAACCATTCTCTTTGATCAAACCATGGTGATTAAACCACATAGGTTAAGAAAGATGTCAACATAATTCTTGCATAGCTGTCATTTGAGAGGGCTGAGATGCTAATCTAAGGGTGGTAATTTCATGACTTTTCATCTTGAATTATTGGCCATTTGATGGAAATTAGGTTACACAAAAATGACAACATCTTGGAGGCTATATAAGCATCATTTAGGCCAACCCTAGGGGAGGGAGGCAGATTTTGGTTTCTTCTTTTCCATTTTGGCTGATTTCTCTTAGTTTTTCTTAGTTTTTATCTTCTTGGTTGAGAGCAAAAAAAGAAAAGTTTAGAAATAAAGGAAAGTTTGAAGAGAAAAGCTTGAAATATTAGCTTCTTGAGGTTGCTCTTGAGCACCAACTCTTGCACTTTCATTTTCTATTCTTGTTTTTTGCTATTTTAATCTCTACTTGGTGAGTTTTCATTTTAAAATAATGTTTCTTGTTCTTCCTTCATTTCCTTTCTTAAGTATATTTTTTTTTACATTTTGTTTTTACAATAAACTCACCATGGCCAAATGGCCTACATTATTTATTTTAAGTTGTTGTTTCAATTCATTTTACCATATTGTTTATGCTATTTTCTTTGTTTTTGATGTTTTAAGTGTTATGTTATTTCATGTTCTTAAGTTATATTTAATTTGGTTGCTTTGTTTGTTGCCATTTATGTCTTAGATATCATGTTTTTGCATTTTTAATTTTCTGTTTTCATGTTGTTTAAATTTGAGCATGTTTTAGAGTTAGCATATTAAGTGTTTGTGAAAATGCTTGTGTGATTCTTTGCATGATTCTTGTTTTATATCTTAGTGAGCATGTTTTAGATTTGGTATATTAGGTGTTTGTGAAAATGCTTGTGTGATTTTTGTGTTATGACTTAGTTTTTCATGCTATCATACCAAGTGTTTGTGAAAATGCCATGCTTGTTGGAGCTTGGGGCCATTTGGCTACTCCATGTGTTTTGCATTGTGTGTTGTATTTTTTGTCATGCTAGTTGTTAGGTTTTTGCATTTGCATGATATTTGGTTGGATTTTTGAATTAAGCATGCCTTGTGTTTGTTAAAATGCCATGCATGTCTTAGGTCTAGGTTACATTAAATGCCATGCAAGTTCATGTTAGGTCTAGACCATATTATTTATGTCATGCATTTTCCTTACATTTAGGTTTAGATCCATGCACTTCATGCATTATGTTTGCTGCATTGTTTCATGCATTTCATGTTCATGCCACTTGAATAATGACTTGAGCCAATTAATGGTTCAAAGTCATGCTCTCTTGAGCACACTTGTGGAAAATTAAGTTTGTCAAATTGATTATTCTACCTTTGTGATTTTTTTTACTTAGCCAATTTTTATCTAACTTTCAAAAAGTCCTAGCTACTGCTTTCAAGTCATTTTATGAGTTTCAAATATTTTTATTTTTATTTTTATTTTTAAATGATTTTATCAAAGACAAAAAAAATGTGTTGGCAAAGCAGTTTTTTTTTCCACCCAAAACTCGTACATCTCCGATTTTTCTGGGAATTCATCTTTGATCAGAAAATTAAGCCAATTTTTTCTCATGTAGTTTTATATGTCCTGAGTCTCCAGTATTTTTTTTAGAATTTTTGGAATTTTTAAAAATAGGGTAAAAAATCGTGGATTAAAACTGGACAGTGGAGTCAGGATTGAATTTAAAGAAAAACAAAGCAGTTTTTTTCTCCTCCAAAAACTCGTACATCTCTGATTTTTCTGGGAATTCATCTTTGATCAAAAAATTAAGCCGATTTTTTCTCGTGTAGTTTTAAATGTCGTGAGTCTCCAGTATTTTTTTCAGAATTTTTGGAATTTTTTTAAAATAGGGTAAAAAATCGTGGATTAAAACTGGACAGTGGAGTCAGAATTGAATTTAAAGAAAAACAAAGCAGTTTTTTCTCCTCCAAAAACTCGTACATCTCTGATTTTTCTGGGAATTCATCTTTGATTCGAAAATTAAGCCGATTTTTTTTTCGTGTAGTTTTACATGTTCTGAGTTTCCAGTATTTTTTTTAGAATTTTTGGAATTTTTAAAAATAGGATAAAAATTCGTGGATTAAAACTGGACAGTGGAGTCAGAATTGAATTTAAAAAAAAAAAACAATTTTCTGTTTTGGTTAATTTACTTAGAGTGGGCTGATTAGAAGGGTTAGCTACTGACTTAGGGTAATTTCTAAGCCTTTTCAAACTCTAAAAATGGTTTTTCAAGTCCCGGGTTAAGGGTAGTCAAGTCCGGATTTTTTAAACTTAGGAAATTAGAGCCATTTTAAAGAAATTAGCCCAGTTTTTATTTTTAATTCAAGCTTTTCAAAATTGTTTTCAAACAATCACAAAGTATTTTGGTTTTAGAATATTTAATTTGACATATTTTCCTAAGGTAGCCGGATATCTTTTTAGATATACGGATTTCCTTAATTAAAGGAAAAAAATACATTTCATGCATTGCATTTTTATATTCATGCATTTTATATAATATGTGATTCTTGCTATAATAATTTCTATGATATTGTTGTTATTTTGATTTATATTTTTTGATGTTACATGGTTTATTATATGGTTTCGAATATTTCATGATATCCTATGCTTTTATTTAGTTATCTTATTTAGCATATACGTATTCATTTATTTTAAATGTTTTCAAAAGATAATGGTTTTCAATAAAAATAAAGATATTCCCGAGTTAAAATAATTCATGAGTTCTCTACCGGGTTTGCTGGAGGGAATATCATCAATTATCATTAATAAAGGAATATCTTTCTTTCAAAAAAGAGAATGATTTGGAAAGTTTTCCAAAACTAATAAAAATTTCTATATTTTGCCACGTTTGTTGGGGAATATAGGAAAATTTTGAATTTATAAATTCTGGATCATTTTCAATAAAAAAAATGAAATTATTTTTCTTTAAATTGGGAATTAACTTGAAATACTAAATTTAAAACCAACTTTTTACCGAGACTTGAGATAACACACGATTAATAAGGTACCGATTTATACGGGCGTTGTGGGGGTGCTAATCCTTCCCCACACGTAACCGACTCCCGAACCCGCTTCTTTGATTTCTCTGGTTTAAAACGCAGACTTGAAATTGGTTTTTAAAATGTTTTAATTAATTTTTAAAATATTTTATAAAACCGGTTTTAATAGGTGGCCGATCACACCTAGCTAAAAAAGATTGGTGGCGACTCCATGTCTTTTTTAAGGTCATTTTCAAAACCTTCATTTTTCTAGAGGAATTAAGTCGACTTTTCCTCGATTTTTTTTAATGTCACGCCTAACGAATAATAAAGTCTTGCGATGAGACTCGTCGTTATTTTTTTTTTTAGCTTGCGACAGCTTGGCGACTCCACTGGGGACATATTAGAGAGCCAGGCCTAGAATTAGTCGTGTGTTATCAAAGTCTCGGTTTTGTTGGTTTAATTGGTATTTGATTTTAATTCCCACATTTTTTTAATAAGGAGAATTTTGAAAATAATAAATTGTTTTTAAATATGTTCATACTCATGTGCATGCATTTTATTTTTGTTCTCTAGTTATTTAAGGTTGTATATTATAATTGCTTGTTGGTTAATGCGTTACACTATTCTTGAATGTTTTAATTGCTAGGGCATTTAGAATAAGGTTTGTAGAATAGGTGGTGAAAGGTTTATTATTCCTCCACACACACTACACGTGCATTTGCATAACATGAATCCTATACCCGGGTTCCGTCCTTTTAAGTGGGAGTAAAGTAACTACGCCTTCGTGATTGATCCTCCGTATGGGCTAGTGAAACACTTTCGGAGTATAAAGTACCTAATGCCTTCGTGATGATCCTCCGCATGGGCATAGGAAAATATACTCTAACGAATTGAACCCGCTTTTATCGGGGTGCCTTACTAGCCTTCACCGGCGATAGTGAGGAACAATTCGGAGCCTTAGAACCGATTCACCCTCATATAGTGAACCTAGGCGAAGCCATGCCGGATTTCCGTTAGATATACCGAAAATAGGAACACATAGAGGGACAGTTCTAAACCTTTTGTTACCTATTTTACACTCCGAATAAGTGTGGTAGATCGGGCAACGATGTACGTACATCGCCCGTAATAAATGTGATACTCCGCCTCGAAGACATCGTGATGCCTAAATAAGCAGATATTGCTGGGGCAGATGTTCATTAGCTGTTTTAAAAAAATATATATATATATATATCTTTTTTCAAGCATTTTGCATGTTGCACATTTCATACATGTGTGAATAGAGCATGTACATTTTTGGTTGTGTTATTGATCTCATTCTTTGCAATAAACAGTTGGTAATTTCATTTGATGATTTCATAAAACCGGTAGTGTCACATGAACATTTGCATATGGTACCATAGTGGGATCCACCCTGAAATTCTTTTGAAAATAATGTGATTGGTTTTTCATAAATAAAAAAAAAAACAAAAAAAAAACATGTAAAAAAAAATCATAAATTTGGAGGCAATCTTGCATAATGAGATTTTTTTTTTAGGTCCCACCAATTTCGTGTAATCATTGATTTCTTTGTATATACCTTTGTGTTAATTCATTTATTTTTTGCATGTATCATTTTGACATCATGTTATAGTCATAGCATGCATGGTCATTTATTGTAAGATACGTTTATGACATGCATGGTCATTATTTGTATATACTTATGTATCAATTTATTCTTTCTTTACATGCATCATGGTAGCATCAAGTTGCATTCATGCATTCATAGTCAGAAATGATTTTCCTATATATATCCATGCATTAATTTGCTTATTTTTTACATGCATCATGTTGACATCAGGTCGCATTCATGGCATACACAGTCATCATGAGTTCTCCATATATGCTCACGCATTAATTTGTCATATTGGCGTCAAGTTGCATTCGTGACATACACGGTCAGCATGATTTTCTTTGTATATACTCTGTGTCAATCATTTATTCTTCACATGCATCATAATTGACATTGTGTGGTATTCATAGTGTATATGATCATTCATTGGGAAATACATTTGGAACATACATGGTCATTCATTGTATATATCCATGCATTAATCTGCTTATTCTTTACATGCATCATGTTGACTTTGGGTTGCATTCATAACAAACATAGTCAGCATAATTTCTTTGTATATGTTCATGCATTAATTTGCTTATTACATACATCATGTTAGCATTAGGTCGCATTCATGACACACATGGTTAGCATGATTTTCTTTGTATATACTCTATATCAATCATTCATTGTTTGCATGTATCATAATTGACACCGTGTTGCATTCATAGGATATATGATCATTCATTGGGAAACATGCTAAAATGCACATGATCAGTCATTGCATATATCCATGTGTTGATTTGTTTATTCTTTGTTTGCAACATGTTGGCATTGTGATTGCATTTATCACATATATGGTCAGCATGTTTCTATTGTACATATCCATACATCATATTGTTTAGGCTTCACATGCATCAAATTGCATTCATGGCTCATTCATCATGACATACATTTGGGGGAAATAAAATAGAAGTTGGCTTGGCTTTAGGAGTCTTTGAAAGAATTTCCATTTCAAATCAAAAGAAGTACTGAGTACACTTTTAATACAGGCTGGTGCTATGGAGGATGAACAAGTTGCCCGAGTGGAAAAAATGGAAAGGGAACAGAGAGAATTGCGAGAACAGCTAGCAAAATCTCAAGCAGAATCTAAGGATCAGATGACTAAACTGATGGAGCTAATGTCTGCCGTAATCAAGGGAAAAGGATACACCGAAAACTTTGTCGTCGGAGAAGGGTTAGAGGTACAAAAGGGCCAAGATGAGGTCGCAATAAGTGATGCCCAGAACACTGTTAACCCCGTCAATGTCCTAAACTCAAATGATCCAGCTGAACAGGCCAAGTTGAAAAGGGTTGCAGTAAATGAGGTTGAGTTGACAGATTCCCAAGGGAAATATCAGTTGTTAGATGAAAGGCTCCGGGCAGTAGAAAATGCAGACGTATTAGGGAGTGTGGAGGCGAAAGAACGATGCTTGGTCTTCGATTTAGTCATTCCTCCTAAGTTCAAGATCCCTGACTTCGTGAAATATGACGGGACGACTGATCCATCAGCCCACATCACTATGTTCTGCCGGAAGATGACAAGTCATATAGATAATGATAAGCTTTTGATTCACTACTTTCAAGATAGCCTCAACGGATCCGCAATTAGGTGGTATAGTCAGTTGAGCAAGGATCAGATTCACTCTTGGAATGACCTGGCTAGGGTTTTTCTAAACCAGTACAAGCATATAACTGACACGGTGCCTGACCGTCTCACCTTGCAAAATATGAAGAAAAGAGCTACTGAGAGCTTCAAAGAATATGTGCAACGGTGGATGAGCCTGGCCGTCCAAGTACAACCGCCCTTAACTCAGAAGGAAACCACTGTCCTTTTTGTGAATACACTGCAGGCCCCGTACTATGATATACTTGTTGGCAACATCACAAATAATTTTTCAGACATGGTAATTTCAGGGGAGATGATTGAGAATGCTATCAAGGATGGGAAAATTGATGGAGAAAGAACATCCAATACCAAGAACAAGGGGGCATCTGAAAAGAAAAAGGAAGATAACCAAGTCGTGGAAGACTTTGCCCCACCTCCCCAATTCTCCTCATATCAGCCATTTTACTCTACCCTGAATAATGTCTCTCATGGTTTTTATCCCTACCAACCAATGACTGCAAATACACCAGAATTTACATCTGTCTATCAATCGAACACCCTTGGGGATAATCGAAAGGGGCATAAAAAGCGAAAAAGAAATCCGGTTGACCCGATTCCTATGACATACAGTGAGATACTACCTCAACTCATCCAGAATCACCTTGTGACACCCATGCAAATAGCGCCTCTGAAGCCCCCTTATCCGAGCTGGTATGATGCTAATGAGTGTTGTGGGTACCATTCTGGCAATCAAGGTCACTCAACAGAGAACTGCCCCGCTTTGAAGTACAAGGTCAGAGATCTCATCAAGGCTGGTTCGATAAGTTTTGAAGATGGGGAAGTCAAGTGTCATAAGAAACATTGTGCATGATCACATTAGGTTTTTGACACATGTAGTTCTATACACTGTGATGAGGAAAGCACTTGTCTCATGTTAATTAAATGAATTTTGTATTTTAAATGCTTTGTGTTTGTTGTGTTTTAAATAAACGTGAATTTACAAAAACAAGCATTAAGGAAGTTTTAATAATGGATAGTCTCAAGAAGATTGATGATCAGTGTTAGAAATGACCCAACACCATCCCCCTCTTTTTTGGGCTTCTCTATACCTAAACCTTGAATCAATAACACTTGAAAGACCTAATGCTTCAAGGAAAAATGAATGAAAAAAGAGAAGCATTGTCATTGCAAAATAAGCAAGGATGTAAATCCTAGTCTAGGCTATGAACAAAGGAACAAACTTTTTGAAATTTTTTGAATTCCTTGAAAATCAAACAAATGAGACATTCTTTCAAGAATCCAGATTTTGATAATTTGGTGTGTGTCAGGATTGTGCTAAAACCATTCATGACCTTTCCCAATGACCACAAAACACTAATTGCCCAGACATCACTTCATGATTGACACCTTGGGGCACAATGATTAAACTAGATTATCCCTTGTCCCAGAGAAAACCTGCTTTTGGGTCATGTTTTCCTTGTCTCTTCAAAGAACTCAGATTGGAAACTCAGCCTTTTCAAAACAGACCTAGACTTGCCATGTTCCTCGTTGATACAAATTCGCATGGATAATCAAATTGGGGCATCATATGTGGAAATGATGGATACATAGTGAAGAAGGATGGGCTAATGCATGAATCATTGGGGGCATGCGACGAAAAAAACAAAAAAAAAAAGAAAAATCATGATATCATGCATATGAGAATTCGGATGATTCCAAAGTGCAAAATGAAATTCTGAATATCTATTTCCCCTGGGGATTGCTTTTCAATGAGAATATTTGGGCTTGATATGATGAATGGCCGTCTTTCATATCCATTTCACAAGAAAAAAATTATTATTCATAGTCACCCCTTTTGAGCCAAAAGAATTCTTAATTCTTTGAACCCTGATCAAGGATTACCCTCTACACTGGGGGGCAAATGCGAGGAAAGATCTTTTCAAAGATCATTGAGAAATGAGTGACAGCTCAGGGACAGACACAAAGCAAATGGAGCCCCGAATAAATACGGGCGCACTCTGTCAAAGAAAAAAAGAAGAGGAAAAGATGACGAAATGAAAGCCAAGAAAAACAAACAAAAAACACAATAAAAAAATGTGTGTGAAAGACATGGCAAATTGAAAGCCAAAAGCAAGGAAGAAAAAGAGAAAAATCAAAAAGAAAGAAATGTCCAAGAAGAGACACATGCTTCAAAGAAAATCCTCTTCAAGAAAGGATCCTTGATCTGATTACCCTCAAACACATATTTTGGGCCTATTTATCCTTTCTTTCTGAATCCTGAGCCATGGCCTACATTACGTGCTTTAAAAGTCCATTTTGATCAAGCATGAATGTTTAATTTGAAGGGTTTTCCTCAGATTTTATCCCATCTTATCAAATTCTCATTTCACTAAGGAAGAATTTAGAATTCTCAAGTGCATGGTAAAAAAAAAAGAAAAATTGAAAAGAATAGGACTCTAGGGCGAAAACCCAAAAAAACGGGCGGTCTAGAGTAGAATGGGAATTTTCGATGCCATCGATGATAGTGCCGATACCCCAAAAGAAAAGATCTTATTAAAGGAGTGGTCATCGAGGAACATCTAGGAATTCCTGAACCCCCCAAATTGTCAGCTCTCATTCGGAGGATTGTCTTCAAAAACTGAAACTTTGTTCCCAAGATTAAACTTTCCGGTTTAAACATCCCAGCCAATCTTGATGCTTGACAAAATGCCTTGATATGGAAACTAAAAGAATGTTGAATTTGTTTGGTTCTCAATGAATTCATGATTTATAAAACTTGTTCCATTTGTGAGCCTAGAAAGGATATACATTTTTGTCATGAAGTTTTCCTGGAAAAGCCAGAATCTTGTTATACCAAGCCTTGCCAATCCAGTTGAAAAAACCCAGATTGATACTTAGAGAAATTTCTAACAATGATCATCAGTCTTCAAAAGATTTGTACATCACACATTGTGGGGTTAATATTTTTTGTTCAGAAGTTTTCAAAATGCGAAAACAAATAAAAAGATTTTTTTGAAATACCCATTTTGATGTTGGCATGAGACAAGGATTTTTCTAACTCAAAGGTGTAGAACTGCCAGGATAGGTCTTGACTTCCAGATATGAGAAGAAGAAATAGAACCCGGTTCAGATCTCTGTTGATGAAAGTTTGAAAAACTGTTGGGGCAAAGAGAATAGCCAAAATGAATTGAAGATATACTCTGATTTGAAGAGGAAAAATGAATTTGAAAGGCTAAGCCAAAGTCTAGAAAAACAGCCGGGGGCACTTGCATCACTCATGAGCACTCATCTCTTTATCGAGCTTTTGCATCTGCACAGTGTCGGCAAGCATTTGCATCATTCATGGGTATTTGCATTGGCATTATTCCATAAGCATCTGTATTTTACCTTTACATTTACATTCTTCATGGAATTCGTATTTGTGTCATCTCAAGCAATTGCATCATTTCTAGAATCATTGCATTTTCATTACTGTGTGGTAATTGTAGTTACACCATTCATAAACCAGTTACATGAACACAATTAGTAGGGGCATCTGCATCATGAAACATGGGCATCAATCCAAGTCATTTACATTTGCATTAAAGACATTTGCACCAGTTTAAGTCATTTCGTGTCTTATTCAACACCTGCATCTGCATCAAAAAGCATTCGCATCTTCTCAAAATCGTTAGGGTAATTTTCAACAATTCTTCAAAGAACATTTTTAAGACCTCCGGGCATAATTTTTCAAATCACAGGTAAGACCTCCGGGCAATATCTTTAAGACCTCCGGGCAACATCTTTAAGACCTCCGGGCATAACTTTTTTCAGGGGTAAGGCCTCCGGGCACTATTCTTAAGACCTCCGGGCATCATTTTTAAAGTCGCATACAGCGCATTTTTTCCAAATTATGGGTAAGGCCTCCGGGCACCATTCTTAAGACCTCCGGGCATCATTTTTAAAGTCGCATACAGCGCATTTCTTCCAAATCACGGGTAAGGCCTCCGGGCACCATTCTTAAGACCTCCGGGCATCATTTTTAAAGTCGCATACAGCGCATTTCTTCCAAATTATGGGTAAGGCCTCCGGGCACCATTCTTAAGACCTCCGGGCATCATTTTTAAAGTCGCATACAGCGCATTTCTTCCAAATCACGGGTAAGGCCTCCAGGCACCATTCTTAAGACCTCCGGGCATCATTTTTAAAGTCGCATACAGCGCATTTCTTCCAAATCACGGGTAAGGCCTCCGGGCACCATTCTTAAGACCTCCGGGCATCATTTTTAAAGTCGCGTACAGCGCATTTCTTCCAAATTATGGGCAAGGCCTCCGAGCACCATTCTTAAGACCTCCGGGCATCATTTTTAAAGTCGCATACTGCGCATTTTTTTCAAATCACAGGTAAGACCTCCGGGCACCAATTTTTAAGACCTCCGGGCACCATTTTAAGACCTCCGGGCATAATTTTTCAAATCACAGGTAAGACCTCCGGGCAACATCTTTAAGACCTCCGGGCATAACTCTTTTTTTCAGGGGTAAGGCCTATGGGCACCATTTTTAAGACCTCCGGGCATAATTTTTCAAATCACAGGTAAGACCTCCGGGCAACATCTTTAAGACCTCCGGGCATTTTTTTTTTAGGGGTAAGACCTCCGGGCACCAATTTTTAAGACCTCCGGGCATAATTTTTTTCAAATCATAGGTAAGACCTCTGGGCAACATCTTTAAGACCTCCGGGCATAACTTTTTTCAGGGGTAAGACCTCCGGGCACCAATTTTTAAGACCTCCGGGCATAATTTTTCAAATCACAGGTAAGACCTCCGGGCAACATCTTTAAGACCTCCGGGCATAACTTTTTTCAGGGGTAAGACCTCCGGGCACCAATTTTTAAGACCTCCGGGCACCAATTTTTAAGACCTCCGGGCACCATTTTAAGACCTTCGGGCACCAATTTTAAAGCCCTTCGAGCATAAATTTTTCTTTTGAAATCGAATTCATTCCCTTAAGACGAATCGAGCCTTGTTTAGGCAGGGAATTCAATTTAAGGACAAAATCTTCAATTTATTGTTTTTAAAAAAAAAATGAAAAAAGAGAAAATAGAAAAAAAATAAAAAAAAGGAAAAAAGAAAAAAGAAAAAAAAAGAAAGAAGAAAGAAGAAAAAAATGAAAAAATGAAAAATAGAAAATGAAAAAAATTAAAATAAAAAAGAAACCCCTTTCCCTTTCCTTCACATGTGATGTCACTGACCGTACAAAATTAGTGTCGGTTTATCTTTGCCTGATTCCTGATTCTCAGCAATAGCCAAAGAGGGGCAGCTGTAGACACCTAATTTTGTCCGGACCACTAAACAGGTATGTTTTCTTCCCATATTGATGTTCCCAAGTGTAAAAAGACTATTTTCATCCTGCAGGTGGTACTCCGAGACTTAGTTTAAGAGGGCGAGCACAAAAAGTCAAACTTGAAAAAAAAGTCAACCCCGAAAAAATCAACCCCGAAAAAGTCAACCTCAGAAAGTCAACTACTGAAAAAGTCAACCCACTTTCAAAATCAAGATTTTAAGTTCAATTGAAAAATGGCAAAAGAATTTTGATAATCTGAGGTCTACATTGAAAGATATGGAGTTCGGAAGTTGGGATTTGGAGATTCAGTAGAAAGGAAACCCTAATCCGAGAAATTTGGGGAAAAGTGCTTAAACGATCAAACTGGTCGAAATTGAAGGTTCCAAATGAAAGATAAGCACTGACTACGGGTAATGGAGAAGTCACTTGCAAGAAAAACCGAAAGAAAAGTCAATCCGGGAGAAAACCGAGAATTAGGATTTTTAGTGGATTTCGGTGAAATCGGGAAGAATCACAGAAATGGCCCGACTTGGTAAGACCAAAGCCCCCAATGGATGAGGAATGATTAAAAAGGATGGCCCAAGGCTCAGATTGAAGAAAATCTGAAAATCGGACTTGTTTTGAGCAAAACCGGGTTTCGGAGGTTAAAGGGTAAAATTGGAAAAATTTGGGAAAAATAGCAAATGGACTCCGAAAATTATGGAAAATTTGTCAATCTCATTCTTAAATCATTTGAAAGAGATTGGAGAAAGAAAATCTTGATTCCGAGTTCGTTTGCAAAGTGGCCAAATCTCGGGCTTCTTATGCAGTAATTCAAAAAGATAAATCCCGGAAAAATAGCAAATGGACTCCAAAAATTCTGAAATTTGGCAAATCTCATTTTTAAATTATTTGGAAGAGATTGGCGAAATAAAATCTTGATTCCGAGTTCGTTTGCAAAATGGCCAAATCCCGGGCCTCCTATGCAGTAATTCAAGCCGATAAATCCCGAAAAAATACCAAATGAGCTCCAAAAATTATGAAAACTTCCAGATCACACTTTTTAATTATTTTGAAGAGATTGGTGAAGAAAAATCTTGATTTGGAGCTCGTTTAAAAAATGGTAAAATGTAGGGGCATAAAAGGGCATTTTTGGGAAGAAAAAATCCAAATAAATAGCAAACGGACTCGGATAATTTTGAAAACTTCCAGAACTCAATATTTTATTATTTTGGAAGTATTAAAAAAATAAAAATTGAATTTGGAGTCCGTTTGATATTTATTTGCATCCGGGGGGCAAAATGGTCATTTCACCCAAGCAACCGAAAAGGGCTTCTTTGGGCCTTTCAAAAATCAGAGCTGGGCTGGAAAAGAGAAGTGCTGGCCTGCCCAAGCCCAAAGGAAGGAGGAAGCTTATGATTTTTTCAATCAAGTGGTTAAAAATCAAGAGTTAGTTAACCATTCTCTTTGATCAAACCATGGTGATTAAACCACATAGGTTAAGAAAGATGTCAACATAATTCTTGCATAGCTGTCATTTGAGAGGGCTGAGATGCTAATCTAAGGGTGGTAATTTCATGACTTTTCATCTTGAATTATTGGCCATTTGATGGAAATTAGGTTACACAAAAATGACAACATCTTGGAGGCTATATAAGCATCATTTAGGCCAACCCTAGGGGAGGGAGGCAGATTTTGGTTTCTTCTTTTCCATTTTGGCTGATTTCTCTTAGTTTTTCTTAGTTTTTATCTTCTTGGTTGAGAGCAAAAAAAGAAAAGTTTAGAAATAAAGGAAAGTTTGAAGAGAAAAGCTTGAAATATTAGCTTCTTGAGGTTGCTCTTGAGCACCAACTCTTGCACTTTCATTTTCTATTCTTGTTTTTTGCTATTTTAATCTCTACTTGGTGAGTTTTCATTTTAAAATAATGTTTCTTGTTCTTCCTTCATTTCCTTTCTTAAGTATATTTTTTTTTACATTTTGTTTTTACAATAAACTCACCATGGCCAAATGGCCTACATTATTTATTTTAAGTTGTTGTTTCAATTCATTTTACCATATTGTTTATGCTATTTTCTTTGTTTTTGATGTTTTAAGTGTTATGTTATTTCATGTTCTTAAGTTATATTTAATTTGGTTGCTTTGTTTGTTGCCATTTATGTCTTAGATATCATGTTTTTGCATTTTTAATTTTCTGTTTTCATGTTGTTTAAATTTGAGCATGTTTTAGAGTTAGCATATTAAGTGTTTGTGAAAATGCTTGTGTGATTCTTTGCATGATTCTTGTTTTATATCTTAGTGAGCATGTTTTAGATTTGGTATATTAGGTGTTTGTGAAAATGCTTGTGTGATTTTTGTGTTATGACTTAGTTTTTCATGCTATCATACCAAGTGTTTGTGAAAATGCCATGCTTGTTGGAGCTTGGGGCCATTTGGCTACTCCATGTGTTTTGCATTGTGTGTTGTATTTTTTGTCATGCTAGTTGTTAGGTTTTTGCATTTGCATGATATTTGGTTGGATTTTTGAATTAAGCATGCCTTGTGTTTGTTAAAATGCCATGCATGTCTTAGGTCTAGGTTACATTAAATGCCATGCAAGTTCATGTTAGGTCTAGACCATATTATTTATGTCATGCATTTTCCTTACATTTAGGTTTAGATCCATGCACTTCATGCATTATGTTTGCTGCATTGTTTCATGCATTTCATGTTCATGCCACTTGAATAATGACTTGAGCCAATTAATGGTTCAAAGTCATGCTCTCTTGAGCACACTTGTGGAAAATTAAGTTTGTCAAATTGATTATTCTACCTTTGTGATTTTTTTTACTTAGCCAATTTTTATCTAACTTTCAAAAAGTCCTAGCTACTGCTTTCAAGTCATTTTATGAGTTTCAAATATTTTTATTTTTATTTTTATTTTTAAATGATTTTATCAAAGACAAAAAAAATGTGTTGGCAAAGCAGTTTTTTTTTCCACCCAAAACTCGTACATCTCCGATTTTTCTGGGAATTCATCTTTGATCAGAAAATTAAGCCAATTTTTTCTCATGTAGTTTTATATGTCCTGAGTCTCCAGTATTTTTTTTAGAATTTTTGGAATTTTTAAAAATAGGGTAAAAAATCGTGGATTAAAACTGGACAGTGGAGTCAGGATTGAATTTAAAGAAAAACAAAGCAGTTTTTTTCTCCTCCAAAAACTCGTACATCTCTGATTTTTCTGGGAATTCATCTTTGATCAAAAAATTAAGCCGATTTTTTCTCGTGTAGTTTTAAATGTCGTGAGTCTCCAGTATTTTTTTCAGAATTTTTGGAATTTTTTTAAAATAGGGTAAAAAATCGTGGATTAAAACTGGACAGTGGAGTCAGAATTGAATTTAAAGAAAAACAAAGCAGTTTTTTCTCCTCCAAAAACTCGTACATCTCTGATTTTTCTGGGAATTCATCTTTGATTCGAAAATTAAGCCGATTTTTTTTTCGTGTAGTTTTACATGTTCTGAGTTTCCAGTATTTTTTTTAGAATTTTTGGAATTTTTAAAAATAGGATAAAAATTCGTGGATTAAAACTGGACAGTGGAGTCAGAATTGAATTTAAAAAAAAAAACAATTTTCTGTTTTGGTTAATTTACTTAGAGTGGGCTGATTAGAAGGGTTAGCTACTGACTTAGGGTAATTTCTAAGCCTTTTCAAACTCTAAAAATGGTTTTTCAAGTCCCGGGTTAAGGGTAGTCAAGTCCGGATTTTTTAAACTTAGGAAATTAGAGCCATTTTAAAGAAATTAGCCCAGTTTTTATTTTTAATTCAAGCTTTTCAAAATTGTTTTCAAACAATCACAAAGTATTTTGGTTTTAGAATATTTAATTTGACATATTTTCCTAAGGTAGCCGGATATCTTTTTAGATATACGGATTTCCTTAATTAAAGGAAAAAAATACATTTCATGCATTGCATTTTTATATTCATGCATTTTATATAATATGTGATTCTTGCTATAATAATTTCTATGATATTGTTGTTATTTTGATTTATATTTTTTGATGTTACATGGTTTATTATATGGTTTCGAATATTTCATGATATCCTATGCTTTTATTTAGTTATCTTATTTAGCATATACGTATTCATTTATTTTAAATGTTTTCAAAAGATAATGGTTTTCAATAAAAATAAAGATATTCCCGAGTTAAAATAATTCATGAGTTCTCTACCGGGTTTGCTGGAGGGAATATCATCAATTATCATTAATAAAGGAATATCTTTCTTTCAAAAAAGAGAATGATTTGGAAAGTTTTCCAAAACTAATAAAAATTTCTATATTTTGCCACGTTTGTTGGGGAATATAGGAAAATTTTGAATTTATAAATTCTGGATCATTTTCAATAAAAAAAATGAAATTATTTTTCTTTAAATTGGGAATTAACTTGAAATACTAAATTTAAAACCAACTTTTTACCGAGACTTGAGATAACACACGATTAATAAGGTACCGATTTATACGGGCGTTGTGGGGGTGCTAATCCTTCCCCACACGTAACCGACTCCCGAACCCGCTTCTTTGATTTCTCTGGTTTAAAACGCAGACTTGAAATTGGTTTTTAAAATGTTTTAATTAATTTTTAAAATATTTTATAAAACCGGTTTTAATAGGTGGCCGATCACACCTAGCTAAAAAAGATTGGTGGCGACTCCATGTCTTTTTTAAGGTCATTTTCAAAACCTTCATTTTTCTAGAGGAATTAAGTCGACTTTTCCTCGATTTTTTTTAATGTCACGCCTAACGAATAATAAAGTCTTGCGATGAGACTCGTCGTTATTTTTTTTTTTAGCTTGCGACACATAGTACTTGTAAATTCTATCTCAATGTAAAATAGGCAAGTGAAAACTGCCTACAGATGGGAATTTGGATGTGATTACCATTCAGTTCGACACTGCTGGTGTAAGCACCGTGTCCGCCTTTAGAACAATCTGCAGAGGGCAAAGCATCGAGGAACCATGGAAGTTTCTCCTTAAATTGGGCAGTAGATGGGCGATCATTATGTAAATCTGAGTGACGGAAGCACTGAAATATTCCATTAATTGTTCGTCACTAGAACTGCTTAATTTCACATTGATAACTACTACTGCAGTGCCAATATATCAGGCAGAATATAAGGGTGTACATTACCGTAGTGCAATCTTTGCACACTTCACTCAGTCCACAAGGGCTGTCATCGGCAGAGCAGCAAGGAGGCTGGAAGAAAGATATATTTAATTTCAGTGAACCCAAAAGCATTACAATTACCAATATACCAACATATTAGAAATTTAAAGCTAATGTGGGTAAGGTGTTCAGGCATGACATGAGAAACAGGATAACGAATTCATTGCCATCTTCTTACGAATGACAAATGTTAAGCATAAGCTAAGTGTGAAAAGGGAAAATAGATATATCTGTTTATTCCACTCAACAATGGAGGCACCATTACCAGAAAATGCTGAGCTGTAAAGGAATTAAATCCATGGTCTTGAAATTAGATACACAATTTTAGAACCAAATTTCATTTACCTGTTATAGCAGTATAATGTTTTTAAACTCATAATTTGAGGTTCAGGTGGTTTTTTTTTTTCACAAGCAAAATACAAATGAGGCCCAACAGATGAAGTAAGCCCATAGCTATTAGAGAACATAATTAGGAAGGACACCTGATTATTGGGAAATGAGATCTTTGGCATATCATCAGGCATGTATTACATTAAATCTAACAATAAGTACCAAGAATAATAGGATCATAACCTGATCATCAGGGGGGCAATAACTCCCGTTAGTAAACTTCCGACAGCAACCAAATGCTTCTGGAGATATCCATACAAGAAAATCATCAAGCCATGAAGCAGCTGGCTTAGCAATATAGCTTGATTCTGGTGTCAAGGATGCTCTTGCTATCTACAGAGGCAACAAGATAAAACAGTCATATTAAATGAAGTCCTTATAGCAACAACTGAGGGAAAGAAGAAGCAAGAGGCATAGATTTGTCAATCTAATATTGAAGCAATTCAGAACAGAAAGAGAATTTAAGTTTACTAATAAGAAAAACCTTTGTGACCTTATCCTCAATGAAAGGCTTGCATGTACAGATATGTACTTTGCAAAACTGATGAATTGTGGGATTCAAATGACTATTTCAACAAGAAGATATTCAAGTCCAAGAAATTTATGTATTAAAACCAATGCTTTATTAGTCATCTTGGTCCAAAGACCTTGCTGATGCAATTGACAACCATTTTGATGAACGCACTAATCTCTAAGATACTCAAAGATTAAGCTACTTATGACATTAAAAGATCTTGCACGTAACTGTGCTTTTCCTCCCACATGTTCTGCACCCGCTAGATGGATGCATAGATCAGTTCAAAAGGAGAGGGAATATGACAAGCCATAAAGGTCAAACAAAAGAGAAATAGATTTGAATAAGTAGACAGAACAAGCTAAAAACCAGTAGAAACACCAAAATCAATCTTAAAAATGCAACCATGCTTCGAAATGAACAGAAGAGCATGGTTCCTTAAGAGAAATCTAATATCATGAATGAACATTCAGGAGATGGAATTTACAAAACAATTTTACCTCATTTAAAAGAGAGTCTGAATTACATTGGCTGATGGAGCACAGCTGATTCGTATCTATTGATTCTGAACTGAGGGATAGAAGAACATCAGCATGAAAACTGAAAAGCATCTTTATCAACAAAATCAATAAGATAAAACCTTGAATAACTCCATCTTCTTTTTTTTTTTGGAGTGACAAATGAAGCTTCACATACTTCTTGGAAAGCAAGTTTCTGCTTCTTAAATGATAACAGTAACACCTTTTCTTATGTAAAATGCTTCAGAAGATTATTCACATGGCCTGATAGACTCTCAGCCTAAAAAGGCAGTTTTCAACACAAATAGTTTCCTTTTTATATCAGAAGAAAATAACTGAATCTCATATTACATCATGTTCTTGTTCATATGTTGATAATTATTCAAGATACATTTTAGATAAGAAAAACTTAAGCTCTCGAATTGCCAATAATAAGCTATGTCATTTAACAAGAATGACAAAAAACCAATACTAGAAGCACAGGTGAATGTCTCTTCATACTTTTGACCAGGTAAAAGTCCTTTGAATGACAACCAAAAATCCATCACAAGCATATACCATGTAGTAAACTGAAGACAACAAGAAAGTGGAAATAACATGGAAATACCTATAATTATAGTTCTTCACAACAAAATAAAGCGGTGGTCCAATTCTGAGATACTCTGAAACATTATTGAAATAGCCCTGGAGGAATAAAATGCAGCAATGACACACTGATAAAAGAGATATCACGTGATTCAGTTCTCCATTTAGGAAAAAGGGAACAAAAAATTGAACCTGAAGATACGAGTCTTGGGGAAGAACAATCTTTTGTTCCAAACCAGGCTCAATTCGGGTGGATAATGCCTACCAATTTTGCAAGCATAAGAAGTTTACTTCAAGTGATAGGCAAAAAGGAATCAAATAGATCAACTAAACGAAGCTAAAGCAACTTACTATACTAGCCAATGCAAAAGCAACAAAAGCTGAAATGACTATGAGTTTCACTCCCCAAAGATTGAGAATAGGTGCATGCACCTCCTAAAAGTGGAAAAAGAAACACAAATAATAAGCAAAACACATGAAAATTTGTTTAAAAAAAGTATAAATCGCCTTGTTAACGGTTAGCAAATACAAATTACCTAAGTTTTAAAGAAAGTAAAAACAATTACCTTCATATATCGAGCCAGTAGCCCAGGTTTTCTCCCACCAATGCCTAAACTTTCATAAGAAATTCTTTAGTAAGACTTCATGAAAGCTTTACAAATAAATGACAGAGAGGATTCAAAGTATTAAATGACTATGAAAATTAGTTCTAATTCAAAATCTGCACAAGGAATCAAGATAATGCATCCAAAAAATTATATTACATGATTCATCAATCATACAACTCCACCGATTATACCTTCCTCAGATTCAGCATATGCCGATGATACTTCTATACATGGAAAACAATCAACTCTTCTACCCTCAGCTCGCAAAAAGTCGAAAACTATCAGAGAAACAAAAGCAGTGAACTGCAGAAGGAAGTCCAACAAAACGGCCAGTGCTGCAATAGAATGCATGGATATAAGGTGAATGACAGAAGTGAGATAAAAGAAAATGCATTTTTCTACGTATATCAATATAAAATGGACAAACAGATAGACCTGCGAACAAGGAGAATACTCGGCAGGCTGGCATAGGAATGAAACTTCCAACCGCAAATGCTAAAACCTCAGATAGACTAGCAAGGGTTATGGACGGTCCAACTTCCACAAGTGCATTGCTTATCCTTCCTTCTAGAGGTAAGTCCAAAGATTGCCGCTTAACTGCATGCACCAATATGCACATATTATCCACCCCAACCTGTTACAAGAAAAAGAGTTCAGAATAGTGAGCCACAACAGAGAGATGGAGCTTAGCAGACAAAAATGTTTAATGTAATTGTACTATAAAACATCCTCCAAGAGGAGAACATGATAGTTGCAAAATTACCAAAAACATCACATGAAATTTCAAATAAGCTAAAGGGGGGAACTTACTGCTAGAACAAGAAAAGGAATAACTTCCATTATGATTAGGGTAGATTTTACTCCAATAGCACTGAAAAATCCTACTGATCCAAGAACTGAGAGCATGACAAGCAGAACACCAGAAAGGCCAAGCAACACCTGGAATTCAATTAACCGTACAATAAAGAAACAATGAAGATAAGAAACAGAAATGTTTCAGACATTCATCCAGCCCCTAGCAGGGAACTCTGATCTTCTTAACCCAACTATGGCAGTCCAAGTACCATAAGCATGTTTATTTATTGCTCTGTCAAAGTATAACCTTAAGTCATCAGATAAAGCATGACTTGAAAATTTTCAAAACCAAGAGAAGCTCGTTTATTAGATATGGACCCCTGAAAGCATGAATAGCCACACCTTTATTTAGGTAAAAAAGCAAGGTTTAAAATAAGTTTTTGTATATTGGAAATACGATATAAAAGTGTCTAGGAAAGGTTTCATTAAAATATATTGGATTTCTAAAAATATAACCACTCTATCTCATTTGCTTAGTCCTTTCCTTTCTGAGATATATCAAAATTTTAGTCTACTACATAACTAGAAAAGCTTCTATTGTTGCTAAAAGCAATACTAATTAAGGGTAAACATCAAAAGCTGTTAAAATGAAAGTGCATTTATGACGGTTTGCCATAACCTTGTGAAATTAAATATGTCAAGTATCAGCCAACCTAAACGCTTAAGCTGTTATGTGAGAGTCCAAGAATAGTTTTATTCAGACACAAGCCCACAGAGAGTGGAAAAGCACAAGCCCATCACATAGCTTATACTGAAATTTTTAAAATTTAGCAGCATACAGACCGTCTGGATCAGAACTCTGGACCACTAGATCAGATAAGTTTCAATATCAATGTCTAGAACCCTCAACAGAAAAGCTTAAGCTACTAAGTGAGGGTCCGAGAATACACACCCAAAAAGAGAATGGAAGGAGGTAGTGTTAAAACTACTTCGGAATAGGATATAGTTCTGTAAAGAAGAATCATGAATGAGATACCTTAGAAGAAATATAAAAGGAAGATAATCGAGGTGTATCACCCAAAGTCAGAGATATGTAAGCAAACATTACAAGATAGCTTATCTGCAATAAAATAAGGCGGCAGACACAAGAAAGCAGTGTAAGGAAACTTGCAGTGAAAATAAAAATTTCACATTTAAAAGGATAATAATTTTTTAAAAAAACAAAGCTTGATGGTAGGCTTCTTAGAAATTTCATTAATCATAAAGGTTAGGCTGCAGGACTCAAATATCAAGTGTTCACACCATAATAAAGAAAAAACACCTACCAATATGGTTATGGCATCTGCAGTGCTTTCTCTTTTCAACTCTTCCTCAATGGAGCTTTCCGATGAAAAAGAAAATGTCAAATTTTTAGATTGAACCATAGGCAACAACTCATCCTGTTCCATAGCATAGAATTGTATGTTAACTCTCTTTATCGGAGAAATGCCAAGACAATGACAATCGCAAGAAAATAAACAATTATTGATATGATGCAAGTACAAGTACCAAACCTTTGCTAATTGAATAAAAGCCTTCTCCCAAGCCACTGCCTTTTGAGTTTCATTCCCTTCTTTATCAAGAGCATTGTTTACTGGATAAGTTACTATAAATGCAGAAGCCTGTATGATAAAGATTATTTTAGGTTACTACATCCAATGATCTGACTGCATTGGCAGCTCAGAAAACTAAAATTACCTCAGTATAATTGCTCCCAGGGAAACCTCCTAATACAGTGCTTGGATCTAGTGGGGCTTTAAAAGCACTCATACATGAGTCTGCAGAGGTATAATGCTGAGAGAATACATAGCATGTAAACATTAAAAGGTCAATTCAGGTGACAAAAAGATTGAGTGAAAGAGAGAAAGAAATGTGAGACAAAAAAGAAAAGAATCAATATTCAAGTTCTTATTGTCAAGATCTATAAATTGAACATGCTTATAATAGAGGCTGGAATAAAGTAGAAATCTAAAGAAGGCAATTACCTTTAAACCACATGAACAAGGAGGTATTAGGATATACCTGAAAACAATAGTTTACGTGTTCCAGTCGATCATCAGCATCATAACTTGGATCCATTTTGAAATACTATCAAGAGAAACATAATAGAAAGAAAAAAAGAAAAAAAAGGATCAGACAGGAAAGAATTCGTAAGGTGCCCTAGCCATTCAATGATGAGTTATTTAGTTGTGAAATATAAAACACAACAAAAATAACAGATATAATTATCTATGTCAGAGAGATTTCAAAAGTATATACATGCAGAAGGTGGAACCGTGGAAGAGCCAAAAACCAGGCTAAGTCTGAGTTACATGCATGTAAGTACAAAAGAAGCATGAATTATCATAATAGTAACAAACCATTAAGATATTCACATCAGAATTTTTTTAAAACTAAAATATGCACATCAAAAAGCAACTCATTGTCCATATGAAGAAATATGAGGCACATAGCTTTACTGTTGAGATTCAAAGGTCCATGAAGATAAACAACTCAGTTCCGCTTCCACACTTTTACATTTCAGTTGGCAATCTATATGCTTCAGTCAATTGCAGATACCAGCCAAGCATTCTACCTGTATAACACTTTGTGTGGCACAATCCTGCCCCATTGGCTTCATGCAAATATCTGTCAAAGAGATCATTGAGCCAGAATAATTTGCCTGGATTCCATCAATCTGTTAAGTAAACTAAAAGTGTTTAAGTAAGACCATTAAAAGAGAAGGCACTATAAAAATACAAATGATTATAAATCAGATTGCACTGTGTATAATATATGTTAATCTGACCTGATAAATAAAAGTAGAACCAATACCTTGTTTTGAATTTCAAATAATAACTTAATGTTTTCCTCTGTCACAATGCTGGGTGATTTATCATGCAAGGCATCTGGAATTGTTGCTAATATTAGCTGAAAAACATAGGTAACATTAGTAATTCCAAAGTAATATTATAAGACACATGCAATTAAGAAAACAAATGCGTAGCACAATCTAATGGAGAAGAATTAAAACCACCGGTTCTTACATAATATCTCATTCTTGAATTCTAGACTAGAGAAAAAAAAAAAGAACTGAGAAAATGTTGCTATGAGGAAGAGAGTTATATAGACCAAGTTGATTTGAATACACAGGAAAAAGGAGAGAGGAAAAGATAAATAAATATGAAATGAATGCTATTAAATATGGAATTATACTCTTTAGTCTTGACTGATGGTAGAACCCTTAAGGATCCCAAATAAATTTAGCAGGCACATTTTACTCCAAAAAATCATGTAAAAAATAATAAATAATTTGAAGTTTCAAAATGGTATGCCATATAACAAGAAAAGTTTACTGAACAGACATGGACCATAGAATCATTCTATGGCATTCTCCCTCTTACCAGCAATCAACAACAAGATAAACTGATAAACTAACAAACAAGGGAAAAATAGAATACATAGGGCAAAACCTGCTGAATTCTGTAAAATGGAGCTAGGTGGCTGTCAAAAAAACGTTTCTCTTCTGCAGCTTTGCTCCCAGGTCCTACCCATAGCTGACATTGTATTGATAACAGATATTTAGATAAAGAAAAATGTATCAAAAGGAGAATGTAATCAGAAGTACATCAAAGTAATTCTCTGATCTCAAAATGCTTGACAGACAATTATGAACATTCTCATCAAGCGGGCCAGCAAAGCTTTGTTGGAGTCTGATAACATTAAGTATAGAACATGATCTGAATTTTAAACATCCAATCAAAACAAATGCAGCATGCTGTATTTGAGCATAGAACAGCAACTATAAAAAATTCAGAGACTAAAAACAAGAGCAAAAGCCTCATTAGGGGCAACAGTATAGAGCATGGGATGGAAGCATGAAAACAAAGCAAGAACACTAGTGTCTCAGGAGTCAAAGACCTATACGTAGCTGGAGAATGCATCTAAACATTATAAAAGAGATACTTTAACTAATATCTCATCCAAGTGAATAGAAGCCTGGAATGATTGCCGGTGGATCAACCATGGAAACTTGGATGTTTTATTTATAAATTTGAAACTACTTAGAGTAATAAATTCCGAGGACGAAATTTATACCAAATTAACCATGATTACAAGCCTCCTTGCATGGAAACAGAATGATTGATCAAAGGTAATTATTTATGGTTCACAACAATGAGCAATGATGGACAAGTATAGAGAGGTTCAGTTTATAAAGATACATCTAGCTATGTAGCAGTCAAATAATACCTTCTCTGGCCGTGTTTCCACTTTGAAATGGATTAGACCCAAGCAAAGTAGAAGAATCATTCCCACTGACAAACTCAATACAAGGGTTGGATTTCTAGCAGCCCATAGTCCATATTTCCTGATCATAAGTATGTTAGCACAAAATCACAGGCTTTTGTGCTCAAGTGATGTAAACCTTAAAACATGGACAGTTAACCTGTAAAAGTTTGACATATATCCTTGCACAACAGAAAGTTGAACCCCAGTGCTACTTTGATTAGCATCTTCTAGCCTCTGATACAAAACATGAAGCAAAAAGAAATAATAAACAAACTGAAAAGAATCCAAAGAAAAATTGTGGAATAAGAACAAAATTTCGTAACTTCTTCAAACCAGACATGAATGCAACATCATAACCAACAAGATCAAGTATGAAATAGAATGAGACTCAAGAAGATGAATATCGGCACGAAGGAAAAAAAAAAAAAAACACCTGCATGGGCAGGTTCTCAGCTTTTTGCCTATTAATAGAATGAGATTCACCACCGTCAGCTGTACTCAAAAATGGTTTCATTTGAAAAGACCTGCTCCTTTTTCTTGTCTGATAAAACAAGCCCCATCCAAAAAACATAGAAACCAAAACAATATAGAGGATTGCTAAAGCTAAGTCGACACATTTAGCCTGCAGAATTTCAAAATTGAAACTAAATTAGAAAAACTGTATTGCAGCTCAAATTAGGAAACCAACACCACTTTCATATGCCTTAAGGAATTCGCATCTGGTAAAACAGCTAAAAACTGAAATAATGCTAAACCAACCCTCACCTTAAGAGATCCAATTCGAACTGAACATGTAGCCCTTTTATGAGAAGGAGGTGGAGCTGTATTAGAGCAGACAGGAGATGAAGGGCAATCACCACAAGAACAGCCCAGTGAAACATCTCCACAAGAATAAGTAGATACATTCATAGGTTTCATCCGAGATGATTCAGGAGCAGTTGGCAGGAATTGAATGGAATACGGTGAACCTGGCAAGTTAAGCCCTGCTTGCCGACCAATAAAAGCAAACCACTCTGCCAGAACCAACCAGGCAGACATTGAGATTGAGACATGCATACACAAATCTTATAGCACAAACTAGAACTACCAATTCACCTTTAAAAATTTTAGCACCAGAACCAATAAATTCCAGAGCACGAGTATTCATGGTACCAAACTTGACATCCTTGCAAGATTCATACAACCCCTCACCAAATGCATCAATTATATAAAAGTCAATTCCATCCACAGTCAAGTTGTTTTTGACCTGCAAAGAGAATTAAGATATCTTAAGTAATTTATTTTCTTTGACATAAATAACAATGTCCCCTATAAGAAGTGCATGACCACCTATTTGAATGAACATGCTTAAGATATTGTTTACTGATAGTAGTGAATTCATATTCACATCTATCACAATATTATTTGAAATGACAATAGGATGGAAGAGCTAGTTCCAAAATACAAGGTAATGTATTGCATGCATATAAATGCCAATGCATAAAAAGACTATCATAAATCCTAGGCTATATCCTAATCTGATGTTGTAGATAAAGTCAGGAATTTTAAAAGGATAAATTTGTTCTTGCAAATCAAAAAAAGAAGAAGAAGAGAAAAACAACAAAAAGATATATTCTTCCTTTGCAAAATATGGATCAATAGCATCGCCAAGTTTTTAGAAGGCAGAAACAAATACAACATGATCATATAGGGTTAGTCGGGATTCTTGACCTTGGATACAGAAGTCACATTGATGAACAAACTTTGGTTTGGAGAGCAGGATAGCTCACAGAACAGATTCAAAAAGTTTCTCAAGCATGCTGGACAGCCTACAAGGAAAGGAATTGCCTGCAATAATGTACACATTGAAATACATCATATTAGGAAAAGATTAAATTAACAAGGAACAGCAATCGACTACCTCCAATTGATCAGAGCCGACAGAAAAGCCCCCGATTTTCAAATGAAAACAGAAAATAAGTGATCATTTGGCTCATTATATAGGAGAGAACAAGGACAAACAAATAAAAGATTTCTTAGAAAGATTAAAGCATGACATTGACATAAGTATAATACATCAGAGTCCATTCATTGTTTAATATAGTTATTCCTAGGTAGCTAACAATTTTATACTTCTGATCAAAGTAGAAAGGCATATACTGTCATAAAATCAATTATGAGATACGAGTAAAACCTGATAATAACATAATAATTGTCTCATAATGCAAGTAGGGATACCAATAGTAGAGTTCAGCAACAAATCTTACTTGCTGGACTTGCGTCCGTAGTGTGTCGAATTGAGCTTCTGTACAACAAACATTTCCAGTAATTGTCGGGCACAAACTTTGAATCTTTGACGAAAGTAACTCATCTGGCTGAGAAGCATAATAAGATGTAAACGTCAGATAATTACAGTTATATTTTCTAGCAGATTTTTTCAAAGTTGTTTAAAATTAACAAAAAATGAGGAAATGGTACAAATTCACTCTTGCAAACTAAATTCTGGAAATATAGTTTATATCATATAAGAATGCGACAGTCAGAACTTGACATAATTACTATTAACCATAATTAGTTCAAAATTTATGTGAAACAGTTATGAGTAATCTTACCTTTACAGCTGGAGAACCATAAGGACAGTTCAATACTTTTCCATCACTTCGATTTCCACAAATCTCATACATTGCACAATATCCTTCAGAATGTCTCTGCCTAAACATAAAAAACACAAATACAAGAAAAATAAATAAATAAATTACTAATTTTTTAAACAATATTAAGAAAATTAACATTTATCCTTAGCTATCATATAGGTAATCAGAAACAGCAAATTCAACCACGAATTTTTTTGCTATTAATCTCCAAGAGAAATAAGTAAAAATTCAGAGTAGTAATAAATTCTAGAAACGTACGTGAAGTGACACATCAGAACAATAAATTTGAGTTATATTGAATTTTTGTTTTGTTGTATTTGTAATTTATACTAAGCATATAAGCATCAGCAAAAGTCTTGCCTTAGTTCTTCAATGGTCGTCTGTGCAATCACCGCTGGTACAATAAATAAAACCTGCATGCACAGAAAACTGCAAATTCAGCTGAAATTAAGGAGAACTATTGTAATCTAGTTATTGTAATTATAATTTATATATTTTTCTTAAAACTTTAGCTGAAGTGAAATGCCTGAGCCTGACTCAAAAGATGACGCTGCACAGGACTTCCCTGGCTATGAACAAATAAAATATACACATTAATTGTGATTTTATTTTGTATTTTTTCTCTTCTTATGAAAGATTATGACTAAAAAAATCCAAAATTCCTTTAAGCTTCATTTTGACATGGTAGAAGCAGAGGAGACAAATACAACTTGAATTCTGCATTTTAATTTTTCAAAAATCGAAGAAACTTGGTCAAGTGAAGCGGGACAAGTTTTTGATCAAAATAAGAAGAATGAAATCCAGGATTTGTTTTGTTTTTTTAGTTCTCTCGGAATTCAAGCGTCCAATAAAGAAGAAAGTGATTTATATTCTGTTTCAAAAATGAAAAGAGAAATTATAACTGCCTAAAACGTCGGAAGGAAACAGAAAAAAAAAAAAAAAATTATCGTGCAGTGCAGAAATAAAGAAAGAAAAGTAAAATCGAAAAGTGGAAGCAGAGGACGAAAGCGACGGAGGTGCTTGCCTGAAACAAAGAAATGAAAAAAAGAAATCCTAAAGGAAGCCCCATTCTTCGGCGAGAGAAGTCCATTTCTATTTTGCAGAAGCTTTGCAGCAGCTTTTCAAGTTGAAGAAAGGAAAGCGGAATATATACAATAAAAAGCTGAAGCCGTTTGCGCTTTGTATATAGTGACTAGTGAGTGAGTCAAACGGAAAAAGCTGTTATTTATAGTTACTCAGCAGTACTTCAATTCCTACGGTCGTCACACGTCTGTTACATGAATTTTTAATAATTAAAATTTGGTACATTTGTAAATTATAATTTGGTGAATTTTTCTAAAAGAAAATTTTGAAAAGGCATGTTAGTTTTTATTGTAAAAGTAGATTATTTTTATAATTTTTAAATCATAAATTTTAGAAAAACATAAATACTTTGTATTTAGTTTTTTTTATTATTTCAATTTTGACTTTTTATAATTTTTTAATGAAATTAGTATTACTTAACTCATGATATTAAATTTAATTAAAAAAATTAATAATAATATAAATAATTGTGTTGTATTGTGTTTTAGACCTTAATAGGACATAAAATATGTATTGCATACTTCATCGTAAAAATCAATTCAATTTAAGTGATTGTTGTAATCAAAGAAAGAGGAAGAATAAAAAGTTTGGTTTATCATTTCTTATGTTTAATCTATACATCGAACGGTCCCCTCACTTTCAGTTGGCTTCATGCTTGAGAATTTGCCGGGTGGTTGGTTCCTTAATTAGCTATTTAAAAAAATAAATTAATTCTCATTTCCCAATTGGAAATTGGAATGAGTAGGGGTATCATTATAATTAATTAAAATTTAATTAATAATAGTGATGGGATGGGGTGGGCTGGGTGGGAGTGATTTGATATGATGAATGAGCCAGCCTACTAACTACGGAAAAAAAACACAAACAATCCTCACAAATTGTGTGTGATTAAAAAATATATTTAATAAATATGAAAATAATATAATATATTTAAATATAATTAATATATTATTTTTAATATCTATCGTATTTGTGTTTAAATTTTTAATAAATTTAATAAATTTTATTAATTTCTATTTACATAATTGATTAAAAAATATATAAAACATGATATATATATATACACGAATTATTAAATTTAAAATAAAATAAACGTTTAGATTTTTAATTTTTGGAAGAGTGGATCACCGCATGAAAACCATGGTCTTCAATTTTAGTATAATATATATTTAGTTTCATTTAATTTAAATTAAAAGAATTTAGCAAGCAATTTTTTTTTTTGTTGCTCATATATCTTCTTTTTTTCTACAATTACAACAAGTTTTCTACAGTTCGCATCAAGCAAATTTATTTTGCAATTTCGGGGGCTAGATTCATTCATTCATTCTTATTATTATTATAATAATAATAATAATAATAATAATAATAATAAAGGCAAAATACAAAAACAGTTTGGTTTGGAGATAAGTTTGTTAATTCAAAATGTTTCCTAAATTAGATCAACTTCATTCATTCCTAGCTTGGATTGGGTGTGAACGAAAATCAAGGTGTGTTCTCCTACTCCTATATTAGCATTGCATTGCATTGCAATTTGCGACAAGTGTTTTCCCTTTTGGCCATGTTGTCTTGTCTTGTTGTACTGTACACATTGCCCAACCACCACTCCACTCACATTTGGCAATCCATTTAAATTGAACACAACATTTATACTTGTTTTACTTACAAAAATTAAAAAAAAAATTTATTATTATTATTTATTGCATTAAAATAAATTACTACTAATAAATAATAATTTGTTAAAATTAATAAGTTGAATATGGGACAAAATATGAGAGGTGAACTGAATGTTTTTACATTTTACGCCTTTTCTTTTCTTTTATGGATAGACGATGAAATGATAAAATATTTATAACAATATGATGGACATTATATTATTAGACTTGGTAGTCTCTAATTTTATTATAGAATTTAGAATTCATCAGGGTGAGAAAAGTGGAGCCTAATATTTCAGGTGTAACATTAAGGGTGATAAAAGGTAATAATGCATTCATAAAAGGGCCTTAATTCTGATTAGACCATTTGCACTTGCATTGCATCAGAATAGTTGATTAGCATCGGTTATGGCTTGCAAGCAACAATTAATTGCCTCATCAAATTGATGGAGACTGACTGGAGAAGGACGATGGAGACAGACAGCAAGTTATTGAAACACGGCCCATCACCCAACTGATTTGTTGTCTTAATGACTTTTTATTCTATTTATTATTATTATTATTATTATTATTATTATTATTATTATATCATATCATATATATATATATTCATTAATTCCAATAATCAAACTCAACCATTTTCATAAGTTTATTATTATTTAAAATATAATATGATAGAAGGTGATAGTTAACTATTACAGGGTTGACTCGCCTCTCCTCCCTCCCCTCCCCTGTACTGTACATATAATAATTTTAAAAAATTATTATTAAGATACTTATCAACAAAATTATATATATATATATATACATTTTGATACTGCTAGTAATAAGTACAGTAGTATTTAAGAGAAAAAGTTAATAACGAGCAGTTGGGGAGATGGGGAGTGGGAGTAATGATGGTGAGCCCCGAAGGGTCATCGAGGAAGAGATTCTAGACGTGGGGCCAGCCAGAGCCCCAGCGAGTTATGGAAACAGTGCAGCAGGGACACCAGCGATAGAAACAAAGGCCAAGGCAACTTTTGAGTTTTGAAGGCCCATTCTCAGTAATGATTGCTACTCATCTGACGAAATCATCACCCTCGGCGACACGCCTCGATCATGCAAATTACCCACGGGGGAGGAGGACTCCAAAATCCAAATACAAATTAGTCCTTAGCTCTCACTCCCCCAGTGGCCCTGATTATAAAAAAATACTATATCCTTACTCACTATATGCCCTCATCACAACTCACAAGCTCACACACACATGCTAAAAGCAGCAGATTCCTCAAGCCAAAAAGTGCTAATTGCCAGGTGGATTCCTCAAGCCAAAAAGTCCCAATTCCCATGCAGATTGTCTTTTGTCATGTCAATTCTGCTGTGTATTTGTGCGTGATTGTTTGTGAGCACTGCTTAGAAGTTACAAGTGCCGCTTTGTGAGTGGTGACTCCCCTGCCCCTGTCCGCTACCTATAGCTCCTAAATTCCACGACACTTTAGGATTTTTTTTTATCCAATTTGTTTGATTTAAAATTTTATTTTTCAAAAGTTTTGTATTTTTAAATCTATTTTTTAATAGTATGTTTCTGTCCTGTCATACTTTTTTAAAAAATAAACGTATTCACAAAATTGAAGTAGTTTATAACATAAAAAATCAAACTCTCTCCACCTATACTTCTATTCTTTCTCTCTCACTTCTTTCACTTTGCATCCAGTTTTGATAACACATGCCAAATACGGATCAATCGATCAGTCATTAAATTTACTATAAATAAGCAAACCAAACATAGAAACTAAAAATTCACCGAAAAAAGAACCCAATCATAATCACCCTAAGACCATAAATCCAGAATAAAAGAGCATGTAATAACCTCCAATTTTGATTTCTTGAACTAGCAACTACGGCTATTAAATTTGGATTGGCCCGAATGATTAGATCGGTCGAACTTTTAATTTGGATTAATTAAATTATTAATATAATTGATTAAACATTTTTTTAATTGATTGTCGGGTTTATTAAAAAAAAAATCATCGAATTTATTATTAATCCGACTTAATTAAAAATGATTTTAAAATTATATTTAATATAGTTTTATATATTAACTATTAATTGTTTAATCATTGTATTAAAAAAATAAAAATACATTATAAAATATCAATTTTTAATTGTAAATTTAGTTTTTTTTTTCTCCTAACCTTTGCTTATCTAATGACGGATTGATTGATTCGTATTTGAGATGTGTTATCAAAACTGGATGCACAGTGAAAGAATGCAGAAAGACAGAGAAAGAAGCTGTAGACAAAGAATAATCCGTAGGTGGAGAGAATTTGGTTTTTTTTAAGTTAAACTAATTCAATTTTGTAAATAAGTGTATTTTTTTTAATTAAAAAAAATAAAAATTTTGATATGAGAAAAAACACTGTACATTGGAAAATAATTTTCGTTTTCAAAATTAATATGGAAATGATTGTTGGTAATTCATCCTAAACTAAATTGACTACCTGGTTTTGCATGCAATAGAGGATCATATTTGCATTGCATTGCATTGCATGTACGTAAAAAGTTACTGCTATACTATACTATACTATAGTCTATAGTTATATAATATTTGGGACACATCCAAACAGTGAGCTTACCTAATTTCCAAATTCTAACAATATTATTGTGTCATCCATCTTCATTAGCAAATCTAATCTAAAATTTGGATTCTTAAAGAAATAAATGGCTAAATTCAAAGCACCTCTTTATTACTTCCACATCTTGAAAAATGAAATAAAAAAATGTAGTAGTAGTAGTATTTGATATATATGTTTTTGGTGACATTCAAAATCTGATAGCCTAGCAGATTTGGTCCATTAATTAATCTCCATTGACGGGGGCCCAGGGTAGCTCAAAGTCTCTGCTGGAAATACAGCCCCGTCCATCGCGGTTGGATGTTAGGAGGAATCGGGAGCAGCCTTCCTTCGTTTTCAAGCGTTCAGCTCCTTTGCCTTTGCGGCCCACTTGATAATATCAGTTCCCCTTTTGGTATCGTTGAAAGTTGAAACATGCCTAGAAAAAAGTTTCCCTCTGATTTTGACAATGCATTGCATATCTCTTAAGCTTTCTCCAATTGTTGATCATTACATTCGACTTGATTTGTAAGAAATAACAGGGATATAATAATAATAATAATAATAATAATAATAATAATAATAATAATAATTAGAAAGACATGGCTATAATTAACAGTCAATTTATTTTAATCAAATGGTCAAATTGCTTTTGCAATTTTTGCTTATATATATGTATATCAATAGTTCAAAACTCTCAGCAAATTGTTGTATCGGGTAAAGTCACATTAAAATAAATTAGCTAGCTAGTAGTAATTGCTATCATCCCATAAAATTAAGCTATGGCATATTCATCAGTAAAGCGTGGTAGGAGAAAGAGTGCAAAGATGAGGGCCTAGTCTAAGGCTCTAAGCCGACCTAATAATTGTTGGTTTGTTTAAGCTTTAGCTGGCTAGGGAGTAGGGATGGTGTGGTATGGTCCGTATGGTCCTTTGAGAGTTAAGTAAGAGTAGTAGATCATGATCATGTGTTTGTTTTCTGCAGAACTCTGCATGCTGCAGTTTCTAGAGATCTAATTAAGAACTGGGATCTTCTGCTTCTCATCAAAAGCTTTTGTTAGATGGATGGGATGGGCCTGCTGTACTTCTCGAGCCTTGAAACTTTCATCCCATTGCATGCAGGGGCTAGCTCAAAGCTATTTCACACTGATTCATCTTGATTCTTGAATGTCCAAAACCTCAAAATGACAAAGAAAGCTCCTTAAAATAATTTTTTTTAAGCTCTATTAAATATATAATTTATCATGTTTATATGTAATTTATGTTATATTTATATGTAAAAAAAAAATTTACATAAATACATGACATATTTGTCATGTTTATATGTAATTTGTCATGTATATATATAATTTGTCATATTTATATGTAATGGAGTTTATTTTAAGCCCACCCTAAGGAGTTTATCATAGAACTCTCCCTCAATTACAGATGATTGATTGTTTCTGTTCAATCCCAAAAAGTGATTTAAGTACCCCACATAATTTTTGTACTGTAGTGAAAAGAGTAAATTAGTTATTATACTGCAAAAGTAAATAATTTAATCTCTGTATAATTAAAATAAATACAAATAAGTAAAATTGATTATTAAAACCGTTAAAAAAATAAATTCATTGTAGAAACGTTTTTATGAATAATGATTATGCATTTGACTGCAAAGTCTGATAAAGATGCTATCCATTTCATCAAATTAATATTATGGCAGTTCCAAAAGTAAACTTAGATAGAATGATCAGGGATTCTATTTAAATATGGAAAAACAACAGGTACTGTACAGGAAGAGAAGTTTCAGTTAAAAAAAGAAAGAAAAAAGAAAAAAAAAAGCTTACTTCTTTTCTGAGCTATAGCTTCAAGGCTTCAATTAGGAATAAGTTCAATTATTTCAATATTCATTCTTATTCTATGAACAAGTAAGCCACCTAGAAGTCTGAACCCAATAAAATACCCATCAAAGTTTCCCTTCTGAGAGTACTGAACAAATTGCCAGGCCTATATATGTAATGTAACAAATTATTCAAGTACTCGAACAGAGGGTGATAAAACCAGGGGAAAAATCTTACATTCTAAGTATAATATAATATATGAGGCTCAATTCTTTCATGATATTATCATGATTAGTATGAAATGCGCCGCCCAGTGCTTCCAGTATTGAGCCACCTGCAGTGGGTCCACATCAGCCAGCCCACTATGAAGATGATCGATCATTAACATCTTTCAAAGATAACGAATAAAAGAAAAGCATTTTCTAAAAAGTTGGTCAGCAGTGGAGATCACTGGACAGCGCATGCAGCATGTGGAATCATATTCCCAAACTGCGATTAAGCCTCTTTTAATCATAATTGGGTTTGAAATCACTTTTATAATCTATTTGACACTTTCAGCTGTTCACCTGCTTAGGTATGGGATGGCCACTAAACTTAACAGTCCATTTATTACTATATATAATACTAGTATAGTAATAATAGAAATATTTTCATGTTTTGATTTTTTTTACCCTTCCCCGTGGTTTCTTTACCTCTCTCATCGATTATCCCAAGTTGTCAATCCAGCAACAATTCATTGAGTACAATAATTAACAACGGCTAAAATAAGTCAACAATTATTTGTAGATGTTTTGGCCTATTATGCAAAGTGCCAATGTGTGCTGACCTAGCCTCTCTCAGGAGCAAAGAAGAGTCTCTAACATGAATATTTTTTACAAAAATCAAACTGATGAGATTAGGATATTTACAATATTGATGCACGCTTAAGTTAAGTCTTATAATCTGCACAGATTGGCACTTCTAAATCGAATTAAGGTCTACTAACTTATTTAGTACTTCATGTTGTCTAATATATAGTTGAATGCTTGATTTCTGTGTCCTTGTTAATTCCTTAAATATATCATTAAAAATGGTTTGTGGTGGCTTGGAATCATGGAACTTGGAAGCATGAAACTGAGGGCGACACGTACGGTCATAAATTAATTCTATCTGCATATATAACTATGACTATGAGGCTAGGATAGAGGTTGGTGGGGTTAAGCAATCCATTGTCTGCAATTTTTAAATGAACTCAAATATCACATCAACTCACGCCGTACCAAAATCATATTAATAATCCACGAACCCTTTCTTTTTCGTTGACGGATTATCTTTTTGAATAGCAGCAGCAGCACTGAAAGATAATATCCAGAAAATAGCCAAGTTTTAGTTTTCACATATAAATTAGATAAAGTAATACAGACAGACAGACAGACAGACAGACAGGAGACGAGGAATGATATATAGTAGTAAGCAAAACATTAATTGGATAGCCGAGGCCATTAGGTGGTCACTATTTTCTATATGTTTGACATGGAAATCATGGGCTGGCATTTTGATTCCACGAGAAACTCAATGCTCTCTCTCTCTCTCTCTCTCATTTACAGTTGAAACTTGAAAGTGTTTGTTTCTTTTCTTTTTTTCTATATCTTTTATATAAGTGCCCAACCCAATGTTTGCTTGAAAGTGTTTGTTTCTTTTCTTTTTTTCTACATCTTTTATATAAAATGCCCAATGTTTGTTAATTATGAGGAATCAGTGAAGCTGGGCTTGGCTTTGGCATTTGCTAATTGCTATAAATATCAACATATAATAATCTATTGGGTTTAATAACGGTCTGGTCTGGTCTGGTCTAGTAGTATTAGTATAATTCCAGTCCAGACATGGAAATTTACTATTTGGTTAACTTAATTATGACCATATACATAAAAATTAAAAATGAATTAAGGATTGGATTGATGTCTCCATTCTCCAATAAGAGAAGAGAAAAGAGAAGGGATTGCAAACATATATATAGCATCTCTTACACATCATCATAGGTTTTAGTTTTATACCCTTAATTTATCTTCTGGCCTTTTGATTGGTGATTTAAGGGCAGTGTTATCGGCACTAAAATTTAGTTATGGATTTATATTTGATACACTGATAATATATATTTATACATTGTCAAGCCTCATTAAAAAATTTTAAAAATAAATTACAGATAACTTTATTTTAGTTATAAAGAATAAAACACGAAAACTCTGGTTAAGCTTAATTAAATATAATGGAGAATTTGCTGGCCAAACCCCAAAAGTTGCCCAATGCATGTAGAAGAAGCCCAAAATTCTTTTTTCAGTTATAATAAATCCTTGACCCATAAGGCCCAGAACAAGAACGTGAGTTGACTATTATGTGAATATTTGCTTGGAGACGGAAGGCAGAAAATTTATGATTGTGAATAATTATTATAAGGTTACAAACATACATGCTATTGATTTTGGCATAAAATTAGGCCTTAAGTAACATCTTTAATGTATATTATACATATTCTTAGCTGTCTATATAAATATGAGTCCAGAAAGAGTTACAAAAAAATTATTAGTGGGAAAATCATTTTATGAAATTAAGCTTAAAGGAGTAAGAATATATATATATATAAAACAACAATATGTGAGATGCACATCTATTTGAGCCATTATCATCGGTGTGACCTAGTTGTGGAGGAGTGTTGGTTACTTCGTGTTCCGGTGCCGGCACCATTAGCTTTTCGTTGCAATGCGCTAGTTTTACTGCCTTTAGATTTTTCATTAATGGCACTCATCTTTTGTAAAGTCTCCAAAACCTGTTCCATGGATGGACGAATTCTGGGATCAGATTCCAGACACTTTAAAATAAGCTCACCGGCTTGCAATGCAGCTTTGAGAGGGTATTGTTCTTCCAGCCGTGGGTCCATTATTTTCTTCAGCTTTCTCTTCTCACTCAGTGAATGTTTGGCCCATTCCACCAAATTGTGCTTATCGCTAGGACGATTTGTATCCAGAGCCCTTAGTCCAGTTAACATCTCCAACAGCACAACTCCGAAACCATATACATCACTTTTCACATACAAATGACCTACAAATTTGTTTACATATATATGATCGTAAGTTCTAATGAGGACATATATTTATATAATGGAAAATTGGCAATTTTACAAGTTCCATCACACAATTGTTTTAAAAGGAAATATCTATAATAGGTTAATTATATACTGATTGAATGAACCCACTAAGAAACTTTCAAGTTAGTGTGGAGAAAAAAGACCCACTAAATTAATAGTACGTAGCAGTACATTGGATAATCGAGTAGACATTTCAGCTTTAAGTTGAGTATTTGTGTATTCCACTTCAGTGGGAAATAGACCCTTCGGGCAGAGGTTTGAAGTTTGAACCATCTTTTATCTTAGTATCTTCTAAAGGGCTCTGCCCCCATTTGCCTAAGGGAAAAAGTATACTAGTGCTATTTGAGTGTTCGAATAGAAATGTAAAGGAACGATTGTTAATTACCTGTGGCAACATATTCAGGAGCTGCATAACCATAAGTGCCCATAATCCTTGTGGTGACATGCGAGTTGCCATCTATTGGGCCCAACTTTGCTAAGCCGAAGTCAGAAAGTTTTGCATTGTAGGCCTGCAGGAAAACGAAATTGGAAGACAATCGACTTGTTTATAAGGAAGTCTACACTCTACACTACATTCATTATAATATAATGCTGTGATATACGAGGATTCTCTGAAAGCTAAAGCAATAAAAAAAAAAAAAATATATATATATATATATATATATATATAGAGAGAGAGAGAGAGAGAGAGAGAGAGGACTGGGGAGCTTTTACCCCATCCAGCAAAATATTGGAGGCTTTAAAGTCCCTGTAGATTACACTCTTCTCTGATGTATGCAAAAAAGCCAAGCCTTGGGCTGCCCCAATGGCTATCTTAAGCCGCGTTTCCCATGTAAGAGGTTCTGCTCCTCCTGCTGCAAAGAATAATATAAGATGGCATTGAGGTAATAAAGCAAAACCTCTTAAGTTTCTCCAATCTCTCAAAAATATATATAAAGAAGAAGCAAGAAAATGTCAGCATATATATCCTTCATTTTTTTTTTCCTTTGGAATTCAACTAAAAATTAGTTTGCGACTTGATGTGGGTCAACTCCTTACTTCTGAAGAGGTGGTTTTCCAAGCTCCCCTTTTGCATGTATTCATAGACAAGGAGGAACTGCTTCTCCTCCCAACAGTACCCCAAGAGCTTTACGAGATTCGGATGGCAGAACTTGCCCAAGAATTTAACCTCGGCCTGAGCTCACAGATTCACAAAATCAACTTTCGGCAAGAATTCGTATATATTTTAATTACTATATATATGCAAGCAAAATGAGGACTATACGTTGAAAATCCTTTCTAGACGTATAAAATGCAAATCTTTAATCATGTATTGTCAGCCTAGAAGTCATGAACTATCAGAAATTAACGTTAAATTAAAACAATATATAGTTCTCCACCCATATGATCTTGGGCACATAAGATAACTTAGTTTATTCTAGGATTAATTGGTTAGGTCAACTGAAAGAAAAAAGAGGGTAAATTATAAATAAATTTTATTTCCAAAATTTTATCAGAGTGGGCTGTAGTCAGAAAATAATAAACATAGAAAAGTATATTCACGCATGTGAGCAGATAGAAATAGTATAGTTGGATAAAAACATTCACTTTTAATTAGTTATTATTGTGGCCGGTGTTTATACTTTATAGTATCAAAGTTAAATTGAATAAATCATCTCAATGAAAACTTTGAAACATTCCCAATTGATGCTGTGAAATTAATAATTTGCTTAATGATTAATGTAGGAATTGGTAGAAACAAATTAAATTGCTTAATTACCTGCCATTCCTGCAAGCCTTGAGAGCTATCTGGATTTGATTTCTTGACGGCGACAGCCATGCCAACGCCGACCTTTGAGGGAGCGTAGGTTTTGTCATCGACCCAACCCTTGAAGACTCTACCAAAACCTCCCTCTCCTAGCACCGTATCAGGCCTGAAATTTCTGGTGGCAGCCTTGAGTTCTTCTAAACTGAAATTTTTTAAGGTGTTGGTGCTCACAATCTTTCCACTTGCGCATGCGCCCGTTGTTTCTTTCTCACTGCTTCTTCCTTCCCTGGCAGTCCCCTTAGCCTTTTCTTTACCGCTCTCGTTGTTTCTTGTTGCTGGCACTCCATTTTGTTTGCCATCTTCTAATTTTTCCGTTTCTTCTGCATATGTATGTATGTATGTATGTGTATCACCAAAATATATATCACATCACATAAGAAAATTAATAAAGACTAACTTCAACCATATATATATATAAGTACTATAGCACGAACTTAATATCTTGATTGTCAACAAAAATAAGATTGAAAATTTGATTGTGAAAGGAGAATTAATAAAGGCGGGGGAGGTCCAGTTGGAAATATTTGGAAAGAAAGAAAGTTTCAGGTTTCAGGGTATAGATATGTACCTGGGCTGGAGGGCTTTGTGGTGCATTGGCTATGATGATCAACCGGAGTTCCAAAGCAGTTCCCCATATCCGATAACTCTGTCTTTTATGCACTTAATTTTGATCGATCTTTGGGAATTGGATTGAATAGGGCTAATATATTTAGATGAAGATATTGATATTGACTTTTTAAAGTTTTTTCCAGGTTCGGGGAAGGAGAGAAGAAAGATGAAGGAAATTACTACCAAGTCGGGAGGAGAAAATGGTAGTAATAGTAACAGTAATAGAGACTTGTTGTTTTGGACTTTTTCCTTGTTTTTCTTTCAAATAAATCCAATAAACAATCCTCTCTTTTCTCTCTCTTCTTGTTTGTTTGTGTCGCTTCTTCACATTCTCAAATTTTCATTAACTTCAAACTCCCTTTCTGTACTCTTTTCTTGCTTGCCCTTAATTAAGATGTGCTAAATAATTGTCAAACTCAAAGACCACTGAATCTGAAATCATCATGTGTTTGGTTTGGTTTGGTGTAGCCACAACCCAAAGGACCCAAGAGAGCATCTACCCACCCTCACCCTAGCTAGCTGATTTCCTTTATTTCTTTTTTTCTCAATTTGGGAATTTTTTTTTTTAGTTATGTTTTCGGTCCAACTCGTAGGAACTAATTTAAAAGACAAGGATCAAAAAGCAAAATCCTATGAAATTAAGAATATGCGAGGACCACATTAGGATATATATATATATAAAGTTCCAAAAGAATTAATTTCTAATACAATGCAAGAAAACTTCTGACGATGAAAACTATATATGATTACATATATTCAAAAAATTATGTGCTTAATTTGTGCATGCACATAAAAAAAAGGTTTGGTGCTTAAATGAATAGAGATGGTCACTTTATTTACCAGAAACAAGGATGGGCCAAGACAAGAGAAGAGAAGAGTAGTTACGAGCTTGGGTTTTTCCGAGTGCAGATTAAATGATTGGACAAGGCAGCTGGTTGGTACTAGGGATGGCAATGGAGCGGGGCGGGGGCGGATTTTGCAGTATCCGCCTCCGCCCCGCCATGGCACTGCTTTGTCCCGTCCCGCTCCGCCGTGGATGTTGAAATTTCAATACCACTACCGCCTCCATGGATGTCGGTTACATCCATAACCACCCCGCCCCGCTCCGCCCCATTCGATATTTATTAATTATTTTTATTTTTTTCAAATAATAAAGCATTATAAAAATTTTTTAATATAAATTCAATATAAACATGTTTCTAATCTAGGAAGAGAAAAAAAAATAAAGTATTAGGTTTAAGTTTTTAAAAAGAAAAATAATAATAATAAGTTTAATTATATTATTTTATTATTTTTTAAAAGTTAAATATTTAAGGGTAAAATTGTAATTTCAATATTCGGGCGGGGCGGTGCGGAGCAGGCAATTACCACAACTGCTCCATCCCCGCCTTTCAAACAAAAAAAAAACCGCACCGCCCCGCTCCGCCTCCATTGTTAAAAAAAAAAAAAAAACCTCTCAATTCGGATCGGTTCGAAATCCATCGGTCGGATCGAGTTTTGCCATCCCTAGTTGGTACCTTAATTTCCACTAGGATGAAGAGGAAGGAATATCCATCCCTACAACATCCATGCCACACCTTGGTGGCGTTTGGTATACGTTTCCCACAATATTCCTTATAATTTAATAAAGTGGAATTAGTACTATGGGGATTTTTATTGGTTATTTTTTTTAATATTTTAGTCATAAAATCTATGTTATTTAGTGTATTATTCTTCAATTTTTATATTTGTTTATGCCTATGGGTTTATAAAATTTTGGTTATCTATTCTATTTTTACACATAATATTCAAAGATTTGTTTATGGGTACGAGTTTCTTATAGATATATATATATATGTTTATTGAATTTATTTAGAGAATTATAAATAATTCAATATTTATTCATTGCATGGTTACATTGTCTTGATCTAAATTAGGATGAAAGTATATATGAATTTAATTGAGGTAAATATATGTGCAATGGAATTAATTTGTTAGATTGATTTTCATATGACTTAGATCTCATATTTTATAATAAATTGATGATTTTGTATTTTATAAGTAAATTTTATTCATGTTGCTCTAACCTAATTAGTAAATTAATTTGCATCAGGCAATTGTGTCAAACTTGTTTTGAAATATATGGCAATTTCACATTTTCAGTAAAATGTTCGATTTATCAAAATTATAGTGTTCCTTTCCATGCATTTTAATCAATGCTTTTCCTTGAATACCAAAAATTGTAATGATATTTTTCCAGCAACATTGTCATTGGAATGAAAACATGGCCTATAATGTTCCTGCTTGGATCTGAATCTCAACAGTGTCAAACTGATCTCGCATTAATACGAGAACTGCACACACACACACACACATATATATATATATATATATATATATATATATGTCATGTCCCACAATATGAATATATTTTTCCATTTAGACAAAGAAGAAAAATAATTTAATGGAAGCCCCTCCCCCCCTACCTACTAAAACAGAGTTCATCTGGGTACAGAGAAAACTTGTTCTAAACATAGCTAGCAAGCGTTGACGTTTCTTCCCACACAATGCAATAACCTAAAGCTTTGGTAGTTCTAACATGTTTTCAAGGGGAAAAATATGTCAATCCTTCAATACCCAAAATGTAGGCATTTTTGCCAACAAGCTCTTGGTTGAGTGGCTAAGAGCTTTTTTTTGGGTGTATAAGCAGTTTGACAGTCTTTCTTCAAAATGCTGACAAAAATTTATAGGAAAATCCGCATCAGTCAAAATGCTGATCCTGTATGTCTGATAAACGCAAAGGAAGAAAAGTCAAAAACTAAAAGCCACCATTTATCAAAGAGGAATACAAATGAGTTTTGTTGGATTCTCATGACAATGAGAGCAGAGAAGCAAAGTGCAGAACAGAGCATTCTAAAATATGCTAAAATCTCCAATAAAAATGAGTTGTAGATTAGAGGCAAAAAAAAAAAAAAGCAATAGAATCACACTTCAAAGCAGCAAATCATGTAAATTATATAGCAGAGAGAGAGAGAAGCAAAGTCCAGTCCAGGTTGCAAGGGATGGTGTGAGAGAAAGAGCATAAATATGAGATACAGTCTCTTGGAGTGAAGGAGAAGGGGAAGGAAAAAAAGAAAGGAAAGAAAAGAAAAGAAAAGAAAAGAAAAGAAGAATGATTGAAACATGCATGAGAGTATTGTCAGCCGCAGCCACACCAGAGGGCCCAATGGATTGGCCTTGCTAGCTAGCCATGTAGATATTCGATTCCTCCACCACCAATTCAGAGGCTCTTCACCAGTTGGTTCTACATACATCTGAAAACATATTTGATTGGTGGCAGGCACTTGAGATATATGAGATACAATGATTATTTATTAGGAAACAAAGTCAAACCACTCAACTTTCTTCTTTAGACTAACATAGTGTGACGACATATATGAAATTCGGATTACTTTTCAAATAATAATAAATAAATAAATAAATAAAACCATTTCAACTAAATACGCTAAGGTAAGGAGGTTTATTTACTAATAAAAAATTATCATTTTCAAACCTTTTTGTTTTGTGCATACAACTTGAAATTCAGGTAACTTGGTCAATATTCAGGGGAGGGCCATTTTCAATTTCTATTTAAGAATTCATCTTCGCATTTTCAAAGCCAATTGAGCTTTTATTTGACATCCAAAATAGAATTTGACCCTTACTTTTTTCTTCTTTTCTCATTAACACTTTCTTTCCTTTCTGCATACGGAACATTCGAACACTTCACACAATTATTATTATTATATATAAATATTATTTTTAAAAATCACTTTAACCGAGTATAACTTCGGCCTTTGACTAAATTCAGATCGATTTAACGCAAAGAAAATATGATCCATCGTCAATAAAAACAACATATATCTGTAAGATATATTTGTAAATAAAAAATTGATTTTAAAAAATAAAATACATAATAATTTCTTATAAAATAAAAAATCCACTCAATATATTACTAATACATTAAAATCAAACACACTCAAAATTAAATAATATAATAATAATCACCTAAGAGCCTCAATGTAAAACAGAGAACAAACAAACAAAAAAAAAAAAATCAGACCGTCGATCATAAAACATACTACCTACGTCCCCTATATGCCCTCTATTGATTTTTACAGAATTAATATAAAAAAAATTAATAAATCAGGGCTTTTTGATGACCAAAAATAAAATAAAAAAAAGTGAAATTTTAGACGTTAAAATAAAAAGAAATTTGAAACATCAAAAGAAAATAAACAAACAAAATGAGTCGAAGTAACAAAAATAAAAATTATTATCGTCTAAAAAGCACAATTTACAGCAGAAAAATAGGCAACAGCACAGCAATAATCACTGGCAACAAATGACATTTACAAACCTCTAGTTTTTAAGGGCAAGCTTAGTTTGAAATAATTGTTGCACACCCACTTATTATGAAAGTACACATGACAGGCATCAAACAACAACCGCAAACTATAAATCCTCCAATCGGTGGGATAAGAAACAACATAAAGCAGCACCGACACACCACAAGATAATAAATACTAAAAGGGTGACAATACAAAAATATCTGTTTAATTTTATTAACTTATAAACATATAAAGCATAAAAACTAGTAACCAACAACCAGAACTACATACAAAATCAGTGTTAAATCAGGAAACCAATGCAAACAGCCATACAAAACCGTCAAAAGTGAAACCTGAAGCTTGTCTCAGTCACATTGACTAATCAGTAGCATCTCAGTTCGAAAGAATTATATATCAAACGATTTGTTCAAGAGCTATGTGTCACAAAAATAAATGAACCAAAAGAACTGAAACAAGCAGGCAGCAAAAGAATTAACAGCATGCACATTAGGATGAAAAGCTATAGAACTCTACAAAGGATTTATCCAAACCATTCAACTTTAAATGAAAAGGCACACACATATAGCAGGCAGCAAATCTCCCGTCTATATTTTTCCCTATTAATCTCTTAAGGTCAAAAGAAACCAACAGGATTCAAGAGGTACATTTTTCCCTTAGATGACATCATGTGCATCTAAAAGAATTAACACGGAAACAATAAAAAGCATTAACATAAGATTTGATCAAACACTGTCACCGCCTACATTGATTAGGCTATCATCCCTGAATCTTCCTACTCATCATCATCTTCCTGCATATAAAAGAGAAACCCAATTCAATAAGCTCCAAAATAACCCACGAGATCAGTAACAATATAAAACTTGAACAAAACAAAACAAAACAAAACGCAACTCACCTCTCCGCTGCCTTCTTCATCATCATCATCTTCCACCTCAGACACAGACTTCTCAGACTCCAAATCATCTTCTTTGGGGCCCTCAGCCTGGAATTAATCAAAAAAGTTAATGAACCTATTAGCAACTCAAATCAGAAACTTTTTGCTCACTAAATAAAGAATCTAACAAACGACTAATTTAAAAAATAAAAAAGCAAATTACCTGTCTCTTATTGTAGGCTTTCATGTTCTTTTCATACTCAACCTTTCGCTTCTCTGCCTTAGCAACATGAGGTTGTTTTTCCTGAAATCATTTATTTTAAATCAATCAGAAAGCATATTTGCATGTATTTTTTAAAAAGATTTTTAACGCTGAAAATAGCAAAAATATTTACAGCTGCAGACAAGCTCTTCCATTTATCTCCACCAGCTTTGCCAACCTGAATTTGACCACAAAAAAGAAATAGAAAAAACAAACTTAAACTAAACTAAACTAAAAGGAAAGAAACCTGTAAACAAACAACAAAAATCATTGCTCATACTTACAGCAGCAACAGATTTATTTTTAGGGTGATCCTTCTTGTATTGCTCGCGGAACTCCTCCCTTATATCACGAAATTAACTTTAACGAATTAGATAAAATACGAAAGTAAATCAACAAAATCATTCCTCGAAGCTCAATTTTGCTTTGACCATAAGAAGAATCGTTCAATTCACCTCTTCAAATGTGGAATTTACGAAGAATACAAACGCCAGAGTTTTCAATGGAGCAAACCAACATATTAAAGAAAAACCGACAAAAACGGGAAGAGATTCGTGAATGATTACATGAAAACGAAGAAGGCACTGACAGGCCTTTTTGGCTTGTTTGGATCCTTAGCTGCCTTCCCCGATTTCTGTCCACCTTTCGTGGTAGGTTTCTTATTCACCGAGAGCCTATAAAGAAATAACAAAATAAAGTCAAATAAAAATAAACGTAAATCGTCATCTAGATGTGAGATCTTAGGGCACGCGATCTGAAGAAGCGAAGGAAAAACGAAGAGAAAAGTTTACTTGGCGCTCTTGGTATCTGACTTGGATTTACCTCCCTTCATGATGAATCCTGGAATTAAAATAGCAGGTCAGTGAAAGATACAGATGAAATCGATAGAAAAACGTGAAAATTCGTGTAAAACGATGAAGATCAAGGGACATCGATGGGAAATCACCTTAGGGTTCGTGTTAGGGTTAGGGCTGAGAGAGAGAAAAAGGGGGAACAAAGAGAGAGGAAAAATAAGGGTGAGATTGAGGAGTAAGTGAGTGAGTGAGTTGAGAGGCCGAAAGGCGGAGATATTAAGTTGGGGCAAATTGAAATTCAATTGCGCATGAAATGAGAATTGGAAGGGGGGGGGTGATTTGGAAATTTAATGCCATGTCAGTGATCTGTGTGCTCTTATGTTATTGGCTGCCTTTCGAGTAGTCAAGACTCACCTGGCTGTCCCTTTTGTGTTGTGTTTGTGTGTTCCTTTGTGCTTCTTCTGTCTCAGTCTCAGACTCTCAGCTGTAGAGAAGACTTTGGTTCTGTTAATGAGTGTTTTGTGGGCTGGACATATAATAGTAATAATAATAAAATGATTGAGATTCAAATGGGCCGATGAGACTTGAAGTTGGATGGAGGAGTTTACCAAAAATTAAAAGGGAAGAGTTAGCTTGGCCCAATCTTTATTTTTTTTATTTCATAGTTTTATGATCCTACTAAGTGAAGTCCTATCCTATCCTATCCTATCCTAGAGTAACTCCCGATCCCAAGTAGTAGAAGTCTACTCTGTACTGAGTACTGTTATTGGAACTCAAATGAAATGAAATGAGTATGAAGGCTTCTTCAATCAGACAATCACCGGTAGTCGTTCCATCCCAAAGTGCCTTGGAGCCGGATGAGGCTCTGTTAAACCCAATGAATCCTCTAGGCTCATTCGGTCCTCCAAATCAACTAGTAAACTCGACAAGTTTTCCAAGACATAGATCAAAGAAGGAGATCCAAGAATGGACTTCGAATAAATTAGGGTTCGCCAAACTTGAACTCTTGGACGAGCCCTTCTATCAATCACTTTAAGAAATATTGATTTTTTAATAACCTTTGCGTATCACATCGTCGCTTATCATATCAAAACTCACGTGAAGATTTCAATCTATCTATCATTGACCAAACCCTAACACGTGATATATAACGATTCGTCAACAAACTATAAATAAATTCTTTGAGACGAACGAAAACTCTCTAAACATCATCAATCTCAAAAACCACCATTATTACTATACTTTCCTTTTCCTCCCATCCACCACCAAAAACTACATCAACAGGCTCAATTCCATAACCATACCGACAACATGTCATGTGAACATAGGGTCTTCTCTTTCTCTATCTCTATCTCTATCTCTATCTCTATCTCTATCTCTAACTCTAAGATCTGATTCTGATATGAGGGTCCTAAGTCTTGACCCAAAACCCTGTGGTTTTGAACAAACTAACACACATTGAAAATTTTGACTTTTAACTTTTATATTCTAATTAATTTAAAGAGTTTAAATTTGAGTTTGTCAACTCAAACGTCAAACCCAACTAACACTCATTTTTATTTCTATTTCTGACTTTCAATTATTGATGCAGATTAGAAAAATAAAAATAATCAAACATAAATTATCATCTATTTCTATCTTTAGTATATTAAAATTTTAAATTCTTGTGAACGTATAATTTTTTTTTTGAAAAAATTTTCGTTTTGACGTTCATTGAATCTGATTTTGTTATATCCTAATTTTAAAAATATTTTGTTATATACTTTTATGAAATTTAATTTGACCCTAAAAAAATATTGGATAGTTTTAAAATAAACAAAAAAGAAATATTTTTCATGTTTGTTGAAGCAGAGCAAGGAAGGGGGTGGAGTCACCGGAGTTGGTGCCTCCTCACTCCAAACCCCACTCTCTCTCTTTCGTCACTCTCTGACTAATCGTTTTAGACGCAACTTTTTCTCTTCTTCCAACTCTTATCTTATGTGATGGTTTTCAATTCACTTTTTTATTTTTTTTTTTAATTTATTTTTCTCCATCGCTTCTTCTGCTTGTTCCTATTCCTATTGTTGTCTTTATTTTTTTTTCCTTAGCAAAATCCCCATCAGCATTTTGAACATCAAGAAGCAAACCCTAATTCAATTTCCTTCAAAACTTGGGAATTTTAATCATTTCAAGGAAGTAAAACAACTTATGGGAAGAATCTACTTAGCTCCTGTAATCCAAGATGAGTTTTTCTGGGTAGAATCTACTTCAAACTAGAACTAGGGTTTGTCAAGGCATCTTTTATAGTCACTTTGCCTCTCTTCAAAACCACCAGGGTATGATTGTTACCTCTTTCAAAAAAATCTGAGATAAAGGAGACGGAAGAGAAGAAAAATTAGGGCTGGCGAAGGAAAAAAAGAAGCAGGCAGCAAACGACTTTTTCTAAAGAAATGTTGAGAAATCTGAATTTTTAGTTTGTACAAACAAGTAGTATATTTTTTTTAGATATTTTGTAAAAAAAAAAAAAATAAAAAAATTGGGTTTTTGGTTTTTCTTTTCCATCCTTGCGGGCTTTTTATGTTCTGTTTTAGGATTTCGGTTTCGTAATTGGTACCAAAAAAAAAAAAGTATATAAATTTAAAATATAACATTAATTTTTATTTGCATTTTTCCCTTTTCCCCAAACCGAGCATCCAACGACTGTACTGGCTGCTGTTAAATACCACGTAATTTACGACTTTAAAAAAAGAATCATTATTGAAATTCATTAATAACGCGAAAACAAAAGTTATTTGCTTAGTTGAGTTGAGTAGAGTAGATAGATCTGCTTTCAAGTAGTAGTAGTAATTAACGGGTAAATAACTAAATATGAAATTATTACCCCCATTATTAAAATAGTAGAATCATTTTAAACCAATAAAAAAGACAACCAAAGTCTTCTCATGTTCTCATCATTACCATTTCTCATAAATGCTATCTAATAGTCAAACCATTATTTATGTGTCCAAAATATAAATAACTTATTTAAATATTTTTTAAATACTTGAAAAAAACCATAAAAAAAAAGAACATATTTCTTACTTACATTTGTTTGTTGGGTAAGAGTTTAATAAATAGTTGTCAATTTTATCAAATCATATTTGAATTTTAAAACGAAAACATTAAATTAAAAATATCATACTAGTAATAGTAGTATGAGTTTTTTTTTTTTTTAAAGTATAAAATGCATATGAAAATATTATTCTTACTAGCTACTCCTATAATTGGTTGAACTGAGTGGTATTATTCACTATGAAGTCAAATTTGTATTGATAAGCTTTCTTTATGAGCCACAAAAAAAAAAAAAAAAGAAAAAAGGAAAAAAGTCCATGAAGTTGAAAGCGTTAAAAAGACCCAATTAATCCAACAAAATGGAAAACAGTAAAATAAAATCCTGCAAAGCTAGAAAGAATGGCGTCGTCAGTTTGGTGGCTGTATTGCAGCTGCTACATGTCATCGTGTTTGAACAAGAAAGGTCTACCACTAACAGACCCTCACTAAAGCTATTGCTACTTTGACATAAACACACACGCTTCTCTATTCTATTTTCTATATATATATATATATATATATATATATATATATTTGCATTACTTACTCCTTTGATTTCATCCTGATCAGGAGGAGGAGGAGGAGGATTACATTTACCCCTAAATACGACAACTACCAAGAGAAAGCAACCCCTACTCCGCCTGCAAAATGAACAAAACAAGGAACCATCGTTCGTAATCTCAACTCTCCCTCTCCCTCTCTGTTTCATTCCTTCCCCCCTTTCTTCCCTTTATTAATTCCTAAATTCTGCACTGTTACAGTATCTGCGTTCACCAAGTGGATGAAGATGGGCATGGCCATTCAACTTCAACTTCAACCTCAACCTCAACTAGAAGAAGACAAATTATGCTTCAGGCGCCTCTTATTGCCTTTTCTTTTCCGCAATTAATTATGTCTACTGCACTCGCAGAGAATGGTACTAGTACTAGTATATATTATATCATATTCTTCCTTTTTCAATTTTAATTAATTTTGCCTCATCACTGTTTGTTCTCAACTCTGATTATCTTGTTTCTCTCTGCTTCAGATGCGCCACAAGATTTCCGGGCTTATACTGATGACGTGAATAAGTTCAAGATTATTATTCCCCAAGGTCAGTGCCCAATTTAATTTACATGTTAATTTGCATCTATTGGCATTAGAATTAGAATATTCAATTGTTTGTGGGAAATGGCTGTTCAACCTACAGAATTAGAATTTGGATGTGGCGAGATATAGGTAGGAATGATTAGTTGTACGTTGTTGATGCAGATTGGCAAGTGGGAGGTGGTGAACCAAATGGATTCAAGTCCATTACTGTTTTCTACCCAGAAGAAGCCGCCAACTCAAATGGTAATCTCTCTCTCGCATCTTCTTTTTGGATTCATGGTTTGCATATGCAAGAAACTAAAATTGGTTGCTTCAGTTAGCGTAGTCATCACGGGGCTTGGTCCCGATTTTACTAGAATGGAATCTTTCGGCAAAGTTGAAGCTTTTGCAGACACTCTGGTAGTTACACTTTCTTCTTCAGCTTTATTTCATCATATATATATATATATTATCTTGATTTCTAGATCATAAGGAGCTTATAAATAATTTTGCTTAACCATACATACATTGCGTTTCAATTCAAATAGGTTAGTGGACTGGACAGGAGCTGGCAAAGGCCCCCAGGTGTTGCTGCAAAACTCATAGATTGCAAAGCTGCTAATGGTAATTTAATTAATTTTTTTTTTATTTATATATTGCAAGACCATCCTCTACCTCTACTACCAACTAATACATATTATACGGTACGGATCTGATAAAACTGAAGATGCATGCGAGAGCTTTATAGGAGATTAGATCAGATCGATTCAACTAGGATGTTTTCATGATTGAAAATCGTCATACCTACCTCCTTGGCAACAAAAAAAAAAGAAAAGAAAAAGAAATAGAGAATTTTCAGAGATTAAACTTTACATGCATTCTTGATAAATTAAAAATATTGTTATTTGACTCCTAATTTTGTCTACTTGATTAATAATTACATATTGTTAAACCATTGATCAGGCTTGTATTATATTGAGTATACACTGCAAAATCCAGGAGAAAGTCGAAAACATTTGTTTTCAGCTATTGGAATGGCATCCAATGGTTGGTACAACAGACTATACACTGTCACAGGACAGGTGCGCCTTGCTTACATGAAATATACATACAATTACAAACAAACAATTCAGTTGCTTGCTTGATTCTTAATTTTATTACCATCACCTCATCTTAATTACTTTCTCTGATTCTTTTATTCCTATATATGTCATTTTGCCGCAGTTTGTGGAAGAAGACGCGGAGAAATATGGTACCAGAATTGAGAAGGTAGCTTTAATCAACATACATACATAGAATAGAAGGCTATAAGTTTTTGCATCTTCAGGAAGGATCTTGTCTTGTGGTTCCAATTCTAGATTAGAACAAGGAAAAGAAAGCCCCTACAGCAATTGTATCTCATAACCCAATACTGACCTTAGTGCAGCATGATTATTATTGTTATATAATATATATATATATATATATATATATATATATATATAATGGTAGAAAATTGATGATCATCTCATGCCTGCCTGCCTTCACATATTTCCTTGCTGATGAATTTCAAGTTATCTGCTCTTGCAGGCTGTTTCATCCTTCAGATTCATTTGACGCAACGCAACTCAACTCAAACTCAACTGTTGCTGGATTACGAGGCCACTCTTCATTTAAGTGCTGCAGTGCAGATCCTCTTAAGTCGTAATCGTAATATGTCATATCAGTCATTTATCAAGCAGCTATGGGCGGGGAGGGAGGGACAGTTTACATGAGGCAATATTGTCCCCGTATGAAATTTGATCAAATTAGTATTTTAAGGCTTTCAATATCCTTGGCGACTGATTAATCTGTTTTGTTAAGCAATTTTTTCTTTTTCTTTTTCTTTTATGGCCAATTAAAAGATATTTTCTATCATTTCAGTAAGAAAATTACATCAATTCAATTCAATTCAATTCCATTCCAAGTACATGTTATCAAACCAAAAGCTGCATACGTACTAGAACCTTTTATGAGATTACAATCTGATAGGATAGCATCTCTAAGACACTAGTATACACCATTAGTATCTTTTATATATATATATATATATATATATATATATATATATATATATATATATATATATATATATATATATATGGAGGTGCCGGAAGGAAGGCCATCTCTGATCAAGATAAACACCAAAAAAGATGGGGATAAACTTCTTCTTGAATTGAGTCGGCAGGCACCCAATCAGCAGTAGCTAATTTGTTAGCTATTCTTCCTTCCTTCCTATCCACTTCACCTTAAAACCTTCAAATTTTTGTTGTTGGGTTGGATATCTATCTTTGCATATATAATTGGAAAAATTCTCCAATTCCCCTTCCTTTCATCCGCCAGGTTATCATTCATACACAAGTCTGCACTACACTATGATCCTTCTTAATTAGCTGCTTCGTTGATGCAGCTAATTCAACCACTTTCTTAATTTAAAGCCATTTCTTCAACTTGTATGCAAGTGTTCACACTTTATCAACATCCCAGTTCCACCTATAAGCTTTCCTTCATCATTTCTCACTACCACCCTATCCCTGCTTCCTTCATATCAAAAAGCAACATCACAGTTTATTCTGATCCATCCTTCGAAGGCTTTTCCAGCTAGCTTCAGCCTCTCTTTTTTTTTTTTTTTTTTTTTTATTTTTTTTTTATTGAGGAAACACTCTGACACAAGCTCTATCCAGCTCAAATATCTCCCTTATGCACCAACTGTTTTAATTATTCTGATCACCTCTTTTAACATATGTATGATATCGATCCAACCTAATTTACGGTATATTCCCCATTTTCATTTTCAGTAGTAGGCTATTGGATCCTTGCCTCCTTCCTTATTAATAGCAATAGCAGAGATAGGATAGCTGCTCTTACAGGCTTACAGCTTCTTCACAGATCTTATCTCTGATTCTGATTTGTTAAGCAATTAACTTCACAAAATTCACAGCATTTTACCTGACTTGCACCTGACTTCAAAACCATTCTCTACCCAAATAGTTTGCCTACATATTTCTGAAATATATATTGGCAGGCAATTTCCTTAAAATAAATAAATGTCTCCATTGGCCGTAGGCCTATAACCTACAGAGGCAAAATAGAAGAAGACGATAAAAATGATTATAAAACATCTGCTTTGACATTCTATTTCTCCGCCACTCGTTCTTCAGTTTTCAGTGCATAAATAACTTTTACCAAATGAAAGATTGAGCTGGTCAACACAAAGTAGATTCTTCATGACCTCCAATTGTTGCCACTCTTTCTCCATCTGCAAATCCACTTCCTCAAAGTTAAGAATCTTATCTTGGATCTCTTTCTGCACAACTTGGGATATTCAGTAAATAATTTACAAATTTAACATCCTTCCTACACAGTAAACACTCATCTCAAACATCTTACTATATACCTAACCTACCTGCACTTCTGTAATCCCAGTGATTGCTCTTTCAATGTCTCCTTCTTCCTTCTTAAGCACTGAATTCACATCTGCTGCATATGTTCTTTCCACTGCATTTAGGTTTGTATCACCATTACATGACATATCTGCTTCTGCACCACAAAATAATAAAGCCTCAGACAAATGCCAGTCTCAACAAGAAAATTTCAACATTCAGGGCAGCCCCTCTTTTTTAAAGGACTATGTGCACATAATGCTAGATGATCTGTCTTATTTATTTTTATTTTTTCTTTAGGGTGTGGATGGCTGGGTGGGAGGATGTTAAAAAGTAAAACTATTTGGAGCCAACTCTTATGAGCTGCACATCAAATGTGAAAATGGCCTATGACTACCACAGGCACTGCTGGCTGCTGTCACGAGCAGGGAAATCTATTCCAGAGTTACATCGTTAAGTCGGAATGATGGGAGTTGCATACTAATAATCAATCAACCATGACCCCTAAATGCTTGAAGTTACTGTAAAACTAGAAGCCATTCATACCTTGTCTTGTGTTTCTTGCAAGAGATCCACGACCCCCTTTGCTAGCTGTAGTGTCATCCACCTCAGATAGAGTGGTAACAGCTGCTCGGGCAGAAGACTCTGCAATCCCCGCACCAGCCAAAGCTGACAGAAAAGCAGCCTGAAAAAAGTTGCAAGAGACAAACATTTATTGCTAAAAAGAAACTGCATCAACATCTGATAATTGATGTTTTGGAACAAAAGTAATATCGATTTAGCGTATCAAAATCAATGCTTATAATCTGTTGAATCTTGCATACAACTAAAAATAATACGCATTCTTTTCCCCTCAAACGAATGGCTAGATGCATACAACATCAGCATCAGAATTATCCTAATCCATCTCTCAGTCTCAGTGACATAATGGAGCGAGTCAAAAATAATAAGGATACCCACACTGACATGGCAATACACATCAGGATGTGAAGAAAAATGATGGTTTAGTTTCTGTTGCCACAAGTTTATGCAGGTACTTGAGATATCACTAGAAACCAACAAACTCTTTGAATTGGGGCGTAGTGCATTTGAGTCCAAATATTAGCTTAGCAAATTCTCAGCCCATCTTCCTTTCTGTTTCAAGTTAAACAAAAGAAAATACATACCTGAGCCATGATTGGATTGCTTGCATCAGTAAGAGGTGTGAGGCGCATCCTTTTATTGGTTTCAAATCCAGATTCAGCCTCGTTAGAGTGTGGATCACCAAGAAATTCCTCCCCAAAAGGAAGCTTAATGAAATGAGCGATGCAATCCTTGTCAGTTCTACCACCAATATGCTGTGCAACCTTCTTCCAGTCATCACCATAATGCATAAGGGCTTCCAGAAGCAGCAATGTCTCTTTTTCCGACCAATCTGCCTTGGCTTCATCAGTGATCTCTACCCGCCTGAAATCAGCATTGCTGAGACCAACCCTAAAGTTTCCCCGAACATAGCACCTTGCACAAAGGGTGGAGTTATACTGCACAAAAAAAAGGATTCAAAAACTCAGCAGCTCAGGAAAACTCAAAATTCCCAAAGAGTGTGCTTGATAGAGTGGAAAAGTGGAAGGATAGAAAGAAGAGGGTGAAAAAGTGAAAATAAAGAAAATTTTGATTGTGCTTGGTAGAAAAGAAAAGTGAGAAGAAAGATGATTATTTTATACCCTAATGCATAAAAACAAATCATTCCAAATTGAAATGATAAGAGGAGAGAAAATGAAAAAAATATGAGTTAAGTATGATATTTACAAAATTATCTCTCATTTTTTAAAATCTATCTTTTTTATCTTAAATTATAAATGGTATAATTATTTTTTATTTTCTTTTCTCTCATTTTTCAACTTTACCAAGCTACGGAAAAAAAATTAATTTTTCTTTTTCACTTTTTCATCTTTCTATATCAAAAGAATTTTTTTTATTTTTTTTTATTTTTTATCTTTCTACTTTTCTTCTTCTCCAATTTTCCATCTTTCCAATTTTCATTACAGCCTATCAAGCAAAGCCAATTTTTTTTTTCTTCTTTCAAAACCTCAAACACAAAACATGTAATCTAAATGCAAATAGAAAATCAAGTCATCTGGATAGTTAAGGCAGATACATATCTGTAAAGTTGTGGGGTTTTATTAATTGCAAGTAAGAAAATTAATATAAAGACTTATTAAGAATGAAAGGAAATAGTAATAGAGATTTATAATAGTAGAATAATGATAAAGAAGGGAAAAGAGAGACCTTGTCGCAAACGAAGCAAGCAATGGTACAAAGAGAGTTGCAAGCGGAGCAGAATCTCGTGGAAGTAGAGGAGTTTTTAGAGGTGAGGGCAGCAGAAGGAGATTGAAGAGAAGGGGCATCTGCGGACTTATTATTATTGGCGAGCTTGGAGGAGGCGGAGTAATTGATGAGCCCCCAGAGGTGAAGGAAATCGAAAACCCTTCGAATTGAAGCAACGTCACCCACAAGAGTCCTCCTGGCCTCAGTGAAGCTAATCTTACGGGAAGGATTTTCCCTGAATTGCTTGATGATGGAGTTCCTGTAATACAAGTAAAGATTAGGGGTTTTGGAAGGCGAGCGACCATCGAAGAAGTCTGGAAGGAAACGGACCTCGCATGAGTCTATCATCTCCCATGAGAACCACCCTATTTAGTTTACCACACCAAAAAACAAAAACCACCAACAATTAACAAAAAAACTGACTGTATATCGAAGGTGAAGAAACGAGAGGAGGCGCTGCAGCACTTACGGGAGTAGCTGGGGACATCGATGGAGGAGGGTTGAGAAGGCGGAGGGAGGCTGGAGGGGATTTCAGACTTGACTGATGGGATGGTGCTCAATTTGGTCGAAACTTGGGGAGGTTTGAACTGGTTGGGGTTGGAGTTCGAGGAGGCTGCTTCTTTCACCGCTGATTTTCCTACCATGCTTGCTTTCTACTTTCTACTTTCTACTCAACTCCCAACTTTGAGAATGGAATGGATAGATAGAGGAGAAGAGCCTCCACTCTCTTTCTTTATCCCGGTTTAGTACCCTTTTTTTCAGGTCCAAATCCCAAATTAGTTTTTCTTTTTTTGTTACTAATTAAAATCACACCTTAAATTTGATGCGATGATACAAATATTAATATTTTTATTATCCTCTAAACCAGTGATTAAAACACCGGATTGGATCAGTCGGTAAGATCGGTTGAATCGAAAATTGATGATTAATCCGATCTGACGAAAATATTAGAATCCAATTTATATTGAACCGATAAAGAACCGATTCAACCAGTTAAAAACCGATAAAAAATCGAATTGAACCAGTAAAAAATCGATTTTATATGTTTTTTTTTTCAAAATTTTATTTACAATTAATAAGATTTGAACATTTAACCTATTAGTATTACATTAAAGAGCATACCATTAAACCAAATTTATTTTCTTTTGTTAATTATTAATTATATTTAATATTTAAATATTAAAAAAAAATTTTAAATCGATTGGATCGGAAATCGGACCCTAAACCCTAAACTCAATAATAATAATAACCGGAGATAAAATTATCAAAAAAAAAAAAAACCGGGGATAAAGGGAGGCAGGAAAAGGGACAGGAGATTTGCGTTGGGGTATTTCTTTTCTTCATCCCCGAGTGAGTCCCTAGTTAATGCGATGATTCCATAACCAATGATAGATATAACCAAATTCTCCGATTTCGCGACCCCCTTATCATCCTTTTATGTCGGTCAGTCAGTCAGTCTTACCATATTTACCAGACCAACCGGACAATGGCCATTTCAACTTCTTCACCATTCCCCCCACCCAACACCAAATACTTCCGAAAGCATGCTATTGGAAATTTATTTAGACTCGCGATTTTATTACCCTTCTCTCACATTCTTACTTTAACATTAAATTAATAATAACATCACTAACTATGAAAGAATACTTTGTACACAAATTTTTTTCTTTCTTTTTTGGGTCTTTTCATTTCAAAGAAAATGCATCCGGAGCTTCCTCCATGCTTTGAAGTCTGGCTCTCAATAATCATTCATAAAATGCAGAGTTTTTTTTTCTTTTTTGTGCGTGTCCAATGACACCCCCAACTACTAATATGCAAAAAACTAGAGAAGGATGTCTACATACAATGCAGGACAGCAGAGACTATCTATACACCCCAAATGCTGGGACTTACACTATAAAAGAATCATATGTTGATTCTACCATGTATTTTTACACCATTTTATTCCTACGTGGTTGCTAGAAACCCATTCCAGCATCCAATCCATGACAACCGGCCACCCAACCCGAGCACCAGCAGTTTATGTGATTTTAGATACACTAGACCAGGGTAAAAGGAAGAGCTTTCTGCATCCTCCATATTGCTTCTCCACCATCTGGAACGACTCAGACAGCATGACTTCTCTGGTGTGCATGACATCATATTTATGACCTGCACAAGACTAAAAAAAAAAAAAAGTGGTAAGTCCATGGCCTCCAAAAACACCCCTTATAATTTAAGATACAGTCCTGAGAGATTAACTGAAGAGGGAAACTTTTAATATTAACAGCAGCATTATTGATTTTCCCAATTGTATTAAACTTAATGGTGGACATGGAAATTCTAGGCTGGTAGAATCTTCAATCTCTGTTAAAAGTTGTGCTTCTTCACACTGCACAGGTTAGATAAAAAATATTTTATAAGTGCTTGCTGATACATAGCATGCGGTCTTTCAGTCTCAAACAACCCCTCACTTTTTTCACAAAGAGAAGTAGGCAACATGTATCTATGCAGTCGATGTCAAGCTTTTTGCCTGAGCACTTATAAACACTTTCTACTCCCTTCAGTTCTTCTTCAAACAATCATTATCATACTTCTACTAGTCATGATCTTGTTAAAACATTCACTTCTTCAATCTTAGAACAAGCATAATTGAGTCACTTCAATAGAAAAACGTGTCATCAAATCTCAAACAGAATCCATTTGAAAGAAATCAGATGGAAACCAAAGAAATAACAAAAATATAACCCCATCAAAATGTATTCATATAAAATGTCAGCAATTATGCACTGAATGATAAGCTCACCCCAGAACTGATTCCTACAATGGGAGTGACAACATTTCATTTGTTTCCTCTCCATTATCATTTTTGGTTTTTGAACGTTAATGCATGAAAATAAATTAACTTTATCTATAATGCAGGAAAGAAAAATCATAGTACCTGTAGAATGCAAATAAATCATTTGCAAGGCTAGATCTGAAGCCCGCAACTCAACTAGCAGTTCCGCTGCTCTTAGTCCTGCTGCAATCTAAGGACACCTGAAATAATGAAAAACTCCAGCGACAGTTAATACCATAGCAACACGGCCATGACAACCTAAGAACTTAATTCCCCCAAGATGCCACTAATTACCTTGATCAACTCCTCACCCAGTTGTTTGGACATAACCACTACCTTGCATAAACTGAGAGGTAGTAGTAACTATAAACTGTGGCTGCGCTGGAACAGATGCTGCTATACCTGATAAATAAATAAACTTGGCTCATAAGGTCTTCTATGCATTGAATTAATACCGAAAAACCATATTAAAACAACAGGTCCTGCTTTAAGGTACTTTGAAGGTAACTTTTACAATTGATGAAGAAATAAAGGACTGGAAATTCATTCATGATGGTGCATCCCTTTCTCTAAGATTAATAAAGAGATCCATTCTCTGTATACTTTCTGGTTCACATAAACTTCACTCATGGATAACTTCTTACAATGCAGATCAGAAAGAACTTTTGATTAAATGAAATATAAAGACTGAGATGTACAGGTCAAGATATTGGAGAGGCTAAACATTGGCAGACAGAATTAGGGAAAACAACAAAGCCAGTAACATAAGCAAGCACAAAAAGGTAATTTTTCAGATTAATATTAACCTCCAGGATATGGTGTTTGGATTGTCGGCATTGGAGAAGTGGTGATTGCATTAGCATTAGGCCCACCGGACTGCACTATTTGATGACTTGGCATTGCATATCCCTGTACAGCTGTGTAAACATGTCCGCTTGGAACAGTTTGACCCAATTGTCCATAAGGATAGATAGCTGCATTAACTGCTCCAGGTACTCCATATATCTGAAGGTACTGCTGAGCTGCATAAGGGTTGTAAAGACCCTGTCCATAGAATGATAGCACAAAAAGAACAGGAATATATCAGCATCAGAACACAAGCATTACTTTAATGAAAGTTAAATAAGAATTTTCATAACATTGCCCTTTAGAATGCCATTAACCTGTGGATAGACATATTCAGGTCCGTATGTTGCATAACTGCACAGGTTAAACAAATATTAAGGATTTTAAAAAGTTAGCATTAAACCAGGAAATAGGCATTAAATTTTAGAGTGTGAATTTAGCAAGGAGATGAACACAATACTATTCACCAAATCAGAACAACCCAGTTTTCCAAGTGAAATACCAACATGCTCCTATGCTATCAATGAGCCACACCAAGTAAGGCCCAAAAATTTATCAGTAAAATCATAAGCCTAACTACTCAGCCCATGGGAATAATCAAATTCCCCCTTCTCCCATCATTTCTTTTTCCTTTTGATCCTTAACAAATCACAATCATGATCTTGCCTGTTCAATAATTATTGAGCTCGGGCATATATCCTCCGCACTTCCTGCAATTACCAGTCACACAACGTCATATGACTGTACTTTGAACTAATTAATCCTGAATTCTAAGGTAAAGACTAATAACTCCTTGACGTTGTTACATGTTGTGATTGGTTTGAACTGCCACGAGACAAGGAGAATAATAGAAAGTAGCTTCAAAAGGAGATGTACCTAATTGAACTTTGACTAGCGAACTTTCCACAGTGACCCAACTACATCGTAGGTTGATGGGGCATATAGAGGAGACAACCATATTTATGCTAAGGCTACAGCCTATTCCTCATTAATGAAGAAAGAATAGATATCTCTGCACCTACTGATTATACATGTGTGAAAACAGTGATGTCAAGGCGCATGCCTAGGCGCGCCTAGGCGCAGCGCCAAACACAAATAGCGCTTCTCATCTCTCCAGGCGGGGCCCTTTTAGTGAAGCGATCGACTTGTGCGCCTAAGCGCGCTATGTATCGAAATTTAAGCGCAAAGAAAGGCGCGCCTCAGTAAAACTTAATGTTCAGTGGATTTTTTTTTTTTTTTTTTTAGTTTTTATTTTAAAAGTAAAAATAACCCACATGTAATATAATAGAGGCACAGGCAGCCACCAAAGTTTATTAGGTTAACTTTTTTTTCAAACAATCTGGCTCTCGACTTTACTTTCTACTATTTTCTTCTTCTTTCTTCTTTTTTCTTCTATGTTATTCCTTCAATAAACAGAAGATTATTGTTTGATTATGAATGAAAAATAGAGCAACTCTTGCTCTGTTTTGGTGTTCAAAAACAGAGCAAGAGTTGCTTTGTTTCTATGTTTAAAAACAGAGCAACTCTTGCTCTGTTTTTGAACACCAAAACAGAGCACGAGTTGCTCTTCTGTTTCCTTTATAATCAAAACATCTTTTTCATATATTTTTTAGTTTTTATCATGATCCTTCAAGCAGTAAACGAGATATGCGAGATGGGTGAGAATTATAAAAAAGATAGTTTTTATCTTATAAACCAGGTTATATGATATTGAATGACAACAGTTGAAAGTGTCGGTCACAACTTAGTCATAAAAAAAAGACATGTATAGTTTTTATCTTATAAACCAGGTTATATGATATTGAATGACAACAGTTGAAAGTGTCGGTCACAACTTAGTCATAAAAAAAAGACATGTCTTCTTTTTTCCTTGTATTATATATATGCAGGGTCCCACTTAATTTTAATAATAAAAATGACCTTGTAAAGTTGCAATGCAGTCATTCTGCCATAATATTACTTTTTATTTTTTTATTTCAGTGATTAAGTATTTCATTTATAGTAAAATTTTAGTTCTCTTTTATTATATTAAAGTTCTTTTTTTTTTTTTTTAATTTGTTACAGAAAGTTTTAAAATCTAGTTTATTAGTTATTACAAATAATACAATTTATTTGATATATTATATATGTATTTATATATATGCGCCTTACTTTGTTCAGGTGACCGCTTTTTTTGCGCCTTGCGCCTCGGGCGATATAAAAGTCCTAGCTCCTAGAGTGCGCTTTGCGCCCTTGACAACACTGTGTGAAAACATTTCAATCCACACATGATAATAATTTTAAATGAAGAAGAAACTTAATAGAGATCTACAATAAAAATTTACCAAGACAAAGAAGCCAAAAATGCTTCAACCTAAACTTAACTTGACCATTCTTTCAATTTGAAGTCGAAAATCCCAGGAAACTATCAGATTACAGACACAGGTAAAAAAAAGTGTCAGTCAAGCACTTATATCAAAGTCAGATCTATGCAAAATCCCAAGAAAAGAAACCTAACATAAAATCCATTAGGCACTTAATAAAACAAGATCTGGTAAACTAAAAGGTATAAATCATAAAAACTAGAATTTGATGCTAAAAAAAGCCAAGCTGAGTTGAATGAAAATTGGAGCAATCAACATAATTAGAAACCATTTAATAAGAAAGCAGAACTCACCAATAAGAAGGGTGCATTAATCCTTGTCGATAGCTGTAAGAAAGAGGTGGCTGGTAGCCAAAACTTCCAACATAAGCCCCTCGTGTAGCTTGCACACCTTCAATGTATGGGGAAGCTGGTGTCAAAGGTCCTATTAGAAAGATAACAAGGGAAAAAAAATAATTAACATGATCATTGAGGTTGATACAAAATGTCACAAGCAAAACTAACTGAAACAAATTGAAGATTAGTTCAACTGCAAGTATGATGCCATCAGCTTATAAACTGAATGAAAACAAAATGCAGCCACCCTACAAATTGCTACTAGGAGCACAAAGTTTTGGACAAGATAAACTAAAAGAAACAGACTTTTGGCATAGGAAGACAGTTAGATGAAAGAATAATGTCAACATCTGTCATAAGAAAAATTGAATCATTACTGGTGAGAAGGAAAATGAAAACCAAAAGACAGATGGTGACAGATAAAGGAGAAAATAAAAAACGAAGAAAAAGGAATAGCAAATATTGGGTACACACAATGTTACATCTTGAAGACAATAGTCGTCCAGAATGTGTTATATTGAAGGGGGAAAAAATAATGGAAATAGCATGAAAGCATCAGCTGTAAGATTAGACTAACCGGACACATTAGAGATGATACCGTAAGGAACTGGAGGTCGAGGTCGGCCAAGTGAAGCCAGATTACAATTAGCGCGTCTGCCATCAATAATTGGAGTTGGATCAGCACAGGCTCTCTTAGCAGCCTCTGGATCCCGGAAAGTCACCTAAACCCTCCATGCAAAGACAAGAGGAAACCAAGTCACTCTAAAGTCAATCCATCCACTTTACTTAACACACTTTGCTACCAGCATCAAAGCCATGCCGCCATTGAATTCGTACCAGATTGTCATTATTTGCATATGAATAACAATGATGGCCAAATGCAAAGTAGCATAGCATCATCAAGCAGTAACAAAGATAAGAGAAATCTTAGAAAAGAACAAAAAAATTAACACTCACAAAACCATATCCTTTGGAACGGCCGGTGTTCTTATCGGTGATGACAACGGCCTCCAGGATTTCACCAAACTGCTCGAAATAGCGGCGCATGGTTTCTCTTTGCGTTTCCCAAGCGAGTCCCCCAACAAAGACCTTGGTATATGTTGTATCTCCAAACGGGGAATTCATGTATTGAAAGCCAGAACTCGAACTCCAGCCGGAGCTCGGACCAGGAATCGGCTGATACGACATGAACCCAGGTGACCCGATTCAAATCCAGTGATTTAAGGGGTAAAGGAAGGAAAGGGTGTAAGATTGTTCACGGGTAAGAAAGAAAAGGTGATGAATAAATTCAGGGAGAAATGAAAACAAGTGATACCGAGGTTGACCCCCCAGATTATAGAGAGACTAAAAAGGCGTAGTTTTTAATGATAAAACCCTAGAAAAAACCCTAGGAAATATACCCAGAATCCATTGGGATTCAAGGGAATCAGAAAACAAGGGTGAAGGTTGTATTTTTGACAGGAAAGCAAAAGATCGGAACGGAAGGATCATATATATATAAAGAGGGCAAAAGAGAAGAAATCCTAGATGGGCCAAGAAGGGGTTGAAGCCGGTGGTGGGATTGGATGGAACATGCACTTTGGGGTGGTGGTGGGGCCGTGGGGGGAGGGTATGGGCTTTGGGTTGGGCTCTATGGTCTATAGACTATACACAGAGACAAAGAAGAAGATGGAGAAGGAGAAGGAAAAGGAGTTGAATTGGAGTGTTTGTAGAAAAGCAGAGAAGCTATGGCTATTACTGGTGAGTGAGTAGAAAAAGAGAGAGAGAGAGGGTAGCACTTAGCATTTAGCAGAAGTAGGATGGGTAACAGAGTAATAAAAGAAAAAATGATTCCAAATGATCAAAGACAAAAATTGTTAAGGGAAGGGAAATGAGAAGTTTAATTTAGGATTAATTATTCTAAAGTGGATTGATTATGAAATAGTTGGAAACATTGAAACCAAAAAGAGAAAAAAGAATATAAAAAAAAAAAAAAAAATGAGAGCCAGATGTATTTATACACAATTTTTCAGTTAAGTGTAATGGATTTCATTTAATTTTTTTTTTCTACCCTTTTAAATTAAAAAAATTTGTAGCCATAAAGTTGGTCGAGTAGCAAAAATTAAAAAAGAGATTTAAAGTCAATTTTAACTTGTAATATCCACTCCAAAAATAAGAATTTAAATATGTTGATTTTGACTCAAGCTCATCAGTCAGTATTAAAATATTAGGGTTAAAAAAAAGAGAAAACATATCGATAATTTTTTTTAGCAATAAAAAAAAATTGGGAAAAAGAACAAAAACCCTAAGAGAAAAGAGAAATGACGGATGAGTTGTGGTTAGGGGTGAAATGCCACTCGAACCCAGAGCTAGCTGGTTCTCCTCGAAATGCATTGAGACGCAGCAGTTGACTGGACATCTAGGGGTAAAGCACTGTTTCGGTGCGGGTCGCGAGAGCGGTACCAAATCGAGGCAAACTCTGGGGGTCGAGGTCGGCCAGTGAGACGATGGGGGATAAGCTTCATCGTCGAGAGGGAAACAGCCCGGATCACCAGCTAAGGCCCCTAAATGACCGCTCAGTGATAAAGGAGGTAGGGGTGCAGAGACAGCCAAGAGGTTTGCCTAGAAGCAGCCACCCTTGAAAGAGTGCGTAATAGCTCACTGATCGAGCGCTCTTGCGTCGAAGAGACTAAGTAAAAGCTCTCTTTTGATTTGCAAAACAAATGGTTTTTTAGATTGTTAGAATTTGGGTGAAATTTTTTGAGAAAAAAACCTAGAAAATCTATGAAATTCTCATGATTCTTCTTGATTGATTTGGGTAAAGTTATTGGATTTTATTTTATGATTAATTAAGAGATAATCATGATTTCTATTGGATTTAAGGGCTGGTAAATGAAACCCAAATTGTTATGAATATAAAAGAATGAGAAATTCTATTTTGAATGAAAGTGTTGTCTGCAGTTGTGGATTAAAAAAATATTATGTATTAATCTGTCAGTTTTCAGTATGATTATTATATACGGTCGGAAAGATATTTGAGTCTTCTTTCTAACGAGATAAACGAAAGTGAATTCCGAGTTTTCTACAAAAAGATAATCAATTTTTACCAAGAGATGTGCGTGCTATCTGAAAACAGCAGCAGAGGTGAATTACGAAAATTACTTCATTTTATCTAAAAAGAATTATGAGTTGGGCCTTATATGGTTGGAAAGCTTATGAAGTCTAGTTTTTAATGGACTTAACAGAATTGAAATCCGAGTTTTCTAAGTGAAGATATTTTATTTTTAGTAAACATTATTCAGGTTGCTTGGAAACTGCGCTAGGGGTAATTTCGATATTTTTCTGCAAATTATCTACGGTGAATTATGATTTGAGATTTATATGAATGAAAGCATATTAAGTCTAGTTTCTAAATCTTCAAACGGATCATGATTTCAATTTTTGTAGCTTAAGATATGACTAATTTAGTAAGTACTACACAAGTTGGCAGATTTGATAATTAGAAGGTTTTGAGATACTTTGGATGATTTTATGGTATAAATGATATTTCAAGAGTATGATTAGTTTTATTTGCTTATATGATTAAGAATAGGTTTTTGACTATTTTAGAGACGAGCTAAGTTTTGGAAAGATGGAACTTCGAGAGGATTGAATTCATTATTTCATATTTCGTTTAGCGAGTTCAGGTAAGTGACTTGATATCCCTTTGGTGTTTTAACACCCTAAAAATCAGTCTCATCTTGCTTAGATTTTGTATATAATATATAACATTTTGTCCCTTGCTTTGTTAAATCGGGTTAAGCATGCAAAGTATTTATATGATATTGTTTTATATGAATTCAGAATGTGATTTCGTTTTGATTTGATCTTCGAATATGATTTTTGTTCAACTATATGTATATACCTATTTGTTTATCTAAAATTATGAATACAATTTACTACATAGGATGCTTTGAAAGAAAATACAAAATTTGCTTTGTACGAGATGTGTTTTGTAAAATGCATGACTATTGCTTTGTATAGTTGGGTAATCCAAAAATATGTTTTGTTTTGATTTGTCTCCTAGTATGACTATGCTCTGACCTTGTCAACGGGGGTTAAACGTTAGCCATGTCGACATGTACTTTGTGTAGAAACCGATTTCAACCGTGCCATCGGTTTAGAATTGTGGTTTTTGTGATATCCGATATGCGCAACCTTTGGTTGCTTCTGATATGCTTCTGACCTATTGCCACTGGGGTTAATTGTGGTTTTCGTTCTAATTCTAACCTATGCTACAGGGATTAAGTGTGGTCTTAGTATGTTACGGGAGACTAATGAAAATCAATAAATTGTGAAATTTTGTTTAGTTCTGTTATCTGATAATCTGATTTTGGAATAAATGTGTTTTTGACTATAAGATTACCCATTGTTATTTTAAATAATAAGCATTGATAATTTTAGCCTAAATGTTTTGTAGCATGCTTAATCCAACTGAGGGGATATCAGTTACTTGCTGAGTATTAGTACTCATCTCTTTAATTTTCCTTACCTTTTCAGATTTCGGTATACGCATCTTCGGAGTTTAGTTTTGGCGAGAGTCCTTGTTTACGAGTTTAGCATCTGTCTTTAGTTTTATGATACTTTGAATGTGAGTATTTTAATATCAATTTTAGTTGATTTGTTAGTTAGCTAGAATATCTTGTATTTTCGATCAAGATGTAATATTAAATTTTTGGAGACTTGAGATTTTTGTAAACTGCAATTTTGAGGGCTTTGTGAGTTGTGGTTTTCGATTTAGTAAGATATAAATTACCTTGTATGCTTGTGAGATTCGTCTCATGAATATGTGACGTTTTTACGTCTTAAATCCTTGGATTTGAGTCTTAAATCCTTGGATTTGAGGATTTGAGGCGTGACACAACCTACACTAACTGGTCTGGTCTATATGTAATATTCTTTCTAAGTACCATCTTTCTTTGTTCATTCATACATTACATGCCATTCTTCAGTTCAGTTAGGTAGAGTAGTTCACCCGGCCGGGGCTCACGTCACGAACAGTGAATGAAACAATTAAGTTGAATTATGTAAATGTTTTTATTTTATTTGTTCGCTTAATACAACCGGTAAGCTGTGCCTATGCATTGCAACATAAGTAATGCTCAAATATCCCGTAAAAATCTTACTTCCTTTCCCAATTCTTGCTCTTGGAACATAAAACACCAAACTAAAAATTGGACCCGCAGGGTGGACTGGAGAGTATAGTATAGAGGGAAACTTTTTTTTTTTTGTCAAGTCATGAGCTGCAGGTTTCTCATTCTCAATTGCAGTTTGCCAATGGATTTTAGACTCTTTGGCACGGTGGAGTTGGCATTCCTGCAG